>JANHMN010000016.1:36044226-36133655 GCA_030674055.1 Rhabdomys pumilio | reverse complement strand
TCCCTCTCCCTCTCCCTCTCCCTCTCCCTCTCCCTCTCCCTCTCCCTCTCTCTCCCCCTCTCCCCCTCTCCCTCTCTCTCTCTCTCTCTCTCTCTCTCTCTCTCTCTCCCTCCCTCTCTCTCTCTCTCTCCCTCCCTCTCGTGTGTGTGTGTCTGTCTGTCTGTCTGTCTGTCTGTCTGTCTGTCTGTGTGTCTGTCTGTGTGCCTGTGCCATGGATTCTAAAGGTTAGAAGACAACTTGGAGAATTTGGTTCTCTCTTTCTAGCATGTGCGTTCTGGGGACTGAACTCAAGCCGTCAGGCTTGGTGGCAGTGCCTTTACTTGCTGAGCCATCTTCCTGGCCCTTGTCTGTAGCTCTGACTAACCTAGAACTAACTTACAGAGATCCCTCTGCCTCAACTACTAGATTGAAGGTGTATGCCATCATGCCCAGCCTTTTTTTCTTTTTTCTTTTTTTTTTTTAAGAGGCTTAATTAAACTTCCTCTTCTCTATTTTGTGCTTCTGCCAAGTAGGATTTTACTCTGTTTCCTAAGACTCTCCCTGATGCTTTTTCCTTGGCTGTTCCTTTCCTGAGTGCTGCATAGGAGAAGGGAAAGGGAAGAAAAGCAAACCAATGTTGTAATCTACCATGAGTTTCTACGTGGTGTGTGTGGGCCATGTCAGAACAAGAGGCTGAGGCTGAGTTCCAGAATCGTTATCATCATCTGAGACAGGGTCTTCCTTTCTTGTCCAAGCTTGCCTTGAACTCAGAGTCCTCCAGTCTCAGCACAACTGCTGGTTTTACACCATTTTCAATTTGTGTGGGGAGAAGGAAAATCAGGAGCTGTAAGCTTTCCTTTCTTAGCTGCATGTTCCCTGGCAAGTTACTTCTCTGAACCTCAGTTTATAAATGGGTGCATACCATCTGCATTCCTCCTGTAAGGAGGCTTAAAGGAGCTGATACACCGTTGCTCAGCTTGTAGTCACTACTCTCTTTACCCATCTTCCCTTGGGACATGCTAGACTAGATTATTTTGAATTCTTACAGCACTCATCAATACTCTACTACCATTTCATCTATAGTGCTTGATGTATGCCAAAAGCATGACAATCTGAGGAACGGTAGCAGTGGCTAAAACTGACCTTTGTTGGAGAACCTGGGGTCTTACTCCTGGACATACCAAATTGCCGTTAGCCATTGCTTCAGGCATGTTTCTGAAGCTGCCTGCACTTTCTCTAAAGTCTTTGCCCCTGTGCATACTGCACAGCCTTTCTCCTGACTCATTTTCTTATCCAGAGCAAATGCACCCTCTCACTGTCAGATAAGCACTCCTTACACAGGTTTTCATCAACTTGCTTGGTTTTTTTTATTTTTTTTATTTATGTGTGTGTGTGCGCTGTATTAGTTACTGTTCCATTGCTGAGATAAAATACCATAACCAAAAGCAACTTAGTGGAGGAAGAGTTAGTTTATTTGGCCTCCTGCTTCCAAAAGGATAAGAGTCCATCATGGTGGGACTTGCATAGCAGCAAGCAACAGGTATGAGCACGGAGGAGGAGGCTAAGAGATCACATCCTCAAACCAGAGCAAAGAGAACCAGCTGGAGTCAGGGCCTGATTGTGAGCTCTCAAAACACATGAGCCATGGAGGACATGCCTTCTCACCTTGCTTCCGTGCTAGTAAACCTTCAACAGCCTTGTCTTGCTTCTGAAGCTCCAGCCTCCTCTTGCCTTCCTTACTTCACTGGCCCCCTCTCTGAGGCTTTTCCCTTCTTCATGTTGACCCAGGTTTTCAATCTATGCCATTTCCTTGCTCTGGAGAAATTTGCTTAGCATTTTTTTTTGAAACCCTGGTTTCCTGGCTGCAGTTCATTCATTTGTTCCTTCCTTTAAATATATATATATATATTTATATATTTATATATTTATATATTTTATGTATGTGAGTACACCGTAGCTATCTTCGGACACAACAGAAGAGGGCATCAGATCCCATTACAGATGGGTGTGACCACCATGGCTGGGAATTGAACTCAGGACTTCAGGAAGAACAAACAGCCAGTGCTCTTAACCCCTGAGCATCTCTCCAGCCCTCCCTCCCCACTCTTTCTTTTTGAGAAAGTCTCTCTCACTTTTGTGAAAGATAGTTTCATTCGATAGAGAAATCTCGGTAGGTAATTTCATCTTCTGAACCTAATTACCTCATGTTACCTTGGCTTCATGGTTTACTGCAATGTGACTGATAAATCCAGTTGTGGAGTCTGGGTGTTTATTTTATTGATTTTTCTATCAGCCCTTAGACCTGTGGCTTAGTGTCTGTCACTGGTCTTGAAAATTTTCTAGCTGTATTACATTAAATCGTTTTTATTTGTTTTTTTTCTTCTGCTTGTGTTCACCTTTTTTGTGTGTTATATTTTGATGTGGGAAGCAGGAGTCTTTTGAAACAGGGTCTCATATAGCTTAGGCTGGCCTCAAACTCCTGATCCATTCCTTCCTTCCAAGGGCCTAGGATTCCAGGTGTGTGTTGCTATGCCTGGCCCATCTTCCAAGTGCCTAGGATTCCAGGTGTGTGTTGCTATGCCTGGCCCATCTTCATCATTGACAATTGTCTCTTCTTACAAGCTTCAGCTTGTAAACTGCTTGCATTTATTTTTCTGTGAACTGTGTGGGGGAACAAGCTCCTCTCTGACCAAGCTTGTGCCAGGCTCCTCCGCTGCTACTTTCCTAGCAAGTAAACCTCGTCTGGAAGTCAGGTGACAAATTTCTTGTTTTATGCAGCAAAAAATGGGATCCAATCCTGTAACCAGTAAGCCCCAAAAGGAGCAAAAAGAACTTGGAAAAGACAAGCAGCAGAAAGCAGCTCAGAGCACCACACAGGATCAAAGCAAAGTGCCCGGAGAGCAGAAAGGGAAGGCCAGCTCCTCGTGGACAGGGTTCCAGACCAAGGCTGAAGTGGAGCAGGTGGAGCTGCCTGATGGGAAGAAGAGAAGAAAGGTTCTGGCACTCCCTTCACACCGAGGCCCCAAAATCAGGTGAGATGCAGGAGAGCCACATGGAAGAGGGTGCTTCTGAGTGCATTGGGTTTGATGTAGCTCTGTCTTTGTAGCATTTGCTTGGACAAAAGGGTATTTGTCTCAGCCGCAGCAGAGACATGACTCGGACCATGGCAGAAGGAACCTCGGAGGAACCATCAGGGCAGACTGCTAAGCCATTCTTGTCTTTCCTGGCCAGCTCTGTCAGTTGAGGTTCACCTGTTTATTTCTATTTGGGACAATAGATTAGTGCTATGAACAAATGATCTTTAAAAAAACCTTGGTAAATATATGAAGGTTTCTGTGATTTTCATTGAAGTCACAGGCAAGAATAAATAAACACAGAGAGACAAACGAATATATAACTTTTATAACTTAGGATATGCTATTGTGAACTCTATTTAAGAGTGACTACTTTTAGGCTTAGAAATAGCTACATAGAAAAGAAATGTGTCTCTTAAGCAATTTTAGATGACAAGGATACTAACCAGAGAAAAGATTCTGTGTGACATTTACTTGATTATTTTATTTCAGGCTGCGGGACAAAGGCAAAGTGAAGCCCGTTCCTTCTAGGAAGCCAAAGCCCGAGATGGGCCAGCGGAAGCAGAAGCAGCAGCAGTTAGCTTCTTCCCTACAGGTGAGGGCTGCAGGGCTCGTGGTTTGTGGTGCTGCAGCTCTGTTGGGCAGAGCAGAGAAGTAGACTGTGGGTAGCTGAGTGGATAGTAAGCAGCTTTTAAGAGGAAGAGGGAGGCACAGTGTAAATGTGGAGAGGAAAGTAAGGCCCGGTCAGTCTGTTTGCGCTTTTAGCTTGTGCCCTTTTAGCCGGCTTTCCCCCAGTAGAGTGTATGAGAGCAAATCCTACTTTACATGTAAATGTAAATGTATGTCTTGAGATAAATTACTCAGAAAATCTTCAGACTACATCTGTAATGGCCAAGTATACACACTCACACAGACAGACACACACACACACACACACACACACACACACACACACACACACTATCATTATCATATCTACTGAGATTAATCAGAAGCTATTTATGCCCTCTAATATGTAGCCCCTATTAAAATTTTTCTAATTGCCTCAAAACTTTTTTTTATGTTTGGTTAGGGCCGGTTAGGATGCTAACAAAGCCCACACATACTTGCATTTGCCTTATTCATCCCTCCCTTCCTTCATTCGGGTTTATTCTTTCTTACCACATTTTTCCCCATGTTGTTTATTTGTTGTAGGAACAGGTCATTTGTCCCAGAGGATGTATTTTATGTTGAGTTCTCTTCCTTATGGTGTCTTGTAACTTATTTCTGCGACATCTTGTTGCCTGTCAGCTGGTAGTTAGGTCTAGAGGTGTCATCAGGCCAGTTTTCTTGGAAAGAGCACTTCATAGATTTGTTTCCTTGTTCAGTGCCGCATTTTGGTTGTTCACTGTTAGTAATGCCAAGATCAGTCAGTAGGTGTTGGATTGTCTGCTGCATTGTTCCATTTAGAACCCCCACCCCCACCCCTACCACCCTTTCAGTTCTTTTTACTTTGCAGTGCTAGGGATTGAACCCAAGGTTCAATCGAAAGTGCTCAACTGTTGAGTTATGTCCCTAGCTGCTTACCTTTGGTTTATTACAACAATGGTTTGTTATATAGACCTATTATTTCATTATGAGTCACAGAATGGTAACTTTCCAATACAATCACCCCTTTGCACCTAAAAATAGTGTTCTAAGAATTCTAGAAAGAAAGAAAAAAAGAAAGAAAGAAAGAAAGAAAGAAAGAAAGAAAGAGAGAGAGAGAAAGAAAGAAAGGAAGAAAAGGATCTTAATGTATAGGAAAGGCAAGGTTAGATGATTTTTTTCTTCTTGCTGTATTAAGTTTCCAAAGTAGTGAACTATTACCATACCAACCTGCTCTGGTGGCCTATGAGACAGATAAACACACACACACACACACACACACACACACACACACACACACACACGTAATATATAAAATCCAAAATTTTCATATAATGCTTTGTGTTTCAACCAAGTGCAGTCAGTCAAATGCAGCCATTATTCTTGTTCTGTTTAAGCCAAGAGAGGCATCTTGAATCAGCTTCTGCATTCTTCTGAGGAGATCTTGTCTGTCTTTGGTAGTGTTGCTTTCTTGTATAAGATGTTATAGGTACATCTTACATGCTTCTTTTTCAGTTTCTGCCAATATCCAGTTTCCCAAGAAGCTCTAGTTCCTTTTAATAGAAAATAATAGTCCTGTTGGACCTGTGCTCTCAGATATATGTAATTTATAAGTATGGATAATTTGTCTGCATGTATGTCTATAAACTACAGGCATGCTTAGTGCTCGTAGAGACCAGAGAATGGTGCTGAGTCCCCTAGGTCTGGAGTTACAAATGGTTGTGACACAATGTGGGTGCTGGGAACAGAACCAGGGTCCTCTGGAAGAGCAGGCAGTTCTCTTAGCCTCTAAGCCATCTCTCCAGCCTCCAGTCCTGGGTTCTTGATCATTTGAGGACACACTTTATCTTGCTCCCCTTTAAGAATAAAAGAGTCATTAGCATCCTGTCCTACTCAAATCTGTCTCTGAGAAATTTCTGATTATATCATATTGTATTATAGACCTCTAGTCTCCGAAGTTTCATAAATGGACTGTTTGTGTGGACAGGAGCAGACAAGCATGTCCAAACTCGGTTCTCCTGGAAATTGTCTTCCCAGTGAACGTGATCTTTGTACCTACTGACGTTTTGGATACCCTTGACAGGGTTTGGAATTAAGTGGAGTATGGTAGTAGCCCTTGGGAGGAGGAGAGATGGGTCAGGAGTTCAAGCTCATCGTCAAGTACTTAGTGAGTTTCAGGCATGCAGAAAAGAAGGAAGACGGCAGGTGAGAAGGCAGGAAAGCAAAAAGGAAGGAAAGGGCGAAAAAGGAAAAAACAAAACCAACCAACCAACTGAATGATTGTCTTATGTTTCCTTTCTTTCACAGGCACCTAAGAAAAAAACTAAGGAAGATAAGGCAGAAGCCCGCTTCAACCAGCTGGTTGAGCAGTATAAGCAGAAGTTGCTGGGCCCTTCTGAAGGAGCGCCCCTTATGAAGAGAAGCAGATGGTTCGATAGCTGACGGCACCTGCAGACTACGAAAGCTGTGTCTTTCCCCGAGGGAAAGAGGATCCCAGATGATACCCACTTTCTTGGGGACTTTGTAGGTTGTGTACATTCTCGGTCCGTTCTCCAGTGTGGTGTTGGTTAGCCACAGGGAAATACCTGAAAACACCATGGAGTTTTTATAACTTACCCTTCTCAGTGGCTGAATCTGTGCGTGTAATTGCAACTTATTTCTAATCTCTCCTCAAGTGGAAATTGTTATAAAAAAGTGTTTCAGAGTATTGAATTTTAAAGATGCATATTTTGTTATGGAGTCTGTAAGTGAGGAATTGTGACTTTTTAGATATGTCTCATTTTTAATATACACAAATATATATTTATGAGTTTTTCCTAAATGAATCTTTTTAACATTTTTAAATCGGCTAAATAATCTGCAAGAACTAAGAACAGAGAAAATACTTATTAAAGCAGTCTCTGAATGTCGGAGACACCTGGAAACAGCTGAAGGCCATGGGCCCGGCAGCAAGCCGCACCCGTGAAGTGTCTGCCCCAGAGGGGAATGGGAATAAGATTTCAGGCTAGACCCCAGCCTGACCAAGGATGGCCCAGATGTATTCCCACAGAGCACCTTCTCCCAGGGACTGGGAGCTCTCGCATGAGGCTCTGACCCCAGTGCCTTATCTAGTCATGCTCAATGAGCACTTGAACCAAATGGTCTCCTGGTCGTTCCCTGCACTCCATACTTTTAAACATTCATTTTACCTGTACTTTATCTTTTTTAAAGAAAGCTGAGGGTGGAGGGTGTGAATCTTATAGTTGGAGTCCACAAGGATTCTGATGGGATGAGCAGTGGGCTGTTGTGAAAGATGAAGATCACTGGGTCAGCTCCGAGACATGTGGAGTACATTGGTTCTACCACCTCAGCACCTCGTGTCTGCTCCTGGGCCTGGAGAGCGTCTCCTTAGTATCTTTTGTCTCTCAGATCTCCACTGAGCCGTCAGCTCTTCTGGTGCTTCCTTCAGTATCTGAAGTAGAGCTCCTCTTACCTCCCCAGTCTGACTTCTGACTGGATTCTCAGTTCCTGTTTATCTTGGCAGTAATCACCATCTAAAATAGTCTCCCCATGAAAACATCTGCTTTGAGGCTTTCTCTTGTTTGCCCTTACATAGTGGGTGTGGAATAAATATTTACTGAATGTAAAAGAAAAAAAAAAAACCCCAATAACAGGAAAAAGGAACAGTGGTAGTCTGTAGAAAGGAAAAGGCTGACAACTTAGCTCAGCTTGCTTGGCTCCCTGGCCTAATGTACTGCTTTAAAGGCCGCTGTCCCAGAATATCGCTGAGCTAGGCTAGAGCTGTTTTATGGCAGTGTCTTGGGAAAACTAACTGGTGCTCCAGAAAGCCCTTAATAGTTTAGAAGTAGTGAAGGAAAAAATCATGAAAACATTTAGACCCTCTGGAGGTATCCCAAGGACAGGTGCTGTCTGTAGGGTCAGTTCGAGACAGTGATGGGGGTTTTGAACATTCTTACAAGGCCCTAGCAACACACTTGTCCTAGGGACAAGGTAGAAAGTACCTATGGGTAGTGTCAGAATGGCCACAACCTGCCTGTCAGTTAGTCTGTTTCCCCTTGGCCAACTCAGTCTGCTTGCCAGACACCTTTCCTCCAGTACACATATATCCTTAATACTTGAAAATATATCTCAACATTTAGGATTACAAAAAATTTTGCCGTTCTTTCAGGGAGTGTTGCCAGATTCTCCTAGATCCAGATATTTCTCCAACATCTTTAGCAACTCTGGGTGTTAAAACACTAGTCAGTTGCTTGGACGTTATTGCACAGTTCTTTAGATGAGTGCTGTTTCTCAATGACCAGACTCCATAAATGGTGTCTTCCTCTGAGACACCTTCCCTTGGGTTCCTCGGTTGGTTTCTTGACCCTTTGCCGTAGGAGTGTTAATGTGTGTGTCGGGAGGTAGGGGGACTTGTGCTTCGATTTCTAGCCGGGTGTTTCAGGAAATGGGGTTTCTCAGTTAACACGAGGGTTGAGTCCCACATTGCTTGGTTAATGAGAGTAAGCATTTTTGTTAACATGCAAGACTAAAGGTCATAGTGAGAATGACCAAGTTTCATCTAGCTTTTCTTTGTATGATTATGCTGTAGGCTGCTTCAAGAGATAAGACCTCTAAGTGGAGAATGGTATGCAGCCTTTTCTGTGCCTTGTTTTCTCTTGGTTAGATCGAGGTTTTGAGGTTGGTTCTCCAGAGTCAGCTTGTGGCAGAGAATATGCTTTAGCTGTTGTAGAAACAAAAACTGGTTTCCTCTGTTTGAATCTTAGAGCATGTGACTCCTTGAAAGACAGTCTCATCTCTGAACAGTGGGATTCCTGAAACCTGCTTTGTCACTCCATCTTGTCACTTGCATGTACATCACAGAGCCAGCTTAGACAAACCAGGATGGCCATGATGATGCTCGGTATCAGTCTTTGGGGACCAATGCCATGGGTGGTCCTTCCTCTACTGAAATGTTAAGTGACACATAGCCATATTTCCAAACAGCCTTGGATGCTTTTGTCTTTTGTTTGTTTGTTTTTCAAGTTAGGGTTTTTCTGTGTGGCCTTGGCTTTCCTGAAACTCATTCTGTAGACCAGGCCTCAAACTCAACAGAGATTTGCCTGCCTCTGCCTTCCAAGTGCTGGGATTAAAAGTATATGCCAGCACCACCTGGCTATTTTTGTCTTGAAAAGAAGTTTTTCTAATTATAATTTAGAGCCCAGGAGCTCCAGGCTCCAAAGAGCTTCTTACTCATTTGGCTTTCCATTGTCTGAGGAGGCTGACAGTCAAATGTGCCACAGTGAATACAGACACTGTCACCTTAGGAAATGCAAATCTGCAGTCTCAGCTCTCTAGCTGCCCTAGTTAGCCAGTTTTCCATTTAAGCTGATCTCAACTCACAGTGACATGAGTGTCAGTCATCTGTCAATTCTGTCATACAAGGAGCGAGTCTGCTCATACAACCTGGAATGTTCTTTCACTTCATAGATTGCTCTTTTACAGTGGAATCCACATTGTCACGGGACTGTAGTACTGAGACAAGTTGATATTTCAGTTCCTCTAAGTTCCTGCCTCCCACTCACCTCTAACTGACTTGTTAGGAGCCAGGGTGGGATTCCTCTCTGGCCAAATAGAGCTTTTCAAATTTCTCATTGACGAGTGTAGCAGGCATGCACACAGGTTACATTGCTTTGGTTTTCTCTTTGTGCTGGTTCCATTTTGTTTCTAGAATCATTTGCAGAGCCTGAGAGAGACCTTATTGGACCAGGTACTATTTGGCAGCCCAGGGTTTGGGTGGTATTAAGACATAGTCTATAATTACTTTGGCTTCTAATTCTGAACTGGTGATTGGCTGCAGACGGATGATGCTTCCAAGCTGATGAAGGAATATACTGGGAAGGCTGTTAGACACTTCCTGGGAACCAGTTCTGAGAAGGAAACCGCTGAGTTGCCAAAAAGACCTTTTGGTCAATCCCAACAGGCGTGTCTTACTAATCATTGAATCTGGTATCCTTAGGCATGTCTGTGCTGCACAGAGCTCACTCACTGCCTTTACTGGGAGTAAGCCTTCACTGCTGAAGAGCCATCCTGAAAACTCACTGGACAACTCATAGGGACAACATTTTGTCCTTGGAAGCAAGGATTATATTTTATGTCTTCCTACAGACAACAACACCCAATGTCAATTTAGTATAGTAGGAGCTTGTGTGATCCTGTGAGCTCTGTAGTGGTCGATCATACCAAGGCATACCTGGACTTGTAAAGGACAGCGGGATCATTTTCTAAATTGATGCAACTAGAAGAGCCCGAAATAAGAAGTGAACAATAATAGTAATTGATGTTCACAGTCTGAATGGGCCACCTGTATCATTTCTGCTGTCTGTAGCAAGCTACCACTCTTCTCTACTCAAATACCATTCATCATTCTAGTTCAGGCTCAAGACCTGACTCTTCAGGGACCTCTACTATCCCAGGGCATAAAGATGAGTCGCTCTAAGTCACTGGCATACTTAGGGATTGGCCTGTCACTCAACAGCATATGCTACTGTGGCTTGCTTGTCTTTTCTTTAGGTTTTGTTGTCCCATGGAAACTCACTTGGTATATAGCTGTCCTTAGTGGTATATTATTAAGGACAGTTACTGAGGTATGGCAGTGATCTTTATACAAACATATATACACATACATATAGTGTGTGTCTGAATATACACACTATATGTATACATACAACATATATATATATATAATATATATACATATATTATAATTTTATAACATATAAGATATGTAGTTTCTCCTGTTCAGCCTTGTTGCCCTTGTATTAGGTACTTAGAAAACATCATTTTCTCTTTTTCTCCTACACTGTTGTCTGGGCCCCAGTCTACCAACAGCTCCTTCAGATGTTGCTTTATTTGTCTGAAGAGCTCATCCGTTTCGATGACTCCAGAGGAATGGCAGCCCTCAAGTACAGGGCTGGATGGTGAAGGCTGAGTGTAGGCAGCTCAGCTCCAAGTAACTGACTGTCAAGTGTCCCTTCTCAGTCTCCCCAGCTCTCCTTTCCCCTTCTTCCCTGGGCCAGTTACACCCGTATACTTCGGCCATGAGAGATCAAAAGCCATGCTTTGGATGCCATCACCGGAAACACTGTGTTCTGGTCCAAGTGGGTAAGATGCAGTCAGTCAGCACGTGAGACCTCAGATGGACTGAGGTCGGAACAGTGCTGAGTTTTACAAAGGATGGGATTAAGGTGTTCTCTCATAATAAGATACACGTGAAAGCACTGACCAGAGGTTGCCTAGACCTCCAAACATTGCATCTCAGCATCAGGGTTCTGGGGAACAATGGAGGCTTGGTTTATTTCTAAGGTGGGCTTAACTACCAAGAAAACGAACAACTCACCAAATCAGCAAGAGGAGAAACGAGTGCTGGCCAGTGCTCCTAGAGGTATATCTTGCCTTTCTTGGGACCCCAGTTGAGAGATGATGTCCCTGTGCCAGCTGCATCCCCCAGGATGGCACTTCCAATTCTGAACTTACCAATGGGAAGGAAACTCCTAGGCAAATTAACTGAATCATTTCACAAGTCCTCTCTTGACCAAAAAAACAGCCCACATCCACTCAGGGAGGGGAGTAACCAAACATTTATTGTTATCTGATTGTGTTAAGTCATGGATGAACTGCACCCGAAGGTTCCCTGCACAAGAGTGACAAATCACAAAAGCATCCTATAAAAACTGATCAGCTGCCGGGTGGTGGTGGCGCACGCCTTTAATCCCAGCACTTGGGAGGCAGAGGCAGGCGGATTTCTGAGTTTGAGGCCAGTCTGGTCTACAGAGTGAGTTCCAGGACAGCCAGGGCTACACAGAGAAACCCTGTCTCGAAAAACCAAAAAAAAAAAAAAAAAAAAAAAAAAAAAAAAAAAAAAAAAAAAAAAAGACCAGCTATACAGAATTCCAATGAAAAACATTGTATATTACTATTTGTGAATTGTGTGCAGCATACTCTTTCTGAAAAATAAAATTTTGTGAAAATATGTTTAAAATTAAAGGTATTGCATACATTTTAATCCCAGAGATTTGCTTTTTAAACATTGAAACACCAGAGCTGTAAACCATTTTGTTTAGGATCTTATTATGTAGGCCAGGCTGGCCTAGGACATACGATTCTCCTGCATCAGCCTTCTAAACACTGGCCTGTGGACGCTTTGGATTTCTGCTCACACTGGATCTGGCTTTGGCCAGCTCACTGCTTTGAGGCACCACATTTCCATTTTTCAGGTACCCACGGTGTTCTGCCCAGCCCTCCAGACGTTTTTGACCCTTCCCTCTGGACTTCTGTTACGCTGGGCTGTTATGGCTCAGGGTAGCAGTTCATTTGTCTTCGTGAAGCCCCCGATTTCAATCTGCAGCTCCTCAAAGGGGAAAAGGTGCTTTGTTCTGCTGTATCATCTGCCAGCTGTGGTTTTCAGCATCAGCCCCTGGCTTTCTGAGGTTAGCTCTTGACACGTGCAAGATGTTTAGAGGGGATAGTTGAGCCTGCCTGGTCAAACCAGTGGACACTCAACCCTTCTTCCTACAGATTCCTCATAATACAGTGAATGTTACAGGAAGTTCACATGAGACGCCTTCATGTCAAAAGAAACAGTTAGGAGGGGTTTGGAACCCCCTCTCAAGTCACCCCCAGGGGCAGTGCCTGTGGGTGGGGCTTAGTGTCTGGCATGAAAGGATCTACCTAAGAACAAGGACCCTGTGACGTGCTGAGCTGGATAGTACTTCCATTATATAAAACCTGGCTGAGTAGGGCTGCCTGGCTTAAAGCCCTTCATCTTTCCAATCTCTAGAGCACTTTGTCCTCAAGCCTGGTGAAAGGCCTTGAGGGGGCAAGCCTCCCCTGCCTGTGTCATAATTCAGAGAGAAGACGAAGACGGTGGAGCCCGCATCTCCCAAGATCTTTTTCCCACATGGACTAGAGCAGGTCCACTAGGGGCTTTTTAAGGAACTGAAATACACTTCTTATTGGGTACTAAAGGTTTGGAGGGTTAAAGTGGTTTCTCTTTCAAATTAGGTAGTAAGAAAAGGAAAGGCTTCCTGTTGTTTTGTTTGTTTGTTTGTTTGTTTTGGGTTTTTGGGGGGTTTTTTGGTTTTTTTTTTTTTTTTTTTTTTTTTGAGAGACCAGATCTGTTGCATCCCAGGTTGGCATTGAACTAGCTACAAAACTAAGGATGACCTTGAACTTCTGATCCCCCATATGGAGTCATGCACACTCCAACACGCCTGGCTTATTTGGTGCTGGGGGTGGATCCCAGGGCCTAGTGCATGCTAAGCAAACATTATCATCTGTGCTACAGCCCTTAGCTCCAGGAAGAACATTTTCAATGTCACGCTCTTTGGATGGTAAAGCCTTTGAAAACTTCCTTTATGTAATTAATGTAAAATTTTTTATTATATTTCTCAACTTGAAAATTAAGCCCTTTGCTTGGCCGGCTTCTTCCCTCACCTTCCCCCTCCTATACGTCACAAGAAACCACTTATAGCTATTTGTTTTTAAGTTTTTACCCCTCTCTTTTATATGTGTGTGTGTGTGTGTGTGTGTGTGTGTGTGTGTGTACATGCATATGCATGAGCATATAAGAAGTGTCTGAGCCCAGAATACATTTGTGTAAAGATTTTCTTCATCGTGGCCGGGCTCTGTATCTTGGCACACCACGGAGTTGCTCAGACACAGCTGCTGTGGATCAGTTCCACTCGCTTTTATAACTCTCTTTCCCAGAATCCAGAATGCAAAGACATCTCCATTCCCCTGGAGGTCCGATAATGGCTGTTGTCCATAGTCACGAAAATCTCCAGGGAGAGCCATGGCAATTTGACAAGGGCTATTAAAGGGACATTAGGCTTGAAGTACCAGCACAGGGAATCACATACCTTTGAACCCTAGGACAGCTGCCAACATTGACCAATTGGGAGTCTGACTCTCTAGCCCTGCAGCTGTGTGTGGGTGCTGCTGGCATCCAGACACTGGAGTAAGTCCCATAGAAGGAGACAGGCTGTTTGCCTCCGCTTTCTCACTCCTTACCAGAGGATATGCAATGCAAATAGCAGTCACTGACAACAGTTGCAGTTACCCTGCTGACTGTGACAGTGCTAGGACCAGGACAAAAGAAGAGAGCAAAGTCTGAAAAAGAAAGTGGTCCTTCCCCTCCCTTCTACAGACCTGGGCAGAAACTCACTGCAGCCTTGCCCAGGTACCTCATACATCTTCCCACACTCTGGGGGATCAACTAATTAGCAGAGGTTAAGGACCCTCTAAAGAGCTGTTTGTGGTCTCTTCAGTTCTCCCCACAAAGAACTTTCTGTCTTTGTCCAACTTGGGAGTATACTTGGTTGGATACAGCAGACACTTAATAATGCAGTGTTAATAGGTCTCCGTGGGAGGGGACCTAGACATTTCAGGAGCATACACAGGTTGGAGTGTTGCATCTCAGAGCAGGACAGGGCTCATATGGGTTCCCAGGGACCTGCTACAGAACAACTTGGATTTTGAGACTCTTGGTGATACTGGGTTTTAACTAGGATCTGTGTCCTTTCAGAGGTTGGGTGTGTGTTGGGCGGCGTGGGGGGGCTTGAGCAGATTAAGCTGCCCAGGATGGTAAGCAATAAGGAGAGACAATGATCCTGGCTTCTCCAGAACAAGGAAAGAGTGAATTATATGATGCTGACCGATGAGGCAGGGCTGCTGGCGCTGCACCTCCTGGGACTGATACCATCTCTGTCTACCGCTGTAGCCCACCTCCCCCAGGAAGCAGTGGAGAAGACACAGGTAAAGGTCAAGGGTCAGGGTGTTAGACACCCCTCCCGCCCCCAGTCTTTTGATGTATGAGCTGGGGAGTTAGAAAGCCCAGCTTGCAGTTGTTGGCAAGCTCCTGATAAAATGGCTGGTGCAAAGTTCTTGGAGATCACTGTGGATAAGGGGATGTGAGAGGCTTGGGAGAATGGCCCCTGTTGCTCTTTGCCCCCAGTGCCCTCGGTGAATTCATAGGAAAGGGGAAAGAATAACCAGCCAGGATTATGCTCACCTTCCGGACTATTGACTGATAGCCCTCAGGGATAACCTCTTCTCAGCAGGGAGAACTTACCCTCAGGGATAAACAGCCAGAGTCCTGGGAAGAGTGTTTGTCCTGGAGGTAGTAGTAGCCTCATCTCTCATCTGTGTAGCAAGTCCAGGACTCCTGGGAGAGACTTTGCTCCCCGAGTCACTGCTGGACAGTGGATCGTGTTTTCTTTATGTGTGACCTGCATAAGGCAATGTCTGTGTGATATGAACAAGTTCTGTGAGGAGTCTCAGTAACACCGTCGCCATGCTTCCTTGTTCAACCATACCAGACACTCGCAGTTGGCATATGAGGTGGTGCCTGTCTGCCAATCTTGTTGTAAGGGAGCAGCCTTCTTTGCCAAAGCAGAAGATGCCATTAGCCACACTGCCTTATACTGGACTCATGCTGAGTTTGTGGACATGGTTTCAGGGCCATCAGCATCTTTCATCCTCACTACAAGGTCCAGAAATGGATGCGACTAGCAAATATATTGATCAGAACAGTCAGGCTCAAGGCGAATTTGCCTGAATCCACTTGAGGAATGTGAGGTGACTGCTCCATAGCAACTCCCCTTCAGGGCTGTGGAGAAGCTCCATTGGAACCCCCGGAGGAGGTGGGGCCAAACCGGAGGAGGTGGGGCCAGGGCTGTGGAGAAGCTCCATTGGAACCCCCGGAGGAGGTGGGGCCAAACCGGAGGAGGTGGGGCCAGGGCTGTGGAGAAGCTTTGTTGGAATCCCCCAGAGGAGATGGGGCTAGGGTTAGGGTGCTTCTGGCGGGGAGGGATTGTTCTATCCAGCTCCAGCTTCCTGTGGGAAGAAAAGGTGCTTGTGAGCTTCCCGACCTCCTCCAGGTTCTCACTAGGAAAGCCTGGCTTAGAAGGAAATCAGAGAAACCGCCTCCACACTACTTTTTATTCAGTTGAAAGGGTTTGGTTGTGACTATAAGAGTTGGGATTTAAAATAGAGGCACACCCCCCCAAATAGGTTTTTTTTTTTTTTTGAAAATTTTAAAATAAATATTTATCAATTTAAACACTGAATTTTAAAGGACAAATTATGTTGGATAATGAAGGAGTTATTTTTATGAAGATAGTGACAATCTTGACTACTTTTAAATAAGACTTGGTTCAAATGGGCTGGAAAGACAACTTAGCAAGCCATGGCACTTGTTGGCAAGAAGGTAACCTGGCTTTGATCTCCCTATTCTATAGGGCGGAAGGAGAGAGCCAGCCCCCATTCATTGTCTGACCTCCATAAACAGACCATGGTGTGAGCATGCCCCTAACATGTGCACACTAAATAAATCAAAGTAAGAAAAAAACTAAGCTAAGCTGTAACTGTGTAAGGTCCAGGGTTGGCATTAGTTTGGTCATTTAGGGTCCTAGGAACCAAACTCAGATCCTCTGCGGGAGCAATGTAAGCTTTTAATCACCAAGCCATCTCCCCAACCTCAGAGGGCAACTTTTTTTTTTTTTTTTTATTTAAAGATGACCATTCGGCCAGGCAGTGGTGGCGCATGCCTTTAATCCCAGCACTTGGGAGGCAGAGACAGGCAGATTTCTGAATTCGAGGCCAGCCTGGTCTACAGAGTGAGAGGACAACTAGGGCTACACAGAGAAACCCTGTCTCGAAAAAACAAAACAAAACAAAAAAACAAAAAAAATCCCAAAAAACAAAAATAAAGATGACCATTCTAGACTTGACTCAGACAAGGACCACAAGAAACCTGATTTCCAAACAGTCCAAAATCATCCTAAACATGTTTATATTCACACACACACACACACACACACACACACACACACACACACACTTAAATTATTCATGCCAACAATAATAATTGTACCACATGTAAAGTTACAAATGTAAAAGTCTTGTCTTTAGGGGACAGATTCAGTTTCCCCCTTGCTGTTTTAGACTCAAAATGGCGTGTGAAATCAATCCCATGGAAACAGTGAGCTCGAACCAGAGTGAATTTTTCTTAGCAAAAGTGAAGTAGAAACATTCATCTATATTTGAGATACAACACAAACTCACAGGAAGAGGAAAAGTCCAAAGTTAAGACTTATTCTGTACTTAGGGCAATAGCCCTTTTCTGTTTTTATTAATATTTTTTGCAACAGGGTCTCACTATGTAGCCTTGACTGGCCTGTAACTTGCTATGTAGACCAGAACTCACAGGGATATGCCTGCCTCTGCCTCCTGAGGTCTGGTATTAAAGCTGTGTACTTTATACCAGGGCTTGTGCATGCCAGGCAGATGCTCAGCTACTGAGCTACACTCCTACCCCAAAGGTTTTCTATGCTTAAGAGTTAAGCTGCAGAGAGTAAGAAACCCCTACAAGATTTTTCTCCTTGATCCTTCCTTCCTTCCTTCCTTCCTTCCTTCCTTCCTTCCTTCCTTCCTTCCTTTCTCTCCCTCCTTGACACCACTGTATGTATGTATGTACCTATCTATCTATCTATCTATCTATCTATCTATCTATCTATCTATCTATCATCCTCTCTCTCTGTCTCTCTCTGTCTCTCTCTCTCCCTCTCTCTCTCTCTCTTTCTCTTTCTCTCTGCCTCTCTGTCTCTCTCTCTCCCCCATCTCTTTTTTAGTGGTTTCTCATTATGTCACCCTTGCTGGCCTGGATCTCACTATGTAAAATAGGCTTCTGGCCTTTAACTCATAGAGATCCAACTGCTTCTGCTGTGCAAATGCTGAGTGGACTCAAGGGATGCACGACACTTGCAGTTGACCTTGTTACATAGTATCCTAAAGACGTCTTTTCCTTTGAAACAGAATTGTGTTCTTGGAGACAAGGAGGAAGAGACAAAGTCAGAGAAGACAGATGAAGGGGGGAGGGCTCAGAAAGTTAATTTTTATACTTACCCGGCAGGGAAGAGACCATAATCAAGAAGGATGTTTTTCCCAGAGTAAGGCTCACCATTACACTCTGGTTATGCTGACTCCTGCAATTTCCCCAAATGCCAAAAACTCAGCTGCGTAATTTGTGGTAGTGGGGTAGAGCATTTGAGCTTTTCCCCTAAAAAATTAATTTTCTCTGAGTTTATAGTTTTGACACATCTATATGTTAAAATAATTTTATATTTGTTTTTAAAATTGTGTGCGTGCACGCATGTGTGTGCACATGCTGTGTGTGTGTGTGTGTGTGTGTGTGTGTGTGCGGTGTGGAGTTCAAAGGACAACTATAGAGTTGGCTCTGTTGCTCTGTTCCACCATGTGAGTCCTGGGGATTGAACTCATGTTATCAAGCTTGGCAGCAGGCTGACTTGATGAGCTAGTTATTTATTTATTTATTTATTTATTTATTTATTTATTTATTTTGGTTTTTCGAGACAGGGTTTCTCTGTGTAGCCCTGGCTGTCCTGGAACTCACTCTGTAGACCAGGCTGGCCTCGAACTCAGAAATCCACCTGCCTCTGCCTCCCAAGTGCTGGGACTAAAGGCGTGAGCCACCATTGCCTGCATTTATTTTATTTTTAATGTTGCTTTTAAACTTATTTCTAAACAAATTCTAAAAGTCTAATTTGTTTAGTAAATTACTCATTTCATAATCTTTTAGATGCTTTTAAATTCTACTTAAAGAATGCCTATTTTTGATCTTTAAATTCTATTACCTTTTGGGTGTGGTAGCACATACCTTTAAGCCCAGTATTTGAGAAACAGAGACATGAGGATCTCAGTGAATTTGAGGCCAGTCTGGTCTACACAGTGAGTTCCTGGACAGCCAGGCTACACAGAGAGACCCTGTCTCAACAAAAACAAACAAACAACAATAAAACAAAACAAAAACCATATTTTCTATTACCTAAGAATTTGGTGTAGGGTGCAAAAACCCAATTTCCACTGAGGCAAGTGTAAACCAGGACTGATCTTTAGGAACATTTTCTCATTTTCCAAATACTTGAAAATTGAAATAACATAATTGTCAAACATAAAACCAGTCAGGATAAGAAATGGCAGTTCTTCTCCAGACATTCTTTCCTTGAATCTCTACAGTTTATTTCCTTCTGAAAATCTAAAGCTTCTCTGTGTTACAGGGGGATCTGGGTTATGTGCTGTTGTCAGGAGCAGCCTCCTCAGCTTTTATCCTGAGGCCAGCTTCTCCCTCTGTGTCTCAGACTTGTCCTGCACACTTACTGACACATGAAGGGCTCAAGACACTGGGTGATCCACCCTGTGTGTGTCTTCACAACTGGGTCAATAATATTCTTTCCAACCCAGAAATGTTCTATTTTGCTGGGCTTCCCTATGAGTCAATTATATACATGGGACGTTTTGACATTTCCACCCTGTTGGGTTAGAGGGGAAAAATGCATCTTCAGTCTCTTTATGATCATATGATCATAGAATTACTAAAATAAAGACAACACAAAGCTACAAAATAAAGGCATGAGAAGCTATGGGGGTGAGAGTAAGCAAATTTGTAGAGCTGGAGAGATGGCCTAGTGATTAAAAGCACTAGCTGTTCTTCCAGAGGACCTGAGTTCAGTTCCAGCAGCCACACTGGACAGCCCACACTGCCTGAACTTCAGCTCCAGGCGATCTGACTCCCTCTCCTGGCCTCTTTTCTCAGTTGCACGCATATACGCATAGAAACATGCACAAATACATAATTTAAAAAACAATTGAGTGCAGAATTGTATTTTGAAGAATTGGCAGAAGAGAGGTTAAATGCTAGCTAAATAAACCAAATAAATGATCTAATAACAAAACAGTATATCAAAATGACATCCAACTAACCATCCAGAATAAAGCAATGGGCCATGGACTGACCAATGAGGGTCTGATCCCTGGAGAGAACTCAGCAGCATCCACTCAAGGAAGCAGTGATGAACACTTGGCCATAGTGGTCCATGTGAGCACCTGATACTAATCTAGGTGACTCCTCTGTTGAAAGTGGATCTGCTTGAGGCCCCATATTGGGCACCAAATATTGTCAGTACAAAAACATATCTCTCATCTCAAGGAAAATAGGCATAGTTTATTCTAGAGCCAAATACGAGTGGCAATTGTCTCGGGCACGTAGATGTTGGTTACCCCCAATACCAGTGTTCTAATGTGGTGACAATTTTATGATCTTTTTTTTAGAATTAAAGAAATAGCTGTAAATCAATGTACTTCAATAATTTCCCGTGCTTACATAACCCTTGATGGCTTTGATGTGTCACAATTTACTTAAGCAGCTAGCTCCATAGATGCTAAAAGTTTCCTTGGTTTCTGTATCAGTCTCTTTCCTGTTGCTGTGATAAAAATACTCCAACCAAAGCAGCCTAAAGAGGAATGGTTTATCTGATTCACAGGTCCAGGTTACAGTCCTCCACTGAGGCAAAGTCAGTCTGGAGAAAGACAATAGGAACTTGAACACCACGTCACACCACATCCGCAATAAAGAGCAGCCAGCCATGGGTGCAACCATACTGATTCCCAGCTTGCTACCTCTTCCTTTCCATTTCCTCGACCCCACCCATCAAGCGGTACTGCCATTTAGAATGGGTCTATAGATTTCAATGGACCCAATTAAGAAAATCTCTCACAGGTGTGTCCAGAGGTCCACCTCAGCTGAGTCTACACTTTATCTAGTTGATAGCATGCATCATCACAGGTTCTGGTCTCTGGTATTAGAAATTCTGTGGAGAATGACCTTACGCATGTGTCTTTATATGGACCACATGTTTTGTCTATTATGCTTTGACATCTGGTGGCCTTCCTGATCCTGGGGAGATCCCCACATGGCCAGTTGAGAACCCAGAGCAGTGGGTCTCAACCTTTCTACTGCTGAGATCCTTGAATACAGTTCCTTGTGTTGTGGTGACCCACGCCCCCCAACATAAAATTATTTTCGTTGCTACTTCATAACTGTAGTTTTGCCACGGTTATAAATCATAATGTAAATATCTGATATGTAAATGATATGTAAATATCTCAACCCACAGGTTGAGAACCTGCTGACCTGGGGAGACTAAACACCTTGCCTGTGAGTTTGCTTTAACATGCAGGAATCAATTCTGAAGTCAGATCCTCAGGCACTTCCTTTATCTGATTCTATACATTAAGCTAACATTCTTCCTGCCCTAAATTATACCAATGTACTAAACCTAGTTACTGTATACCTAGATACAGTATACCTAGCTACTGGGTATCTAGGAGTTATCCTGTTAGGTGAGAGCCTGTTAAAACTATTCTAATTACTTATTCTGAGGTGTGTGGACCCCACTCTATTTATGGAAATCACAATAAAGGCTCTGGCTCATGCCTTCTCTTATTCTATCTGCTTCCTGTGTCCCGACATGGCCCTGCCTGGTCCCTTTTGTAGGCAACTGTAAATAATACATTCTTGTTTTAAAAGGCACAGTGGTGGGCCTAGCGAGATGGCTCTGCAGTTGAGAGAATATACTGATTTTTGCAGAGGACCCAGTTTGGTTTTTAGCGCCCACATTGGATGACACATATTCGTTTCTGATTCCAGCTCTAGAGGCTTCATTCTTCTTCTGGCCTCCTCAGGTGCCATCACATGCAGGTAACCTCCTAAGTAAAAAGTAAAGAAATCTCCCCCCCACAAAAGGCCAGAGTTGTCATTGCCACCTTAGCTAATCAAAACAAATCCTGGGTAGATTTAAAACAGTCGTTTTGCCAGTCGTGGTGAGGACAGTATCCATTCTAACTTCATAGACAGCATGGTTTATGGGATGAGTTCTAAGCCAGTTAGAGCTTCCTAGAAAGACCTCCCCAAAAAAAACAATATCCACAAACCAAACAACAAAAATGAGCCATATGTTGCTTGGCTCCAAGGACTGATGTCTTAGGATAGGTAGAAAGAAGAGAAGAAAGTGGTAGGCTGGCAGTGGGCAAGCTGCCTGTGTTGGCTCATCCTGGCCATTCCAGCACTCAGGACACAGGGAGGAGCTCCTCCAGCCTGGTCTGCCAGGGGATCTCTGATGAAGGAAGGAAGGAAGGAAAGAAGGAAGGACAAAATGAGGAGGAACCAGGGAGATGGTTCAGTGGGTAAACGGCTTGTTTCACAAGCATGAAAACATGAGTTCAAATCCACAGCATCTGAATAAAAAGCAAATGTGCCTGTGCCCATGTCTGTCTGTAACTCTAGTGCTTCAGGGCTTTCTGGCCACCAGCCTGGATCCAGGTTCATTGAGACACCCTGTTTCAAGTAACAGAGCAGGACACCCAATGTCGTCCTCTGGACTGAGAAATAGGCTGAAATGGAAGCATTTTGGGGGTGTGTGGGAAAGATGTTCATTTTTTAATTATAAAACACCAATAGAGAACATTCGAAAAACGCAAATGAAAAATTTATAAACCATTCATTCTGCAAAAGGTTAAACATGAAATTAGCATATGAGCCAATAATTGCCCTTTTGGGTATAGCACCAAAAGAAATGAAAGCAGGACTTCCAACATACACTTGTTAGGATATAAGAGAAGTGAACAATGTAAATATCCATTGAAGGGTGGATGGGTAAAGCTGGATATGTACCTACATGTAAGGAAACAACACTCAGCCATGAAGAGGAATGGGATTCTGAAACCCACCGCAATGCAGGGGAGCCTTGAAAGCATGCTAAGGACAAGACGTCAGGACCCAGAGGGGAGACTGTGTGCGTTCACACCCACAGAGTGTCAGAATAGACGCACCTACAGAGAGAGTATCACATAGCAAAGTAACTGGAGGCTGAGGGTAAAGAGGTGGGGGTGGGCGAGGCTCATGCTTCACCGACTCAGTGGGAACATGGGTGGATGAAAAAGTTCTGAAACGTAAAAACAGTCCCCCCAAAAAATCACAGTAGTGAATCTTAAACAATACTGTGAATCCACTTGCTGCCGCTGAGTCACGGACTTAAAATGTCCACAAATGCTAAATTCTGTGTGTATTTTATCAGAATAAAAACAAAACTATCATGGGGGGAGGGGTCATATGAGGGGGAGGAGCCAGGAGGAGGGGGAGGAGCCAGGAGGAAGGGGAGGCTGTGTCAGGATATAAAGTGAATAAAAAAATAAATGGAAAAACAAAACAAAACAAAACAAAACGCCTATCCCCTTATCCAAAGTGTGTGGCGTGTGTGTGTGAGTGTGTGTGTGTGTGTGTGTG
The DNA here is from genome assembly GCA_030674055.1 of Rhabdomys pumilio. Taxonomy (NCBI): domain Eukaryota; kingdom Metazoa; phylum Chordata; class Mammalia; order Rodentia; family Muridae; genus Rhabdomys; species Rhabdomys pumilio. Next base: position 36,110,798 of record JANHMN010000016.1, on the reverse strand, counting down.
TGTGTGTGTGTGCATGCGCGTGCACACATGCCTTTCTTCCTCTGAGGCATTGCATTTTATAAAATTTGATGTGAAATATAAGTGAATTTATTTTCTTCTATCACTCTGTCTTGGGAATGAAACCCAGGGCTTCATGCATGCTGTGCTGGTTTAAATAGGAATGGCCCCCATAGGCTCATATATTTGAATGCTTAGTCATCAGGGAATGGCAGTATATAAAAGGATTAGGAGGTGTGGTCTTATTGAAGTAGGCATGGCCTTATAGGAGCAAGTATGTTACTAGGGATTGGCTTTGAGGCTTCAGAAGCCCAGGCTAGACCCAGTGTCTTTCTCTTGCTGCTGCCTTTGGATCTGAATGCAGATCTCTCAGACACCACGTTTTGCTACATGCTGCCATGCTCCGTGCCATGAGGATAAGGGACTAAACTTTCAAAATGGTAAGCCATCTCCCCATTAAATGCTCTCTGTTATAGGAGTTGCAGTGGTCATGGTATCTCTTCACAGCAACAGAACACTGACTAAGACATATGTTAAGCAAGTACTCTACCAACTGAGCTATATCTCTGCCCTAATGTTCCCTCTTCTTAAACCGACTCCCGTGATATCTAATCTGGGATGACCTCATCTTAGTTCAGCTTACTACAGTGGCAGCAACCCTGCTGCAAGCAAGGCTACACATCCTGAGGTGCTGAGTAGGCGCTTCCTGCACTCTGGCATCTACTGGTACATATCACCCACCAATGTGTCTGCCAAGTCTTATGTCACGCTATTTTCATAATTTCTGCTTCAGCGTATATCTAATCGGATAAGGTGAACTTCCTTCTTGTTCTGTTTCAACTTTTTTCTTAAGTATTCCTGTATACATTTGCTCTTGAGACAAGATCTCACTACTTAGCACTGGCTGGACTTATGTTTAGACCAGGATGGTCTCTAACTCATAGACATCCACCTGCCTCTGCCTTAGCACTGGCTGACCTGGACTTACATTTAGACCAGGATAGCCTCTAACTCATAGAGATCTACCTGCCCCGGCCTTCTGAATGCTAGGATTGAAGGATGCATCCTCATCATGCCAGACGACCTACCCAGCTCTCCTTCTCTTTAACGGGAGCAGGTTAGCTCTTCAGGGTGTTCCTTCTCCCTCCCCATGTTTGAACACAACTTGCTTTTCCATCTAATTATGTCATGAGATTTCAAAGCTAATAAATTTGAAGATGTGGGTTTTCTGTATCCCACCTTGTTGAGAGAGTTTCCTGTATCCCGCCCTGTTGGGATGGTGAATCCCAGGTGCTTTTGTTATTGTTGTTATCTCTGTCCCCCTGCCTGCTTAACTCCCATTGTATTTTCTAATTGGTTGTTGGTAGTTGATGAGGAAGCTATTGAATTTTGCATCCAGCTACTTTATTAAATTCTCCTGTTGGTTCTAATAGCTTTTCAATTTATTCTTGTGGGCTCTCTGGAGCCTTTTCCACAAACCAATTCAAATGAATAATTAACTCTCCAGATGAATCAATGACCTTACCTAAATCCGGTCTCTTGTAAATGGAAAGAACTTGGCTGATGGAGAATGCTGTGTAAAGGCGGGTAAAAAAACGAGGAACCTGGAGCATTCCTGTAGCCTTAAGTATGGTCACATTCTTCAATTCATCATTTTCACATCTTCAATCCATCCTGAAATAAGCAACCAGAGCCATGAGTTACAGAATTTAAGTCTTAAGACGTGCATTGCAATGCCTTGTGTTTATAATGATGACAGTTGCACACAATGTCCTGGTTATTCATATTAGCATGATGGGTAAGTGTCTGCCTGGGTTGGACCTCAGCAGCTCTCTCACTTCACTCACTCCTCCAAGGCCCTCGCCTCTCCAGTGAGCCTTACCTTTGCATACTCTGTTGCCTGATGACTCCCGTCCTATTTTGAATGCTGTCAAACCCACTGTGTTCCCCTTCATGGCTCCAGCCCATGGCGGAGGTCAGGCACCTGGGGACACTGAGGGGCAGATATCCACATGGGGAGTGGCTGGGAAAGATGCTCGGAAACACATTCTTGGGAAAGTTGAAGAAGCAGAAGTTTGAACTGCAACTCACCTATCAACTGGGACTGATGTCGGGGACTCCAGAACAGGCGTGGCCATTCAAAGTTATTATAAATAGCCATAAGTTGTTGTAAGGAAGCTAAACTCTCTCTCTCTCTCTCTCTCTCTCTCTCTCTCTCTCTCTCTCTCTCTGGAAATGTCTTCTCTCAATAGAGAAACCATTACTGAGCAAAGATCCAGCTGTAAGCACTCAATACTCCCTCAGAAGCAAAAGCCTCCATCCCGAAGAGAATGCTGCGTGAGTCACCACAGCATTCATGGCACCTATACCTCGGTTAAATATAGCCAAAGACTGCTTTACTCCTCATTTCTAGTCAAAGATGGAGCCTGTCTCTCTTTTTCTTCTCTTCCTTCCTTTTCTTTTCCTTTTTTCTTTCTGTCTTTCTTTTACTATTTCTTGGTAGAATGTATCTTTAGCTGTCTCAGATGTCACTATGTAGACCAGACTGGCCTTGAACTCACAGAGATCCACTTGCCTCTGCCTCTTGGATGCTAGGATTAAAGGCATGTACCACCATGCCTGTCTTTCCTTTTGTTAAATATGAGATAATTCTATGACTTATTTTAGCCAACAGAATATGGCAGAAGTGACTTGGATTCCCGAGGATGGATCTTGGCAGATGGACAATCTGTCTTTGACTCTTTGGTGCACATTCTTGGAGGCCAGTCTAACAAATTGGTTTGGCTATCTTAAGACCATCCTGTGGGAGCCCGAGATAGCCATGCGGAGCAGACCATATGGGAAAGTAACAAGGTAGTAGGTATGGGAAGGGAGCCTTTTAGCCTGGCCAATGGTTGGATACAACTAAGCAAACGAGCCCTTGGCAGGGTTCTATGGATCAGAATCATGCCTGTTTCTTGATCTACAGAGTCATGAAAAAATGAAAGCAACGTTCTAGAGAGGGCCTCTCCACAACTCTTAAAGGATAAGAAAGCACTATACAATTAAGATATATCCCCTGTTCTTCTTTTTTTTTTTTTCACAGAGACTCACTATGTAGTCTATGCTGTCTTTAAACTTATGATTCTCCTGTCTTGGTTTCTCGAGTGCTAGGATGTGCCACCATCCCTACCTAAAACATCTTTTCTTGATGCAGTCCCAGCATTAGAGCTAGGGGAATAAGAACTGGCTGCCAACCCCAGACATGCCAACCCCAGACATGGCATTCTACTAGAAGGAAACCTTAACCTCTATGTAAGGACCCCCTTCTCAAAAAGTGAATATGTGCCTTTTTGTTTCTGCTTTCTTCCATCTCTAGTGCCCACCAGGCTCCAGATTTTGTGGCTTGAGTTCAGACAATAGGTCCAAGATGAGAATTCAGGGCCCTAAGAATGTTATTCTATTCACAATCTTTCTTGATTTTTCCATAGGCCTGGCATACTCGAGTACTAACACTAATATTGATGTCTAAGGTGTGGTTTCATTGCTACACTGTTAGTGGCCGGATGATTCAGGGGCCGTAGTATTTAGAGCACAGAGCATTCCACATTTGGAGTATTTAGTTTCAGTGTTGTGTGGCACTTACAATATTTATTATCAAATGTACTTAATTTCAGTGTTCTTTATTGCCTCTAATACTCAGCATCAGACCTATTTCATTTAGGTGTTAAACGGTGCCTCTAACATTTGCTATCTTGGGATTTAGTAGATGTAATATTTAGCTTCAAGGCATCTAGTGGCCATAGCACTTAGTGGCTGTCCTATTTGGAATCCATCTTCCTCAGTGGTCACATTATTCAGAGGCTGTAGGACTTGGTGGCCTCTTGCAAGTTGGTGATTGAGCATGTGTTCTGAGTCTCCTTTGCTGCCTCTGAACAAAGCACGCTCCCAGCAGTTCCTCAGTCTGCCCTGTCAGTTCCCTGCTCCCTCAGCCAATGCCCTCTGCTCATAAGCAATTTTTCAGTCCCCTGGCACAGCTTCATTTAAAAATGCACTTTTCTGCAGTGCACGAGAGATTTTTTTCTTCCGTTTTTCAAAGTTCAGCTGTTTCTGAATCATCTCCTCTCGCTTCTCTCCCTCCTCCCCCTGCCCTTCCTTTGCTCCCAAAATGGAGTACTTTTCACAATGGGAGCTACGGAATTTTCCATGCCCCACCTCTACCTACAGAAGTTACTTGGCACAAGCTTTCTGAGCAGACAGAACCGGTATTTGTCTAAAAGAATCAGTGGGCACAAATACCAAGCGAGTGAGAGGCGGAGAGTGGCTTCAGCTAGGTATGTGGTAGACCACTAGAAGGTAGTGCTCCTAGGTCCACTTCTGGCCTGCAGCATCAACCTTGGGCCTCTCTGAGCTCCCAATGTGCTGAGGTTTGCACTGGACACAACAGAAGTCATCTAGTGGGAGCATGTTTGAGTGGTCCTGATGTTCATGAGATAACTAGCGATGGCTATAGGCATGGTTGCTGCTGTGACCTATGAGCTAGGGCTGTGTGGCCGTGCTGGGGTCACTAAGAAGAAAAGCAAAGCTCTCTCCATCCATCTTTCACCAAGAGGGCCCTCCATTCTCCATCTTGAGTTTAGGCTCTACCATACTGCCAAAGGATTGGTTGAATCCATCCATCCTTCTCTGTTCAGCTCCATTTAACTCTATAAACATTTGCCAAGCATTTCAGTCTGTAAACATTTACTAAGCACTGTGCGACAGTACACAATCCATATTTGAGGCAGGATGACACAGCTTCTGCACCTCGAAGGGACTGCCAGGTTGTTTCATTTCTTAGGTGCAAGGAAACTAAGTTCTTGAGTCCATGTTTGGGTCTCCACAGGGCTCAGGCTTTTCCGAGGTTCACTTCAACCTCTTCCCTTCTAGTTCAAACCTCCTCTGTCTAGGAAGCTTCCTTTTCCCCACTGGTTCATCTAGGGGCAACTGGAAAACAGGAAATTAAATATACATGGGAGAGGAAAGGATCCCTGCCCCCAACTCTGGCATCTGGATAAGCTTCGGGCTTGCTAAGAATCAAGAAAAACATTAAAATATCCACAAACCATGCTAAAGGTCTTAGTATGATGGCTTTACTTTTTTCCAGAGAGTTTCCAGAACTCTCTACAATATGACTATTCACTTCTGTTCACGCCCATGCGTCCCCTGGGATCCAGGGTCTTCCTTTATCAGCTCTAATCCCCTTCAGGGCAGACCAGAAAGCAATGGGTGGTTTCTTTCACAAGAAAAAGATAAATAGACCCCTTTGAGATGTAACTTCAGAAGCCACCAAAATCATATACATGGCTACTGCAGAGACATGCGTGTGTGTGTGTGTGTGTGTGTGTGTGTGTGTGTGTGTGTGTGTGTGACTGTCTTTAGGGAAGCCCACCATTGCTCAGCCTAGATCGCCTCTAATTGATTGCAACTCTTCCTCTCACTGGCTCACTCTGAAATCCTTTTCTGCAGTTAAGTCAATAACACTGGCTTCACCTGAATGGAGGTCTCTAAAAAGAACCCAGGTCACTCCAGCTGGCAGCCTGGAGCTGTGTCTCCAGCCCTGCCCCCACTGCCCCGATGCAACCACTGAGGACTGGGAGTTATGGAGGGATGTCAGCCAGGCTGGTCCCCTTGAACCAAGAAGACTCTCCTGACTACTCTTTCATTCTTGTAGGTAACCTTTGTCTTGTAACTTGGGACACACACTGAAAAGTTTGATAATTTCAGACTCTTATGACAATTTAAGCATTACAAAGGCTGCGATTTAGTCTGGCCTCTAGGGTGACTTCGATTCTCAGTTAAGACCTTTAGCCTTTTTGATTAAAATAGAGACATTTAATATCACCATCGGTCTCCCAAACTCCCTTTAGCTTTCTATATTAATTTTCCTTCCTTGCTTGTACTAAGAACGAATGATTCTTCTCTTTAGTCTTTTCCTTTCTATTCCATCTTTTCTCCACTATTCTCCTTTATCTCTTCCCAGTGTCTCTTCTAACCCAAATCCTGCCTCAACCAGAGAAGGCATCAGGCTCCCTGGAAATAAACCAAATGGACTCTGACCCCTGATCAATGTCCCCAATGTCACCCTTAGGGCTCCTCTACAACTGATCCTCATCTCTGTTCCGCACAACCCCAGGGCCATGTTGGAGACTCCTAGAGGTTATCTCTTGACCACCACCGTTCCCCTTTATCTTACTAGCTTAACAGTAGTGCTGCTTAGTCTCTTTGAGGCCTCCAGCCTGTGGACACCTCTACTCTATTCTCAGCCCTCATCTTTGCTACCTCTGTGTCTCTCTCAGCTCAGGCTTCACATTCTAGCACCAAGCACTAACTGTTATATCTTAAATGCTCCTCCTCCCCATTGACCTTCCCCCAAAGGCACCTGGAAGAATGCTAGCCTCAACAAGAGCAGCTTAAACCTTTCCCTGAGGCTGAGTAGGCCTTGTATAGTAGCATTGTACATTTGTAATCCCAGCACTTGGGAAGCAGAGACAGGAGGATCCAGAGTTTAAGACCATCCTTGACTACCCAAGGATCTTAAGAACAGCCTGAACTCTATGAGTTTAACCCCTGCAATATTTCAGATTGTGGGATTCAAGCAGACACTAAGGCATATTGTCCTTTTGGGTAACAGATTCACTTATTGTCTATTTTTTAGTTTTATTTTGGGAAGTAGGAAATTTATTAGAAGAATTATTAACCCCAACAGCAGAAAGCAATATGATAAAGACTGGAAGGTGAATTCATCCCACAAGGCAATATTGGTATCTTCTTTTGGAGGTCTGGGAGGAGACCACCCATGGAATATAATCTATAACAATCTATACCATGTTACAGATGAGTAGCACATATCCCAATAGCAAAAGGAGAAGGGTCAGAGGTTTGTTCCTTTAGTAAATATATGTCCACCTGACAGATATGACATATCTAGTCCCAATAGATTCCTTGCATAGAGTCTCTGGTAATTTGGGGTTGGTAAACTTCTTTGAGGAAGAGAGGAATACAGGCTCACAGGCAGCCTCTCAGAGGGGTACCTGACATTTCCATGTACCAGTCAGTGGGAGTTACAGAGTCAACTATGAAGGGAGAGAAAGAAAGAAGTTGCATCAGGTGACCATGTTCCGAGAAGTCCTTAGTTCAAACTCAGTTCTTCCCCCCAAACTCTCCCTCAAACATTCATAATGATAAGCAGGTCAGGCTAGGTCACCATAAAGTCCTGATCTCCACCCAATCAGACTATGGACAATGTCCAACTAATGTCACTACTCCAGCTTCTGTCCTCAAAAAGAACTCCGCCGCCCCAGACTGTGACCCCATGGTGCACGGGCAGATGTATAACAGCGGCTCTGAAGAAAGAATTGATTTTGTAGTGTTTGCCCATTGTTGTGGGTCCCTTGTTCTGGAGGGTGTCCCACGATGATCTCCTGACTGGGGACAGGGTGAGAGCAGGGAGGGTTCGCTACTATCTCTGCGTGCTGCCACCGGCATGCATCTCCACTGTCTGTAGGTCTCTGGCCCGGCCTGATGTGGCCAAAGGACACAGAGTGCGAGCAGGAAGGAAGCTTGCCTGCCCCTGCCGCTGCCTCTGCTCGCTTGCTGCTGTCGCTGACCTGTCTCTCCCAGGTGCTGCACCTGTCTCTGCGCGCTGAGCCGGTCCAGGCCGGGGCTGAGCCGATAGGCTTGGAGGCAAGGAGGCAGCTTTGTGTCCCAGGCAGGTTCCGGGAGAGCAGAACTCTTCCCCAAGTGTTACAGCTATTGTGACAAAAACTCTCGGACACCAGGATGATTCCTGAGCGCGTGCCTTTACTTCCCCTAAATAGAGCCTTATATACAGTTTTGGGTTGGGTTAGGGTCTGACAGCAGATAATGTCTATTGACTTGACCTGAGAGCTTGGAGATACCTCATCTGCATGTGAGAAAGCCTGAGGGACCGTTCCTCCTGACTGGTGGTCATAAACCTCTCTGTGGGAGGGGTTGTTGGAGGACTGAAGCTAAATGAAAAGAACCAGGGCCTGGGAGCAGAGCTGAACTCCTACCATCAGATAAAGGTTCTGGGGTTCGAAACTCATGCTCAACCAAACACCCAGCTGCTTCTCACAGCCCACTGCCCTACACATTGTGATGGTGTAAACACTCCCATTTCAGTCTGCTGTAAGCTACCAACATGGCAGTAGCCAGATACCACAGATGTCATAACAGATGTCAACTCACACAGCATTGATATAGTGAAACAGGAAGTGGTGTGCTTTTAGCACTAATTTTTTAAAAAATGCTCTGTTTTGTAATTGTACTATGTAAATGTTGTGATACTCATATATTCACATATAACTGTAAGAAATAGGGCAGAAGGCTGGAGAGATGGCTTAGTGGGTGAGAGCACTGGCTGCTCTTCTAGACTCAACCTGGGTCCTATACCAGGCACTCACATGCAGATCACAACCATCTAATAATTCCAGTTCTAGAGGATCTTATACCTTCTTCTGACTTCTGAGGGCACTGTACATACAAGATGCACAGACACACGTGCAGGCAAGACATTCATTCATATGCATAAAATAAAATTGAAGTTACAAATACCACAGAGAGGTCTCATGCTCTTTAGCCAATGATGGTGCCTTATAGAACCAGATCATATCTGGCGACCTAACTTGATGTATTCATCCATATTTTCAGATTCATATTCCATCTGCTGTCATCTGCGTATGTAAGGGTGTAGTCCTCCTCACATGTGACCATTCCTGTGACTTCCACTGTCAGTAAACAGAACAGCTCCCCACAAGGAACCCTCCAGTAAAAACCTAGTTACTGCCCTCCACTTGCCCTGTGCCTTCTCTGATCTGAATACATAATCTTGCCAATTAAGTATGCTATATAAATGAAATTCCACGATACAAATCCCCATTTAACTGTATCTTTAATTAAACCCGGAGATAATTGCGGATTCACATGGAGTTGTAAGATGTAATACAAAGAGAAAGGAGCCATGGCTCACAACTACAATCCCAGCACATGCGCAGCTGTGGGTAGGAGGACTGCTGTGAGTTTGAAGCCAGCCTGGATAACATAGCATGGATTGCAGGCGAGCCCGGGCTACAGGGTGAGATCATCTCCAAAAAGACAGATGAAAATAATGCAAAGAGATCCCTTATGCCTTTACACAGCTTTTCCTCCACAGTGGCATCTCAGGACATTGACTCTGACACAGCTAAGAACATATTCTGTCACCACAGGGTTTCTTCCTGTTCTCCCAAAGCCAGCACCCTCTTTTCTCCTTCTACCCTTAATGCCTGGCAACCACGAATCTGTTCTCTGTTTCTTTAATCTAAGAAACATTAGATGAACCAAATCTCATGCCCTGTGACCTTTAAGGTGGGCTTTGGGCCATCAAGTTGGCGATTCTGTGAGCCTGTTCTTGTTGAGCTGTGTACTGAGGTTTGGATGAGGTTAGAACCACAGGTCACTTAACGGTTAACCCATCAGAAAACATGGAGTCATTTCTAGTTCTAGCTCCTGAAGACAGAAGTGCAGGTTTGCATAAGCATTCATCTTTTGTTCTTTTGGACTAATGTCTACCAGTGCAGTTGCTGGGTCACTGACACCCTTATGCTACCTGACTGCACCATTTTGTGTTTTTAATGGCCGTGTATATGAGTGAACCAGTTTTTCTGCACCCTCCCCCACATTTGGCGTTTTTTTGTTTTCCATTTTGGGTGTTGCATGTGGAATGGAATGTGATTGTGGAATGGAATGCCATTGCACATTTCCCAATGGTTGGTGATGCTGAGTATTTTCTGTGTGCTATGTGCCACATGCCCTGTGCCATGTGTATACCAGTTCCTTTCCTAACTGGGTTGTTTATTCACCGTTGGATTATACAGCTTCTTCACAAACTCTGGTAAACTCGTCCTTTGTTGAATGTATAATAAATATCTTCTCATTCTCACAAAGTCTTTCCAGAACAGTCTTCAATTTTACACCATTTTCAGAAAAGACTATGCATTCATCCAGCTATTTTGAACCATTGAGATAAGAGGTGACGGCATCCAAAAAGCTGATAGACTCGAGGCTCTTAACCTGTTACCTATTAAAAGTGTGCTTTAAACCACCTTGTCAGAAAACACCAGATTAAATGGTCACAAGGCCAGGATGTTTACAGATAAAGGGTCTTTGTGACTAGACTATGCAAAGACCAGTGGCGTTTGAGATGGCCATCCAAGTGACAAAGACAAAGGAGGTTACTGAGGACAAACCTTATCCCACCAAAAGCCCTGGGTAAGGCCCTGAAGTCAGCTCATCCATCAAGACAAAGTCACAGCAATCGCTCTTAGTTAACTTAGAAACCGCTAATTTCCAGGTCACATCTGAGCAATGCACCATTAGCTTCCCACGAGCTTACCAGAGATAAAACCTCAGATGTGTGGGTTCAGATAACAGTTGCCTTGGTTACTTCTCAGCAACTTGAAGCCTGCTTTCTCTAAAAACACTTCATTCTTTGCTTAAACCTGCAGACATCTGATGAGAGACTGGAGTGTTATACAAGGATTGACTAGCTCTGCCTTCATATTGTGTCTGTCCCCCCTTTGTTGTCCTAACCCATGAGGTCAGCTTCCACTGAGCTCTGCAGGCAGACACGTTGAATATTTGAGAAATGGTTTATCCAAAACCATAACAATAAAGGGTTAACTTGACCCGTTGTCTGCTGGAGCTGGAATATTCTGCTCCACCTTAGCTTGTGCTTAGTAGACCTAAGAGAGCGGTGGCTCTTAACCTGTGGACCGAGACCCTCTTGGGGTCACATATCAGATGTTTACATTATGATTCATAACAGTAGCAAAGAAGTAGCAACAAAAATAATTTTATGGTTGGGGGTCACCACAACATGGGGACCTGTATTAAAGGGTTGCAGCATTAAGAAAGTTGAGAACCACTGGTCTAGAGCAAACCACAGCCTGGAACTTGAATGCAAGACAGTGGTTCCCAGCAATAGGAGCAATTCAGCAGTTATGGGGTTAAGTCACTGTCCATTAGCCCACAAACCTCAAGGTCAGAATGTTTACCCACAAAAAGGAAAAACATCTTTTGAAACCATGCCCATGGCCAAAGGACAATTACCAAATGTTAGCCTAGCCCAGAAAATCAATAAGAGCTGGCTGGTCTATTGTGAAGTACACAGCAGTCTGACCCTCTCCACTGCCTCTGAGTTCCTTTGGCTGGAGCTTCAGTTTGCTAGCTCGTGCTGAAGCCCCAGGAAAGGAGGTTTTTTTTTTGCTCAGTTTGTCATGTGTGACTTGCTCCATGCCCACGACTTAGGATCTGCGGCCCCAGTATTGCCGTGCTCACAAAGGCGTTGGAGATGTTTATGTGGTTGTATTCTAATTTGATGTTCAATAACTGTGTTAACAACTTGTTCTTCACATTCTTGGAAACTTAACAGCCGGCTCCCTGAGCTGGTTTTGACATCTGCTTTGTCAAGTCCCTTTTGCTTTGCCTGCAGCCTCAGTGGTTGATCTTGTCTCCAGCCTCAGGGTCAAAATAAAAGCCCCTTTCCTCATCTCTAGGTTTATTAGCACCCCCCCCCACACACACACACACTCACAACCCTGTTCCTTCCTTTGTCCTTCATCTACAGAGCAAGGCGTCCCCATCTTAGGCTGGGTATTTGGTACTGTGAATTCTGACTATACCCATTTCTTTAGAAACTTTGATTCAATGGCGGCCCCCTCTCCAGGCCTTGAGACATTAAACAAATTTGCTGCCTTCCTGCTTCAGCCCTGCCTCCAATACCACTTCTTTTCTTCACAGACTCATTCCAAGAATCTATTTCTTCCACCCCTACCCACTCTCTCCTCAATCTGTCCCATCTCCCTCCAGTCCTGCATCACGTATACTATGCCCCCTCAGAGTCTCCAGAACATGGCCTCTCTCTAAATCCTTTCCTAGGTCCCATTGATCACCCAGCTCCCTCAACCCTGCTCTTAAGATATTCCTTCCCTGGATCCCGTGTGCCCCTCTTTGTCTCGTGGTTGGTTCCTGGCTTCTGGTCTCTTGTGTGCTTGAGCACTCCAGGCTACTACCTGGCTCTCTCTCTTCTGCCTTCCACACCCACTCAGGGCAACTTACCCATTCCCAAATCCTTGGCAATTAGAGTCCAGTGGCTCCTCCTGGATATGAGTCCCTGGAGTCTCATGCAGGTATCTCAAACTCAGGGGCCCCTCGTGGATGTAATTCTGCTTCTTTCTCCTACCCCAAGATCCTCATCCCAATAAATGGCTCCTAGTCTCATTCCTCTGGCTCCCTCAGCCCAGTCCCATTCACCTCAATCATCCTAGGCTCTTCCCTCTTGTCACACGTCCCTGACTCCATCACAGGCCCTGAGCTCCTACTGCTGGTTCTCTCCTGGAACCCTGCCTTGTTCTTTCACTGCTGCCTCTGGTTCTCATCTGGAGAGCAACATCAGTCTTCCCACTGGTCCCTCTGTAATGTGTTCTCCTTGGGACATCCATGTTAGGTTCCTAGAGGACAAGTCTGACTATGTCACCCTATGTTAATATGCACTGGTTTCCATGGCTCTCAGGATCAGCCTATCAGAGGGAACTTGTCCTCCCGTCCCAAGTGAATATAATTCAGTTGCTCGGTGGACCTCAGAGCCACCCTTTTATAACACTGAACTATGACCTACAACCATTCATCACTTTGTGTCTGTGTGTGTGTGGTATGTGTACATGTATGTGCAAAGTGCATATGGAGGCCATAGATGGATGTTAGGTGTCTTTCTCACTCTCTACCTTATTCCTTTGAGGTAGGGTTCCTCTCTGAACCTGAAGTTTACCCTTTCAGCTAGGCTGGTCAGCCAGCAAGTTCCTGGAATCCTCCCATTTCTACCTCCCTAATGCTGGTGTTACAGGCATGTGTGGCCATGCCTAATTTTTATGCGAGTGTTGGTGATTCAAGCTCTAGTCCTAGGCTTGTTAGTTTATGTCAAGTTGAAATCAAGTAGAGTCACCTGGAAAGAGAGACCCTCAATAGAGAAATTGCTTCTATCAGAATGGCCTGTGGGCATATCTGTGGGGTATTTTCTTGATTAGTGATTGATATGGGAGGGCCCAGCCTTCTGTGAGCAGTTGCCACCCCTGGCAAATGGTCCTCTGTTGCATAAGTAAGCAAGCTGAGCGAGCCATGGAGAGCAAGCCTGGAAGCAGTGTTTCTCTGTGGTTTTGTTTCCATTCCTGCCTTCAGGTTCCTGTTCAAGTTCCTGCCCATGCTTCCTTCAGTGATGGACTGCTACCCAGGAGTGTGAGCCAAACAAACCCTTTCCTCTCCAGCTTGATTTTGGTTAGAGTTTTATCACAGCAACTGAGAGGCAAACTCAGACAGGGCCTCATATTTGTGCAGTAAATGTTCTTACCCCCTGAGCCATCTCCCTAGCCTCCAATTCTCCATGCTGAAGTCTCAAAGTCGTTGTTTTTGTTTGTGTCTTTGTTTGTTTTTTGTTTTTTGTATAGTCACTAGACGTGCAACCATCAGGGATTGCCTGGTTCTGCCACATTACTCCTGGCAGCCATTGTATATTCTCCTGCTCAGTGCTGGCAACTGTTATCTTCTCTTTTCATAGATTCTGGATTCTGGATACACAGAATCAAATAACATGTGGCTCTTTGTATCTGGTTTCTTCTACTTAGCATGTGTCTAAGGACCTTGCTTTTCCTGTACAGATTTCAAATTACCACCTTATCTGGTCAGAGATTCTCAACTCTCACATTCTTGCCCCTTTTTTTAAAGAGCATTTTTTCTTTGTTTGTTTGCTTGCTTGGTTTTTTATTGTTGTTGTTTGGTTTTGGTGGTTTTGTTTTGTTTGACCTGGCTCTCTGTCACCTATGCTGGAATGGAACCCCTATAGGTCACGGTAGCTCTGTTTTCCCCAGCATAAGCCTCCTTATATTCTATCTCTATTTCTCATCCAACTCTCTTCCCAGCAGGGCAAAGATTTGCCATCCTATTTACCTTATCCAGGCCCGGTGTAGAAAAGCCCCTCAGTAAATATATGCCATGTGAAAACTACATTGATATTCTCAGTAAATATATGCCATGTGAAAACTACATTGATATTCTCAGTAAATATATGCCATGTGAAAACTACATTGATATTCTCAGTAAATATATGCTATGTGAAAACGACGTTGATATTTATTGGTTCATAAGATGTGATGGCACATGGCTCTAATTAATCCTGGCACCAAGAAGGCAGAGGCAGGAGGAACAAGAGTTGGAGGTATAACCTGGGCTACACAGAGACAATTTATCTCAACAGACTAACAGACAACAAACAAACAAAAATTACATTGGATTACTGGCTTATAGTCAGAGTCCACTGGTAATTTAACACCAGTAGCTTGAAGTCTTGCTGTGTGACCACTTACTCTTTCTCTTCTGTGATATTGGGTTGGACTTAGCAGTGGATAGGGAAGAGATCCGAACACTTTAGTGTCTTGCAGAATATGTACAAAAAGAGTCAGAGGATTCTTATGGAAGGGTTGGGAAACATTGGCTAAGCCCTGAGTTCCTGAAGGTCTGGCAGGCTGTGTGTGTTCTTAGTACTCCATCTCTGGCCATGGTGGAGAAAGAAGTGTCCCAGCCTGGTGAATAATTCAGCACAGTCAGGTCAGCCTTGGCAGTGAGTTTTCACCTGGGAGCATGTGATTCCCACTCTGCTCTGTGCTGGTGGGGTTAGGGGCCTGCAGGGGGAGATGGGGTACAAGGAGCAAAAGTAGGGGCGCTAGAGGCTTGTTCAAGGACTCCCTGAGCCCTCCATCAGAAAGACAGCTCTCATCCTAAGGATGTAATCAACCCCCATAACTCTCCTAGAAGGGGAGATGCCTGCTCTCGGTTAGCAATGATTCAGAAAGCAAAGCTGGTGATCTTCTTTCTAGAAAGTTCCATGTGTGGGGACTGCTTGGACATTGGCTGTTGTCATACAGGGCTCTCTCAAATGATTCCTGGGGAAATGTCTCTCACAAAGTGAAATAATTACCTATAAAGTTCCTGAATAGCCATGGGGAATGACAGGAGGAGAAATGTGGGAGCTCTGTATGCTTTACCCATAATGGATGCTTGCACCATTTATGTTCTTTGAACCGACTTTTAAAAAGGCTTTATTTTATTATTCATGGATGTATGCCCATGGATGTCTGCCACATGCAGGACTGGCGGCGATCGATTCGTCTCCTGGAGGTTCAGTTAATGCAGGTTGTAAGCTGTCTCTATCACGGGTGCTGGGAATCAAACTGAAGTACTTTGGAGGAGCCCTTTGTCCTTCCTGAAAGAGACAAAAGTAATCCTTTGTCAGAGCTGAGATTCTAGGAACGAGAAGGCACCTTCGGCAAAGGGATGTGTCCACAAATGATCGCCAAGAGCGCCACCCAGTGGGTACACACACCGGTTGCTCTACTATTCAGACTTCGGGGGTCAAATGCGGCGCGCGCAGAAAAGTAGCTGGGCCAATTGGGGACACAGCACAAACCGGATACACTTCGGGTGTAAGTTTACTTTCTTCGCCACATCTGCTTCCCTGGGCTCACATTGTTCACTAAATGGAAGAATTAAAAGAAGCCCGGGGGAACAAAACAACAGACAAAAATAAACAACAATAAATGTGTTTGCTGAGCCACGGAATTGTTTCGGACATTGCGCGGCAGCGCCAACGTTACTGGGTGATAAAGCTTGAACTTAGAATAGTTTATAGGTTAGAATAGGATAGGAAGGAGACTCCCATTTGAGACTTCAGGATCCCTCCCATTCCAGGTCAGAGAAGCGGCACTTAGTCCTAAGCATGGAGCTGCAGGTAAGGAGCTGGGAAGGCATATACGCGGCAATTTGGATGGTTCTGGAAAGTGAGTCTTTCCCACTCCATTCTATGGAGATTCCTAGTTCCCTTCCTTGGGAGAGGTGGGTAGGTGGGTGGGATGGTTTGGGCACTTAGACAAAGATAACATGGAAGTGACTGGTCAGTCCCTGTACCATTACGTCTTCCATTTCATTTCCCTGATTTGCATATCCTTAGGAATGGCGAGCCCCCTCTATGTAAACAGGGGGAGGTGTTAGGGAGTGCAGCCCCAAAAGCATCTCTGGTAAGAGAACCTAACTGAGGATTGCTAGAGAGACCAAGGGCTTAGACAATGCCAGCCAATCCAGAACTGCTGTTTAGAAGAGATGCTTTCTTGGGATCAATGAGTCACTGGTGGAGGTTATTAGGGGACCTTGCAGCAGTGTTCCGAAGAGCTTGTCTTGGCGTTTCTCACCACTCTCAGAGTCTGTGTTGCTGACTCCATGCCATCTTACCTCCAACCCCCAAGGGCAGGTAGGGTCAGGTGGTGAGTAGTCCAGGGCACAGGCAGCAGCTGACTACACACTCCTCTCTAGACTCCACGCGAAAATTTTCTGAACAATCTCATAGTTCATTCCTGCCACCAACCCCACCTGAGACAGCCAAAGAATACAGCCTGTAAGCTGCCGAGCTAATGCTGGGATTCCAAAAAACCTTTCTCAGTACTCAGCCCTTGACTGCTGGATCACCTCCTCCCCTCTCCCTCTCTCCCTTTCCCTCTCCCTCCCTCTTCCACCTCTTTTTTTTCTGACATGTTTTGTTTTGTTTTGTTTTGTTTTTTGTTTGTTTGTTTTTGAGACAGGGTTTCTCTGTATAGCTCTGACTGTCCTGGAACTCACTCTGTAGACCAGGCTGGCCTCTAACTCAGAAATCCGCCTGCCTCTGCCTCCCAAGTGCTGGGATTAAAGGCGTGCGCCACCACTGCCTGGCTTTGACATGTTTTTTAATTGAAATAGAATTACATCCTTTTCTCTGTCCCTCCAACCCCTCCCATTCCATTTCCATGCTGGTTGTTTCCATTTCCTGGCTTTTATGAATAGTGTGACAATGAGTATCTGTGAAATGGAATGTCAAGTCCTTTGAGCATGCGCCAGGGAGTGGTATAGCTGGGTCATGTGGTAAATTTAATTTTATGTTTTTTTTTTTTTTTTTTTTTTTTTGGATTCCCAATACTGATTTTCAGAGTGGCTGTGCTGGTTTGCATTCCCACCAACTGTGGCTCAAGACTCCTCTTGTTCCATAACTTTGCCAGTGATTGTTGTCAGTTGTCTTGTTGGTCTTTAGGGCTGAGTTTCTTTGCTAAGCGCTGCCCAGAAGTGGAAGGTAACAGGAGCCAAGAGACTCCTATGCTTCTGGAGAGAAAGATGGGTCCCAGTTTCTGGCGAAGCCACCAGGCACTGGACACACATTGAGCTGGAATAAGTTTTAAGGATTTGCTACCTCATGTCACAGCCTTTCCAGTGTGGGTTCTGGGGACACTTAGTTTTTGTCTGACAAACTTTAGATGGTTGTGAATCTGCCTTTGTAGTATCTTGGCCCCATAGGGGGCATAATCAAGAAATGTGAGCACTACAAAGACTCCCTCCCCCTCCACAATCCACAAGCGTATCTTCTGTTTAGCCTTATGGAACATCCTCTTACTGCAAAACAGTAATGAATGTGATCAGAGACCGCATGGAACTCTGTGGAAGGCACTGTTTTAGGTATGTGAGGAGGATTGGTGTGGGGGGGTGGTAGTCCTAATGAGTGGGCAATGCTGCAATGGCTGGCCCCACCCCTTTCCCTGGCTCTCCTCATATTGGCACCAAAGCACCTGCCTCTGTAGAAGACTGAAGAGTTCAGTGACTTGCCCCTGCTCTTTGTCTCAGGGACAGTAGGTGTTTTATTGGGTGCCTCGGATTTTGCTTTGGAAAGATGTATGGGTTTTGTGAATTTTCTCATGAAACAAGAGGAAATGACTCTTTTTCAACTTTTGTTATTATTATTGTCATTATTTTAATTTTTATGTGACTTGTTGCCTGTGCATGGGGATGTGAGTACAGGTACCCACGGATTCCAGAAGAGGGCAGCAGATTCCTCAGAACTGGAGTTCACAGATGGCTGGGAGCTGCCTGACATGGGTACAGGGAGCCTAACCCAGGTCTTCTGAAAGAGCAGTGTAATGGTTATTCCTGGTTCTCAACTTGACTACATCTGGAATGAACTACAGTCCTGAGTTGGAGGGCTTACCGTGTGATGCAGATCTTGAGGCTGGAAGATGGAAGTTTCTGACCTGGATCTTGGCATGGGGATCTTGAGGCATAGTGTGTATGAAAAGCTTAGGCCCAGGCAAGGTAGTACTTGCCTTTAATCCCAGGAGATTAAGGCAAGGAGATCTCTGAGTTCAAAGTCAGCCTGGGACAAAATAAGGACCAGATACAGGTGTGGTGGTTACACACCTTTAATCTGGGCCACACCTTCTACTGGAGGCCTACATAAGGACATTGGAAGAAGGAAGATTTGCTCTTCTTCGCCGGCTTGTACTTACTTACCAGCACATTTGTTGGAACCTACTCTACAGAAGACCAAATGAGACAACTAGCCTCATGGGACTGGGAAACCACTAGATTCTTGGACTTCCCATTCCATTGTTGGGGAGTTGGACTACAGACTGTAAGACATCACAATAAATTCCCTCACTATAGAGACATTGCGTAAGTTCTGTGACTCTAGAGCAAGCACCCTGACTAATACAAGCAGCATGGACTCTTCATCACTGAGCCATCCCTCTATTACCAACCAGAAGTAAACCATGAATACCATGGTAGGATTAGAGTGCCTGTAGAGATAAGGAGTGTTAGGGGGTACAAGTTTCAGAGGCACCTGAACCCTAAAGATCACTGTAGTGTTTCCTAAAGCTCAGGGGCCCAACCTCTTCCCTCTATACCTCTCTACCCAACAGGCCATGCCTTCATTTATTGGACTTCAGAACCCCTGTTGGCTCCTGAGAATGTCAATCAAGAATCTACTCCAGCCCCTTATAGACTATAATTTAGCCCTGTCTCTCTCTTTGTCTCTTGTGCCTTTGTTTCTCAGTGTGTGCCTCTGTCCATCTGCTTCTCTCTCTCCCTCTCCCTGTGTGTGTTCCTCTCTCTCTCTTTCTCTCTCTCTCTCTCTCTCTCTCTCTCTCTCTTTTTCTCTCTCTCTTTCTCTCCCTCTTATTCTCTCCTTTCTCTCTCCCAGCCTCTTGGATATGCATAGTGGCAAGGAGGCCTCAGGATTTCTCTACAGGTGGTTTATTTTATTTTATTTTTATAATTTAGGATCAAGCAAAAGATATGAAAATTCCTTAAGCATCTGATGTGGACTTGGGTGAAAATACTCAACTTACCAGCTCTCTGTCATGTCTATGAAAGGCATCCACGAATCTGCCCCCTGGCTAGACTGCATGGAACAGCCCCACACCTCTAGAAAATTGCCTGTAACCCTTTAGGACTGCCTGGTTTTTTGGGGGGTAGGGGGAGGGCCTTATTCTTCTACCAAGACCTTCTTCATCAGCCACAGCTGGCCCCTGAGACAGCAGCTGCTTGTCTCCCTTCCGAGTTGGGGACACATCTTCGTGTAGCAGTGCCCAGATAATTCCTGATTGCCTTCTCTGCTGACTATACAGGAACTGAGCAATTTCCCCAGTCAGCCTCTGGGGAAAACAATTGAATGTTCCTGTAGCCAGAGTCCTTACTACTGGCCAAGCAGATCGTGGCTGGGTCTGGTTCTAGGAAGAGCGAGGCCAGAATGTATTCTGAGGAGAGGAGGAAGGACTGAGGGATCTCAGAGCTTCCTAAACAGGGCAAGTGGGGCAAGGCTGTGAGACAGGGTGATGCAATAGGAACAAACAGAGATAGAAGAAAATCAGAGAGAGAGGAGGCTTCTGGAGGAGGAACCTTCCTGGAAAGATTTTGTTCATTCCTAATGCTCTTTGAAGTTAGACTTCAAGTGGTATCCAGAGGGAAAAGGCAGGAAAGGAAAAAAAACATCAGAGGCATCAGGCAGTCGGTGTGTGCCTCATTCCTGCAAGGGGACGGACTTGCTCCATGCTTAGCTCTATGCCAGAGACTGGGTGCCAGGATCACTACACCCTGGGGGATGCAAACTCATGACTGTCAGGGCGGGACTTTCTGGCCAACATTTTACTAAGAGACAATGTTCTGCTGGGCAGGGACATGCTCTATGGACCATTTCTGTCTGTTTTGCTTGTGTGTGGTAGGAGTGTGGGATGTGCCTTAGCACACTTGTGGAGGTCAGAGGACATCTTGAAATTGGTTTCCTCTCTCCTTCTATCCTCTGTGTTATAGGGATTAAGTTCAGGTTGTCTGCTGGGCAGTGAGTACCTTTGCTAGATGAGAAATCTCCCCAGCCATCTGTTTTGATGTTGGTTTTTTTTTTTTTCCAGTTGATGAGATTTCACTGTGTTGTTTAAGCTGGCCTTTAGTTCTTATACCGAAGCGAATCCTCCTGCCCTGGCCTCTCAAGTATCGGAGACTAGATCATTTTTGTGTCTGTGGTGTCTATTATAGGGCCTGGTGTACGCTATTTACTCAATAATAGCTATGCACTATTTATTATGTTATTCCGAGTCCTCATGCTTTCACAAGCTAGAAGATGAATTTTATTATTTCCATGCTGCAAAAGATGTTATGGCACACACACACACACACACACACACACACACACACACACACACAAAGCTGGCACACTTGAGTTCCTTCCTGCTGGCCCAACCCACCAGGAAGTTGTGAAGGCTGGACTTCCCCAGGAGGCAGGTAAGCAGCATCCCTTCAGGAAGCAGCTGAGCTCGTCTCTCAGAAACCAGGGCTCTGCTGAGGCACCCAGGCCTCGAGGGCCCAGTAAGGAACACGAAGTGTCTGGTGTGGACTTTCTGTGCTTGGGTCATTGCCGAAATTCCGAGTTCTTTAGTAACCTGAATACTTGACATTTTCAGGGTAATTTTTTTCCCAAGGCATTTGTTCTAGATCACTAATGTCTGGTACATGAGATATCATTTTTGATTCAATATATTTAAACCTCATTTTTCCCCTAGACAAGACAAATTGAATTTGTAGCTTCCCATATGGGGTTTTACGAAAAGATTGGTGCAGAGATGCCCTGGTTCCCAGGCTGATGTCATCTGATTGGCTATGACAGTCTTTTCCCACTTCAGGGTATAAGGGAGTAATTGCAGTTACTCCAACTGGGAGAAGGTATGATTGGGCTTTTCTCCTAAGGGGGGAGTGGGGAACAAATCTAGACAGATGGATGGGTTTCTGGCATCGGTGTTTGTCTCCGCTGCCTGGAGGGCCCTTCTGGAATAGAAGCCTCACATCAGTATACAATTTGACTATCTACTGAGCTCTTCTTGTGGGCCAGGGAGGGTTGGGCTGTAATGTGTGCCTGGGGGAATGCTGGGAAGGTAACAGTGCTGTCCAGGTTGGATACAGAAGGTAGGTGGAGGTTCTCAAAAAGAGCAGCTCCTGACTGTCAGCCTGGGCTTTCTACTCCAAACCGGAGTTCCCCACTTCCTCCAGAGCTTATCTGGCTTGCCCCTTTGTTCTGTTGACAAAACCCTAGCCCTAGCTATGGTTCCTGTCTATCTTGCCTTCAGAAGAGAGGAGAGAGCAGGAGAGTTCCACATGGGTGAACCATAGTGGGTGTTCTTGTTATTTGCAGAGAGGCCTGAGCTACAGTCCAGGGGTCTGACCTTGAAGCTTATGTACCTGCTGCAGCTGAGCTCGAGTGCTGGCCTCTTCTCGTGACTCTGGTTGGCTGTGTTTGGGTTTTTATTCTTCTGAGTTATCAGAGTCAGCGTACTGTAGTGTGAACTCTAGCTAGGGAGTTGGCCCTGACCAGGTCTGTGGCACTAAAATATAATCTTGTTAAATAAACAAAGCCGTGAATAAACTTACTCCTTTGCCAATATTCTCCTGCTGCCCAAGGCTACAGAGCTCTGTGACCTTTTGTCAGTTGCTTAACCTCTCTGAATCTGTGCTCATAGCTATAAAAAAATGAATATAATACAAGTTGCTTTCCTCCACCCAGGTTATTGTAGGGGATCAAAACTAATGATGTGCATTGAAGTCCTTCTTCCATGACAAGGTGCTGCTCTGCTGTAAGGTAATCATTATAATCATCCTGTCTATTGCAGGGGACAAGAATAGCTATTTCTCAGTAAGACTGTCGCAACACAGACACCATTATGACGGATGAAGAAAAGAGCCCATTTTCTCAGTGGAAGAATGACCCCAGACAAAACAGAAATATCAATAAATAACCCCAAATGAGAACAATGTGAATGATTTAATGTTAAGGCTCCCTCAGGTATAGTCCCTAACAAAAGCACTCTTCAGAGACAGCAATATGATTCAGTGGGTAAAGAAAGGCACTTGCCACAAAGCCTAAAAGCCCGAGTTCTAGCCCCTGGAGCCACATAGAAGAAGAAAAAACCTGACTCTCAAGTTGTCCTCTAATCTCCACACATGCATGTGCTCGCATACAGAGACACATAAATAAATGGGGCAAAAGTCTTCAAACTTCTTCTCATTCTTACTAGGAATAGTTATAAGAATCAAGGACAACTGCTCTATCCTTTCCTAATTCTGGGATCCAACATTATTTTTTTTGAGACCGGGTCTCCTGTAGCCCAGGTTCTTGATCTTCCTGTCTCCGACTCTCCATTGCCGAGACTGCATGTGTGTGTGAGCATGCCAGCTTCAAAGATAATTTATTTGATACTGTTCATCTGGAGAGCGGGCTTTGGTGTCAGGGTGAGAGAAAGAGTCAAAGTGTCTCCTTTCTCCACCAGCTCAGGAAGTCACTCGGGCAGGGATCATTCCCCTCATGGTTTAGTACAAGAATCTTTGCTTTCCTTCTCATTCCAATTGGGATTGACCCTAGTTTGACCAACCAGAGTGCTACATTCTCCTGGATGGGACAATTGGGCCAGCAGTAAACCAGAAGTCCAAATAGATCAATGAGAGCCCGCCTGAAAGAGATGCCTGGCACTGTTAAAAAGGACAAGTTCTCTCGCTCCCCCCAACACACCCCCATCACTCCCCCACCCCGGAAGTTGTCAAGATGGGCAGCAATTGCTTGGAGATTTTGGTATTCTCTTTTGATACTTCCTACGAGTTCAAGACTGAGAGATGAAGTGATTCCCATTGGTTTCAGAGCTAAAGGAGATAAGTTGAGGCAAGCCAGGCATCTTAGTTACATTTCTGTTGCTGTGATAAAATATCAGAAGCAACTTAGGGAAGGGATGGTTTGTTTTGGCTCACGGTTTTTGAGGGTATAGTCTATCCTGGCAGCAGGAGCTTACTGTACCTTGTCACATCACATCCCCAATCAGGATGCAGGGAGTCATGGACGCTAGTGCCCATCAGCTCACTTGCTCTGTTTGATTCAATCAAGACCCCAGCTCATGAAACAATACCATCCATGGGTAGGGTGGGTCTTCCTACCTCAATTAATGTTATCTAGATAATTCCTCCTTTTGGCTAACCTAAACTAGATGAGCCCTCCCCAAAATGCCCAGAAGCTCATCTCCCAGGTTGACAGTATTAATCCTCGTATAGAATCATCAGGTTTAGGATTGCGAGCTTGAGCTGTTTCAGTGGGCCATCCTGTACAGGAGTTATCTAGCTGGTTGTCTGATACCATGCCCTGAGATTATAGCAGGGGAATTGCCCTGAGTACAAGAGTCCCATAGGGAAGCAGGAGCTGTTGGCCCAGGCCTAAAATCTCACCTACCCAGAAGCAGCCTAGGTAGAAAGATTTCAAGTTTAAGAACTTCCTGGGGGTATAGCATGAGTTTAACAGTAACCTTGGCAATTTAGTGAGATCGTGTCTTAAAATTAAAAAGGAGAGGGAGGGCTGAAAATGTAGCTCAGTGTTACAGAGCTTGACTAGCATGTGTGAAGTCCCAGGTTCAAACCCCAGGGCCAGGCATTTGTGGAAAAGCCCGATAGAGGATGTGTTTGGAGGAGTGGGTTCTGAATTGGTTGGCTGAGCTGTTTGCTCTCTAAGAGAGACAGTTGTTCACAGTATCAAAGCCTCAGAAAATAAAAACCATGATTAATGCAGCCAGGATAGCTGCTCATCTTCTTTGGGGATCAGTCCGGGCTTGTTCACAGGATGGTGGCAGAGCTTCCCATCAGCAAGAGAGAACAGGCCTCTGGGGACAAACACTTTTCTGGCCTCTGCTGTGTATTGTTCATTGCTGTCCTGTGGGACAAAGCATGTCGTGTGTCCAGACACACAGTCGGGGTAGGAGGAGGTTACACAGTGGGGATTGGAGCAGAACTAGGAAAGCTTGTCTGCCTGGACCCCATCACTGCAGCAACCCTCTCGTTAGGCCACTGGAGAAGAGCAATCCCCGGTGCTGGCTGCAGCCTGAGGACCTCCACCACCCCCCAGCTAGAGACTTCCACTCTGTGACCTTGACTACAGTGCAGGAAAGCATTTCAAGACAAATCAGTGTGAAGCAGTTGTGTTTATTAAATAAAGATGAGGTTAAAAGAGAGCAAAAAAATAGATTTAAATAGAGGCAGAGAGGGTGAGAGAATGCAATTAGTAGTGAGTCAGACATTGTGACACATGTCTGTGATCCCAGCATTTGGGAAACTAAGGCAGGAAAATTATAAATTCCTAGGATACATAGTAAGACCTGTCCCTAAATAATTAATCAAACATTTTTTTTTAAAAAAGAAAGGATAATACTATACACCCAAAGAAAGGCATAGCTAGGTTCAGCTTTCTCAGGAGTGTTGATGAATGACTAATGTCTCTATAAATGACTGGACAAGGAAGGACATGATTTTCAACTGAGTTTAAAGGTAAGAAGAGTTTTAAAAATTAGGAAAGAAGACGATGACGACAAGGAAGAAGAGAAGAAGGGTCTGGAGATGTAAGTCAGTTAGTGATATGCTTGTTTAATGTGCATGAAGCCCATAATTTTATCTCCAGCCATACACAAGCCTGGCGTGACATCACACAGCTGTGACCCCAGCTCTCAAAAGGCAGAGGCAGGAGGATCTGAAATGCAAGATCATTGTCTTTTTTTTTTTTTTTTTTTACAGCAACTTTGAGGCCAGCCTGGGATATATGAAATCCTATCTCAAAATGTGGATTATGTCTCTCCTCTTTGAAAGTTGTCATGTGTTTTATGAAGGGCTTGGTTCAGATTCAAAGGTAAGAGGAGAGGGCTGATCAAGTCAAGATCAGTGCCTGCACGAGCTCTGGCCTTAAGCAAGTATGACTTTTTATAAGAATTCTTGTTTGACTCTTTCTCGGAGAAAGGCTTTGTCTCTGTAGGCCGTCTTCTGTGATTTGTC
Source organism: Rhabdomys pumilio (assembly GCA_030674055.1). NCBI lineage: Eukaryota > Metazoa > Chordata > Mammalia > Rodentia > Muridae > Rhabdomys > Rhabdomys pumilio. The sequence goes on along the minus strand of JANHMN010000016.1, from coordinate 36,085,541 downwards.
AGCTGAGACGACATTCTTGACTGCCAGCCAGAGAGAAGTGTGATTGAGAGTCTGGGACAAGGGCTTCCTCTCTCTTCCCATACCCCTCATTTTCTGTCTTTCTGCCCTGCCTCATAGCTACAGCTTTCCCTCGCAGGGATGTTCCAAGCGTGAGATGAAGGAAAGCTTGCCTCCTGCTAAATTCTCCTGTTGATAGAATTCCCACGGTCTTGTCCATGTGACAGGACTTTGGAAGCCACATCTGCCTTGGGATCGCCTAAGTGGACAGACTGTCCCGAATCCTGCCTCACCCAGTGCCTTTTTCTTTGCCCCTAAACTTAATAGCCTGAACACAAAGAGGTGCATAGGACTTTAGTTCTTGAAACCAGATACCCATTTCACCCAAAGATACTTGTTTCATACCTTTGTTTTGATACTTGTGTGCCAAGACCTGTCTTGGGTTATAGAGGGAAATAAAACAGGCCAAAAGGTCAACCTTGATTGCTGCGAGCCTACATGTTAATATGGGACAATCAATTAATGAAATATATGAATTTGAGGGTTACTGAAAAGGTAAGAAGGGGAACGTGAGGTTTAAAGATCTCTTCAGGGTGTCGAGACGGCTGCGCAGGGAAGGCATATCTGCTGCAATCCTGATGACCCAGGTGGAAGGAGAGACTCCAAAGTTGTCCTTTGGCCTCCACATCCATGCTGCGTTATGTGTATGCTCACCCGAACACACTATGGACACACAATGGTAATAAATAAAAATTTTTAAAAGGATTATTAAAGAGCTCTTCACTAGAGAGATACAGCCTTGCACAGGTGACAACTAGAGAGAGTCTGACACCAGCCAGCCAATGGGAAAGGTAGGACCTAAGGGTGAGCCTGGAGACCACAGTGCAGGCATTGAACTTCTGTGAGTGTGTGTCCTAGGTCTCAGTATTAGGAGAATGACGTGGCTACGCATGCTTTTCCTACCAGCTGAGGCTCTGATGGGGGAGCAGAGGATGTGCTGAAAACCAATGAAAATCTGGATGTGTGTTTGGGGCAGAAATGAGCTATATTCAGGTCAGGTATAGGACAGATTCAAATCCTCAGATGTGAGTTATGGGGCAAGCACTATGAGGCCTTGAGGCCTCTGGTCTATTATCCAATAACTGGGATGAATACTAAGACACCCTGCCACGCTCTGCCAAGGGTGGCAAAGGTCACAAACCCTGCCTTCCTAAAGCATAGAAGGGAGGACCCAGGCTGCTCCTGTGCTCCCTAGATCAGTCACCAGTGTGAAGATCTATTCCAAAGACTTAATGTCATGGTCTAACTCCGTAAGAGGGAGGGAGCTGGAGTTTGATTATCATAAACCCCTGTGTGGAAAAGCTAGGCTTCCTATGCCTATGGCTTGTTCTCCTCAGAGAAATGCATACACTTTATACACAGAAAGGAGAGACTCTGAGGGCAGGAATTTCTGATTTTATGTGTGTTTGTGTTACATGTGTGTGTGTGGCATGTATATGATACGATGTGGTGTGTGGTATATGTATATGTGTGGTATGATGTGGGTGTGTGCTGTGATGTATATGTGTGTATGTATGTGTGGTGTGTGTGAGGTGGTGTGTGTATATGTGTGGGTATGGTGTGATGTATGTTTGGGTTGCATGTATGTGTATGTGTGGTGTGGTGTGTATGTGTGATGTGGTGTGTATGTATATGTGGTACATATATGTGTGTGTAGTGTGATGTGGTGTGTGTGTAGTATATGCATATATGTGGTATATTTTTATCTGGGATATGAGGTGTGTGTGTTTGTTGGTGAGGCACAGAGGAGAGGGGAAGTTTTCTGATAGTCGATATTTTCTGGGGTCATGTAACTGAGATGGTATACTAGCTTTTGTAAGGGAGGTACCATCTGTCAGTACCAAGGGAAAGCACAAAGATGGATGCCTCATGTACCCTCTTCAGGTCCCTGCCCTGCTCCACAGGCTGCTCCTGAGTTCCAAAGAATTCTGTCTGGGGTGGGTGAGGAGTGGCTCTGAGAAGGGCTATAGCACACATGGGGGATGGGGAGGAGACTGTCCGAGGCTTCAGCCACATCACTATGGGTAGGGTCTAAAAGGAGCAAAGTATCTTATTCCACAGTGATCTAAGTGGGACAGGAAACAGGAATCCTTTCCCTCGACAAATGGTCTGAGGGTTTCTCTTCCTGTATGGTTTTAATATGATGGGATGGCTGCCAAGTGGTCACTTCATGATCCCCATTGGGCAGGGGAAGTTGGCTTCCATTGGCACCCAGCACACAGTAGATGAGGACAGAGCTTGAGGCCCTGCTGGCTGCTCCTCTGACTCTCTGTTTGAGCTTCAGGCCTTCCCTCTGCAGCATCTCACAGCTGGCTCTTCCCGCGCTCTCTTTGTTTGATTTGCTAAATCTCTGTTTTGGTTCACTGTTTCACACCCACTCTGACAGCCTGCTGTCCCCCCTCAAGGCCCTGGGACATCTGCCAGGCCCGTGAAATCAAATGTGAAGTTAAATACAGCTCAGAGCCTCATCACATCCTCATTGTCTTCACCCTCCCCGTTCGCGCTCTCCTTCTCGGGGATGCAGGATGCTCAGGCAGCCAGAAACCTCTGAAAATGTTTATCTGGGAGTTTTACCCGAAAGCACAGCCTTGTGTACTCTGTGTATCTGTAACGGAGCCTTAACCGATGCCAGCACTGTGCTGATCTTGTTCATCTCAGCTCGAGTCTGTGGTTTTTTTCCCTGAAGTAGATAACAAAGGTAAGCCCTTGTCATAGTCACTGTTTAATATCTGTGACGAAGCACAATGACCAGAGCAATTTATGAAAGAAAGCATTTAGTTGTGGAGCTTGCTTATGCTTTCAGAGTGTGAGTCCATGGTCGTCATGGCGAGGAACATGGCGGCGTACAGGCAGGCATGGCGCTGGAGCAGAAGCTGAGCGCTTACATCTGATCCACAAGGTGGAGGCAGAGAGAGGGGGAAGGGGAAGGGAGGAAGGAGAGGGAGAGTGAGGGAGAGAGGGAGGAGAGAGAATCAGACTGGGAAGACTGGGCCCCAGCATGGGATTTTAAAACCTCAAAGCCAAGCCCCAATGACAAACCTCCTCCAACAAAGCCACACCTCCCAATCCTTCCTGAACAGTCCATCACGTGGGAACCAAACATTGTTAGCCTACGGGAGCCATTCTCATTCAAACCACTACAGCCCTAGACTTCATGCCAGTTCAAGCTTACCTGCTTCAGTTTGGATTGCTAACGTGTGAGGCAGTACTTGAAGATCGCACACCACCATACTATGATTTAACGGATCTGGGGGAAGAGGGGATGTGGGGAGGGACTGGGAGGAGTGGAGGGACGGGAAACTGTGGTTAGGATGTATTGAATGACAGAAGAAGCTGTTTTCAATTTCTAAAAAAATGGAATCCATATTCGAATTTCCCTACTCTTGAAGTTGCCTTCTGGAGCTGGCTTGGACTAATGTCTGGGAATTCAGAGAGCTTTGCTTAGAGAAAGAGTGAGTAGAATCTGTGTTCGAAGCTGAACCTCTGCACTCCGTCTTACTAGGATGTTTGAGTTTCTACAGACATCTCCACCCTTTTTTCTTCCCTCCTCCCCCTTCTCTGAGAACTCTGTCTTCTTGGCCTTTGCTATGTCTCAGCTGGATGCTTCTCTGGAGTGGACTCCCTCCTTCCCTGGGACCCTCTTCTCTTAAGCCCTTCCCTGAGGAGGTGGGGGTGTCTTTCCTTCAGTGCTGGAGTGAGCTCCTTGCACCACTCTGCACACTTTGCTTCCTACTTCTGCCTGAGCATAAGACAAAGTGTGTGTGTGTGTTGTGTGTGTGTGTGTGTATGAAAGAGAGAGAGAGAGAGATAGTATGTGAGAGACAGAGAGAAAGACAGAAAATGTGTATGTGAGTGTGATGACAGAGTGGTGTGTGTATGTGAGTGCATGTGTGTGAGTGTATATATGTGAGTGTATATATGTGTGTGTAAGAGAGTGAGTATATGTGTGAATGAATGTAAGTGTGAGTGTATGTGTGTGTATAAGTATATGTGTGTATGAGTGTGTGTGTGTGAGAGAGTATGTGTGCATGAGCATGTGAGTATATGTGTGTGAGTGTATGTGTATGAGTGTGAGTGAATGTGTGTGTGAATGAGTGTATGTATATATGAGTGTATGTGTGTGTGAATGTGTGTGAGTGTATGCACGTGTGTGAGTGTATGCATGTGTGTAAGTGTATGTATGTGTAAATGAGTGTATGTATATATGAGTGTGAGTGTGTGTGAATGTGTGTGTGAGTGTATGCATGTGTGTGTGTGTAAGTGTGTGTGTGTAAGTGTGTGTATGTGTGTAGATTCCAGCATAGGAAGTGAATTAGACAAGTGTCCCTGGGAGGCAGGAGTGAGAATCAGGGAGAGTGAGGCCAGGAAGAAAGTGCATTATTAGTGTGGGAACTGCAGTATGAACCTCAGCTCTATACAGACAGTGACCCATGATGCTCCAGGGACAAAAGAAAGCCGAGTATTTACCCATAGACCCCCATTTCCTACTCATGGAGACATACCTTGGATTGCAGGCTATGTGGGGGCTGAGAGTGCTCCTCAGGGCAGGGCAGTGTTGCTGTGCTGCAGAGAGCACTGAACAGAGGGGCTGCTGGCCCCAGCTGCGGCGACATGACACACCAGGGCTCTGCAGCGTCTGCTACAGCAATTTCCCTCTTTTTGCTGGTCTGACTTGCTAACAATAATAATAACTATGTAATACATTGGTTGCTTCCTATACTCAGCCATGGTCCTCATGGCTTTCTAGCATCTCATCACCTGAAGACTTGTCTCTGTGCAGATGACAACTGGCCTATGCACTGAGTACTTGCTGGTGATGGGTGGAGAATGGAGATGAAGTAAGGGTTGCACCAGGAACCCTGTTACTTTTCTTTGTATTGTCACTTGGTTCTACCCTCCCTAGTCTGAGAGGGTGGTTTACCAGGTAAAGGACCCTGTGGGGCTGAGAATGGCAATGCACTGGGAACCCTGGTGAATTTGGATGGATGGGCATCAGTAGACTTGGATGCAGATGTTAAAAAGCTAGAGTCAAGCTGTGTATGGTGCTGCATGCTTTTAATCTCAGCACTTGGGGCAGATCTCTGAGTTCCAAGCCAGCCTGGTCTACGTAGGATTTCTAGGATAGCTGGGCTACATAGAGATGTTCTGTCTCATAAAACTAGATAGATAGATAGATAGATAGATAGATAGATAGATAGATAGATAGATAGATAGATAGAAGCCTGAAGTGAATTGCCCTAAACTTTTTTTTCAGAAGATCATTGCTTCTATACAGAAAACCTTTGGGATCGAATCTTCTGCAAGATGCTGCTCAGTCAGTCTGGCCCCCTTCCACTAAGCATGGCCAGGGCAAAGGCCTAGCTTTGAAGGTTCTTTGTGGCTAACATTCTTCATAGTCTCTGCCACATGTTTAGCAGCTGTGAGCTATTGCCTTAGGGGAGACACTGAGAACGCCTGGATTAGTTGCTTCGCTGTTGCTATGATAAAACACCAAAAACAAAGGCAATTTAAGAAATATTTTGACGGTTCCAGAGATAAGAATCCATGACGGAAGGATGGAGGCATGACAGCAAGCAACAGACACAGCAACAAAAGCAGGAAGCCAGGGGCTTACATCTGGAAGCTCCAACTTGAAATGGGGAAGCTTTATGCTTTCAAATCCTATCTCCATTGATGTATTTTCTCCAATAAGATGGCACCACCTAAATATCCCCAAGCAGTGCCACCAACTGGGGTTGAAGTTTTCAAATGCCCAAGAGTCTGCGGGGCATTTCTCATTCAAATCACTGCAATGCCCAAGAGCAGAAAAGACCAGAAAAAGGGAATTCCAAGGATAATCTCTCCTCCCTGAGCCTAGACAGCACAACCACAGAAGGTGGAACAACACCTCTAGGCCTTTGCTCTGGAGACCCCTTTTAGCATAGACAGTTTCTCCAAGCCTTCTTGGTTAGGCCTTTTAGGCTCATGGCTACTCAGAAACAAGATGGCCTTAACCTGTCCCAGCTACCAAGAACCTGGAACATCATTTCCAGATCCCTGACTGGCAGGGGGCAGCTGAACCCTTCTATGCCTCTGGGGCAAGAATTTAGCTTTGCTCCCTCAGGAAGTGTCACCTAAACTTCGTTATTCTGTCATTTTCCAGATTCCTTTCTCTCCTGAGATGTCACCTCCAGGAATCCACAGGATGGAGAACTAGAGTCTCCAATGAGTTTTTCTTCCAAGAGAGTGTGTGTGTGGTGACAGTTCTAGGCCTGGCTGCTGAATCTAGTCTACCAGCTGTGGGTCCTGGGCTACAAAATTACAGGTGGCTGTAATAGGGAGTGAGAGGCTGGGATCAAGGACTTCTTCCCCAGCCAAGTTAGACACATAATGGAACGCAACAGTGTTTGAAATGCTGTGGCAGGTATACACTTTCTGTTTCTCTCTCTCTCTCTCTCTCTCTCTCTCTCTCTCTCTCTCTCTCTCTGTGTGTGTGTGTGTGTGTGTGTGTTAAACCAAATTGTCTCACTTGTTCACTCATCTGTTTTTCTGTGAGTTAAAAAGTAGGGCCTTTGCTTGCTCACTCTCAGACATGCGCACATGGAGCCTCTCTGGCCTGAGTATCAAGGAGAGCACGTGGCTCAGGCCTGGATAAAGAGCCCTCCTTACAGTGTTCACTGGTACCACTGAATGGGAAAGATGCCCATCTCCTGCTATGATGGACATCAAGGACCTCACAAGCCTGGAGATGTTGAAGGCAACTTTGCAATCCCTGTGTAAGAGTGAGGCTGCCAGAGGAAGACAGAAATGCAGGGGAAAGTGTTAAAGACAGATGTGAGCTTGGATTTCTTATCTTTGTGGGCTGAGATGCAGTATCTCTTTCAGCAGGTTGGTCTGCCTTGGTTTTCTGACACTAGTAGATAAAGGATTTCAAATTGGCAGCCATGTCCCTGAACTCTCAAGGGACCCAAGGAGGCTGCTGAAGCTACATCTGCACCCCCCTCTGTGGTCCACCTTCACTGAGGAGCTTAGGATCCAGCCCCCTTCCTTAAGCCATATATAAGTACATGGACTGAATGACATGTCTCCCCAAGTTCCTATGTTGCAATCCTCATCCCCAAACTGATGGTGTTAGATGAGGTCTGGGAGAAGGGGTTAGTTCACAAGAACTCTAGGAGTGGGACTAGCATTGTTACAAAGGGGACCTCCTTAGGGGCCCCTTCCTTTGTTTATACTGTGTGAGGGAACCACGTTAAGGTGGCAGCTGCAGTTTGTAAGATGGCCCTCAGCAGACCTGACCATGTTGGATCTTGATCTTGGACATCCAGGCCCCAGGATGATGGAAAGATGTCTGTTGTTCACAAGTCCCAGCCATGGTCCTCTGTTGTAGCAGCTGGTAGGGAAGGTGACACCCCTGTGCTCCCCAGCAGACAACTAACAACCAAGCCTGTTGCTAATTGTGATGGAGAGGGAGGAAGGTCTGCCTAACTTCAGATTTTGTGGGGTCCTTCTTTAGTATCTTGTCTCTAGAGACACCTGTGACCTTTCTGGTGAGGACACGGTCTTTCAAGTTGCCATGGAAACGACAATCTTTAATAGTCCTACAGTCTCTCTGGACAGGAGTTGAACAGGCCAGGTTCTGCATGGGCTTAAGGGATGACTGTTCTGTGACTGCCATGAGCCAGATTCTATTTTTTTTTGGCTCTGTGTGCCTGGTTGGTCTGTCATTAGTCTGTGAGGTTTGGGTTTGGTTATTTGCTTGGGGTTTTATTGTTGATACTTTTGACTCTGGCTTTTAAAAATAACCTGGTGCGTCTGTCTCGAGGCTGGTTTGCAGAACTGCACAGCCTCTGGTGCAGAATGTGCCCCTTGCCCAGCCCTGGGCTTTAGGGTAATCCTTTCACCTGAATAACTGGTAGCTGGCTGTGGCCAAGCCCGGGTGGGGCTGACCCTGGTGATGGCTGGACGCCAGCCAGCCTTGCCCTGTCACACACAAACAGCTCTCTGGAAGCCCCTCCACAAGAGGAAACAGAAGACAAAACAGGGAGGCATCATTCATTTATTTGAATTAACACAAAATAAAACAAAAATTTGTTGTTGCTGTTGTTGCATATATATATATGTTAAAAAAACAAACATTTTTGCATATGGGAAGTTTCACAATCTGGGAACAAGCCATAATGCAAGGTTTTCTGAGCAAAAGGCTCAGGACATTCCAGCTCAATGAGGTGGCCAAGGTGACATAGTACAACCCCAGAGCAGTCTGACACCAGCCACACAAGCCTTCGCTCTAGACTGTGGCACTTGGGACTCTTTCAATAGCCACTTTTGTGGCCCATAAAGTCATTTCAGCACTTCCTGTTGTTCTTTCCCCTTCTCTTCAGTCTTCCCTGTCACTTCCTGTTCTGACGTTTACCACTCCACATACCAAGCGTCCAATAAAGCAACATCACATCCCTCACCTCCTCCAAATCCACCTCCAATTCCTCTCTTTTAGTCAGCACCACAAACCCTGGTCCTGTTCGCTTCCACAGGGTATTACCTGGTTGGAAGGATACACTTTAGGGCTGAGGGTCCAGTCTCTAGTCTGGTCCTGCAACCTGTTTGCTATTATAGTTTTAGGTATAAGCTAAACATCTCTTAACAGAAAACCCAAGATCCAAAATGTTCCAAAATCCGAAGGTTTTTTGAGTGCCAACATGATGCCACGGGCAGACAATTTCACGCTGTGAAAACTTCTTTCATGCATACAACATTATTTAAAACACGGTATAAAACTACCTTCAAGCAGTGTGTAGACGGTATTATGAACTATAAATGAACTTCATGTTTATACTTGGGTCCCATCCCCCAAGATATCTCATTTAATATATATTCAAATATACCTATGCCTGAAAACGACTCTAAAACCCAAAACTCTTCTAGTCCCAAGCATTTTGGATAAGGGGTAGTCTACCTGTACTTTCTTATTTTTACGACCCCAGTTATCCCGTGTCAACAGTGTGCTATACTAGCAGTGGACACTAACGTGCCCTGAAAGGTATGTAAATGCAATAGACTGCAGGGTTCCCCTGGGCACTGTCACCCCCAGCTCAGGTCCTTTCACACCCATTGAAGACAGCACTGTACTTTTGGCTGTGCGGGGCTGCTGTGACGACATGCACCTTGGCATACCGGGGAGTAGGGTCTTTCTGCAGGGACATGAGCCTCTGATTTTTACGTTTATTTGGTGAGCTTTGCTAGCCCACAGCACCAGTCAGGACTGAGCACAGATCTGTGCTCAGTCTTAAAGTGTATTGCTTTCGATCAAGTTTTCTTGCATTGATCTGCCACCCACAGTTGGATGGTGACACAAGGGTGCAGGGGTGGTGGAAAAACCCAAGCCCCTTTGTTCATCCTCCAGCTCGAAGGGCAATCATGGCAGTCTGGCCTGGAGCCCTGGCACCTCCTCAGCAGTGCTGGCCCAGGGCTCAGGACCATCTGCTAAGTGATTTCTCATTCCCACTGGAGCAGAACTCCCCACAGAATGGGTGGGAGACATGGTTTTACTTTGGATGAACCAATCAGATGAGAACCACGTATTGACATGCAAACATCTACTAGGGATACTGCCTACTTCAGAAATGCATTGTGGGATCAACCCTGGACAACTTGGGAGAGCTATACCAGGGACCCTTTTCTTGGGGCTCACTGTCTCAAATGTGGGGCCCTCACTCCCTGAGCTCAGCAATATGCCAATAAAAGGCCTGTAGCTTTAGCCTCCTCCAAGGGTGCCTGGCACACTTCAAATGTCCCTGAAAGAGTCAACTCCTTTGTCCTTTTCACAAAGCCATGATATGTGGCTACAGAGGTAAGGAAATGCCTCACCTTTTCAGAAAAGCCTACCACATATATGTAACTCAGAGAACACTTCTGGATCCTTCTCCCTCCCTCTAACACATCCCCTACCCTCAGGTGCACATAAATGCATATTACACTTGACAAAATTCATCTTCTTTTGATAATAACCTAGCCTATGCTCTAGGCAATGCCGCTGCAAACGTGTTTGCATAGAGTCAGTCACAATAGAAACAAAACCAGTCACCAGAGGACAAGCTTGAGAGCTACCTGCATAGACTCTTGTTTGGAAGATCCCAATCTTCCTTCCAGTCACTCAAAAAAATAGATTTGCCTTGGGCAGATCCATCAATGGGATTGAAAACAGCACCCCAGGAGCCTTCCTCGCCCTGGCTGACCCCAAAGCCTGAAAAAGCAGATGCTTTGCTTCAAATCCATCCAAAATAAAATGCAGAATAAATAAATATGAGCTTCCATCATGTGCTGCTTGGGAGTTTCCAGCTGTGCGTGGATGCAGCCTTCATGGTGCTCCCGAAGACTCTGAGACAGTCCAAAGGCTCTACCCAACCATTTCTTACATCCCCTGGGTCACAGTGAAGCATGTACCCAGAGGGAGTGGAACATGGAGGGGATGGGATGGTTCTTATCTATACTTGCTGAAGAACTAGGTGAGAATCACCTCTGCAGGCTGGCCCCTCCTAGTGCTCATAGAGTCGTGTGGATAGCTTTAGTCAAGCATTGTGGATCATGCCTTTGGAGGGGTGGTCTTCTCCCAGGAGTGGGACAAGTGGACAGAGTCCTGGATAAGGGATGTGTATACATGACTCTCTTCTCCTGAAGACACCTGGAAGCCAAGATTTCTTCTCTCAATGTGATCCCTGGGAGCCTGGTGATCTTTGAAACCTCAGCATTCAGGACTAAGGTCCAATTGTTGAAGAATCTCCTGCAGAGAGCCCTGCAGCCTGCTCAGAGCCACCACCTCTGTGGAGTAGAGCGAGGCTTCGAGGACACCATCCAGACTCTCTGGCTTCTGCAGGCTGCCGGTCTGAGGCAGGGAGCAGCTCTTGGAGAAGGCCAGCAGGTGGAGGAGGTCTCGGAGGTTCTCCAGGTCATTGGCTATTTGCAGCACATTTTGGGAAGGCAGGCTGGTGAGGATTTGTTGATAGACTGCCAGAGTTTGATCCATCTTGGACAAACTCAGAATGGGGTGAAGCCCAGGAATGAAGTCCAAGCCAGTGACCCTCTGCTTGGCGGATACCGACTGCTGTGCAGGAGGAAGAGGAACAACAGGTGCTCAGCAAATGGCAGCAAAAATCAGTCTCCAGAGCCCTCCATCATGTCTGTGAGCCTGGGCTGCCTCTTTCATTCTCACCTTCCTGGTCCAGGCCCTTATTTCCTGTGGGACTGGGAGCCACAGAGCTGGTCTCCCAGACTTTCTGTTCATTCCGAGCCACTTCACCCTTCACATCTAACTAATCTTGAGCAATTCCTTTCTCCAAATGACATCTGTGAAGAACCAGCCATAGCCCTCTATTCTTTACATGCTCTCAAGCCTCCTACCCTTATCAGATCTCTCCCTCCTAGTGTTCTTATGTAGGTCTTCCTCATTAGGGTGAAAGCCATGTCCCTCCCCCACCCTGGTGACTCTGGTTACCCGGAAGGGCTTTCCCCACCTCTCATTGCTACCACATGTGGGTACTTGGGTCTCTCCATGTGCAGCCCCGATGACTCTTTTTGAAAGATGATGAGAACTTTCACCACGAAATATACAAGTCTCTTATTTTAAGCTGTCCTTGATTCTGAATATTGAACTTTTCCTGGGCTGCCAAGGCCACTGTGAGATATCCGAACTAGCCAGGAGTCATGGTAGTCTTCAGATGGCTCCACAAGAAAATCTTTCACAGTACCCTGTTTAAGCCTTAAAACAGCTTGGTGATATGATCTGATGTCACCATTATCAAGATGGTAAGATCAAGGTTTAAAAACACCAAAGAACTTGCCCAAGATCTTACAGTTGGAAAGTTGATATGGTGATATACACACAGCTTAGATACATCTGAGGAAATGGCTGAAGATGTAGGCGGCTGGGCCTCAGAGAAAGACCATGGTGGGCACTGACCCCTGTCAGCAACTACACAGAGGACTGGTTGTAAAGGAGGGAAAGATTGCTTTCTGTGTGACTTTGAAAGGAGGGTGAGCCACAGGCAGGAGAAGCTGTAGCTAAAAACTGTCAGAACCCTCATGATCCTCCTGCCCAATGGAGATTCTGCTGGGAAGTTGGTCCTGTGTCAATGGGACACCATGACCTTTGGGGAGTCTTATGTGCTGGGCACTAGATTCGAGGCAGTAGTTTCATGGAGGAAGGAGAGTGAGAGAGGCAGAAACAAGGGCTAAGGAAGGAGAGAGAGTGATCAGTGGAAACAGAGAGGGACCCAGGTTCTCACAGACCTGATGTAGGCCTTCCATGCTCGGCTAACCACTGAGGGCAGGGTTTCCTGTGGCAGAGTGAAAATGAGCATAGCTTTATGATATCACAGACACTTATGGGTTCTTAATGGGAGTATGGGACAAAGTTAAATTCCCTTAAATTCCCTAAGGTGCCTTAGGATTAGAACCATGTGGTACAGTTAGTACAACCGAGCACTTTAGGTGCCAGGTTTAGAATTGGAACCACTCAGCCCTGTATTCCAGGAGGCGGTAGTGTCAAGAGCCATAACCAGAAAGAAAAGTCACCCTAGGCTTTTAAATTCTCAGCTTCTAGGCGGTGCATGACATTCAGAAGGTATTCAATGTGTTTCTCAGACCCTGGTTCTAGGCCTACTTCTTTGTCCCCCTCTCCTCAAGAGATTCCCTACCGTGTGTGAAATGTCATTGATCCTGGTGACAATGGTCTTGATGAGGGTTTTGGTGTCATCCTGGACTTTCTGGATAGGCACAGCTTGAACATAGGACAGATAGGACCAAAGCCACAGGAACCGGCACAGGGGTCTCCAGCACATTTTCCTCCCTGGGATCCTCTTCTTCTTGGACCTACAAACAGAAGGGATGACACTTTTCAGGAGCCCAGTATAAATCTGTCCAATGGTCCTGCTGCCAATCTGCTACCGGTTGTGGATGAATAAAACTTGCTTTCTTCCCTAACTAGCTTCCATCTTGTCAAAGACAATTCACTATGGAACTTGTGTTACTGAAATGCACACCATTGGGAAGAGTACTGACAGTTCAATAAAACCACAACGATATGTCCTATAGACCATGGAGCAGGGCTTGTCAAATGGATGTGATGATGCTGTGGGCTTTGTTGTATGCTTCAAGGGAAAGAGAACCAACTCTTACGGTCTAGGTCGAATGTAGTCATTTACTCACTGCCTTACTGAAGGTAGATCACATAACTACTCAAGACTCTACCTTCCTCCTTATAGTCTACCCATCTCCAAACTTTTATGAAGATCAAATTAGCTAGTGGGTGTGGAAGATCACTAGGGACCCAGGGCTGCCTCGCCCTTCCTGTTAGTCTCACAAGCAGCCTCTTGCTATGTCTGTTGAGGTCTGCATTACTGATTTATAACTTTCTTCCTTTCCCTGTGGGAACCTAAATCCAAGCAGCGTTTCTCCACCCGGATGCAGTACACCAAGGAGGGAAGACATTTCCTACCCTCCAGCAGCCCAGTGTAACAGGAGAGACAGACAAACAAGTAGGCTATGTCAATGCAGGAAGACAGTGCTTCTCAAGGGGACAAGTGTAAGGTATCACAGGAGTCCAGAGGGGTCGCCTTGGCTGGTGTTGAAGAACAAGAAGAACAGGTTGGGAGAGTAGAGCCCAATTATCACAAGTGACCAAGAGCCCAGAAGTGCAAAGAGGCAAGAGAGAACACAGCACATTCACTTAGAGTACTAGAATTTGCAGTCATGGAGCCATGAGTTTTTAAATTAACACTATGCAGATTCTTGATTAAGAAACACAGGCCTGATGAGATGCATGAAACAAAAAGATAAAGTGAAATAAATGTATGCAGGCCTGTAGCCAGTGAGCCATGCTAAGGGTGTGTGTATAAGCTTGAAGAATAAATTCGTTCATAAATATTAGGATGAAGAGGATGGAGATGACAGAAAAGCCAACTTCTCCTTTTTCTGTTCGTCCTCATTTGGGTCTCGGTGGCACTAGGTAATACAGCTGTCCTCCATCGGTGGTAATATTAGTATAACTCACTCTCTGACAGTACGGCAACATGGGCAATCTGCTTATATATTATTTATAGTGCTTGCTCAAAGGTACGCTCTTTTTAATCTGAATTTTACAGAAGAGAAAACAAATGAGGCTCAGAAAGATGAGCCAACTTTCCCAAAGTCATAAAGGTGTCAGGCTGAGATGTGTGCCGGACATTGCACACCTGTCCACAGACTCATTTTCCAAGACTTTAGTTACCCATGTTCATCCTTGATCCAAAAATACTAAATGGAAAATTCCAGCAATGGATAATTCATAAGCTCTCAATTGTGCCATGCTGAGTGTGCTTATGAAGTCTCGCACTGTCTCATCCTGCCCCTTCTAGGGTGTGAATCATCCCTCATCCAGGGGCGTCTACACTGTGTCCATCACTTGTCTCTGAGCCACTTAGGAGCTGCATGGACATCAGAGCAACTGTCGGGGAATCACAGTGTTGGGTTTCTGTTAACCTTTAGTTAATTTACTAATGGACCTAAAGCAAGAAGTGTATAGTCGAGGAAAGCATAAAGATCCAGGGAGAGATGAATCTGAATGCTATGGGTCCATCTAAGGAATACATGGATATAAGTGGTTTGGTATTCTCACAAGTTTCCGGGGGTCTACCAGAAGTCACAGAACATATTCTCCACAGATCAGTGGGGCTGCTAACTGATATCCTGCCCTCACTGAGTTCCCTGAAATACCAACCAAGAAAGCAAGTATAACAGTTAGGCCCCAGGTTTTAACTGCAGGCTCTGTGCTTTGTTGTTTGTTTGTTTGTTTTCTATGTGTCTCTGGGAAGGAGAGTTAACTTCCTCTGGTCCTATCAGTGAAATGGAACTAACACAAGCACTGGCATCAAATGGTAAATGAGAGGAATTTTTTATAACCCTGTCTATCTTGGCTTGTGTCTGGCTCAGGGTTGAGGGAGTAAATGCCAGCTACTTAAAAATTATTGGAATTACTGGGCAGAGCTTGAAATGCTCAGGGCAACAGCACCTGCAGCTGACTCTGAGTCAAGCTCTTGGCCCATTGCCTCCCACGGGCATCCCAAATGGGTACCTGGTGCTTGTGGATTTCCCCCTGCAGCACAAGAATGTGTGGCATTCATTTCTAAGATTTATATGTTGATGACACCCTCCTTTCTGACCAAATTTACTAGCAGATTAACTATGGTCATATCGTTGCCATTTTCACACAGTGGCCACCCTATACTATCAGAACAGACAAGCAGGTTTACAAGGCCTCTCTCGGCATGGATAATATGCCTCCGTGGATGCTGGCCATAAATCACAGTGCTCTGGAAACAGGAAACAGGATTGAGATGCTGTCCCTGAGTAAGCATGCTGAAGATGATAGGCCAGGCTTCTGGGACACACATCGGGGGTTGCAGAGAGAAGTGGTCACATATCCATCTGAGATCAAAGTCATGTTAAGAACTGATGCCCCAACAACACATAACACGCTTATGCAACCCAGACACACGTACACAAACACATCAAGATACATAGCCATGTTGTGGAGACTTCTAGTTTCTCCTGGTGTCTTATTTTTCTCTCTTTCCCAGTTGAAGACACTCCAAGTCCTAAGAGAGGCATGTGGCCACAGAGAATAACTGCTGGGCTTGCTTCTACCGCTAGGTACAGTTATGCAGCCAAATGCTGACGGATTAAACAAAAGCAGATGAGCCAGTGGCAGCTCTCAACGTTGTTTATGGTGACCCATGCATAACTGCCATTTTAGCATTTGTGAGGCTAAGGCAGGGGAGTTTCTTGTCAGTTCCAGGTCAGCCTGAGCTACAGAGCAAGACCTTGTCTCAGAAAAAGCAAAAGTCCCAAATAAATAAATAGTGCACATAAAATTAAAAAAGCAAAATAGCAACCTTCCGTTATAAGAATATATGTCGTTAATTGCAATGGAAGGAGGAACATTTAAATTGATCCAATGCCCTGGTTAACTCTGAGGATGATAGGACACTTTCTAGTTGCCAGTAAGAATTGGGGGATGGGAGGGAAGGGCTGGTTGGAGCTCAAGAGAAAGAAGCCATGAATGTAATTCCAGGGAACTGAGGGAGTGGGTGGGCAGGGAGAAAGGCTACTGGCAGCTACCTGGCCATAAAAACCTTTTTAGAAGTTTCTGAAGTGAGTTTAACCACTTATGAGTTGTTATAGCCTAAGAGCTGACTGAGAAATTGCTAAAACACTGATGCAGAACACAGTGTTCCTCACATCTGGGACTATTGCAGCAGAGCCTGGAAAGAAGAGGGACCGTTCTGGCAGACAGGGTGGGCACTGCGAGGCTACCTCCCTGCCCTCTACTTCTGTTTTACATTCAGGTTGTCTCACTGGAAAGCTCTTCTGTGGGCTGTCTGCCTTCCCCTGCCATCTACCCATGCGTGCCTCATCTTAAGGTTAAAAGAACAGAGAGGGGAGGCCCTGAGGTAGTTCCAGGCAGTGACACATCTATAGAAAAAGGCTCAAGACTGATGCAAGAGACTGGTAGGGCTGCACCATCAGCCCCCCAGATTCCCCTTTCTGATCTCACCTGGATCCTGGACAGCCTCCCTAGCTAGGTGATTCTTCACCTACATCTCCAGAGGGCAAGTCTATGCTGCCACCTTCCCTGCAGACAAGATCACACCCTAATTCCCCCAAGACATTGGTTGTCTCAGGTGTGAGCACCCTCACCGTCCTTCCACTCAGGGGACAGGGCAGAGCCTTCAGGACAAGATGGGTGGGGATGGGCACAACTGTCTGCTTCTTCAGATCCAGACAGCAGAGCCCAGGTCAGGCCTATCACTGTCTCAATGCAGCAATGGGGGAAATGTTGGCGACTGGGGAAGCGCTGGGTGACAAAGGCAACTGCTGACCAATGCTGCCATCCTTGGGCTTAGCCTACCTTCCCCTGGCTGACCACACCAGAGATTAGCAAGAGACCCAAAGTATACACACACACACACACACACACACACACACACACACACACTCTTCTCTTCTCCAGTCATCAGATTTTTATCGATTTTTTTTCCTGATAGTCTTTGGTATGCTACTATGAATTAAATTCAGATAATGTTTGCCTATGGAGCACATGAAAAAATCTGAGAAATGCAAATCAAAACCACAGTGAGATATCATCTCACCTCCGAATGGCTTTTGTCAAAAAGACAAAAGATAGCAGATGCTGGGGACCGGGTGTGGGGAAGGCAAATGCTCATACATTACTAATGAGACTGTAAATGAATACGGGCCCTATGGAAAACAGTGTGGGAATGTTTCTGAAAACTAAAAATAGAACTACCTTATGATCCAGCAACCCTGTTTCTAGGCATATACCCAGAGAAAAGAAGCCAGTATGTCACAGACATATTTTGCCTCCATGTTTATAGCCAAGATATGGAATCAAATCTAAGTGCCCATTGAGATATGAGTGAATAAATAAAATTCGGTACATATCCACAATGAAATAGAATTCACCATAAAATGAATGAAATATTGCCATCAATGCAATATGAATGAAGTTGGAGGACATTATGCTGATCCCAAAGCACAGAGAAGAGAATAACAATTCTCAAAACTTCAGTGGGGTGTGGGAAGAGAGAAGAGAGGGGCTACTGCTGAGTACAGGGAATGTTAGATAGGAGGTGTGACTTCTTTTTAAATGTTTTTATCAGGGCTGGAGAGAGGGCACCATAGTCCCAAGAGCACACTGTTTGCTCTTCCAGAGCATCTGAGCTCAGTTCTCAGCATCAATGTCAAGTTGCTCATAGCTGCCAGTAACTGTAGATCCAGGGAGATCACAGGTATCTAGCTCTGAGGGCATTGAACTCATGCTCTCTGTGTCTGTGTATATGTCTGTGTCTGTGTCTGTGTGTCTGTGTCTTTGTATGTCTATGTCTATGTCTGTGTGTCTGTGTATATGTCTGTGACTGTGTCTGTGTCTGTATCTGTGTCTGTGTATCTGTATCTGTATTTGTGTGTCTGTGTGTCTGTGTCTGTGTGTCTGTTTCTGTGTGTCTGTGTCTCTGTGTCTGTGTGTCTATCTGTATCTGTGTGTCTGTGTCTGTGTCTGAATCTGTGTTTGTGTGTCTGTGACTTTGTATGTCTGTGTCTGTGTCTATGTCTGTCTGTATTTGTATCTGTGTTTGTGTGTCTGTGTCTATATCTGTTTCTGTGTGTCTGTGTGTCTGTGTCTATGTGTCTGTGTCTGTATCTGTGTCTGTGTGTCTATCTGTGTCTGTAACTGTGATGTGTGTGTGTGTCTGTGTGTCTGTGTCTGTCTCTCTGTCTCTTTCTGTGTCTGTCTTTCTATCTCTCCCATTCTCTTAAAAATAACAAGTTATTTTTTACATTTAATAAATGTAATAAAATATTCTTTAAAATTAAAATTTTGCATATATGTACATATATACAGTGTGTGTGTGTGTGTGTGTGTATGTGTGTGTATACTAGCACACACTTTAGCCACTGACACATCTCTTCTGCCTTCTCAATATTGATTTTATCTGAGCTATCTTGAATTGTCCAACTAATTATGGTACATAGCTATCTTACTGAACTACAGAAAATTAGAAAATATTTCTCTTGGGCTGGCAAGATAGCTCAGTGGATAAAGGCAGTTATTAGCAAGCCCAATAACCTGAATTCTATCCCTGGGACCTAAAGGCTGGACCCCACAACTTGTTTTCTGACCTTCACATGCACCCTGTTGTCATGTATGTCTACCCTTCCCTCTCTCTCACACACACTAAATAGGCAAACAAATGAACATATAAATAAGGACTGGTAAATGAGAGAACGGCACTTTCTCCCAAGCCTGATGACCAGAGATCAGTTCCCACAATCCATGTGGTAGAAGGAACCAGTTGCTTCCTGCAAGTTGTCTTCCAGCTTCCACACATCATGTGCCATGGCTCTCTTGGACGGACGGACTCACACACACACACACACACACACACACACACACACACACACAGAATTTTTTAAAAAGCTTTTTTGTTTTGTTTTTTTTTGGATTTGCCCTTGCTGCAGGTGATCTCTAGGGGATTTCAGCTCATTCTTCAAGTGTTGGCCACAGTATACAATTTGAAAATCACTAAGCTTAGCAGGAGCAATTTTCTCTTCTCTGCAACCAAAGACCTTGCTTGAGAAATCATGCTGACATTCTTAGCTGGTAGGCACAGTGTGGGTGAGGGGGTTATATTCTTCTCATTCCCATTAGGGAAAGCAAATAGATTTCAACTCCTGCGTCAACTCTGATCAATTTTCAGTGGCTCCCTAGAGCACTGTCTGAAAGGAATCTGGAGTTCCTGCCACACACACCCGTGGGGGGGGGACCACAATCCGTTAGTGACACCTGCACTTTGTTCAGCATCTACCAGGGGCCTGACACTGGGCAGGTGTTGATTCAGTTTTTGTTGAATGAATAAGTATTCCCCATTCTTCATCGCCATTGGCTGACTAGGCTAACCTGTCCCTAAGGTAGCTTCCCTCTGAAAAGTCATCTTTCTTTGTTTTGAGACGCCCTCACACAGACTGGACTCGCCTTGAACTCTTCCTTCTCCTGCTTCTGTCTTCCTTGTGCTGAGATTACAGGCATGGCCTGCCATTTTAGAATTTACTTTTGCCCCACAGAAATACCTAAGAGGCTGTCTTAAAAAGTGCTTCAGTGCCTGGCTTTCCCTTCCTCCAAAGCTTTGGATCCCTTCACGTCTCTTCTGTATCCCACGCCTACATAGTTCTGATTTCTTTCAGCTCCTGAGCTCTGATGTGTGGATTGTCATTCCCAGTGACTCCCACCACAGCCCCATCCATGAGCCTGTCTATTTCCAATGCTCTAGGAGCCCTGTCTTTGCCAAGGGACCCATGCTGAGCTCTTTCTGCCTACTTTGTGACTTCCCTGCAGAACTCTGTGGTACTCCTGAGGGCAAAGACAGTGCGCACACAGACGGAGTCTTAGTCTATGGTTTAGTGGAAATGTCAGCACGGACATGATTGTAGATTCAGAGAGCTCACAGACAGCAGGAGAGATGGGAGCATGCAGTTTTCTGTAGAGCAGGGCATGTCTGCTTTCCCATGGGGAGCAAGGGCTGAGCTGCCTGGTGTATCTGAGTGCCTTGTCTTTCCTTATAACCTAACTCTGCATTTCTGGGAGGCAACTGTATGGACAGAGAATTACAAGGCTGTGTCCATGGGCCAGAATGCTGAGTGAGACACCCCCCACAAGAATTCCATGTTCCTGGAGACCCTGCTCTATCTCCCTGTCTCCCATGGGCCTCTAGGGGGATGCAGGCTGGAGTGCAACAATGACTGGTGCTCCGTAAAGGGAATCGTCTCAGGCAGCCATCTCTGCGTCCCACACGGTTCACTCAGACATGTGAGGCATCTGCCTGGGGCTGATGGACAAGAATTCATTGCGGCATCCCTGGCTCTGTCCTTGACTCTTTGAGCTTTTTCCTGGAACGCAGGGGAGAAAAATATTCCCCCAGATACCAAGAAGAACTTGTTACTTGGTTTTGAGATCTACCAAATATGAGAAGGATGCTTCTTTAGCCAACATGGGCATGTTCTCCTCAGCCCAGTGTCCTTGAGTGCTTGAGAAAGGAAAGAACCAAAAAAGAAGTCTTGTAAGGGATGGGGTGCTTCTCTCATGCCTCAGTGAAACACGTGATCAGCGTGGTCCTGATACTCTCCAGGAGAGTGACCTGTCAGTTAAACATGCCTCCTTTCAAGTTTGGTTCCATACACTGTACAGATCAGGAAAAGGTCAGAAATGCTCCCCCAGCCCCAGCTGACCACTGTCCATCAAGAACGCTACAAAAAATATCACTCTCACTACTGGAAGTCTATTCCCACCTTGCAAAGGGCGCCCAGAGAGTCTATGCTCCTAGGATAGTGCCACCAAGTCCCTGCCCTCTGCCTACCTCTTCTGAACACCATGCTCCCAATAGAAATGACTGGATTGCCTTGTCTTCTCCCAAGCAGCAATTCACACAAGGCAGCGTGGTATCTGACCACATTTAATGCACCACCTCCGCCAGTAAGACACAGATGAGTGTGAGGGCACCATACCCACAATGCAGTCTAACAAACCAGAGCAAGAAAGAAAGCCGAAGGAGGGGGGCATGCTGGGGCCTCAGGCTGGCAATACGTATTTAACCATCTTGGGTAGAAATGCCTACCAGTAAAAAAATGTGCAAGTTACAGGCCTTCCCTGTGATCTGCTGCTCTGTTCCCCCGAAGAAGATAATTTGCATGGCTTTGGGACAGATGTGAGAGTCCTAGCTTTTTTGTTGTTGATGATAGTTCATTTGGTGGTAGTGGTGTGAGTGTGTGTGTGTGTGTGTGTGTGTGTGTGTGTGTGTATGTGTGTGTGTGTGTGTTTGCGCACACATGCTGAGGGTGAGGATGGAAGGAGATTTGGTTCTTCCTGACAGTTTTTCTATCCACTTTTACTTAACAGTAGTTTTAGTACTAGGTAGGTTCTCATTGGAAAATGAATTCTCCCAGCAAAGCAAGGCTGTATCTGGCTTCCAGGAAGGCGGAAAGTTGTGGCTGCTTCACTGCATGCCCAGCCTTGCTCTTTCCATCTTACTAGTGTGGGATCTGTTCATCTCAGTTCCCTAACCATCAAGTCTGCAGACCAAAGACAGGCTTGGACTCCTGGCTGACTTTGCAAGAACAGGTTGGTGCCCTGTGGGCACAGGCCGGCCCAGCCAGGAATCAAATACCCTTCAGTTCCCAGCTGCCTTCCCTCTGTCTGTAGAGTCCCTCACTGCAAAACTACTTAGTTCAGCACCAAGCTGTCCATACTACCTCCTTCTTGCCTCAGTCTCTCTAATTTCCAGAGTTGGGTGGGGTGCTGTCAGAAAGACTGGCTGAGGAGAAAGTAGCGAGCCTAGGGCCTTACCTTGCAGCTGCTGGAGCAGGGATTCCTCCGGGGCTCCATGCCTGCCTGCCCCTCTTATAGCTGCCCCAGTGCCACTTGCGCAACTGCCCAGCCAGCCCCAGTCCCTGCGAGCGCCAACTCCCGCCCCACCCAGCGGGCCAGCAACGGTGGCGGAGGCAGCCTAGTGCTCCATGTAGGAGCCAGGTCCTGCTCTGGGCGCCTCAAGGGAGGACTTCAGCCGCGCCCTCGAGTGCAAGTTTGGGGGTGCTTGATATGAGCCGGTAATCCTCGAGGTCGCGCCAGCAGCTACTAAGCAGCAGTAGTTTAAGGACGGGTCCCTTGGGATGGTGCTTCCAGCACCGCGGGGAGCAGCCAGGCGGGCAGCTACAGAAGGCCAGCTTGGGGAACAGGGAGGCCAGTGAGCCAGGACTCTGCCAGCCGCTTCTTCCGACGACGACTCTTTGCATACCTAACCTGGCTGCTCAGAGGAGAAATTGGTCCCACACTCAGGACAGTTTGTCTTCCTTTGGTACCGGAAAGACAGCCGTCTCATTTCGTCCTATGACGACACAGAATGCACTAGCTTCGAAGGTTGCAAGTATTTAGGGATGCTCTGGACCAGTCCTAGGGGCAGGTGGCAAGGGTCTGTCCCCAATCAATGTTTTGTTTGTGTGTTTGTTTTTGTTTTCATTAGGGCAAGAATATCCTTGGGATAATGGGAGGAAACAGATACAGAAGAGTTTAGCTTCCTGTCTTAAAACCTCAGTTAGCTGTTAAGATTAGAGACAGCCAGGGATGCGGGTATGAACAATTGGATCAGGCCTATTGAGGTCACCCCAACTGAAAACAGCTTTGAAAACAAACCATCACCCTCAGAACCAACCAGACAGTTACAGTGAGTAGAAGGACCCTGATTAACCCCGAAATCCTGACTGCCCTGATTCAGTACCACCCATGAAATAGAATGATTAAAAAAAAAAAAATTAAATGGCTGAGAAACAAACAAGAACAATAGTTCTGGTATGAGAAGTTTAAGAAGTTTACATTTTAGCATCACCAAATAAAGTTCTGAATTTGGACAACCCAAAATTGTCTTGTTTTCTCTTGTGTAAATACCCACAGAGTAACCTTCATTTCCCTCTTGGCCTGCAAAGCAAGAATTGTTTGCCAACTTGCAAACTATGAAGTATACACACATGCACGCCTGTGCTGGCTTCTCATGGCTCTTGGTTCTGCCAGCCTCTCTATGGGTATGCCTGGAGGCTGGTCCATCCCTCCGCCCACAGAAGCCCCCTGTTTTGCATAGGCCCTGCTCCATCAATGGGAGGCTTCCTTGACTACGGACAGAGCACAGAGGCCTCTGCCATTTCCTCTCGAGATCCTGGTATCTTCACTGTGCCCACAGGAAAGGTTTGCTGAGGTGACTTCCGGCTTATCACGCACCACACAGCTGTCAGGCTAGCGCACATCAGTATGAATATTCTTCTAGATTTGAGGCACTGGAAAGGAGGGCGGTCCTTCTTTTAAACTTGAGAAAATATATTTGTGGTAATGCTGTGAAAGAAATGAGGAAAACCAGGTTCAAGGCAGGGCCGGGGGGGGGGGGGGGGGGGGGGCAACCGTCATATTGTATTTGAGACTTCCTAACGGAAGCTTGCTCCTCAAAGACAACCCATCCTGTGAAGCTACAGGTTTCTTTGCTCATCACGGAATCCAAGTTAAGAGCCCAGTGCCTGCCTAGCGCAAAGCTAGAATATCCTTTATTTATCCAGTCACAATTCCATACATGTAAACTATATACATTGATCACATATGTCCCAACTCCTGTCCATCCCCAAGATACTCCCAACGACAACATCCCCTGCCCCCTTTCATGCCTTAGTACTTCCTGTTGGAATGTTGACTGATCGTGCTGGCTTGATCTTATATACGTTTCTCCAGGTAACCATGACTTCAATAAATGTCCAGAAGATGCTATTCCATACTGCTCTTCCTTATCCTCCAAGTCTGACATCTGTTACCCCCTTCTGTAATGTTCCCTAGGTCTGGGGAGGGAAGTTGATATAGGTATCCTCTGGCTGAGGCTCAGGGCAGCATTACTTATAAGTATAAACATGAATGTTCAGCCGGCAACTTGACAGCATGCCCATTTACCAAAACCCCAGTAAAAGGTTCCCCGCCTATAACCTCTCTAAGCTGGGCTTTTGACCAGATGTATAGTATTAGGCATCGATTCTGTTCTGTGAAGTAGGCCTCAAGTCCAATCCGAAGTCAATTGGTTGTGCCCAAACTGTCGTGCCACTTTTGCATTTGTGGTTACATCTTGCCTGGCAAGGTAGTATTGCAGCTTGCAGGGCTCACCAATGGAAAATACCATGGATGGCTTTTCTCTCCTGGCCACCTGCCATAGCACCTGCTAGCACTGTGTAAGCTAGACAGCCAGGAAGAAGTTTTCCAGCTTGACGTTTTCTATGTCCTACAACCATAGTATGTTGTGACTTTCAGCAATGGGGTCTTGCTATCTAGTTCTGGAGAGCAGCCAAGGGCTGAGTTGGTTTAGCTGGCCAGTAACTTGTAAGGAGTTATCTCAAGCCTGGCACTATAATTTTCATTTAATAACCCGTATCTTCTGTGTTTAACAGTTATTTTTAGATGAAAATTTCTAACACAATAGTGAAAAGTAATATAATGAATTATACATATTACCTATATATAATTACCATTTCCCATGGTTTAGCTTCAGTTTTTCAAAATTATTTTAAAGCAAACTGTGACACTATGACATTGTCATGCCCCTAAATATTTGGGTATTTTCTAAAAACTAAGGTTTTTTTTTTTTTTAATTTAACCATAAGATCACTATCAAACAATAGCAATTCTTTTTTTTTTTAATTTTTTTTATTATTAATCATTCCATTTGTTTACATCTCAAATGAAATCCTACCTCCTGGTTACCCCTCCACCAACCACCCATCCTACATCCATCCTCCCCCCTCCTCTTTGCCTGTATGAGGGTGCTCCCCCACCCATCCACCCTCTCCCACCCCACCTCTGCAGCACTCCCCTATGCTGGGGCATCAAGCCTCCCCAGGACCAAGAGCCTCTCCTCCTGTTGCAAGGCCATCCTCTGCTACATATGTATCTGGAGCCATGGATCTCTCCAGGTACATTTCTTGGTTGGTGGTCTAGTCTCTGAGAGCACTGGGTGGTCAGGGCAGCCTACGTTGTTCTTCCTGTGGGGTTGCAGTCCCCCTCCGCTCCTCCAGTCCTTCTGCCAGCTCCCCCATCAGGTTCCTTGAGCTCAGTCTGATGGCTGGCTCCAAGTATCCATAGCAATTCTTTAAAATCATGAAAGTATGCATCATATTTAATCCAAATGTCTCGCAGTTATCTTATATAATCACTTGGTTAGAATCTGGTTGTTTTACTCCTAATACGTATTTATTTCTTGGTGCTAAGTGTGTGCTCTACTACTGAACTACACTCCTATTCTCCACATGTGTTTATTGAAGGAAATAGAGGTTAAAGGCAGGAAAGAGACGATTAAGATACGTATGTGTGGAAACCAGAAAGGGTTAGCATTAACATTAGCAGTGGCTGAGAAATTGATTGCCATCAAGAAAGGGAGATAACGCTGAATGTTCAGCTCAGGGAATTAGCAACATTACTGACAAGCAGTGCAATTAAAATATACAGACACTTAAAGGCACGTTGTGAAATAATATTCATGATGCAGTAACATGACACACTATAAATGACAATGGATAAGATTATAAAATAGGCAAAACATGGTGCCACATGCCTACAGCCCAGCCCTCGGGGGTGGGAGGCAGTGAGAAATGGACCTCTGTGAGCCGGAGGCCAGCATAGTCTACATAGTTCCAAGACAGCTGGGCCAGCATGGTACTACGACCTTGACTCAAAAACTTTACAAAATGGCGTGTGTTTCCAGATCATGCATGAGCAGGTAGGCACGCTTACACCGAGATACAATGTATTGCGGGGAGTGCAGTTAGCAAGGACTTTGACCTTTTACCTCGTTCCCATGCTCTTATGATTTAAAAACGATCCATAAAGACCATTCTAGAAAGATGGAAGAGAGGACAGTGGGACACATGTGACTATGATCAAATATGTTCACGTATGAATGGTACCACAAGGAACATGTTACTCTGCACACTTAACGTGTGCTAAGGAAATAGAAAATGCCACACAGATGATCCCACCTCCCTCAGGGATTGGAGCCAGGGCCTTGAGCGTGCTGAGTGTTCTACCCCTGAGCTAAAGCTCCAGCCCAGGACTCACTTCTTAAAGAGAAATCTTTTTATCCTATGGGAATGAGTTAATTTTACTTTTTTAAAGGACATATATAATCAAGTTTCCCTTGTCCCCAACATCTTTGTGACTTTGCTCTAAGAGAAGGCTTAGTTTGTTTGTAGGGCTTGACAGTCTCGAGCCAAGCCACCCTGAACGCCACCTTCTTAGAGGACAGTAGGGGAACTTCTACCTAGGGATCCCACCTGAACTGAGCAACACTGACAAAGAATAAGTCAGCAGAGAATGCTGGCATACACCTGTAATCCTGGCCTTGAGAGCTGAAGGCAGAGAGGTCAGCCAGGCTACTACGTAAGATCCAATCTTAAAAAAATAAAATAAAGAACAAAGAAAGAAAGACAGAAAGACAGACAGACAGAAAGAAGGAAAGAAAGAAAGAAAGAAAGAAAGAAATGATATCTTACACTAAAATCTAGATGAAAGTTAATTTTTTCAATATTCTGTCTGTCTGTCTGTCTGTCCGTCTGTCTCTTTTTTATGTGGTGCTGGGATTTCAGCCCAGGGCTGTGAGCACAGTAGATCAACTGTATGCCACTTTGCTACATTCCCAGTCCCTTTTAGGTTTTTTGTTGTTGTTGTTTTTTGTTTTTTGTTTTTTTGTTTTGTTTTGTTTTGTTTTGTTTGGCTTCTTGTTTTGTTTTGGCTTTGGTTTTGGGGGGGTTGTTTGTTTGTTTGTTTTTGTTTTGCTTTGCTTTGCTTTGCTTTGCTTTGTTTTGAGATAGGGCTTCTTTGTGTGGATTTGGCTGTCCTGGAACTCACTCTGTAGACCAGGCTGGCCTCAAACTCAGAGATTGACCTTCCTCTGCCTTCTTAGTGCTGGGATTAAAGGTGAGCTCCTCTGCAGCTTGGCTCTTTTTGGCTTTTTTGAAACAGGGTCTCCCTGAGTTGTCCACCCATACCTCTGGCGGCCACCATGCTCCTTCAGCATCCTGCAGAGAAAACACAAACATACCCTCTTCCCCATATTAGACACCTGATCAGAATCATGCCTTATGCCAGTAAGTGGAGCCTTCCCTTTCATCTATGCATAAGAATGCCTATTTGTAGAGGGTCACAGAGACTTAGTAGAAAATTCCTTGGCATCCAAGTTTTTTTTTTTTTTTAAATTTCAAATAAAAAATAAAAAGAACATGATTTAAATAAATTTGTGGTGTATAGGGATATATCTCCCCCTTTTTTATTTTATGAAGATATTGTTTTAAAATTCCATCTGTCTATTCCACAGTCTCTTGTCCTTGACAGTTATAGTCTTGTCTTGAACTCTCCGCCTTCCAGCCTTAGCTCCCTGAGTAGTGTGAACTACAATTGAGACCATGCCCAGCTTAAATAAAAACTCAAAAGGGACAAAGAGACTCAAAGATGTGATTTCCTCTAAGCCCACCCCTCCTTAGTTACTGCAACATGTTTCCACCGTGTCCTTTCTAGGTTAGTGTTCTACCTTTCCATATATATTTCCTTTTAAAAATACCTGTACTGGGGTATGAAGCAGAGACTGAGGAATGTCCAGTCAATAACTGTCCCAGCTTGAGACCTATGCCATGGGCAAAGCACCAATCCTTGACACTATTAATGATATTGTTATGCTTGCAGACAGGAACCTAGCATAACTGTCCTCTGAGAGGTTCCACCCAGCAGCTGAC
The DNA here is from genome assembly GCA_030674055.1 of Rhabdomys pumilio. NCBI lineage: Eukaryota > Metazoa > Chordata > Mammalia > Rodentia > Muridae > Rhabdomys > Rhabdomys pumilio. Next base: position 36,057,602 of record JANHMN010000016.1, on the reverse strand, counting down.
TCAGACAGATGCAGACACCCGCAGCCAAACATTGTCTGGAGCTCAGGGACTCTTATTGAAGAGTTGGGGAAGAATTGAGGGCCCCGAAGGGAAACTCCACATGAAGACCAACAGAGTTAACTAACCTGGACCCTTGGGGCTCTCAGAGGCTGAACCACCAAAGAGCATACATGGGCTGGACCTAAGCCCCACATCCGTATGTAGCAGGTGTGCAGCTTGGTCTTCATGTGGGTCCCCCAACACTGGAGCAGGAGGATATCCCCAAAGCTGTTGCCTGTCGGTAGAATATGTTTCCCTAACTGGGCTGCTTTGTCTGGCCTCAGTGGGAGAGGGTGTGCCTAAGTCTGCAGAGACTTGATGTGCCAGGATGAGGCACATCAAGTCTCTGCAGAAGGGAAAGGGGGGACGAAGAGCAGCAATCAGGATGTAAGTGAACAAATAAATAAACAAACAAGCAAAAACAATAACAGCAACAACAAAACATCCATACCAATTCATGCTACTACTCTTAATTCTTGTCTTTAATTTTTTTTATATATATTTAGGGAAAATTTTTAATCTCCGCTACACATTTACCGAAAAAATGGCATTAAAATATCTTCACATTCCTATCATCTATTTTCAACCATTACTAACCTTACTTCTTTCCCTTAATATATCTAGAATATAATTTCTTTCTGCTGTACACAGACCCGAGTCTTTCTTTTTGCAGTCAGTGTGTAGTCCATTTTACGGATGTACCATAATCTACCTGACCACATTGTTACATAGGTAATGTTGTAACTAATATATTTAAATGCACTTCTTTGATCCCTGTGCGAGTATATCTGCGGGAGAAATTCTGATAAGTAGAATTATCATTCAAAGGGTATGTGCATTCAAAATAGAAATATATTGCCAAGTTACACTCCTTAGAGATTGGACCAATTTGCATATGCAATTGACTGCAAGTAACCGTGGTTTAAGCACTAAGGATCTTGAGTTATCTCTCCTACCCAGGAGCCCCAAGGAAAGCAGGTGCAGTTTCACAAAGTAGCTTCATTGTGAATTCTCTTCCTTTTGATGTTGTTTTCTTGTGTCCTTGCGCTTCTGGCCCCGAGGTTACAAGATGGATGATACTTTGCAAGCATCTTATCCTCACACCAGTAGGCAATATTTAAAGTCTGGGCAGGGATGTCAGATTGCTAGCATCCATGGGACCGTAGACTCAGAGGTCACTCCTGGCTCCAGGTCCCACCTGTTTCTCAGCTCTCTCTACTCCTGCCTGATGTCTTTGTTCATTAACAGATGATACAGTAACTTCTCTAGTTCTCTCCAAAACCAATTTCCCCTTCATCTTGTTTTACTTGGGTGATTTGAGCTGGGATTTGAGCTTCAAACAGACCTTCTTAGTGGAAGGAAACCACTGATGCCAATCAAGCCTCTTCGTGCTCACCCTTGTCCTTACATAGGAGGGGGTTTGCTCTTCTCCTCACAGGAGAGGACACCAGTGAGGCTTAGCTTGTGAAAACCTAGGGCTGCCAAGCATGCTAACTCTACCATCTCCTCGTCACTTGGAGTGAGCCTCAGGGTTGGGTTTCATCTCTCAGCAAGACAGTCAGCTTAGCTGTCCCTCAATGTTCCAGACATTGATCAAATGCTAGATCTAGTCACTGGGTGTTGGAAAAATGAGAAATGTAGGGCTTCATGTACTCAGGCATATCTGGGCCATGTGCTGGTCCTGGCTGACCTTGTCGGGGAGAATGTGTACCTGTTTAATGAACACCAAGAGGGTGAAGGTGTGAGGGGATGCTTTAGACAAATGTTTGCACCTTTTTCCAGCAGGCCACTGTGGGCATTTTAGTCTGGGCTGCTCTCCCATCTGGGGCTCTGAGAGATATTTTCCAGGAAGTACCCCAAATTGCTTGTGAAGCATTGAGCTTACTTTCTTTCCCTTTCCTCTGGTCTTTTCCTTGAGACCTCCCCCTCCCCATCTTCCTCTTCCACTGTGGACTTTTTTTTTTTTAATGGTGAGCAATCAGTTAAGTGTTTAGTGACTTTTTAAAAACAGTTACAGTGTCTCACTAATGCTTCCTCCATGATCTCAGCCCATGATTAGTGAGTATTGCTATACTTGTTGGTTTGTCTATAGCTAGACTCGGGGCCTTTTTTTTTTTTTTTTTTTTTTTTTTTTTGGTTTTTCGAGACAGGGTTTCTCTGTGTAGCCCTGGCTGTCCTGGAATTCACTCTGTAGACCAGGCTGGCCTCGAACTCAGAAATCCGCCTGCCTCTGCCTCCCAAGTGCTGGGATTAAAGGCGTTTGCCATCACCACCCAGCCTCGGGGGCCTTTTAAAGGTAACCCTCTTGCTGTCTCTTCCTGTAGCAAACACACAATCTTAGAGTCATGAGTGACACCACAAACTGGCCCCAAAGCTTGCGACAACAGCCAAGTTTCCAGATCATGATTCAGTGGATGAATGGTATGGCCTTATTCCTGAGTGGCTACTAACCGCCAGCTGCGATCAAGATAGTAACTGGGCTAGCCTGCATTTGTCGCCATAGCGACAGAATAGCAATGGAGCCTTGGAGGCAAGCACTTTCCTGGTGTCAGCCTATCAATCACTGCGTCTGATGCCTCTGATTGAAGACCAAGGTTGCTGGGGAAGGAGACTTCTCAGTTGTAGACATGTAGGGAATTGTGAAGAGATTGGGGTTCTTCCTGTAATCATGCTGTCACAGGAAGGAATGACTACTGTACTTGGGCAGATAACAGGAAATGCCAGCATTGGAGGCCAGGTAGTCAGCCAGTGGGAACATCTGACAGCAAAATGTGGATCCCTGTGCTCAAATTGCCATTCTGGAAGAGTCGACTGGCAGAGAAATATGGGGAAGATTGTTGGGGATGAGACTCTGAAATCGAGATGACAAATTATGAAGAATTATCTGTTTTGTTTTGTGTCTTCACTTTTGGATCCAACGGCATTCCATCGAGGGCATGCCATGCACTCGGTGCACTGGGTTCTAGGCTAGACTCCAAAGCTGCAAAGGCAAGTGACATACAGGGCTATGCCTCAGCAATGCTCAGGAGAATAAAGGAAGACAATGGAGACGGAGAAAAGAGATCTATTATGGTTGACTGGCCCCACCAAACCTTATGTTGAAACTGAACCCCCATTGTGAGATTCCAACAGAGACACCAGGCAGGACCTGTAAGAGACGAATTATGAATTGATTAATGTGTGAATATGGTATGTGAAAAAGTTTCAGAATGGTGAGCTGAATGATCTTTTATTCTTTATAAATTACCCAGATTGTCTGATATTATGGCATTTAAAAAGTATCGTTTGCTGGGCGGTGGTGGCGCACGCCTTTAATCCCAGCACTTGGGAGGCAGAGGCAGGCGGATTTCTGAGTTCGAGGCCAGCCTGGTCTACAGAGTGAGCTCCAGGACAGCCAAGACAACACAGAGAAACCCTGTCTCGAAAAAAACCAAAAATAAATAAATAAATAAATAAATAAATAAAAAGTATCTTTTGACAAATAGATACCAGCAAAATAAAAACAATGTTACATTAGAAGAAAACGGAAACGCATTCAAGACATACCCAAAAGACATTTGGAAGGTAAGAATGCCTGCCCTGATAGCTGAATGCCCCACCTGGAAGGAAAAACCAATTTTCCCACCCAGAAATCAGTGCTACAGGAGTGAGGAGGTGAATATGAAGGGGCGGGGCGGGGCGGGGCGGGGCGGGGCGGGGCGGGGCGGGGCGGGGCTAAGATGCTTCTGTGCTCAGGACTTCAGGCTATAGATGTTATGCAGTCAGTGGGGCTGAAATCCAAGTGCAGTTCCAAGGAGGGAGCTGTGGATCCAGGCACCATCAACAAAGTGTGAGCAACATCTCCTGAAGCCAGAATTGTGAGAACCAGCAGGATTGAGACTGTGGAATGTTCTGGAATCCACAGGGTTTTGCAAACTACTCTATAGTGGAAGGTATTTAAATAAGGGAGTAGGGATGGGAATTTGCTGCTTTGAACATCAGACAGGAGTCTGAGGAAGCCACAGGATGCTGCCAGCTCACTCAAGGTTGGGAGAAAAGCCCCCCTCCCCATGCCCCCAGCCTCCACAGGGACGAAGTAAGAACAGTTACTTTTTCTCATTTTGTCATTTAATTTACAAAAGAAAAACAACAAACAAACAGAACATTAATGTCTGTTTCAGACTGTTAGAAAAAGCAGGGAAGCAAACCACCAGCAAAATCATCCAAGTCCCGTCATACTGAGGCGGCCCAGCTTGTGAGGTCTCCTCCAATAAGCCCTGACTTGGTAGCAGTGACATATTCTCTGCTTGGTATGCAGCCTTGAAGCTTCAAGGAAGGTATAAAAACCAAGAGAGAGCTGCAGCAGCCTCCTGTGTGAGCCATATACTGTCAACTGGTCAGCCTTTGCTGTTGGAGTGCACCGGGCAGTGAACAATAAGCAGAGATGGCTCCAGGAACCCAGGGCTGAGCAGTCATTGGGGAAGATGTTCTAGAGATGCTGCAAGAAGCCTGGAGTCCTTCTGGAAGTCGAGAAAACACAACTGGGGCATCCTCTAGTCTCATAGTCACCCACAGAGGAGCTGTCAGCAGCTAGGGTTGCCTGTTGTAGTAAGGCAGGCTGCAAGTCCCCAGGGTGCAAGTCCCTGGGAATGTGCAGTGTGCCCGCTACTACATTGGGTTCTATTTGGTCCCATAAACATGAAGGATGTAGTTCATATTCTGAAGGGATTCAGCATTCCTAGGGGGAAAAATCACCATGGAAACAATACCAGAAAGAGCTTGTTAGCCATGGTGCTGAGGGCAGACCTGGAGCCACATTGCCTAGGTTGACTCTTGTCTCCTCCAGCTATTGGTGCATGGCTTGGAGTAAGCTGCCCCTCTCTCTGCCTCTCTCTCTCTCTCTCTCTCTCTCTTTCTCTCTCTCTCTCTCTGTCGCCGTCTTCTTTCCTCGTCTGTAATGGGACATTGCAGGAACACCTATGGTGCTATGAGCATCATTTGTGTTATTACAGGCAAAGCACTCTGCAAGAGTTAATTATTCATCAGAGCAGGAGAGTTGGAAGCCAAGCATAGCCAGCTACTCGTGTGCTGTGTAACCAGCAGGGAAGGGATGTGCCTGCTCAGCAGAGTGGAACTCAGTGGCCAAAAAAGTCCATCCTTCCTACTTTTACGCAACCATCAGTTCTGGTTTGTCCCATTATGGTCTGTTATGGAGCTTGGGAGTCAGAAGATCTGTCTGCCCAGGGCTGAGGCTGCCAAGTGCATTTCTTCTGCAGCTTGGTTACATAAGCAGTGGGGTTTCTGCATGACCCGGGGTGGCAGGGGACGGGGGGAGCTATGGCTGTAACAGCTGGTCCAGCAGCAAGGAGCTGCTGTCTCCTGCAAAGCCTGCTCCTGGGTGTGGCTCCCCAGAACCTAAGACAGGGCTCTGTTCATATCATTGTTCTGTATGTGCCCGGAAGAAATTGCTTTTTAAAAGTAAGGTGCCTGTTATTCTGATATGCAAGTAATGAACACCCAGAGAATTCCCATTTCTGATAATTGCATTACCTTGAAATCACAAATATTTTATATTCTTTATTTAAATATTTTATAGTCTTGATGCATAACTTCTCTCTCATCTTGTGTCTCTATATGTATATATTTTTCCTGCCAGAACAGGATCACATAGTACATAATAGTTACAGTTGTCTCAGGCTTCTTACTATGACTTTAAGTATCTTTCCATTGTGTGATTTATGATGTGTGCATTGTACCAATGTGCTATAAATTACTTAACCAATCCCTTTGGTTGAAACTTGAGAACATTTTCAATGATCTTCTTTCTGCCCATAAACAAGGCTCTCGTGCATAATCTTGCAGATAAATCTCTGCAGATATTTGTGCTTATTTTTTTTTTAGAATCATTTCTGAAAGCCATCCAACAGGCATGCACGGATTTTAACTTTGTATGCTTACTGCTAGAGCTCCCGGATCAAGCTCCCAGTAATGGTTTTTCTACCCAAGATCTGCAGAGGCCTAGCTAAGCCACTTGTGGAAAGCTGGGAGACAGGTCACCAAGCATCTTAGAAATCCCTGCATTGCTGTGCTGGATAATTTTATGTCAACTTGACACCGATAAAGTCACCTGAGAGAAGAGAACCTCAATTAAGAAAATGCCTCCCTAAGATTGAGCTGTAGGCAAGCCTGTAGGGCATATTTTTTAATCAGTGATCAATGGGGAGGGCCCAGCCCATTGTGGATGGAACTACCCCTAGACTGGTGGTCCTGGATTCTGTAAGAAAGCAGGCAGAGCAAGCCAGTAAGCAGCATTCTTTCGTGGCCTCTGCATCAGTTCCTGCCTCCAGATTCCTGCTCAGTGAGTTCCTATATTGGCTTCCCTCAGTGGATTCAGGACATGTAAGCCGAATAAACTCTTTCCTTCTCAAGTTGCTTCTGGTCATGGTGTTTCTTCCTAGCAGCCCTAAGACAATTGCTAGGAAAAGAAGCTAGAACGAAGAAAATGGCAGAATGTGGCTGGTCCATGAACAGCTAGATAGACATTTAGCTGCCCCTTGACAGAGTCAGGGGTAGTCCCTGCCCCCAAAACCAAGTAGAATGGTGTGAATCATCCCACGGAGGTGAATGCCTCACAGAGGGGAACCAGAAAGGACAGACTCTTTGCAGTTCAGACACTGGCTATAGCTTTCAGGGAGCTCTGGTTTGCCCTAGGAGACTGTGGGCTGCTTTTCAGCTGGCTGAGCTCAGGAAGGCAGCGCTGTGTGCTCTCATGTCTACACACCCACCCCAGCCCAAGGGGAGAAGTGAGGCAGAGTACGTGTTCACTGAGCTGATGGGACACGTTGCACTCCAGCTCCAGCTCCTGTTTTCAGGTCAAGACAGTGTCGTCGTACTGCCTGGCCAAGGGTAGGTACATCCAGCATCCTCTCTGGAGGACTGTGAACAATGTACCAGATGCTTGAAAGATGCACATCTCTTGACCAAAGATGTCACTTGTAGACATTTCTTTGAAAGTAACCCAAGGTCTCCAGGGACCACCTCTTGCCTTCTCACACCCTGAGCTACATTGGAGAACGTTTCCTGTCCCCGTTATCCATTCCCGATATTCCTAATGTAGTTATCATACTAGCTTCTGTAGCCAGCTTTCCCTGAGCCCCAGCGGGGTATCTTCTGCAGCACATATGTTGGAGTCAGTTACACACAGGAGTTATCTGAACATCGCCATAACCAGTGCTTCTGAGCAGGCAGGCAGAATCTGCGTCTAGTTTGTTACATTGCTCCACACCTGTCAGAGGTGCCGCATCAAAAAGCGGGTGCGGAAATTATGATAGAGGGCACTCTTGGGAAAGGAGCTTCTTTAAATGATTCAGACACACCCTGCAGTGCCATGAATCTGCATCCCCCTGTGACTGAGGCTGGTGGCAAGCATGAACTGTGAAACTGCACGCTCCTCGGAGAGGCAATAGCAGCTTTTCCAAGCACACCTTTCAAAAATAGCAATCTAAAGTAGCACTGAGCATGTGGAGGCTGGAAAAGGAAAGGGGCCATGGCCAAAGGCACATTGTGGGGCTAGAATCCAAGGTATCAACTCTTAGGCCCAGTTCTGCAGTTTAACGGCTTCCTGTTTACACTAAGATACAAATGTGATTGTGTGTAACAGAAAAGACTCGTTTGTTTGTAACAGATTCTTGGGCCCAGGACTTTTGTTTTGTTTCAGGGTCTCCCGTTGCTCGGGTTGATCTCAAACTCACTATGTAGTAGAGGATGACCTTGAACTCCAGGTCCCCTTGCCTCCACCTCCCAAGTGCTGGGATTATAGGTGTGTGCCATCACGCCTGACAGGACTTTCAATATATGCTATGAGTTCCCCTAGTGAGTTTTAGAGAGGATTTAATTAACTCTAATTTGATTCAAAGGAGCTGGCCTCCGGAGACAGAAGTTTATGAGATAAGGAGAGACTCTATTGGAGTGACACCTGCCACAGAAGCAAGGCGAACAGGCAAGCCTGGAATCTTCTTCCACGGTTCCGGAAGCAGCACTTCTGCATTAATAAGAAATGAATTTTTATTGATAGTAGAGTTAATTACTGGTAGTAAATTTGCCTTTTTTTTTTTTTTTTTTTTTTTTTTTTTGACGAGGAAGAATGATTAAGATGTTAACCCACACTGTGCTGGTGGAGGAAGCCAAGGGCAGGCAACTCTTTGAGGGGTCGATACTATTCTCATATTCAAAGTGAGAAAGTAGGGGCTCATAGGTGTCAACGAATTCACACAAGGTTGGGTCTCTGACAGTCTGGGCTTTTCTGCTGCCCCAGCCAGTCGTAACCTGATTATATTGTAGAAGTTCCTGGGACCCTAGTCTTAGTCCTACCCAAATAAGATCAGAATGCCTGGGCCTGATGCAAGGCATCAGAGGTTTCAAAACCCTCCAGGCGTTACGGTGACCAGGTCTTGACTTCATAGCCCTCATCTCAAGGCCTCTGAACTCACAGGCAGCAGTTGACTGGGTGACAGAGGGACCCACTCAGAAGTTCCTTAAATCTTTAAGGAAAGATGTATAGGACCCCGAAGGGCTGCCGTGCCCTGGCTGAGACTTTCCATGTGCTGCTGTCTACTAAGTAACATTCTGCGGTTTTTCTAAGATCAAAACATCCTAACTAAGGCATGGTGCCCCAGGAAAGGAATTTACACTTGACATCCTATTACCCCCCTAGTTGAGTTCCTGTTTTTTCCTGAGTTTGTGTTTTTCCTTTCCTGGCTTGGTGTATATTTTGAACCTGCTCAATAAAAGCTTTGGCATTCTCTCATAATGAATGACCCGAGTCTGTGTCTTTCTTTAACCCCCCAGGCCTACGGCCGAGCTCAGTACTGTGGCAGCGCTGAAGCTGTCAAGATGCCGCCTCATATTTGGGGCATCACTTAAGGCAGACACCTTAGGAGGGGGTTTGCTTGTTAGCCTGTGTCCCTTTAGGGCATCCTAGGGGGTCCAAATACAAGTCCTGTTGAGAATTAAAGTCTAGAGGCTCAAACCAAATGGCCAGTGCACCACAACTGATCAGGACAGAGCTCAGGATAGTGTGGCTTCCTCTGTGGGATGCCATCGAGCTGTGGGGAGCAAGGATGAAAGAGCTAGCCGTCAACACTTCATATCCCAGTTTGCCCAGATGCCAAATGCTCAAAAGAACTGCTCTTAAGCCAATTCAGTGTTTCCAACAAATTCCCTGAAACATTTACCTGGCGTCGTATTTCTCAGTAGGAAAAAAACAAAACAACAACAAGAAAAAAAAAAGTACACTTTAGTCTTTGCCCATAAAAATGATTCTTTAAAAACTGTCACAAATGGCTCCACATGAGTGAGTTTCATCATGGGGACCAAGCCACTGGGATATAGAAAATCGAATATGTAAACCTCTGCAGTGGGCTGGTGGCACTCTGGCTCTGTATGCAGAGAGACAAGAATTACTAAAAAGATTTAATAATCAAGGAATAATGGAGACCTGGCAGAGAGCAGGACCAGAGCTTCGAGGAAGGCCTGCGAGGGGCAGAGGAACTGGGACAGGGTCGACTCAGTCTGTTTCTTCCAGAACAGGTCCAACTCCTTATCCGACTGACCTTGGCATGGCTTGCATGCCCCGCTCCTCAGCTCTCTCCATCTTCACCTGCCTTTCTCTTTCTGAAGTACCTGGGAGTTCCTGTCCATCCTTGGAATAGGGTAGCATGGGATTCATTGGGAAATTGGGATTAAAAACAAAAATCTTTCCAGCTCAGAAGACTTCCCACATAAGGAAAGGAGGAAGAGAACAGTTTATTGTTGGCTAAGAAAAATTCAACAGTGAGAGGCACGGTGCTGCCAACCCACCAAGACACAGCCCCTAGAGTCCCACCCTCAGCAAAGCCCAGCAGATCCACCCCACTTTGAACTTGTTCTCAGGACCATCCATAAGGAGTCCTCAGGCTGTACCTGTCAGCATCTGTTACAGTGTATTCCAGAGCTCTCTGCTCTTGGAAGGTGAGCATGGGTTAGCAATCTGTGTTTCCTAACTTCGTTTTTTTTTTCTTTTTCTTTTCTTCTTGCCATGCTAAGGGGTTCAAACTCAGAATGTCACACCTGGTAAGAAAGTTCTCCATCATTGATCCCCACCTCTAACCCTAGCTAATAAGCTTCATATATCTTTGGTTCATAATCAAATTTCTCTTTCACCCTAAAACTGGAAGTAGGGATGCCATCTTGCTTTGCAATTAGAAGGAATAATCTCTGGGTCTCTGAGAAAGAAACTGGGTGGGAGCTAGAAAGGGCTTACTGAGTTCTATCTGTCAGTTTATCTGTCTCTCTCTCTCTCTCTCTGTGTGTGTGTGTGTGTGTGTGTGTGTGTAGGAGCAGAGGTTGACTTCAGGCATATTCCATCATCCCTGCCTTTCTCATTGAGATAGGATCACTCACTGAACCTAGAACCTAGAGTTCCCAGTTGCAGCTGGACTGGCTACCTGGTGAGACTTAGGAATCCACTTATGGTCACCTTCTGTCCAGCACTGTGGTTATAGGTGTGCACTGCCATGCTGGTCTTTTATGTGGGTAATGGGGTCCTCACATTTACACAGCAAGCATTTTACCTATGGAACTATCTCCCCAGCTCCTTTTTTTAATTTTAAAACAAATGTGTACATATTTCAAAGAGTTGGCAAGGACAAAAAGAAAGTGCTTTTTGATTGGTTTTTTGCCTCACTTTATAGCCCACATTAGCTCCCTGGGTTTCCTTCCTTCTGCCCTGGCCTCCTATATACTGGGGTCAGAAGCATGTACCACTAGATTTGCGTCTATTATTAAAGACTCTTATTTTTCATGTGCATTTTTTCTCACAGAATTCAGCTTTGGCCTTCATGCAGTTTCTGCCAGAGAAGGATAGGAATGTTTGGCCCCAGGGACAGTGGTTGGCTGACTTGACTGTCACAGATTCAAGGAGTCGAGTTAAGCTGAATCTGATCTAGAGACCTTGGGAGGTGGCAAGAGAGACTTTGAGGTGGCTTGGGTAGTTTCCTGATTTGCCTGGGATATTAGGATTGATGGAAGGACCACCCAACCACAGTCAGTCCCCCAGACCACACTGCTGAGGTTTCCTGTTCTCTCTCTCTCCATCTGCCCTGGATTACGTTGCTCTGCTCCTTACCCGGCATGCATACTCTGGGTGTCATCGCTTTGCTCCCCGTCTGCTAGAGGATGCTGGCCTGACTGGTGGCTTTCTGCTGAGGCCTCTTCTTCCTACCCCTCCCCAGCACAGCTCCTAGCTTCTGCTCGACTCCAATTAGACTCTAACCCACTAGAAGCTGGAGCCAATTCTGCGGAAAGTTCAAATCTTTAGGGACTTCAAAGATTAACCTTTGCTGTTAAGTGTTCTCAAAAGAAAAAAGAAAAAAGGAAGAAAGAAATTGGAGAGCGGGGGGTGGGGCAGGGTACGAAAGCACAGGTCAACTGCTGTTTGGTCGGCCCTCCTGAGCATTCACATCTCAAACAGTCATGGCAGAGCCAAGCGAGCGGCAAGAGCAAAAAGTGGTGCTGAGATCCATTTGGGGTGAGCTGACTGACCCAGGAAACCCAGTATGATTCCTGGCAGGCTGGGGTTATAGGTAGTGAGAATCTGTACCTCTATGCAGGGGCTATGGCCGCTTTGTACCAGCAAATTTCAAGCAATGCTTTGGCATTTCAGTGTGTGTTTGTGGGCATGTGGCATGTAGCAGCCACATATTTGCTTTCTCTTTACATATGTATATACGTGTATACACGGGCTCACGTTCGAACCCACACGCCTGTAGGCGGTCAGAGGACAACTTGGAGGAACTGGTTCTCTACTTTGTAGGTCTTAGGGGTTAAACTTGTGTGGGTACACTTTCTGTGAAGTGTCTTTACAAGCCGAGCTATCTCACTGACTCCCATCAGGAAACTGAGGGTGTGAGCCTACATTTCTGTAGCTTGATTGAGAATGGTCCCCATAGGCTCATATTTTTGAGGACTTACTTGGTTCATAATTGGTGGAACTGTTTGGGGGAAGGATTATGAGTCGTGGCCTTGTTAGAGGAGATATGTCACTGGGGGTGGACTTTGAGGTCTCAAAAACTTATGCCAACCCTCTTGTTTGTGGGTCACATGTGAGGTCTCAGCTATGGCTCCATCGCCATTCCTGCCTGCCTGCTGCCCTGCTCTCCAGAACGATGGTCATGGGCTCTTCCTCTGATGTGGTAAGCAAGTCCCCAACTAAACGATTAATTTTATAAGTTGCTTTGGTCACGGTGTTATTTTACAACACTAGAAAAGTAATTGAGACATCCCTGTGTCTGAGGGTCCCATAGGATGCACAGAGATATGAGGTTCTCACATGATGTACGGCAGAAGGGAGAAGTTTCCAACAGATGTGCCTGGAGTGCTGGGGCCAAGGCCAAGCTAGCAGTTCTCTGGTTCTAGGCAGTGTCAGGAGAAGGAGAGGGACACAGAAGCTGGGGAGATAAATTGACAAGACATGTTCCACCACTCCCTCCCCACACTCTATGGCCTGAGGAGTGCCTCTGATCTATTGCTTTCTCTCTTTGCTTAGAGCCTGGCAAGTCCAAACCGGAAGTAACGCTCTTTACAGAGCAGGCCTGTACCCAGAGTCCCTTCTTTCCCCTCTTGCAGAAGCTGTGCACGATTCAAAGAGTCACCTCCTGGAAGAAACCTTCTCCAACTCCACAGGGTGAGGAAGGAGACCTCTTGGGGCTCCACATGCCCTGGATAAACCTCTATGGTAGAACTTGGCCATATTTTATTCTAACCTCCCCTGAGCCTCACCCACTAGACTGACAAGTCTGAGGGCGCAGACTGCATACTTCCTCCGAGCTTTTCACCTCCTAGTGCAGCTCTTGGCAGGAAGTGTGCTTGAAAAATGAATGGATGTTGAGGAAGAGCCCCCACACTTTGTTGGTTTATTTCTATTCCACAAGCACACTTCTGTATTTATTGTCTTCTCAGCCTCTCAGCTCAGCTGCAGAGGAAGGTGTCACCATCTCCATTTCCTTGGTGGGTCCTGAGACTTGACTGGAGAAGATGTTTTCAAATTCTTAGGTCTCCTGTTGCCACGCTTTCCTGGCCTCTTTCTAGTCGGGAGCTTATAGGTAGGTTGAAACAAAGGTTAAGTGGCTATAATACGGGCCAACCTAGCTCAGGTGAATTTTGCCCTTAATAAAGCGAATATCTCAATCTTGGGTGCTAGAAGGGAGGCTGGCACGATGGCTCATGTGCTTGTGGCTAAGCTTGAGGACATGAGTTCAAGTTTGGAGCTCAGCTGGTAGAAGGAGAGAACTGAATCACTCGAGAGCTGTCTTCTGATTTAC
>JANHMN010000016.1:36023106-36041587 GCA_030674055.1 Rhabdomys pumilio | reverse complement strand
TCTCTCTCTCTCTCTCTCTCTCTCTCTCTCTCTCTCTCTCTCTCTCTTTCTCCTTGGCTACTTTTCCTGTGTGCCACCGTACTCCCTCACTCCCTGACATGAGGCTAATGAATTCACCCCAGAAACGGTAGGCAAGTCTCCAATTAAATGCTTTCTTTTATAAAAAGTTGCCTTGGTCATGATGTCTCTTCATTGTGATAGGACAGTGACTAAGTCAGTGGCATTTGTTATCTCTACAGAAAGGTTCCCTAGCAACCAGTGTTATGATAAGGTTAAATTGTGGAGTGACCCTCTGTTTCATCTGACTTTGAAACGCCTGCTGTTTGGTAGGTACAAAGCAGGCCATTAGAGAACATAGCTTCTATAGTACTTTTGAGTAGAAGGTGACAGAGACACAAAGTGACAATTACCTGAGTCTCCCATTATCAAGATCCTAGAGAATGTGAAAATACAGACCCTGAAGTTAATTTCGTCAAAGAAGGTAGAAGCCCTGGGAATAAGTTACAGAGCAAATGCCCCAAATATCACGGGGCTCATTTGAGGAGTGGAATTCCCATTGAACGTGCTCAACTTCCTGGGCTCAGGCCACCTGTGAGCAGAGCTCCGTTGACCACACTGGCCGCCTGGACCCTCCATCAGCAGTTATACCTGGTTCCCACTCCTTCCCAACACACCAATGTTCTTGCACATTGAAAGGAAAAAAGTTGAAAAACACCACCAGTCCATATAGCCCAAAGATCCGCAGTCAGGAAGGTCCACTTAATTGGGGTGTGCCAGAGTCTCAAATCAAAAAAAAAATTTTTAAATGTATTTAAAGATTTGTTTATTTTATGTATATGAATACACTGTAGCTGCCTTCAGACACACCAGAAGAGGGTTTCTGATCCCATTACGGATGGTTATAAGCCACCATGTAGATGCTGGGAATTGAACTCAGGACCTCTGGAAGAGCAGTCAGTGCTCTTAACCACTGAACCATCTTTCCAGTCTCAAACCAAGTTTGTTAATGCAGCCACCTAATGCTGCTCTTATCAATGGTGTCCAAATTATGCTTCAGTTCCGTGGCCACAGTGGCTCCAAGGGGTGACATTAAAAAATGCTTTACATGGGAGTTCATTATCATTTATTGAGTGCTTGCTGCAAGCTGAGCTCTCTGGGAAGCCTGACTTCATTATCTTATTTATCAAGATGCACAGTATTCTCTTTTAAAAGACCATCATGTCTAGGAAACAGATGACAGGGATTCGACTGGGAGAAGAACTTGGTGCCACTTCCTTTATCACAGTGCAGGTCACCTAGAGAGGAAAGACCCTATCCACTCCTGTCCCTACCACCTCATACCAAAGTGATCAGCCTGTCTCTGAGCTTGGCTGTTCCTGTCTCTAGCTTGGTCCCTGAGCACCGAGCTACCTGAGCGCAGTGCTCCCTAGGAGTTGTGCTCCCTGGGCACAATATGAAATGATCACATTGCTCACTGCCTGTTTTTATGTCACTGTAATCTTGGGATTATAAGGAAGGGTGATGTTTTGTCCTATTTTACAGTTGAGAACAGTGAGGCACAAAATGCGTCAAGATTCTCCTCCATGTTTGCTGGAGGCAGGTAGAAGCTGACAGAGCTGAATCCTACTCATGTTGGATATGACTATCACCCCCTAGGGGAATGTGCCAAATTCTGACTCTCTCTGCCTGGCCCAAATTTCTGGCTTCCTAACCAGATGACTGGGCATGTGGAAAAACCTCAGGCAGGCTTGAAGGGGGAGGGGCGGGGGTTGCAGAGTTGGGGGAGGTGTTAATTATCTGCAGAAGTAACCAATAAGCTGAAAGGAACAGAACATAAGCAGTCTGGATTGTAGCCTGCCTTGTCAGCTTGCTGCCATAACAACACGAGGGGCTGACGGCTCCACAGTAGAAATTCAAGCACTGCTCCCTCACAGGGAGGCTGAAGCCCAGGATGGAGGGGTCCAGAGGCTGCGTTTCTGCTGAGGCTTGTCTTCTGGGCTTCCAGACACACACACACCCCTTTCTCTGTAAGCATTCATACCTGATATCCTTAAGCCCACATTTCTTCTTTCTATAAAGGTAGTCACGGAGGTCCGATTCTTATGACTCTATGTAGCATTAATGACCCCTTAAATGTCCTAATAAAGACACACCAGGGATTAAGTTGTCAACATACCAACTGTTGAGAGATACAATTCATAGATTCTTTAAGCCTTCCAACCTACAGCGCCTCTCAGCAACAGGCATAGTCCACTATAATCCGGGTCAGAGTTTCCTCCCACGATAAAAGTGATCATTTTAAGAAACAGTATTCGATGGGCGTGGTGGCACACACCTTCAATCTCAGCCCTCAGGAGGCAGAGGCAGATGTATTCAAGGCCAGCCTGATCTACAGAGCAAGTTCCAGGACAGCCAGGGGTACACAGAGAAACCCTGTCTCAGAAAAACAAACAAGCAAACAAACAAAACGAAAAAAAGAGTCCTCAAAGCTGTTTCCAGAAGGCTCTCTTCCTGCTGGGCACAAAGCCAATTCTCTGAGCCCAGGCCCACGCTTAAAGTAGAAGCCATGCGTATCTGGATAATTTCAACCTCCAAAAAGAAGAAAAACAGTGAGAAGAACAGCAATAACGATGTCTAATAGTAACAATCCATCTTGTAAGGTCCTGAGCACCCCTCCCCCACTTCTTGTCTCTCTCTCTCTCATAGTCACACACCTAATGTATAGATTTTAAGCAGGGCCAGGGTACGATCTCAGATCTGAATCAAAATGAGGTTGACTCTGCCCATCCCGTCTCCATCCCTTGACTCCATCTCACAATTTTATTTCCATTTTCACATATAACCCCTGGCACCAGTCACAAATCCAGGTATATTTAATGAACACTTTGGTAAACTAAACTGAGAAGAACCACCCATCCTCTGGAGGTCAGGGTTACCTGGTGGCCATGGGAAATCTCTTAGAGGCTAGGTCTACATGAGAACAGTTAATCCACAGCAAGCTGGAGTCAGAGTGATGGCTGCTGCAAATGCTGCCCAAGCTTGTGGTGAGTGCTCTGTCTGGACTGGTCATTGTCTGTCCGTCTGTCCGTCCGTCTATCTATCTATCTATCTATCTATCTATCTATCTATCTATCTATCTATCTATCTATCTATCTTCTACAAAGGTTATAGAGCATCAAAGGCTGCTTCCTGTCTAGCCCTTGTGGAGAAGCCCAGGGAGCTTCTCCAAAGGCCGAATTGAGAAGTCTAAAGGGGCAGAGCATGGAATGTTTATAATTCCAAGTTCATGACCAGGATGTGACATTTCAGAGGAAAAATGGTGATCAGGTAGCACCTTATAGAATAAGGTTTAATAGCAATCCTTTTATTTTTTTAAAAATATATATTTATTTATTCTATGCATATGTGTACCATTACAGATGGTTGTGAGCCACCATGTGGTTGCTGGGAATTGAATTCAGGACCTCTGGAAGAGGGGTTCTAGCCCCTTAATAGTAATCTTTAATAAATAAATAAGTAAATAAAAAGAAAAAGAATACTGGGTTTAAGACTAACCAAATTCAGGGCTGGAGAGATGGCTCAGCGGTTAAGAGCACTGACTGCTCTTCCAGAGGTCCTGAGTTCAATTCCCAGCAACCATATGGTGGCTCACAACCATCTGTAATGGGGATCCAATGCCCTCTTCTGGTGTGTCTGAAGATAGTGACAGTGTACTCACATACATGAAATAAATAAATATATATATTTTTTAAAAAGACTAACCAAATTCACTAACTCAAACAGAAGAGTTGGTTCAATACCCCGAAAGTCTCTGATTTTCAGAGCAATATGCATAATGAGGGAAAGGGCAAGACATGCTAGATTAGAATGGTCCCCACACTCTTGCCCCAGGCCAGGCTTAGTTGGAAGGAAAGATGTGCTGGTGCACAGGATGAAGGGAGGGACCCTTCAGTTCCTTCCTGTCTTGTGGAAACTCTGTTGTTCTCTCTTCTTATAGTTCACTTTCCAGAATATTCCTGGATACTGGCTGAGCCCGCCAAAGGAGTCCTGATATTACTAATAAGCTGAGTTAAGAGAGGAGTTTAGCCTACCAGACTTCAGGGAGAGGCCTCAGCTGGAACTGCAGGATAACAAGCTGCCAAAGAGCCTCACGCTACCACCGCCTGCTACTGCTGCCTGCTCCTTGTGTTTTATATGCGGAAGGTGTCTGTGATCATTCCCATAGGTAGGCCTGGTCTTTCCTCTGGCTGTAGAAAAGCTAAATTGTAAATGGCATCCTCAGGGCCTGTTCTACCTTTTAGAGTTTCTGTGAGCTTGGGGCAGGGGACACAGATGACTTCACATGGTCGCTTACCCCTGGGATCTCTGACCAGTGTCTTTCATAATAACTGATGCCAATATCTGATGCCATTTGAAATGTCAATAATTACTCCATTTTATTACACTCCTCCCCCCTTCCTCTCCCCACCCTCCATGCCTAGCTCTATTTTGAGGAAAACATAAACTTGAAATCATCCTAACTGAACATCTATGTATGAATCCTGGGTCACATGTTTCATATAAACTAGTACTGTGAGCAAGGAGTCCGAACTGCCATCTTGTGAGCAAAGAGGCTGAGTTTGCCCAAAGTCTGAGGTCCTAAGAAATTTGCTCAAGGTCGGCAAGTGTTAAGATTCTACCTCAGTTCCTTCTAAATTCGAAATCTCACTTTTTTATTTTATTACTGTGTCACTCTGTTATATAAAACATTGTACCAGTCAGCACAAAATTAGCTTGTGCTGCAGTTACAAGTGACCCCCAAATCGTAATGGTCTATAATCATGAAGTGTGACTTCCAGGTGCTGTGTGACTGACATGCCGCATAGCTAGGCTTGGGGCTCTGCTCCACATTAGCCCAGAACTCAGGCTTGTGGCGTCCCAGGATGCCACCAGTTCCTGTACTGGTGAGAGGGTGCCCTGAGCAGTCTAAAGCCAGCAATGCAATGCTCTGTCATTGGGTTGAAATAGACCATTTCTATGATAACACAGTGGCCGGTGTATTACAATGCTCTTTTGCACCACAGGAGGGAGGAAATACAAGCTTATAGACTGAGTACCCAAAGTCTCTCATGAACAGTATTAAACCGGCCGTGATTGATTGGTACAAGAATGGATACCCAAATACTCAATATACTTCGTCACACTCCATTCCCTTCCTCTTCGATGAACAGATCATGGTGGAATGTTTCTTTTTAGACCAAGGATCATGCATAACAAGCAGGCCTTTTATTCTGTATTCTTCTGAACTGCCCTGTCTTTACTAGCTCTCTTGCCTAAATTCAGCCTATGCTGGTAGCAGGCTGTTTAGACCAGGTTATTCTAGAGCTTGGATCTTTAGTGATTTAATGTCTAAAAATGTATCAGGGACTTCCAATAGCCATCTTGTGGCTGCTTTGGATGACAGATATCCACATGTATGGCTCGTGACACTCTTCCCATGGCATCCAGTAGAATTGGAGCTCCAAGCAGACCTTGTCTGCCAGTTACAAAACTTCTTCCATACAAAGAGGCATGTCAGAATACAAGCAACTGGCCGGGCACTATTACAGGGTTACACGGAATCTATTCTAATTGATTAAAACCAGAAAGATCGTCAACCATCTGAAAGCCTCGACAGTCTGTTATTAGGTAGCCACTTGCCTATGACACACCTCAGAAGTGCTCCAGGCATGCAGCATGTCGAGACACCGCTGTGGGAAAACCGCTAGTCACCATGATGCCAGAGCCGCCAGTTGTGAAATGAAAACCAATGCCAGTCAGTTCATTGTTTCAACTACCCTGTGCCAAAAATCGATTGTGGAGAGCATCTTGTCCACAATCACTGGGTTGGCTTGGTGGTCTCAGCCCGGTATAGACGCAGCTGGAGGATCAAGAACGTGAGCCCAGTGTTATGTATCAGAATGCGAGACTGGAGGGAACCTCCAGAGATAATTTCACACATTCCCTTCATGTCACCAACAAGGATCAGAGGGAGCAGCCAGGCTGCAAGATTCACTGAAGGACTGGCAACACAATCGTGGACTATTGTTTTCAGAAAGAGGTCAATGAGGGCACACCTTCCCCCACAGCATTTTTAACATTTTCGTAGCTATTTCAGAATCACGATGCCCACTGAATGGCATTGCGTACTTTCTAAAAGTAGACAAGAATTTGAGAAACACCCCGTGGTGCAACTGCTCATTGCTTAAACTTGCTGCTGACTCATTTGCCCTTCGATACTTCTTTACCAATATCGGTGGTGGCATCGCTATTTACTACCCCCTCCGAGTCCCAGTCTCCCTTGTTGGGCTGGGAATCAGGAATTGTAGTGACCTCACTTCCCTGGGTCCTCATTGGCTGGTGGGTGGGACTCTGAGGTGAGGTCCTTGAAGGAATGCTCTGGGCACATAGGTAGGCCTCCTGCCCTCCAGGCTGGAGTAAGTCATCTGTCACCCAGGGTGTAGACTATTCAGGAATAAAAGGGGTCTGTGGCCCAAGGAAGTCATTTAAAAGATTAATTAATTAATTAATTAATTTATTATGCATGTGAGTACACCACCATTGTTCTCTTCAGACACACCAGAAGATGGCACCAGACCCCATTACAGATGGTTGAGAGCCACCATGTGGTTGCTGGGAATTGAACTCAGGACCTCTGGAAGAGCAGTCGGTACTCTTAACTCCTGAGCCATCTCTCCAGCCCAGACTTCATCTTTTTGATAAAGGCCAAATGACCCCTCCAAACAAAACCCTTCAGGTATTAAGGAGGAAACAAATGTTATTCACAAAATATTCACAAGACCCTCTGGGACGATGTCTTCCCCACATTAACTAAACTGCGAAACCCCTTCATTCACTTGAACTCTCTGTCTCTTGAAATGTCCTTCCTCTGAGACAGGCAATTTGGTTGTGGTCCCTTTAACCACCCCTCCCCCTTCTCAAGTGCAGTTAAGAAGCACTGACATATCAGTGCTTAAAGGGGTGTGGGGAAAAGGAGTTCCAGACCAGTTCTGTCTGGGGCTGAGGTGGAGGCCTGGACTCAGTAGCCAAGAGCTAGGCTCAACAGTGTCAGTGCCCAGTCCAGACCCTGGCAGTTGTCCATCCTGAGCCCAGGGCAGTAGCAGTCTTTGGCATGCATAGAGGACTCTTGGGCTTGGGGCCAAAAGCCAGCCCTTTCCCCTAGATCAGCACAGGGAGTGGCCCCACCCTCAGAGAGTGCACCTCTTTCCTTGTTTTCTGGGTTGATGTAGCTTAGAGAAATATTTGGGGCTTTGCAGAGGTAGGGAATCTGGGAACATGGAATTACAGGGTAACATCTTAGGGTGACCTCCCTCTCACCCACAACAAATAGAAGGGAGAAAGGACCTGCAGTGTGAGAGTGTGTGGCTTCCTTTCCTGGACTTACAAACTACACACACACACACACACACACACACACACACACACACACACACACAGTATCAAGCGTTCCTTTGGGGCCATTAAGTTCAGAGACTCGAAAACTTTAGAGGTAAAAGAATTCACAGCTGAAGAAATTAAGACTTTAAAAAAGGAAAGTAGAGTCAAGAGAACAAGTCAGGAATTAAATCATCCTTATAGCTGATGTTGGTTCAGGGAAGAACACAAACCAAAAACACACACCAAATAAAGAACATTTTAGGATGTGTCTGTAACAGTTACTTTTCTTAGGCTGAGACCTGAGAAGGAACTTCAGGTGCCGCCACTCCAGTGCTAAGTGAAAAGCTTCTTTTTAGTTACACTGAATTCTTTAGCAATGACACGTGCTTTCTCTGCACCCTTCATATCTACAACTTTAACCTTTCATTCTTCTCTAAACTATACATTTTCATACAACTTTTTATCCGTTTTTCTGTTCTCTTACTGTGAACCTGTTGAAAGAAGTAGGCACTAACCATGCCGTGGTCTAAACGTTATATCGTCTAGAAATTTCCTCTGCCAAACAAATTAGTCCATTGCCTTTGAACTCCGCCTCAAGTTCTCAGGACAAGAAGAGCATACCCACATTACTCTGTCAGAATGCAATTGAATGGCCTCTTGTTCCATTTCTGATAGCCTTTATCATCCTCTGAAACATCATCAGCCAGAACTTTTCACTACCTACGTGGACTGGATAGTTCTATGTCAACTTGACACAAGCTAAAATATCAGGGAGAGAGACACCAAAATTAAGAAAATGCATCCATAAACCTGGACCGCAGGCAAGCCTATAGGGCATTTTCCTAAATAGTGATTGAGAGGGGGGTCCAGTTCATTCTGGGTGTGTTCATCCCTGGGCTGGTGGTCCAGAGTTCTGTAAGAAAGCAGACTGAACAAGCCTCGGGGAGCAAGCCAGTAAGTAGCACCCCCTCCATGGCTTCTGCTTTAGTTCCTGTCTTCAGTTCCTGCCACAATGGAGTTCCTGTCTACCTCCAATGATGAACAGTGCTGAGGAATTATAAGCCCAATAAACCCTGTTCCTCCCCCAAGGTGCTCTGGTCAGTTTTGTTGCATCAATAGAAATCCAAACTAGGACAGGATGTTTCTAGCAACATTCCTGGTCTTCCACCCTTCCACCAGAATCGCCATTTAAGCTGTGCTGTATTATTTAAGGGCTGGTTTTGCCCACCAGTCAAAACTCTTCCAAATTCCTCCTGAAAACTAGTTTCAAAGCCTAAGTATCATATGGCCAGCAGTAAGAAAGCACGGCAGTGGGAACAGACGATATCGGGTCTGCAGCCAGAAAACAGACAGCATTACATTCTGGGGCTCACCTGGCCACCCCATTTTCTCCCTTTTTATTCAGTTCAGGAACCAAGCGTATGGGGGTGGTATATCCTCAGCTAAACTTCCTTGGTCTTTCCGGGTCTCCTTGCAGGGAATCCAGCTCAGATACACATTGGCTGACCTCAGCAATTCTCAGACCATGGTAAAAAGTCTTAGTGACCCTGTAACCTTGCAGACACAGCCAGAGGTGTGTCTTCTTGATTATCCTAAATGCCAATCAAGCTGATAATCACAGTATCCATCAAAGTGTCACATTCTGTTAGTGGGTTGCATAGGAGACTACTGAGCAAATTAAGCAGCATGTCTGTGATGGAGAAATCACTTTCTCTTCAACCCAGCAGCACCAGGGACACATGACTGAAGATACTTATTGAAGAACTATTTGTCACTGTGACAAATCAGGAAAAAAAAATTTTTAGTTCATTTTTTGTTACTTTTTAAAAATATCTAGAACTCACTAATTTATGAAGAATATGTGTTTATTAAGCTTATAATTCTCGAGGTTGGGAAGTACATGGCATGTTTCTGACACCCGCTTGTTAGCTGGTAAGGGTCTGAAAAATATATTATATTGATAAATTGCCATGTTCTCTTAAATTTCTTGAAAGTAGATAAAAAAGAGCAAAGTAGTGAAAGTAGTCTCTGTCAGTACTGTGTCTTTCTTACTTTTGGTTTAGTGTTTATTTAATGTATGTCTGTGTGCACCTGCAAACATGCAGCAGCAAAGAGTGAAAATGCAGCCTCACATGCCACTGCATATATGTGATGGTCAGCTACACATGCCTCTGCATGTATGTGATGGTCAGGCTCACATGCCACTGCATGTATGTGCAGCAAAGATGCTTTCCCTTGTCTCCTCCAAAACTCCTTGTCTTGAGTCAGCCTGCCCTGTAACTACAGCCTGGTTCTGTAACAAAGAGAACGGAAAACAGCCAGCAGCCAAGGATATTAAAAGCATCGTGTCCTTGAGAACAACAGCTGGGAGGTAAAGGCTTTCCAAGCGGCAAAAAACTCTTCCAGGGAAAGCAAGCTCAGTCAGGAACTCAGCTGACTGCTTCAACTTCCCCAGTCAGTTTTTGCTGGATGGTGTAAGCCCCAACTCCATGATGCTACCTTTGCTTGTCCAATTGGGCCACACCAGTCATCTATGCCAGATGATGCAGATGCCTGATTTGATGATGATGTTGAACTGCTGTTTCTATCTTTATGGTTCTCTCTCTCTCTCTCTCTCTCTCTCTCTCTCTCTCTCTCTCTTTCTCTCTCTCTCAGCTTCTGCTTATATATATTTAAGCACAGTCACTGGAGATCATTCTCTAAACTGTACGGAACAGGGTCTTCCTGCTGCATCAAAAACATGGCGGAGCACATCTCAGGTAAGAAACCACACACACTAGTCAGAGAGTTCACTGCTTTTTCTATTGTTATTGTGTTTTTCTCAGCTTTGGTTTAGTGTTTATTTAATGTGTAGTCTGTGTGCACATGCAAACATGCCATTGTGTTTATTTTGAGATAGATCTTACTAAGTTGCTGCCATGCTTATGAATAAGAATGGCCCCTATAGGCTCATATATTTGAATCCTAGTCATTAGGGAGTGGAAGTCTTTGATAGGCTTAGAGGAATTGGAGGAAGTATGTTGCGCGTGCGTGTGTGTGTGTGTGTGTGTGTGTGTGTGTGTGTGTTTGTGTGTGTAACACACATGCACAGGAGTTAAGGTTTCAAAAGTTCATTTCTCCCACTCTCTATTTTTCTGTCTGTGGATCAAGATGTATCTCTCAGCTACTTCTCCAGCGCCATGCCTACATGTAGTCCACCATGCTCCCAGATGGCAATAATCTAAACCTCTGAAAGCCCAAAATTAAATGCTTTCTTCTATGAGAGTTGTCTTGGCCATGGAGTGTCTCCCCAGCAATAAAACAGTGGCTAAGACAGTTGCTACTGGTTTCAAACTTAGGATCCCCCCGCCTGAGCCTAAGCTGGCATAACCAACGTGCATTACTCCTCCACGTGAGATTCGCTTTTAGAAGAAAGACAGTCTTGAGCTGACCTATTAGTCCACGAATGGATTAAGCCATTCATGCAGGCGGAGGCATGATGTGACGGCAATCAAATCCCAACACGAGTTTCAGAAGGAACAGGCTGTATCCAGGCTGCGGCAAACGGAAATGTTCATCGAGAGTGAGGGCATGAACTGTGGTTTTTCTTGTGCCGTCTGGTTATTCAGAAGTTAAAATCAGTGTGCTTGGAAACACAATACTGGATTTTAAAAAAACTCGGCGAGTTCTCGAACGATAGGGTCACTCTGACACCGCTGATGCGAAATAAAAAGCACTCACTCAAAGTATTGCTAGTTGTCATTTATGAGTAATATGGGGTGAGCATTGCGTGAGAAAATTATCCGAGGATTGCAGGCTGGCGACTGTGTATTTGAAGAGAGAAAGCGACACAAAGGGGCTTCAGCAATGGGGTTTTGTTGCTTGTTTGCTTGCTTGAAGAATCTGATGTAAATGCAGCAAAACATTAGCATCTGCCATTTGTTGGGGTAGGTACATGGCCCTTGGTCTGTTTCTCCTTGTATCTTGCTGTAAGGTTGAAGTACTTCAGAACTGAGAAGAGAAAAGGAAGAAAAAAGAAGTACAAGCCCCCAGCAACACTTTACATGCGTTTTACATGCATTTACACGAGAAGGGCACGGATAAGAGAGAACCTTGTTAGGATTTCCTTCCCTGTGTTTCCAACAAGCGTTCACAGTGTGTTTTTCTCGGCTGTAGAAATGGAGGTCCAAAAGGGCGCTTTCCTTCCAGTCAATTATCCTTGCCCTCCCGGATCTCACAGCTCACAGAAATTGGCCCCATCTCCCTCATTCAGATGTGGGGGTAAATTTGAGGACACAGGAAACTGGCTGTATCAACCACCTCCTCAGCCACTGGAGGTCTGATTTCCACCCCCACCCCTCCAATGCTTCTCTCCCCAGAGGGAAGTCCTGCCTAGTTCTTTATCTTTCTCTGTCTTTCCCAGTGTTTCTTTGTAAAATCCTTAGCCATTCAGCAACTCCTGTTTTCAAGCGTCAACCCCTGGATTCCTTTGTCATGATTCCATCAGAGCTGAGCCCTGAGCCAGTGGTTCTTACATACAAGTGTGCAGGGGGGCTTCTTACGACGTTTCTGGGTTCCACTTTCAATTCTGGACAGAGGCATCGGATGCTGAAAACCGCTGAACAACAGGCTCTCTGAAGACATGACAAACAAAAACAGCAAAAACAAGACAAAAACAAAAATTCCAGTCACCAGACTGAAGCACCTGGCAACCTCCACAGTGTGACACTGAGGTATAGGTACCAAAAAAGGTCCCTACTTGGAGAGTCTCTGCCCCAAAAGACTGAACCCTGGATTGTGTCAATGATCCTGCAGCCTTAATGTTAAAAGAGCTCAAAGGGTACCTCTTAGTCTTTCAGCAAAGGAGCTACGTCCTGGAACACTGGCCTACAAGCTCTGTTCCTATCCCGAATGCCCTGACAACACGTCTAAAAGGAACAGTCTTCGGGATGAGTATATACAGGACCCCAGGAACTCTTCAAAGGCAGGATCAGATGGGAGATAATTCCTGGCTAGACAAGATGCAGACTCTGGGAAAGAAAGAGGGCAGGGATGAGGAAGGAGGAGGGAGAAAGACAGAGAGGAAGGCAAGAGTCCATAACAGATGCTGTGTGACTGGGGCCAGCAGCTGCCCCAGGACTTAGGGTACAGATGTAAACGTGAAAGCACCAATAGCCCCTGTCCAGTCCTCCATACGTGACTGCCAGCTTCATTCAGGGAGTTCTTTGGTGTTCTTTGTCACACTCCTAGGTGCTGCTGGACCAGATGATCTTGGGGAGCAACTGAGAGGCTTTACAGGTAGAAGAGGTGAGGGCAGGTTCACAGGTGGGGTGGCTGAACATAGCTGCTGATGTCATGTTGGTTTGTAGGATCACATGTTGTCAGGCTTGTGGGAAGTGATAACTCCAGCCACCTTTGATGTTTCTAGTCCAGCAGGACTTCTGGGAAACCCTTCGGCTTCTTTGCCTCGGCTAATCTCTCGATCCTCTTTCTTCCAGATTCCTGATAGATCTCAGGTGCTCTCCCTACTACTCCTTCACTGCCCACAAAGCATCTCATGCTGCAACAGCTCCCGTTCTCAGGTTAGCATGGGGTCCTGGTTCTATCTGCCTGTTAGGAGGGTGAGCTTGGGAGGGAGCAGGTTGGTAGCTGAGATGCCTTACACGTTCCTCTGATTCAAGAAGGAAAGAGATTGGTGCAAGACCTCTTTATTGGCATGGCCTATATGTCCAGCCTGGATAAGATCCCACCCTTCAGCTTCCTGGGATAGAAGCCACCCTGCCTAGGTGTCCAAGAAGTCCCTCCGAACCTCTGAGAGGGCAACATTAGCCACCTGGAGAGATTTCCCATGTTGCCTCTCCACATTCCTTTTCTTTCGTGATTTACTTTAGCCCCTTCTGTGCCACTTTGCTCTGTTCCTTCTTTTCCCCAGGTCAAAATGATCTACAGATGGGGACACCCCCCTCCAAGCTCTTCTCCAACTAGACAGCCAGTCCTTGCAACTCCTTAGGATGCTGGGACTTCAGGAACTGGAGCAGAACAGCACTCCTGCCTTCTTGAGGTCCCTTCCCCTGCTCCCTGATGGCCACCTTCTCCACAATATCCTGACCAGCAAACCTCCTTGATTGGGTGCTGAGGCAGAAGTGAACACCCATGGCTGGTTACCAACCAACACACACACACACACACACACACACACACACACACACACACACACACCTAGAAAGGCAGCTATACACAGGTGGTCACGTGGATCCCACCCCAGAGCTGACATTCATTAGGCCCAGAGTTGGGCCCCTTGGCCCTATAAGGAAGGTGTTACTACCCCTGTTTTGGGAATGAGCAAAGTGAAGCTCAGAGAGGGTTAAGAACTTTCCCGAAAGCACACAGCTAGTCCTAAAAGATGGATCTGACTGACTTGGAAGGCCAGGTTCTTCCTATGACATTTGGGAGCTGAAGTCTTTTCCAAAAGATGTCCTCTAATGGGAACAATTCCCCGAGGGAGCCGAACTGAGCCTTGAGATACCTGACTGAGGAGCAAAGGGCAATCAAATGTCCAGGCTGTGAACCTAGAAACCCATTTCCAGAGGTGACTTATCGAGAGTGATAAGCAAACTGTAAACAACCTCACTGAAGGGCGCCTCACACGAGCATCCTTTCCCGCCTACCTCTACCTTTCCCCAGGCTCTGTGGCCCTTGGGGAGGGACTGCCTGGCATAGAAATTACTAATCTGCAGGGAAAGACTGCTGTCCTCCAGAGTCAGACAATAACCTCACTCAATAGAGGATGTAGGGTGAAGTACCCTAAGATGACCGCACGATGCCGCCCTTGAGCCACGCTGCCCGTTCCCACCCTCACGCTGGGGACCGTGGCCTAGCAAATCTGCTTTGTTGGGGCCAGAATTGGTAAGTCAGGGCGCATCAGCTCCTGTGGTCATGAGTCAGCCTTGTAACGTGGCCTGTCCATGTCGTGCCTTCTCCGCCGATGTCTTCCTGTCTCCAGGTGGGGCGTTTGCCCCACACACCTACAGGTCCCCCCCTTCTGACCTATGAATTCAGCTCTCCTTCCTGATCAGGAAGGAGCTCCCTTGAACTAAGCGAGACTCACACACGAGCTCACACATCCCCTTATAATTGCCTCTAGTGGTTCTGCACAGGGATGGAACCTTCTGGGGGCTTTGTTTCTCAAGATCAGTGGCTTTGTAAACAATGAGAGTGACACCTTACTCCTTGTCCAGGGCTGCCCACCCATCCCGCACCTGGGTGTAGAGAGCAGAGGGATCCAGATATGGAAGGGCACAGAGCCTTGTCTTCTCCGGGCCCGGAAGTACAGGGGTGAGGTGGGAGAGGAGGAAAATAAGATGGATATCCATGTAGCCATCACCGACTCACCACAGCTCATTCCTCGCCACAGCTGCAGAGCTGTACCCGACTCTTAAAACTGGCAGGAGCCACCTGCAATTGTCATCGCTTATCCTTACAACCTTTGGAAACTGAGGACCCGGTGACTTTAAATCTTCCTACGTTATGTCAGTCCTCTGCTCTTTATTCCAACACGGCGCTTCAGAAAGTTCCCTGGATTTTTACCTCAGTCCTTGCCTATGAACCTTACTTAAGGCACCCGAGTGAATTCCTCTAAGGATGACTCAGATCTCCCCCAAGTCAGCCCCTTTTCTCTAGCTTGTGCAATCCCCACTCCTCCCTCTAGATGGAGGTGAATCAGAGGTTGGTAATGGTATCCGTTCTGTTAACCTGAGCAATCAAGGACTTTATCTGAAGGACTAGTAGTGACTCACAGGGAAAAGGAGGTCGTGACGACTGACTCGGGCTAAGGGACAGCAGGTGCTGGACACCTCATCCTGCGGCAGAAGCTCACTATTTTCACGCGGCTGCTGAGATGAACTGTGGTGTTCCCAGTTACTGGTCCCTCTGCCCAGGATTCCAACAGCCAGGCCTGTCTTGGGCCTCATGTCTACCCAATGCACAGGAAGGAGGGCTGGACATATTGAGCGACAGTCCTGCCAAGAGTGCCCATGATAGCCAGTAACATCTAACCCAGTGGCCTTTTCTGGCCTTGACTGGAGCCACTCCTATTAAACGCTGTATCAGGAAAGGTATGAGGTCACTGGGGCATAGAAAATCTTAGGGCAGTTCTCAAATTGTGAGTCATGACTCATTTGGGGATTGCATACTAAATATCCTGCTATCGGATACTTACATTACGATTCGTAACAGTAGAAAATTACAATTAGGAAGTAGCAACAAATTAATATTATGGCTGAGGGTCACCACAAGATAAGGAACTGTATTAAAGGTCACAGCATTAGGAAGATTGAGACCCTAAGGCTTAGGGCTTGGCCCATGGTCTCCTGGCAACACTAAGGTATGGCAGGGATGCTCTGGGTCCACGTGGTATTCTTGGGTTTCATGTGACTCACCTGGAGCCCTGGGGTGTCTCCCCTGTAGACCAAGCCTCCCGTAGATACTTTTTGGGGTAAGGGCTTCCTGACTACTGTCGAGAGAACAGCAAGCCCAGACCGCAAAAAGATCCAAAGAAGACAGTTGTGGGGAGGTTGCAGGGTGCAGCCCCTCCCAGGCTGGGGCTCACATGCATCTGCAGGTGGAGTCAGGAAAACAGAGCCAGGACCTGGAAAGAAGGAGGGTGGAAGAGGGAAGGGGAGAGAGGCAGAGCCTCAGGTAGCCAGGCGACAGGAGCCCCAGCTGCACCCACTTCTACCCACCCCGTGTCAATTTCTTTCTTACCTGGCAGGCTTGTATCGAGCAGAGCAGCTGTGTGCCCTGGTGTGTGGGGTAGCTGGAATCTGTCTCTTCCTCTATCCTGTGAGTATTTTACAGTTTCCTGCTAGGACTGGGAGTCAGTCATTCCAAGCATCTTCTATGTCCTGGATTCCAGACAATCAACACCCCCATCTCCTCCTGTAAACTCACCAAGAGCCCCTGGAAGAGGCTGTCACTGCACAGCCCTGGGCTTAAGGCATGGATCCTGGCCAGCATCGGCAGATACCATGGCATGATGAAGAAAGGTAGAGACTCTAGGCCAGCCCCATTTGGCTTGCCCCCAACCTCCATGGTCTTAAACAACTACAGTGACCCTTCTAAGTTCTTCCAGAATAGATGTGGAAAGCTTCCTAGCAGCCCTGCTCCCTGACAGCCTGGGTCTTTTCCATTCTACCTGGAGATCCTGAGGCCCCAGCCACAAAGAGCAGAGAGGTCCCAGCTAGGTGAGGATCAAGGGGCTGTAGATTGGATGGTTTCTGCTTTGCAGCCCTGTGCCAGCTCATGTCGGTCTAGTCTCTTGCATTTCCTGAAGGGGGTCAAGGAAGAGCTGTTTACCTGCTAAGAGCTCATTAGCAGAGGCTGCCTGGAGATACCCGCTGGCCCAGCTCAGCACCTGCGCAGGGAAGAGAACAGAAGTAGGATGAGATAACTTAGCTCCAGGGCAAACCGCAGAGAAGGACCTGAGGACACACAGGCTGTGTGACTTAGAGAGCATCTTTGTAAGAGAGACATCTATGCTGCCTTCCTGTTGGGGGCTTGCATTCACTCTCAGGAGGAAAAGGAGAAGAATCCTCTCCCACTCTCCCCAGCAGATGGGCTTCTCCTTCTGGATGTTCACTTTAGGAGAGAGCTCCAAAGTGGAGGGGGGTTCCAAGGCTACAGGCGTCTTATTGTGATATTACTATCTTGTACAGGCTGCAGAAGACCCCTGGCTCCAACTGTATGATCTGTCATAACATGGTCCCTGGGAAAATCTCTGGATCCTGTTTCCCTTACCTGGCTGCAGCTTGTGCAAAAAGAAACAAGAGGGAGCAGACAGGGAGAGAGAAGAGATACACATTCTGATGGCTTTGCTCTGAGTCATATGGGCTTGGAATTAAATTAAGGCCACCAGGCAGGCTGGGAAGGGCTATCATGGGAAATGAGTGTGGCAGCCCCTGCCTCTCTCACGTGGACCTTGCCCCTGAAGATACTCTCTCCTTGGCATTGACCATGTCTTTCCTCCACCCTTCCAAGGCTTCTCCAGATTCTCTATTTTACATGGTCATTTGCCCAGTATTTACTACAAGCCTGCATACTGCTGCCGGCTTCTCCTGTGAGGTTGTCCTTGTTCCCACACAAGGAAATGAAAATCCAGCTCAAGGGGAAATCCTTCAGGGTCCTTCCAGAGCTCTTATCTCATCCATCAGCACGCTGTTGGCTCTTCAGAACCTTCTCCATCCTAACTTGTAGGTCATGACCCTACCTTGGAGGGGAGGGTCACATATACACATATAATTCTGTGTATCAGATATTTGCCTTACGGATCCTAAGAGTAGCAAGATTACAGTTATGAAGTAGCAATGAAATAATTTTATGGTTGGGAGTGAGCACAGCATGAGGAACTGGCTGTATTAAAGGGCCGCAGCATTAGGAAGGTTGAGGAGCACTGTTCTGGCTGTTTCTCAGCAGTCCTGCAAAACACAATCTATCACCTCCTTACAAGGTCTCTGTTTCCACAAGGTAGCCAGAGCGAGCCGTTAAAGACAAAGGTCAAAGCTAAGGACAGCAGTTGGTAGAGAACTTGTGTAACATGCATGAGGCACTGGGGTCTCAGCCTCTGTACCATTGAAAGTGGGTGGGGTGGGGCACCCCTGTGATCCTCGTAAGGGAAGGAGGCAGGAGGATATGAGCCTCAAGATGGCCTTCAGGTACATAGAGAGTTCAGGGTTGGCTTGGGATACAGAAGACCCTTCCTCAAAAACAAAACGAAAAACGAGGAAAACCCAGTTAGTCAACCAAGCAAAGAAAGAGGTCCATTGCATCACCAAGTAAATCCTTCCTCAATGTCTTCCCATCTCATTGAGACTGAAGTCCACAATCCCCACCAGAGCAACCAGTGAGCCATATCCCTCGCCTCATCCCTGCTGCCTCGCTCACCTCATCTCCTAACCACCTGTTCCATTCTCTTCCAGACACAATGGCTTCTTTGTTCGCTGTGACTGTGTCTACTGTATCTTGGCCTCAGGGGCTTGTATATGTATTGTATATGTACATGGCATATATTGTATATGTATATGGCATATAT
>JANHMN010000016.1:36004334-36023096 GCA_030674055.1 Rhabdomys pumilio | reverse complement strand
GTACATGGCATATATTGTATATGTATATGGCATATATTGTATATGTATATAGCATATATTGTATATGCCATTCCTTTACCTGGATGATGATCTCCTGCGTATCCTGGGTCTGGCCCCCAATCTTGTGTATTCCTAGGTGTCTTCTCAAACTGAAGCTTTCTTGAAGAAGCCATGCTGGCTGATTTTACGTGTTAACTGAGACCCCAAGTGTCCACCTATTCGGTCACTATATTTAATGTGCCTCCAAGGATATTTTTAAAGATGAGATTAACATTTGCATTAATAGGCCAAGTAAAATAGTTGCCTAATGTGAGTGGGCCTCATGCAAGTCTCCAAGGCCTATAGTGTGAAGAGAGAGAGAGAGAGAGAGAGAGAGAGAGAGAGAGAGAGAGAGACCCACCCCCATGGGGGGTAGGCTGATGTTTAATTGTTCCACATATTTGGCCCTCAGAGTGTTAAAAAGGGAGTTGTGGAGAATAAGCTATGTAGGGGACAAGGGCTCAGAGGACAAGGCCAGGACACCATTCTCCTAGACAGCGCCATTGTACAAATGAGAGAAAGTTGTGCTCCCACACCTAGCACCCCCATCCAAGAACTGGAGACACAGCTCTACTCCGTGGTAGGGTCAGGGAAACAGGACCCCACAAGCCTGTCCTTCAGTGACTACTGTCACTTCCTTCTCTCCAGGCACCTATCAGAGAAGTCCCCAAGTCTTGCCTCCAAAGACTGCTTGGATTTCTACTTCCTACATCCAGTCCTCAGCCCCACCCATCACCCCCTCCACTCTGACCCTCCAGAAATAGCTGTGTTCCCTGATAAGATCCTCACCTCCCCAGCTCCCTCCTGAGCCCTGACAAACATAAAAGCACAAGCTGGCATGTGGAAAGAAGTCCCCAGTACCCCAGTTCTGCTCCAGCTTCTCCCACACTGGCCAAGCCACTCACTGCTCTCCTTAGGTCTCTCCAGTGAAGATCAGAAGGGGTAAGAAAAAGTCCATCCTGTATTTATGACCTAGTGAGGCAGGGTATGGGAAGGTTGGATCTTGCTATGGCTCCATCATCCTGATTCCTCTGCTTGGTATCTTCTGCTCAGACAGAAGCAACATCACCAGAGCACTCTCCTCTCTCCAGCCCATACTCGACCTCCTCTTAGTCTCCATTTTCCCCAGAAACTCCTATCACCATCCAACCCCTCCTTTTCCTGGTCCAAACCTTCCTTTGTTCCACCAACCCTACCTGCTTCCAGCAGCTCTCCTTGGCTACCTTAATCCACTCTCCAGAACCCTAAACATCACCTGAGCACCTGCGCTTGCCCTGCCTTGTGCTGAACACAGTGGCTGGAGAAACGGGCCTTCATAGACCTTGCCTGCCAGGGGCTTCCAGATGAGAAGGTCGGTGTGAACATTTCTCCCTGGTTGCCAGGATCACCTCCAACAAAGCATCCTATAGACATCCAAGCAATCTCAGCTGGAGCTGGACCACCCTCCCATGCTGCTCAACTTCTGCATCACTAGTGATTGGGGTAAGGCTGGTATCCATAGGTAAATGGTGGAAGACAAACCCAGGGCTGGAGGAGGAAGCTGAGACTCTCCAAGATGGGTGGGATGAGGGAGGGAAGTCTGGAAAGCTTCTCCAAAGAGGTCATGTTTGGGCAGTATGGGAAAGTTTGAGGTGGTTAGAGACAGAGAGGTGGAGAGCAAATGAAAGACACAAAGTATCAAAAACACAGAGAAGGCGAGGAGAGAAAGATTTCCATCAAAGCTTGGTGTTCCCACCAGCAGATAGGTCTGCAGATCCTCCAGTGGGCCATGGGCCAACTCTGAAGGGTTTTGAGCAGGAAACGGAAGTGGGATAGGCTGGAGGTAAGAAGTAGTGTTATATCTGATGAGCAGCAATGGGTGCAGATTGGCTTAGGTAGGTGGGAGGAAGAGACGGGGTTGCAGCAAAGGTTAAGATACAATAGCCAAGAAAGAAAAGAGTACAGTTGGGGAGAGGGGTCCCAGTGAAGAGGGAAGGGAGGCTGCCCCAAGAGGAGGTAAGGTAACTAGATCATACACCATGCTGTCCAGCTCAATAAAGAGGTGATAAAGATTCAGGATGCACAGGGATAAGCAATGTCCTCAAGGTGGACGATTTGGTAAAGAGGAGGGCATATGAAGGGTAAAAGTGACAGGAGGAGGCAGAGATAGAAGCTGGAGGGGGAGGGAGGAGTGCAGTTTGAGGGGCAGGAGTCACTGTGCTATGGACTCCTCCATTCTTCCAGGATGATTTCCTCAGCACTGTCCCCCAACCTAAGGTTGACTAAGAAGGTGTCGAGGAAGGCTGCAGCCCCGCCCTACAAAAGTCCTTATAGTCATGGTTTAGCTCACACAAGGGAAAGATGTGCACCAAGCAGAAGCTAAGCCCAAGGATTTCACTCCCAGCTCTAAATAGGGTGTGAGTGACCTTGGGTGACAGTGCTTCTCGAGCAAAGCACCGCCCACACTTTACTATAAAACAGGAAGACTTCTGCCTTCCAAAGGGGAAGTATGTCCATCCTTCAAGTCTGTCTGTTCACTGTGCAAGAGCCGTCACAGCTCCTGCCACAGTGGCAGCTGTTTTCTTATTTCTTATTAGAAAATCTCAAGGTCAAACTGCTAAATGTCTTCTGAGACTCTCCATTTGTCCCTGGCCACCCCGCCCCCTGCCCTGCCCTGCCCTGAGGAAGACCTGGTGCCCTTGTGATCTCAGGGGACTAGTGGCTTCCTACCAGTCCACTCCACAGGAGCCCTTGCTCCTCCAATCCCCCCAAATTTAAATGCAAATTTGCTTTTCTTCCTCCACCACCTGAGAAACCCTTAAGTGGTTTTTTGCCACTCTAAAAAGTCCAATCACCTGCCTTCAGCCCACGCATCTCCTGTGTCAATCTTCTCCTCTCCCTGGATGCTCCAGCCTTATTGGCATGCCTCCAGCTCCTTGAAAAACTCCAAGCTCGCCTCGGGGTCTTTGCCCTTGCTGTCCCCTCTTTGGGGAACAGTGTCCCTCATACTTCCGAGGATAACTCCGGCACAGCCTGCAGCAGGGAGCTTAATTACCACTCCCTCTAAGAGATCTTCCCAGAGCACCCAAATTAAACCAACCCTGCTAGCCCACTGCAGAGCCGCCAGTGCTTCCTCCCCAAGCTCACATCTCTGTTTGCAAATATATATGCATGGCTGTGATTCCTTTGTTGGTGGACTTAATGTTTGTCTGTCCCACTGGACTAGCTCCCTGAGGAGAGAAGCCTTGCCTGTCTTATTAGCAGCTATATACCCAGCACTCATAATTAGTGTTGACGGGATGAAAGGGAAGGTGAATTGAACAAGGAAGGCAGGAAGTAAAGAAGGAAGAGATGAGAAGGGTAGTCTGTACTAGGTCCAAAGCAGACCCTCAAAATGACAGGGCTGGTGACAGCATCCTGAACAGGACTCTGGCTCGGTTTACAGAAGCCTGAAGGTAGGCAGATCTCTAACGAATTTTTTATGTTTACCAGGAACCTCCCTTAATCCTGCCCTCCCTGCAACCCCCCACAGCCAGGTCAACTACCTCAGGCAGGGCTTATAGTTCCTGGTCAATCTGAACAGCCTGTATCAGCTGCTGACATCATCCTGCTGACTGTCCTATAAAATCTGCTTCCTTTTCTGTCATTTTGCTTCTCCCTGGCCCCACCCCCACCTCCAGAGATAGCCTTGGCAATTTGGCCCCCAATAAGCCTTTTTGTCCCTGAAGTGATCCAGCTTGGTGAGCTCATTGAGCCTTCCTTTAGAGTCAGATAGCAGGATCTCTGGGTTGAGGGTCCTCGACTCTTGTAAGATTCAGGTGGACAGAAAGGGTGCTTGACCAGAGACTTCAGGGGAGTTTGTCCTGAACTGCCCATCCTTTACCATCAGGTCACAAGGATGGAGCAGGGGCACAGGCTCCAAGCTCACAGGTGGGTGATTTCTGGTTACTACTTCCTGGGAAGTGAGAGGCAGAAGAAAGAAGATCAGGCAGAGGGAGACCAAGGAGTAGCCAGAAATGTGACCAAGAGAGAACAGCCAAAGAAAGTCACTGCCAACACAGACAAGCCAGTAGGCATCAAGCAGGACCACGAGCAGAGATTCTGAGGGATTGTGACCCAGGCCTCAGTGTCTTAACCAAGTGAGCGATGCTGGCCAGGGAACAAGGTAGACCCTTGTCTCAGCTTGTTTTATGAGCCTCACAGCTGCTAACAGGGAGAGATTCACATTGTTCATGGCCTTTGCAAGCGTAATTGGGTTCTACGGGCAGTGATTGGCTGAAAAGCCCTCTCTGTAAGGGCCACACTTGCCTGTTGTAATTACAATCAAATGCAAATGACCCTCCCTTCCCTCAGAGTTCTGGGAGAGGGTTCTTCAGATGGGCAAATAGACATGGATGTGGGTTTGTTCCCACCTAAAGTTCTGCTGAAGTTTGGTAGCTGTGTTAGGAGGGATTGACAGAGATCCGTGCCTTTCTTTCGAGGCTGTCTGGAGAGACAGGTTATAAAGTAGGCCTGCCTCTGTGCCCACCCTGCCTTCCACACACATACCCACTTGCACTTTCTCCTCTACCTTGAGAAGCAGGTAGCTCGCACCAGAAACGGAAAAGATGGTAACATCTTGCTCTTGACCTTGCAGAGCTGCGAGCCGAAGTAAATGGATCTTCTTATAAATGATCTATTTTCAGACACTGTGTTACAGCAACAAAAATCGGACAAGACACCGTGTAATTTCATATTGTGATTCCGTCACCTGGTGGGTGACTCATCGCTCGTCCCTTTAAGCTTCATTTTTCTTGATTTGTCGCCTGCCTGGCAACAAGTTGTCCCTTGTAATTTTCTCTGCTGAGTATTTATTTTCCTTAGTTTACGTTAAAATAGAAATATTTCTTACTTGAGCGTTTCTCGCTAATTTATAGGCCAGTATTTATATTCTTTTTATCAGCTCGGTAATAATATTTTCCAGACCTATTACAAGTTCTCATTGTCTTCATGGTTTCATTAGCCATAAAATGAAACTAAATAGAGTAACAGTTGTTTAATTTAACATATGAATCTTATCCTTGTTCTGAAAATAATTTAGATAAAAATAACGCCTGTGTATACTGAATGGTGATGAACGGAGATGGTGCCGTTTATAGAATTCCATTCTATTGGTATCTTTAGAGTTCCTTTCTTTCTGATGATAATGAAAATCCAACCCCCTCTCCCCCTTCCCATTCCACCTACTTCAACTTACCAGGGAATTGTAATGTGAGGAAGGGGCGGGACCTGAAGTCTTGAAGACTGTCAGCCCTCACTGGGGCTTTCCACATTAAAAGGGGAGTATGTGCATTTTCTCCTGGATGTCCTGAGCCCCACGGATCTGACATCAAGAAAAAGACCTTTTCAGAAGGTCAGATGTTCCCCCATGTCAAGTACAGATGAGGCCTGTTGGCAGCACCCTTGGAGCTTGGAGGTGAGGCGAACTCCAAATCTAAACAGCTGGTGACCATATTGTACCCCATTAATGGTCCTGGGGGTTGTGCTAGTAGACAGTCCTGGAGGGGTCCTCAGAGATGTCCTTGGAGTTCAGCATCAGACAAGTAGCCCAAAGCTGGTTTTAACAGATGCAAACAGAGATGGGGGCACTGGAGATCCCAGAGTGGGAGCAGAGGGCCTGAGTGGGTTTTACAATATTAGGAAGAAGCCCTCTCCAGAGGAGTTCCCTGTCTAGACTATGCTCTCTGTATTCGTTAATATTCTGATGGCTGGGACAAAACACACCCCAAAGCAGCTTAAGGGTCAGCAACATGTCTCATCAGACACAGGCATTTGCCTCCAGGCCTGACAACCGGAGTTCAACCGTAAAACCTGCTTGATGGAAGGAGAGAACTGACTTCCGAGAGTCGTCCTATGATCTCTCTGTGCACACAGTGCTCAAACGTACGCACATGCCTGCAATATGCAAAGGTAAAAAAATTGCCATGCAACTTATGGAAGGAAGGAAGGAAGGAAGGAAGGAAGGAAGGAAGGAAGGAAGGAAAGGGAAGAGAAGGAGGGAGGGAGGGAAGGTTATTTTGGCTCACAGTTTAGGGGTACAGTCCATGATGGTAGAGAAAGAGAGGCAGCAGGAGCATGAGGTGACTGGACACAGAGTCTGCAGTCAAAAAGCAGGGCGAGAAGAAAGCTAGTGTTTAGTTCACTTTCTCCTTTTTATCTAGTCTGGCACCCTGGCCCATAGAGTAAGGCCACCCATAATTAGGGCTGATCTTCCCTTCAGTTAACCCAATCAAGAAACTACCTTGCACGGATCCCGAGATGTTTTCCTCTTAAGTGATTCTAGATCCTAAGAAGTTGTCACTCAATATCAACCACCGCACCCTCCACACAGCGATCTCATCCCAAGCTGGTGAACCATCTCCAATGACCACCACAGCTACCTGGGCTGTGGTCCTTATCATGGTAGCAGGCAGGTGCTGGACAAGAATGTCAGGACCCAGAAAGTCCATCTTGACTTCCTCCCATCCTCAGCCTAGGGCAATCACTTCAGGTCTTGTCTCTATGAGTGAGCCAAGATCTAGACTAGCACATCCTGAGTCCCCAGATAAGAAGCCATGATTCTGACTCTACAGAGGTTTTATTTAGACTTGAGGACCAATGCACCGTCATACAGAACGCTGAAGATAATCTGTCTGTGGCCACTCTTTGCTTCCCGCCCTTCTTGCCTTGATCACCGTCTTTCCTCTAGATCCGTCTCTATTCTATGTCTCTATTCTTGCTTCACTCAAACTAATTCCCTAGAAACTTGACTTCTTTTAAGGACAATAAATAAAGCCAAGGAAGGAAATGGCAACAAGAAAAACAAAGGGAAAAGCGTTTTACACCCAGCTCAAGAACTAAAGAATGGGAAGACCAGGGCTGCCCTGGGAGGGAGACTGAATGCAAGCAAGGCCAGTGCGTACCAGCCATCTGCTGAACGTCGTGGCACCATGGCATCATAACTGTAGTACCAGGGAAAGAAACCTGAACTCACAGATGTGGTGAGGAGGGTCTGTTTGGCATCAGGAATAATCTTGACTGAGTCAGAGCAGAGCCTGCGAAAGCTGGAGTTGGGCCCACACTGCTGGCCACTAGCCAACAGTGCCGGACTTGCCTTCCTGACTTGAGCAATGTGGGAAGCAACTTTCTCCTGTTGGAGGGTAACAGCTGGTCCAGGGCTGTGACTGTTGAGAGGAGGGAACCACGTGAGGTGAGGCAGGCAGTTTTACCTTAGTGTTCATGTGCTGTCCAGGCGCCTGAGATCTGGGTGCAGGCTACGGGGAACGGTAAGAGTTGGAGGGAGGGTCAAGACAGCTTGTAGGGACGAGTTCTCCTCACCCTCATTCTCATGTAAATTCTAACTCCCAAGATCTCTAGACGTGACAGCCTTTGGAGATAAGACCTTTAAGACAAATGATTAGATTGAAATAAAGTTCTTAAAGGGGGCACTATTCCAATTTGTGGGTTTTTTTTTTTAAATCAATGTATTTTTTTCTATTTTTATGTAACACAGTTCCATGTTACATAAGGACACTTTCACACAACTACGTGTTGTACACTGAGTACAACCCCTCAAGCCTTTCCCCTTCCTCATACAATCCTGTTTTCTGTGTGTGTCCGTGTGTGCACCTGCCACAGGCTGGTGTTAAGTGTCTTCTTTTGCTTTCTACCTTTTTTGAGACGGGGTTTCCTTGTGTTGTCCTGGATGTTCTAGAACTCACTCTGTAACCAGGCTGGCCTTGAGCTCACAGAGATCCCCCTGCCTCTGACTCCCATGTGCTAGGATTAAAGGTGTGCACCACCCTCTGACTCCCAAGTCCTGGGGTGTGCCACTACACCTGGCTAAGCCCTGCTGCTGAGATCAGAGACCTGAACAGGGTTGCCAAGTTCCTGCAGGGGCTGAGGTAAGTTTCCAACACAGCAGGGTAGTGAGACCCCAGGAAATACTTAGAGCCACCCTGGAAAGGCCTCACCACTGGAACAACAACTACATGCTTGGGGTAAATGCCATGCATACTGTAAGATTATAGGAAAGAAAAGATATTTAGCCTGCCGGGATCAGTGGCTCTCGGCACAAAATTCGATATATTCTGAAGGAAGAAAGGATAAAATGGCCAGGCGGTGGTGGCGCAGGCCTTTAATCCCAGCACTTGGGAGGCAGAGGCAGGCGGATTTCTGAGTTCGAGGCCAGCCTGGTCTACAGAGTGAGTTCCAGGACAGCCAGGACTACACAGAGAAACCCTATCACGAAAAAAAAAAAAAAAAAAGAAAGTATAAAATGTATTTGTTATGGTATGTCACTCACGATGTCCAGAAGATCATGACAATATTTTAGAGATTCTAAGAAATGGGAAAATGTGGCCTATGGCTAAGAATAATCAAGTTGCCACTGTAAACCAGCAGAAGCAAGCCCTCAAAGTAAGAGAGGTGTTGGAACTAGTAAAGACAGACGTCTACGCAGCTCTTTAAACGTTTAGGGATTTACAAGAAGAGGGCACCTGCATGAGTGCACACAGGAATTCCCACAGAAAAAAATGGAAACTATAAAAAAGACCCAGTGGGGCCAGGAAGACGCCTCATGGGTTAAGGCACTTTCCACTATGCCTGACAAGCAGAGTTCAACCTCCAGGACCCACGCTCGCACAGACACAAGCACGTGCACACGCTAAGAAACCAAGCAAATAAATAAATAGGCTTATTTTGAAAAAAGGGGGCTGGGTCAGGCATGGTGGCGCATGTCTTTAATCCCAGCACTCAGAGGGCAGTGGCAGGCAGATTTCAAGGCCAGCCTCTTCTACAGGAGGAGTTCCAGAGCAATTAGGGCTACACAGAGAAACCTTGCCTTGAAAAGGAAGGAATGGAGGGAGGGAAGGAGGAAAGGAGAGAAGGAGGGAGGAGGCATAAGGACTAGAGAGATGACTCAGCATTCTAAACTAAAACTAAAAATTGGGGGGGCCACCTTAACCCTATGCAGGGACATCTTAACCCTACAGATTACAGGAGACGGTGAGGAAGAGGTAAGGCAACATCTTTCCAGTGTTGAAAGAAAGCAAACACCCCTAACCTTAAATACCTGTTAACTCCAAATTATGTATCTATTGAAAACATTTTTCAAAAAGGATTGAGCATTCAAAAATGTAAAAACAGAGAGAGATCGTTGTTAGCAACTATCTGTATGAACACTGATAAAGATGAATAGAAATGACACCAGAGAGATGCTGGGACCCTACAGGAAGAAGAAGAAGGAACATGATGTCAGACACAAAGACAACTCTTAAAATAACATTGTTGGCTATATAGGATATATACAGGTCAAATGTGTGGGGCTAAAGAAGTACCCCAGTAGTTGAGAGCACTTACTGATCTCCCAGAACCTGGGTTTGGTCTCCAAAACAGCTGGCAGTAACTCTACTTCCAGAGACCCAATACCCTTTTATGGCCTTCAGTAATGAATCGGCACACATAAACTCACAAAGGCACACACACACATATGAATAAAACGTGTGTGTAAATAAGTCTTAGAAGAAGTCAAAAGTGTGGCAATATTAGCAAAATGGATCAAGAACAACAATGTTCCCCCATTTTCTAGAAAGCAGACCATAACAAGGGGCTGACTTGATTGTTAAGGAAGTGAATTCTAATTGCTACCATGCACTGATAGCTGTATTAGCATGAGAACTCTTAAGAACATTATGCTAAGTGGAATGGACCAGGCACAGAAACACTGCGTACTGCTGGATTCAGACTTTGTGAGTCTGCTTAACAGGTGAAAACACAGTAGCAGACAGATCAGTGGTGGCCTAAGGCCAGGAGTCCAGAGAAGGCCTAGCTTATAAAAAGATACACAGACATTTGTGTTGAGTAGTTTAACTTGACACAAACTAGAGTCGTAAGAGAGGGGGAAACCTCAACTGAGGGAATGCTAGCACCAGGCTGGCATGTGGCCATGTCCCGGGAGGTTTTGCCTTAATTGTTGATTGATGTGAGAGAGCTTAGCTCCTTGCAAGTGATGCCATCCCTGGGCAAGTGATCCTGGGAGATATAAGAAACACAGCTGAACGGTGAGCTACATTCATTCGTCCACAGCCACAGGCTCAGATCCTGCCTTGAGCTCCAGTCCTGGCTTCCTTTCATGATGGACTGTAACCTGGAAGTCAGATAAACTCTTTCCTCCCGTGTGGCCCTCAGTCTGTGTTTTATCAGAGCAACAGGGAAGCAGACAGAGGAGAAGACAGACTAAAACTATCATCAGTGTGATGGGCTCCTGCAGAGCACAAATACTAAATATATCCAACTGGACAAGTGCATTTTATTGTGTATAAAGCATACCTCAGTAAAGCCAATCCAGAAAATCTGGATTAAAAATAAAAGGAACATAGAATATCCAAATGAAAGGGAGATAAAGTTAGGCTCCAAGGCATAGAGCCCCTGCTGGGAGCAGTATGGTGACAACACACTGGAAGGGACTATGCCCTGGGAAGGAGGATCAAGGAGCCCTTCCTCTCTGCCTGCACCGTGCTGTGTCCTTGCTAGCTCCACTACTGCTGTGCTTCTGATTATCTCAAAGCCCCTCTGCTCGGGCAAGCTCCTGCTGGCTGGTCACTCTGCTCTGCCCACACTGGCTTGCTTATGGTTCATCAGACTCATAGCTTGCTGGGCCCTTTGCTGCTGTTCTTACTGTCTGGAGTGTTCTTCACTTGGCCCTGGCTTACTACCTTTTTGATTTTTTTGCTCAGTTCTCAATGTCTCAACAAAGGTCCACAGCTACCCTAGTATTTGACATACACCCTGCTCCCTTTTCAGGACTCCTTAAACTTTACTGGTTTTTATGTCTGTGTTTCTCACTTTTTTGTTTTGCTAAATTACTTCACGCTGGATTTCTCTTTCTCCCCTTTTTGAGACAGGGCCATCCTCTGTAGGCTAACCTTGGGTACAACCTGGCAGCCCTGCCTCTGCCTCCCATGTGTCAGTATGACCAGCTCACAGTTTGCTTATTTCTGAGGTCTAGTATTGTCTGTGTCTGTTGTTGGATGTAAGCTCACGAGAAGAGAGATGAATAGATCTCTCCTCGACTTTTGCCCAGTATTCTTTTGGGATTTTATTTGTAGAAAGGCCTTTAGCTATAAACTACATGTGACCTCTGACTATGAACTGCACTTGGCCTTTGTTGGTTTAATGGGTTATTGGTGTTTTCTTCCAGCTTGTGGCTCATTTTCCCCTTCTTCCCGTGATTCATTTGGTGAATAGAGGCTTGCCTCTTTTGTGTTGAGACAAGGATTCACTATGCAGCTCTGGCTGTCCTGGAATTCGTTATGCAATCCTGTCCAGCTTCGAATTCACAGAGCTCTGCCTGCCCCTGCCTCTGCCTCCTGAGTGCTGGGGTTAAAGATATGCACCGCCGCACCCAGCACAGACCTTTGCTTTTAACATGGTTGTTCTGTGTATGTCTGGTTTAGAGAATCTCTCTCATCCAAGTTCATATAATCTGTTATCTTCTAAAACTTGTCTAGTTTTGTCTTTAAAATGAAATACTGGATATATCTGGAATTAAGTTTTGCGAAGGGTGGAAGGTAGGACAGAAATTTCATAATTTTCATCTGGATAGATAACCAGTTCCACCCATTTATCACCTATTTTCATTTGACTCAGCAGACGGGCAGTCCTCCTCCCTGCCAAGGATTCAGTTCCCATGTAGCCAGTCCCCCTGTCCTGTCTGTCCCCACCCTGTACTGTGCTGTCATAGTTATGGCAGTACTTGGTGATTTCTGGTAGGCCAAATCTTCCAAGTTCATTTTCTGATTGGCTTAAAAGGTTTTTATCCAGGACATAAGTCATTTCTACCTTTAGAATAAGGCACATAGGTACTTAGTGAAACAGATAGGTTGGTTATTAAGAACTTAAAATTCAGGTCATCAGACAGTAGATGTTTTGAGTTGAACTTACAGCTTTACATTTTTGAAAGACAGTATGGCTAAGTTCCTGCTAACAGCAGTTGTCCCTGGCTGGTGACACTGTGGAAGGCCTCCTAGGGCTTTCTTTGTCTTTATCTCTGTTGCCCAAATTTTCTACCACGAGCATGGATTATTTGTCATGAGGGAGAGAATAGCTTTGTGATTATTTTTAGGTAATGATGTGTAACTATTAAAAGGAAATAGGAAAGTACTGTGAACACTTCAAATCCTGTCCCTGCTATTCTGAAATAAAGAAATGGTGACGTTGGAAGTGATGAATATGCTAACTGCCCTGATCTGATCATTACACAATGTATACACACATCAAAAGAAAACATACTGAATGCACAAATATGTTCAATTATGTGGCTATCAAAAATAACATACAACTGCGCCCTGGAGACGGCTCACTGGATAAAAGAGGGTGCATTATAAACAGTATAAACATAAGGACTTGAGTTCAGATCCCCATGACTCATGTGAAATGCCAATGTAACCTCAGAGCTGTAGGGGCAGAGACAGGAGGGTCACGGGGGTGGGGGGGTGGGGGGGTGGGGGGTGGGGGGAGACTTGCTGCCCCTCCCCCAAGAAAAGAAAGCCCAGTGGAGGGGGTGA
Organism: Rhabdomys pumilio; assembly: GCA_030674055.1. NCBI lineage: Eukaryota > Metazoa > Chordata > Mammalia > Rodentia > Muridae > Rhabdomys > Rhabdomys pumilio. The sequence continues at coordinate 36,010,494 of JANHMN010000016.1, read as the reverse complement.
GATGGTCAGGTAGCTGGGGTGGGATATATTGTAGAATTTGGAGGCCTGCACTTTCCTGGGGTTCCTGAGAGAACAGAGCTTTGGCTCAAGAGAAAGCACAAGGAGAAGCTAGCTTGGGGACCGGAAGACTTGGTATTTGGAGGAGATGACTGGATGGGCAGGGGATGGGAGGGAGACTGGCTAAGATGCTGAGAGAGTGTGGTCTCTTAGAGCATTTGAATTAAGGTTGAAGGGTCTGAAGACTTGAGCTCCAGGGAGCACTGGTGGAGGAGCCAGAGAGGAGAGCTGGCTGGTAACCATCCAAGTAGGTTTAGAAAGAAATAACAGAGGCTGGGTGCTAGAACAAGAAGGAAGAAGAAGAAGAGGAGAGGAGATGGGAAATTAAAGGGAGGGAAGTAAAAGGAAGAAAAGAGGAAGTAGGAAGAGGAAGGGAAGGATGGGAAACATCTTAGGGTGGGGAGAGAAACAGGGCAAAAAGGAGGAGAGTGCTCCCTGAGGAGGCTCTGGGGATGACCCTGCACTGGACCCTAAAGGAGCAGTCCAAGGAGGCCAAGCAGCAGCAGAGCTTAAGGAAGGGCATAAAGAAGACAGAACTGAAGCCCGGGAGAATGCTTTATCTAGAAGTTTCTAATCAAGGCAGAAAGATTGCTGGCAGCGGCAGAGGAAAACCAAGGCTTGCACAGAGCCTTTGTTCACAGGCTCTGGAGAGGAAAAAGGTAACAGAGATAGCCTCGGAGGAAGTGAGCAAAAGAAAAGGCCCCAAACTGCTCTCTCATGTATCACCCAAGTGCTCCCCCCTGAGCTTCCCAAGAGCAAGCAGGGGCTCACACATCCACTGCCTACCCCACTCCTCTGACTCACAGTAGAGCACACTTCCTGGTGTTCCAGCGGAACCTCCCAACTCCATTCACTTTTTGTAACTGTCAAGAAGTGTCAGAGCGTGAAGCCAGTTACATAAGCGATCTAGCTGAAACCAGGATGCACTCTGTTTGTTTTGTGACAAGGCAAAAACGGAAGCCTTTGCCTCAAGGCAGAAATATAAAACAAAGACAGAATATGATAGCCTCTTCGGGAGAGGCCTGCATGTCATTCACGTCCCTACTGTACCTTGCCAATTCGTGAAAGCTATGTACCTACCTGGCCTCAGTTTCTGTCTTCCACACTTATGCATCAAAACCCTCACCCCGGTCTTTCAGTCCTTTTCTACTCCCAGAGCTCAATCAGAAAAAACACAAGTTTGCAAAACAGAAAACATGGTTTTGTGCCTGGGCTCAGTGTGACACGTGCCTGAAATCCCAGCCTATTTGAAACCAAAGCAGGTAGATCACCACAAGTTCTAGGCCAACTTTGTCTGCACAGTAAGTTCTGGGGTTACACAATAAGACCCTGTTTCAAAAACAAAAACAAACAAACAAACAAAAACCAAAACACAACCTTCGACTAATCAAAGGGTTGAGGGTGTGGCTTGGTGGAAGAGCATTTGTCACCTCAATGAGCACTCCCCAGCACCGTAGAAATGCCAACAAATCAAATGAGCTAACCAAAGGCCTGGTATCCGGACTGCAGATGTAGCTCAGTTATTGGAGCGCTCATCTGGCATGCATGAAACCCCCAACACTGCATAAACACTCGTGCTGGCACATGCCTGTGATTCCAGTACTCAGGAACAGACGCAGGACAATCAGAAGTTCAAGGTCTCCTAAGGAGTTTAACAGGCTCAAGGCCAGCATGAGCTACCAGAAAACCATCTCAAAAATAAAATAAATTAAAAAAGAAATAATAAAAGGAGAATACCCCACAATAAGCCCACGTGGCCCCACTTCTCCATCTCCCGCTCCACCTGTGACTTGCCTGTAATTTGCCCTCCAAATCTGAAGACAACTTTGACCCCAGTGAGCCCTGAAGTCTCCAACTGTAACCTGCCCCAACATCTTCCAGTCCCTGGGATTCTAGTCCATGTCACCACACTACCTTTCTCCTTCACACCATGAGTCTCACACCACCAGCTGTCCCTTGTCCTCCTCAGGACCACCCTGCTGTCATATGCTGGTTCCACTGACACCCAAAGCCCTTCTTCCACTTCCCCAAGTTCTTGCCCCCTCCCTGTGCCCCTCTCTCTTCCTCTCTCTTTCCTCCATTTCTCGGCTAAGCTTTTGGCAACAATGATCTGTTGTTTCATATGCAGACATTAATGGGAACAGAAATAAAGTATCACAAACAGAAAGAGGCAGAATAATAACAAAAATAATAATAGACAGGCCACATGAAGCTTGTCCCCAAAATGTGGAGCCTGTGAGAGTCAGGAGACACACTGATACATTCCGTCTCAGAAATAGAATAAATGGCACAATCATTTGAGAGAACCCCCCCCCAAATGTTTGAGAAAACCCAGCTCTAAAAATCCAAGCATAAGTGAAAACCAAATAGCGAGCAAATCTAATCAGGAGACAAGTATGTTTCTCATTAAATACCTATCCTGTGATGCACAGGAGATATATATTTTTAATTCGAATTGAGCTGAAATATAAGCGTATTTAAAGATTCCCAGAATACTTACAACTATTTATAAGCCAAACAGATGAGAAGCACCGCCCTGTAACGCCCAGAGCCCTTGATTGAAGCAACCACAAAGCGCTGCTTTATTTGAAAGTTCCAGTCAATGTGATCAGTAAAGAGAGAAAAGCGATATCATTATTCAACCGGGAGAGCTAAAAATCTGATTGTCTTCATCGAAACTCGAGGATCAAGCAAAAATTAGACCAATTAATTGATTTGGAAAAAGTAGGTAGTTTAAAAGAAAATATTGAAAAATTTTATTAGCAACAGCCAGCTAGAAAGTATAATGGGAGAACACAAAATTTCACTCTGGATATCAAGCAAAATATACAGTGTCAGGAGGGGACAGGCGAGGGACAAAGCTCACGTGCTGCACACTGGGTGGTGGGAACACAGTATGGTGAGTGGACAAATAACTGCAAAATCCGGGAAGAATCCCAACCAGCCTGACACTTCCCAAAAGGAAAAGCTCACAGTCTTTGTTACATTTATGCCAGGCTTTGTTTTAAGTCAGGAGGAGACCGTATTGTAAAAGCGTTCGTTCGTCTTCCCCGGACTCATCTACACATGGCATCATGGGTATCAGCATCTCAACTGAGACTTGAGTCGAGTCTTAGTTAAGGACTCTATCATTATCCGGACAAGGTTGAGTGAAGGAATTCATAGAACTCTGAGGGAAAAAGTCTGAATGGGAGACTGGCACGCTTGTCACATCAAATATAAGAACATATACATCTTAAGCCCATAGTAATTGCCGCAGTAAGGTCTCGGTGTCAAAGAAGCTGGATCAAAGAAGCAAGCCAGAAAATCCAATTGGCATTTGAGGTTGGTGGGGGGGACAGAAGGCGCTTTTGAGGAAGTGTTGCCAGGATAACAGGAAGACTGTTCGCTTCTGATTTGATTTGCTGAAGTACAAATTCTTTCCCTGTGTCAAAGACAGACACCACACAGCAAAAATGTTTTCAGAAAAAAAAAATGATATTTGCAGGAAAAGATGATATAATGTCTGGGATTTGCTTCAAAATAATAAGAGGAAGGCTGGCGGGGATCGATGAATCAAAACGGACTGCTAATTACGAGTGGCACGGGTGGTGGGAATCTGAGACTTTATTACAGTCTTCTTCCTTCACTACAGGTACCAGAAACTTTTAAGTATTATGCACATTACAAATCCCAGCTAGGACAATAGTCCCAATGTGACACCAAGATAAATATCCTTATAAAATATGTTGTGGGGTTGGGCCCAGGGATCAGGGCCTTGCATATACCAGGCATGGGCTGCATACTGACCTGCCTCCCTAGCCCAGTAATTTCCCACAAATCTTCAGCATTAAAAATAATAGCAAAGATTAAAATAAGCCAGATTCACACAAACATTGCCTGTGTTCTCTCCTATTAATATAAATACACGCTCACATACACACTCACATTCACAGACATATTCTTATACTCACATACACACTCACACACTCACATTCACAAACATACTTACACTCACACTCACTCACACACATGCTCATACACAGACACACATACACACACATGCACACACACTTACTCACACATTCACTCACACTCACACATTCACAGACATACTCTTACAGTCACATTCTCACACTCATATACACCCATACACACACACATACTCTAACACATACTCACACACCCATACTCATACCTTCCATACACACTCTCCCATGTATACACTCACCCACTCTCACACTCACATTCACACACACTCTCACACACATTCAAATTCACATATACTCACTGCGATGGTTTATATATGCTCTGCCCAGGGAGTGGCACTATTAAGAGTGTGGCCTTCTGAAGTAGGTGTGTCACTGTAGGCTTGGGCTTGAGACCCTCATCCTAGCTGCCTGAAAGTCAGTCTTCCACTAGCAGCCTTCAGATGACGATGTAGGACTCTCAGCATCTCCTGCATCATGCTGCCTGGATGCTGCTATGCTCCCACCTTGATGATAAAGGACTGAACCGCTGAACCTGTAAGCCAGCTCCAATTAAATGTTGTCTTTAAGAAAATTGCCTTGGTCATGGTGGCTCTTCACAGCAGGTAAAATTCTAAGACATTCACACACATATTCTCACACTCACACACATATGCATACACACTCACACTCACACAACATTCACACACAATCACACTCACAATTCATACATGCTCACTCACACATACACACTCTCATACTCTCATACTCACACACTCACACTCATGCATACAGTCTTATACTCACATACACACTCATATACACACACTCACATACACACACTCATATACACACTCACATAATACACTCACATACACACACTCTCACACACATACCCTCTCACACATACACCTTCTCACACATACACTCACATATGTTCACATTCACACATATTCACAGTCTCATACTCACATACATATGTACATACTCACACACTCTCTCACACACATACACTTTCATACTAACTCTCACTCATTCTCACACTCACACACACTCACTCTCACAATCACAATCTTACACTCACGCTCTGACATATACACTCTCCACACTCACATGCACTCACACACAGATACTCTCATACTCTCATGCTCACACACCATTCTCACATGCTCACACACACTCACACTCTTACACTCTCACCTATACACTTTCCACACTCACATGCACTCGCACACACATACTCTAACACACACACATACTCTCATTCTCACACATACCACTCTCACAGACTCACATACACTAACTCTCACATTCATACACACTGTCACACTCACACATACATTCTCACACTCACACATAATCTCACACACTCACATACTCTCTCTTACACAAACACACACACACACACCATAAACACAGAAACAACTATGAAAAGAGGAAAAATATTTAGGGATGGAAGCAGAAAGAGGGACTATTAGGGCGGAGAAAGAGACAAGCAGCGAGGGAGAAGGGACAAGGTAGGCCAGTGGGGGTGCGGCAGGTAAGAAACAAGCATACTGATATGCATGAGGGAAACTGTCACGTGAGACTTACTACTTTGTATGCTGACTAAACTGCTAACTAAGAGCCAGTGCAATGGCTCAGTCGGTAAAAGTACTTGCTGCCATTCCTGGCAACCCGAGTTCCATCCGGGGACCCACGTGGTACAAGTTGTCTTCTGACTCAAGCATGCACACCCAGGCACACACAAGCATATCCAGGAAAACAAACAATAGTAATGAACCTGAAGATGGAGAAGAATAGTAATGTTTGGGGCAGGTAAAGATTCAGGGAAATGGAGAGGAGAAAACTTTTCCAAAGAGTCTAGCCAAACTGTATGCATCAAGATTTTTTGAAATCTTTGACTCAATTCATTTTTGCTGAAATTTTTCTCATGGATGTAGATAAATAAGTTTCCTTAGATGTCTACCTTTGTGTGTTTAGCATAATATTATTCATAACATTGAAACACTGAGAAAATGCCCCCAATTAATCGATCTATGGCTTAGCATTTGTAGCTAAAACATCCTTGCCTGTGACTGTATCTTGGAACATTTTCCTTGCGTTTCCGGCTTTTTTTTTTTTTTTTTTTTTTTTTTTTTTTTTTTTTTTTTTTT
>JANHMN010000016.1:35975635-36004234 GCA_030674055.1 Rhabdomys pumilio | reverse complement strand
TTGGTTTTTCGAGACAGGGTTTCTCTGTGTAGCCCTGGCTGTCCTGGAACTCACTCTGTAGACCAGGCTGGCCTCGAATTCAGAAATCCACCTGCCTCTGCCTCCCAAGTGCTGAGATTAAAGGCATGCACCACCACCGCCCAGCCAGTTTCAGGCTTTTTTAGAAAAGAGATTTGTTTCTTTTTATTTTGTGTGTGTGGGTGTTTTGCCTGCATGGACGCTGTGCGTCATATGCACGCAGTGCCAGAAGAAGGCATCAGATTCTCTGAAACTGGAGTTGCAGATGGTTGTGAGCTGCCATGTGGGTGACAGGAACTGAACCTAGGTCCTCTGCAAGAGCAACAGAGCTCTTAACTACAGAGCCATCTCCCCAGTCCCAGATGTTCAGATCCTAGACTGAGGCTGTTGTGGTCTATATGAATTATGCAAAAGATGAGAGATGGGACCTAGCTTCAGTCTTCACCAATGTTTATTGCAGTCCTATTCACAACAGCTAAATTCTGGAACCAACCTAGGTATCCCAGAACAGAACAGCAGATAAAGACAATGTGGCATAGAGACCCGGGGCGATTTACTTCAGCCTTAAAGAAGAAAGAACTCGGCCGGCCGGTGGTGGCGCACGCCTTTAATCCCAGTACTTGGGAGGCAGAGGCAGGTGGATTTCTGAGTTCGAGGCCAGCCTGGTTTACAGAGTGAGTTCCAGAACAGACAGGGCTACACAGTGAAACCCTGTCTCGAAAAACCAAAAAAAAAAAAAAAAAAAGAAGAAGAAGAAGAAGAAGAAGAAAGAACTCATGATGTCCTTACAGAGAATCGTTGGGACTGGAAATAATCACAGTAAGAGACAGAAAGACAAATACACTTTTTCTTTCATTTGTGGCTCCTGGGATATATAGAGACATGGAAAGTCAGCTATGGAGATTGAGAACCAGCACAGGAGCTGGTTTTCCTTCCACCATGTGGGTCTCAGAGCACAAACTCAGGCTGTCAGACTTGGCAACAAGTGCTTGTCCCTGCTGAGTTACCTGACAACCCATTCCTATGATATTATTATATAGCTATTCATATATATATTAATTTCATATGAGAGAGAGAGATTGTGAGATAGCGCACTAGGTATGGTGGCGTATGTGTGATGCCAGCACTTGAGATGCTAAGGCAAGAGGAATGCCACTAGTTCAAAGTCAGCTCTGACTACAGAGTAAGACCCCACTTCAAAAAACAACAACAAAGAATATATATATATATATATACACATAATATATATGTGTGTGTATATATGTACATATACATATATGTATATGTATATACACACACACATGCACACACATACTTATGCATTCACATATATATTTATATACTTATGTACACATATATACTAAGTGTATGTATTTATATATGTGTATTCACATACTTATGTATACATATATTCTAAGTACATATTTACATACATTCACATACTTATATAGACATATATACTAAGTATATATAAAGTATTCCATGGTTTCTTCTAGTACTTTTGTGACTTTACTTTCAATTTTTAAATATTTCCTCCTTTTTGATGTAAAGATTGAAGTCAGAGTCACTTGAACTCCAACATACAGCCCCAGCTGTTGGGGCCTTCCATACTGAACAGCCTGTCTTAGCCGCTCCAGTGAGATGCCATTTCAGGGACCGCTAACTTCCTGTATTAATCTGACTCTCCGTCCAACTTCATTCCCTCTACTGCTCCGACTGAATGTTTTCCAGTCCTTCTTTATTTTAATGATGTTTTCACAAAGAAGCGAGCTGATTTCTTTTGAGGGGACTAGATTTCCTGGATATTTGAGAGTGTTTGTATTTTTTCCACAAACACTTGAGAATAAACCTGTCAGATTCCAAGAATAAAAGATACCCAGTTAATTAAATATCACGCATAATTTAAGAAGAATAAGCATCATTGACATACTTTGGATAAGCAATTTCCAACTAAAGAATGAGACTTTTTATTTCTATTTTGAAGCTCCTTCTGTTATGACCCTCAGTAATGTAAATTCCTTGCGTGATCCTTGCGTCTTTATTGTTATTGCAATCAGTTTTCCCCTTCTGTTGAAATTATAAACTTCTGGTTGTTTGAAGAATGCTATTAATTTTCTTTATTAATTTACATCACCGATCCCATTGAATTCTTGCTAGCTACATTTTTCCCCCCTGTCATTTTCTTGGATTTTCGACTTATGCAATCAGGTCATTTAACACTAAAGATACAATTTTGCTTCCTGTTCTGTAATTTGGCGCTTCATTTCTTCTTCTTATTTAACTGCTTTAATTACTACTTCATCTAACTGCTCCTTACTCTAGTGGGAATCCTTCCATGGCTTTATCATTAAGCTAGCTGATGAGTTTGGTTTGAAATAAATAATAGAAATGGAAAAATAATCCAAACGCAAAATAGGTATTTCACAGGAGAAGAAATAAAACTGAGCGATAAGTCATGAACCGATGCCCAGCTCCACGCGCGGCAGCCTCAGACTGCCCTATTTTATCATTTCATTTTGAGACAAGGTTACTCAAAGGCAATTCAGGCAGGCCTCAAGTCAGGCTCTCCTTACCTCTGCCTGCTGGGGTTTAGATGTGCACCATTGTTTCTGGCTTACCTTGCTTTTTAAATGCTAAACTCCAGATTTACTTTTTGTCCCTGGTCCAGATTCTTCGCTGCCGTGGGGAGCTCTTTGGGCCCTTGCCTCCCTCCTTTGGCCTCACAGGCAGATGGCTTCCTAGTCCGCAGCTTCAGCACCGCCTTTCCCCAGAGCCCGTATCCCAGCCGGTTCCTGCAAGCTGACCCTCGCGGCTCACACAATGACCTCCCCGGAGGGCTCTGCACACCTTCTTCGGACTTTTCCAGACAAGCACCCACCCACCCTCTTTCTAGTCCATCTTATCTAACAACTGCCTCCGCACACATTTGCTTTCAAGTGTTTGCTTAAATGGGCTTCTTCCCACCTCCCACCACAGCCACCATGATCCCCACCCGACAAGCTGCAGAGATGAAAAGGATTTTCCTCCGCATTCCTGAGCCTTTTATAATAAGCTTCCTGACTTACTGTGGGCATGGTATTTTTCCAAACGTAGAAATTCTATCCTAACCACCTTTCTTTTTAAATACTCATTGTTGAGCTGGGCACGGTGGTGCACACCTTTAATCTTAGCACTTAGGAGGCAAAGTAAGAGGATCTCTGTGAGTTCGAGGCCAGCCTGGGCTACATAGTGAGTTCCAGAACAACCTGGGCTACATAGTGAGACCCTGTCTCAAACAAACAATAGCAACAACACCTCACTGGTGACTCGTACTTACTACCACGAAGTTCAAAGACGAAGTCTACAATTGCTATGGTCCTGTTCTACCTAGTCATAATTTTCTTGGGACACAGACACGTACACACAGACACGTGCACACATAAACACACGAATAAACTTATGAAATTAAAAATACATATATTTTTAAACTTCTTCAAAGACCATTTAGAGAAGCTGGCCTACCTCCCTGCAGTCACCACACAGCCTAGCCCATGCATCCTGTCAGTTAGAGCCTTTTCGTTTAACTACGAATTTGCATTTAAAAAAAAATTCTAAGGTTACTTTTGTTTTGCCCACAGAGGCCAGAAAAGAGTGTTGAATCTTCTCAGACTGAAGTTTCAGGCAGCTGAAACCATGTGGGTGCTGGGAATTGAACCCTGGCCCTCTGGAAGAGCAGTCAGTGCTCTTAACCATGGAGCCATCTCTCCAGCCCCTAACTAATTCACACTTAAATCTACTTGAATGTCAGCAGTAGCTTTAAGACTGTCTCTCCTGTGCTGGTTGACTAGACAGATCCAGGCATCCTTAAGACTGGTATTCTCTACTTGTGGGAAGAGTCGTTACTAAAGCTTGCCTCAGCCAGGACCAGAAAGAACTCTCTAATGGTCCGTGTTTCTCACAAGGACTAATGCTTGTGTTTGCTGAATTTTGGAATTTCTCACTGACTTTCTGATGCTTTTGCCAGGGTCTCCTTTAAGTAGCTGCTCTGGCCCCTCCTCTTATTCCGTGCAGTCCCTGTTGTGACCCCTCTGTCTTAGGGCTGAAAATTGGGTGACAGTACCCCAACATGTGCCATAGCTACCAGGCTGGGGCAGTCTGGGACATCACTCCGATGCTCTCCAGATGAGAGCCACTGGTTCTGAGCTTCTGTCTGGCGTTCTTGGCTTAAGTCTTTTCCTCTGCATGGCAGGCAAGACCTCTACCACTGAGCTAAGGCCCTGCTTCTCCTTTTTATCTTTTGTCTTTGACTGACAGGCTCGAACAAATTTCCTGGGCTGGCCTAGAACTCACTCTGTACCCCAGGCAGGTCTTTAACTTGTCTTCCTGCTTCAGCCTCCAGAGTAGCTGGAATTACAGGCCTGTGCTGCAGGCCTGCCATGAAGTATGTTGTTAATAACCTGCTTAAATAAGTCAGCAAGTCCTTACCATGGCTGAAAAACGCCTTTGTTCTACCCCAGAGCGCTACGATCATTTTTCTGGCTATTGAACTCAGGTGACTTTTTCTCTAAATTGCAAAGGCCTGTTCTGTCTGCTTTCTGGAGTCATGAAAACGTCTCACGCCATTTTAATGTTTATTGGAATTTTATATGTTTTCCCTGAGCATTTTTTTTTTTTTTGCTTATTTTCTTTGTCTCTGGAATTTGAGGTTGGCACACACTGCTGCAGATAGATGTCCATTCTTTGCTGGATCAACTCAGCAGGCTCTTTAAAGGCCCTCAAGCTTCAGGGTTGAGAATTTTCCTCTATTATTTATTTGATCATTTTCTCTCAATTTTCCCTGTTGTCTCTTTCTGGGATGCCCATTAGTCCGGTATGAGACTTCCCAATCGATTCTCCCTTCGTCCCTGTTATCTTTTCCATATGTCTTGTTAGCCTGCTTTCTGGGGGGTTCTCCTTAGCTGCAGTCTGCAATTCTATTGGATTTTTACGGCTCTGTTTTCTGAGAGAGCGACTTCCCTCTTCTTCAATTTTCCTGAGTATTTTCTTTTGGCAGCCATTTAAAAACTGTTTTCATTTGCAGCAGCATTGTCTCCCCTGGAGTTCTGCCGTTCCCCAGTCCCTGCGGATGTGAATGTGAGCTTCGCTTCCTTTGTTTTTAGGTCTTTCTGTTCCTGATATTATTTCTATTTCCTTGGGGTCCTTTTCTCTTTCTTTTCCTCAGCTTCAGTCTTGTTGAAGACTACCCTTGGGGTTAGAACATATGGGGCACCATCTATTCATATACTTAAAAATAAGACATTGTACAGGAGAGGTGTCTGAGCGGTTAGGAGTGCCTTGTGCTCTTGCAGAAGACCTGGGTTAGGTTTCTAGCATCCATATGGCAGCTCACAGCTGTCTGTAACTCCGGTTCCAGGGGACCCAATGCCTTCTTCTGATCTCTGAAGACACCTGCACATATGTAGTCCACACACATACACACACACACACACACAAACACACACACACACACACACATACACACACACACGCTCAGACACGCACACATACACGTAAATATTTAAAAATTAGATACTGGTTATCTCAGAGCTGTACACATATAGGTGAGGTTTTTCTCAATAGCAAAATTTGGTTGAGAATTATTTGTCATATTTAGGGATTCATGGTTGTTAGGAGAAGCTTCTAGCCCCTCAGCTGAAGGACAAAACTCTGAATGAAAACAGTTTGCTTAGATAAGGCTGTGGGGCACGACACAGCGCACTTCCATTAATCCCTCTGCTTTGGTTGCAGCTCCCACTCCTGCTTCTGCCACTGCAGGCCCTTTGCAGACCGCCCCCAAGGGGGGTCTAGGAAAAGAAGGAAACTCTTTCTTTTCCCTCCCCACTCTTTCTCTGGGTACTCTAAGCTAAAGAGTGTATGATAATCACTCTTCTATGTGGCCATACTACACGACCCACTCTGTGCTTTGGAGCTTGTAGAATTTAATGGAAGTTTCCCTTTGTGCATGGCCTTTCTTCATCATTCCTTGGTAAGGAGTTTCTTCTTTAAATAAAACCCCTGCCGGTTAAAGAAATGGCTCAATTAAGAACACTGGCTGCTTTTTTAGAGGACCCAGGTTTGGTTCCCAGCACCCACATCAGGCATTTATAGCTCCAGCTCCAGGGGATCTGGCTCCCTCTTCTAGGCTCTCCTGGGTGCACACATACACATAGACATGATTTTAAAAATAACAATTCAAAAATACTTCGTTGGGTTGGGGGTCGGGGTGTAGTGGAGCTGGAGAGATGGCTCAGTGGTTAAGAGCCCTGGATACTCTTCCAGAGTTCAATTCCCAGCAACCACTTGGTGGCTCACAACTATCTGTAATGGGACCTGATGCCCTCTTCTGGTAAATTTTAATAAAATAAAATAAAACAAACCCTCACCTATAATTCTAGAACAGCCCGAGGAGGGTAAGGAGACAAGAGTGTACACTAACCTTCCATCTTACTGGATTTCACTCCAAGATAAGCTCCTGAAGGTAAAAGATGCTTCTACATTGCCTCTGTCCTCCCAGAGTTGGTGCAGTGGGTAACAAAAGCTGGTCAAGAGTCTATAAACTATCCTTTGATGAGCTAAGTTATCCAGGCCTGTCAATTCTTCTACTTAGTAGAGTATCTAGATTAATCTGCATAACAAGGGGCCCCTAAATCACATCACATAGAGAAAGATTCTGTCTGGACACAAATGTTGCGGTGTACAGGTGAAAGTGTGCAGCGCCAGTGACAACCACTGTCAGGCCCGCGGTCCATGTCGGGCGTGATAAACAGCCCCCAGGCCCTAGAGAGATTTACATACTAATGAGGTACCTGAAGGCCAGAGGGTAGAGACAACTAAGCATTTCTCCCCAGCCCCTCCCCCCTCTTCCCCTCCCTATTTAACTCTGGTCCTGGGTTGAGGGGGGGGGCTGCGGGGGGGGGGCGGTGCATCCGGATCCATCCACCATCCGCCAGGCCAATAAACCGGTTTTGGAAACCCAAAGACTTCCTCATGTGTTGAGGCCGCGCCCTGAGGAACCGTGGTGAACAGCCGGGCCTAACTTCCAGCTGGAGGAGCCCAGGGTGTTCTCAGCCGACTACACACAGCATGGCGGGAGGAACCCTGGGTTCCCCGGCCGTTTTTATTTTTTTCCTACAATTTACAAATATCAGGAAAATCTCATGGAAGAGAACTGTCATTTTCTATGTAGCCTCGAGACACCCGGGACTGTCAAACGGGGTGGCAAGGTACTGAGTGGCAGGTTCTGTTCTTCTTGGCAATCATTTGTAAACTCTAGCTCCCTGGTGAAGGAGCCGATGACCTGGGCAGGTGCTGAGTGCCATCCTGGAACTGTTTAAGCAGACAGCAAGGAGAGTTACTGTAGAGAGAACTCAACCTACTGGTTGAAACACTCGGCTAGGTTCTTGCTATCTTGAAACGAAATAACAGAAAAGCCTACTTTCAAGAAATAAGAATTTGAAAAAAGAAAAGTAAATGTAACTCCTTAATTGATACACACAATTAAAATGACTTAGTTTATAATTCATAATGACAGAGCATCCATTTCAACCTGTAAAAAGTATAATCTCTTCTCAACTTATATACAGAACCGGTTCTAGAGGGCTCAGGGGGTGAATGTGTAAACTCCACTCTCGGGTTTTTGTGAACTGTGCTTTACTGCTTGGGAAAATGTGTGAAAGCTCTCTGGCAGGCAAGGGACCCATCGAGGCTGTCTGTGCAAGCTTGTTTTGTGTACAGCACACAGCCAGGCATGCTGGCCTCCTCCTCCTCCTAAATGTTAATTGCATGCCTCTAATCATTATGATAATCAATCCGTCACTGCTTACTTCAGAATGCCTCCAGGGGTCACCACTGCCTGAGACCCATTGGACTAAGAGACTACTAATGTTCCCTCCAACGATGAGATCCTGAGATCCTGAGATTCTTCCAAGAGCTAGAGAGCAAACACTAGAGGTAAGAGAGAGGTCTCCTAACCTTAGAGCCACCCGTAAGTCTGGAAGAGAGCTTGAAGGGTTTCCCTTTCTCCAAACGCTCCATACACACAGCTAAGGAACCATTAACCCCATTATTTTTCACCTTTATGAGGAAGACTCACAGATAGGCAATGACTGCCTCTGCATTTGACCTGCATCAGACAAAAACAATGGCCGTTGTGTTTAAGTGGTGCACTCCCCCAACTCCTTAATGCCTTTTCTTCTTCCTTTTTCCGTGGCAATTCCACAAACTTGAAGGAAGCCGGTCACCTTCAAAGTCCTCACTTCCTGAAGCTCTGTGGCTGGAAACATTGTAACATACTGTTGGGACCACCACAGAAGGGACCTACCGACTCCCACATCCATTCTGCTGGGGGGGGGGGTAGCCCACTATTCTCTTGATTGACTGAAGGTGATCGAGCCTCTCTCCAGGGGATAGAGAAGCTGATGAGTATCACTTTAACACTCCTCTCCAAGATGCAATCTGTTGTTCTCAGAATGACTCGCAGTTCCCTTCTCTCCCTCTTCATCCTTCACCATTTTGACTCATCTTCTCTACTCAGAAACGGGCTCATTTCCTCTAACCCAAACAGGAAACAGCTCTCCGAATCTTACCTCTCTCTGAAACAACTGTTTCAATGTTTCCTTTTTTTCCGTGTTGAATCAACACCCCCACTTGCATCTTCTTTCTTCCTCAGTATCAAAGAGCTGCGATCTGCTCTCTCTCTGTCTCTGTCTCTCTGTTCTCTGTGTCTCTATCCCTGTGTCTCTGTCTTTCTATCTCTGCAGCATTTGAATTATGCTCTCTGTGCCCTTATGGAGTCTCTTGTTTTCATTTTCTGACCTAGTCTCTTACTCGGCCCTTGCTGGCTCCTTCTCTTTTCTCCAATTTCTTTTCCTGTCTTGTCTCCCTTTCTTCTTGTACGCAGTCAAGTTCAGTGCGCTATGTATCTGCCTTCCTTCCCTTAACTCTGGCTCTTCGCTCCCATGATTTCAACAGCCCCTGGCAGTGTGGGCTCTCAGATTCACGTGCCTCAGCTTCCTTCCTTGGTTATGATTCCTCACAACTGGGTGCTCAGCCCACCTTAGCATATTCAGCTTCACATGAGGTTGTCTCACGCAGTGGTGCCACCTCCACCCTGTATCTGAACGACTGCCAATCTTACTCTGTCTGTCATTTACACCCGAGATGCTCCCTCCTCCTAAATCTTGGGGTTCTCCAACAGAATCACTTGTCAAGCTTCCCTTCTGCTCTCTCCCCTTATTGTTCACTTCCTCACTGGGCCTTCAAGTACTTTTCTGGATTTCTCCATCATGGAGAATAAACGATTCATGACATGTCCCCTTTCTCTTAGCAGACAGACAGACACACAGACAGATTTAAACGCTTATGATATAATTAAAAAGCAGATGAGAGTTTTTTCTTCTCTCTCTTTTTTTTTAAACAATTCATCTCTCTGTTGACTCATCAGTTTGGTCATTCTGATGATAACCTGTGAGCACTTGCTACATGCTGGTACTGTGCTGGCATCACTTATTCAAAGAGCAACAGGGGTGATGTGGCATGGCTGTCAGTGATAACCCAAAGGTGAAGATAGTCTTTCATTGCCCACAGCTAAAGCCATGATTCCTCTGAAGGGTCTAGCACACCCCTTGGCAGTCTGTCAGTCAGTCTCACCTGCAGTCATCCCAGCCTCCCTCTGTAACCCGACTGCATCAGACCCTGCAGGATTCCTTTGCTCCCAGGGCAGAGGGCACATTTCTTGAATTCTTATACAGCATTCCCCTCAAGCTTCTACAAGGACCATCTTCACCTTTGGGTTATCACTGACAGCCATGTCACGTCACCCCTGTTCCTCTCTGAATAAGTGATGCCAGCATGTAGCAAGTGCTCACAGGTTATCAGCAGAATGACCAGATCGATGAGTCAACAGAGAGATGAATTGTTTAAAAAAAAAAGAAAAGAAAAAACTCTTATCTGGATTTTAATTATATCATAAGTTTTAAAATCTATCTATTTACCTACCTACCTACCTACCTACCTACCTACCTACCTACCCTGCAGAGTCTCACTATGTAACTTTGGCTGACCTGAAACTCACTACTGAGACCAGCTTCAAACTCCTGGAAATCCTCCTGTTTCTGCCTATTGAGAGCTAGAATTAAAGGCCAACATCCATCAGCCAGACTAAGCAAAGAGCTCATTAAGCCAACTTTTTAAAGTGTATGCAAATTACTTGGAAGTCTCGCTGAACTGTGATGCTAATTCAATAGACCAAGGTGAGGCCTGAAAGTCTGCTGTTTCCAACAGGCTGCTGGGGCCTCCTGATATTGCTGACTTAGAGGGAGCAAGGTCCCGGTCCCAGGCCAGTGCTTTCAAACTTTGCTGAATAGGGTCACCGTGAAAGCTTTCTAAAGTAGTAAAATATTTACTGATTATGTCAAGCCGAATATAAATAAACTCGCTTGGCAAAGTGCTTACATAAAGCCTGGTGTTCGATCCCCAGCACCGTATAAAATGGATTCCAGTAACACAGCTGGTAGTGCACGAGGCCAGCTCTTACAAGGTACAGGCAGGAAAATCAAGAGGCCAGGGTCCTTTTCAGCTGCACAGCAAATTTGAAGCCAGCCTGAGATACCTGAGACCTTGTTTAATAACATCTAGAGGAGAGAGTCAAAAGCCAAGGTCCAATGTGGTCTGAAGACTCTGGCCTGGGCTATCTTTCAGCCATGGAGAAGCCTAAGTCCTGGGTGCTTACTAGACTTACCTGGGGTGCTTTTACAAACTGTTGATGCCTGGACTACACCCGTATTAATTAAATCAGGATCTCTGGACCATACTCATATTAATTAAATCAGATCCCTGAGCATCTTAAGTTCCTCAGGTAAATATTACAATATCCTCTTCCTAAGGAAGAAGCCACTGTCTTCAGGCTGTGCTTCCAAGGAATGACCATAGATATGGGGGGATCGTGTGTAAAAGTCAGACCTGAGGCCTCATTTTCCTGGCAAATGCTATATGACCATAGAAGAGTTCATTTCAACTCGCTTCATTGTGAACGTTTAACATGCACACATCCATCCCACTGAAACTTAATTCGAGCTGATTTTTCTGGATGCCATCAAGACCCCACTGGGGTCCACACAGGGCCTGTCTTCACCTCACTAATAAGTTGTGACCCCTTGAGTTCAACCAGTCAGGGTGACTGCCTGAGGGAAAACTTTCTCATCCTCATAAACTCACTGCTAGCAGACCAGCTAGGGAGCAGATGGGTTATTAGCAGCCAGCCAATGGAGGCATCAGGAGGACATGGATTTGCTCAGACTGAAAGGTGAAATCAAACACAAGCCCTTTAAAGCAGGCTAGCCCTAAAGTCTGGAGGCTACACAGTGGGTAGCTCAGCTTTACCCAGAGGCAGGGCTCAGCCACTGCAGGTAACAACGTGGGGTGGTGCAGCCACCTGACCTTGGCGGTGATCTCGTGATCCCGCAGATCTACAGCCAGGCTGATGAGAAGGAAGATCACAAAACAAACACAAAGGCCTCCAGTTTCCACCCGGCTTGCTACTCCGGGATATGTGAGCTTCAATCTCAGCATCTTCTGCAGATGTCATTACTTTTTGTTCTTTTAGCACACTCACGTCCCTGTAGGCAGTAGAAACCCCGAATCTTAAGAAAAAGGGGCCAAGGACAGAGGAGGGAGCTTCCAAGGTGGACACGGGGACTTTCTGAGACGTTTTTTTAAGTTGAGTTTATCTGAAATTAAAGTTTAAGTGGTATTTATTCGTTAAATCCCCGCAGGAAAAAATGGACAGAGCTAACTGCACAGAAAAAGCGCAGGTGCATAGAGAAGGGCCTAGAGAGAGCCTGCTGACTGTGCTGAGTTAGAGGTCAACCCTTCAGGACTCAGAAACCAAGATGGAAAAATAACACATACTTTTCTGTCCCCAGAGGGATTTCTGGAAACTAACCTTGGCCAGCCATGTCCAGTCACTTCCCTGAGGCAGATGAGGCTGGGCTGGGCTAGGTCTTGACTCACATATCCACCATATCACCATTTATTCACGACAAAAGACTGAGTCGATGTGACTCTTCTTGACCCAAAAGGACCACCCCTGTCCCAGAACCCACTTTCTCTATAGACGGGGCTTGTTATTCCACAGATTAGAGTTCTCGCAAAGATTCACAACACTATCGGACTAGAAGAGCCTCTGTTCTCATCGTCTTCCCCTCTGTTATCGCTGAGGGGCCTGAGACCAGAGACTAAGAGGGCCTGAAGCCACACAGCAGGGGAGAGACTGAGGTTGCCTAGGATCCAGTTCTTCTCACTAACTTAGCTCTATACCTTGTTCTTGAACCCCTCCTGACCTTCACAACTGAAATTTTGGTGCCGTAACATGCAAATCAATCCACCAGTTACAGGATCTGGAATCATGGGTGTCAAAAGCGCTTTAGAGTCTCTACCACGGCCTCTCAACTACAATCAAAGAAAGGCTACAGAGAATGCTAGGACGTCTGGAGACGGTGTTTCTCACTGTGCCTGTTTTGAGAACTCAATGCAGCCACTGCAGAGAGTTCACACTACCATTGGGAGACCAAGGTCACAGCTCGATCTCTGTGCTCATGTCTTATACTCAGCCCCAGTTTCCCCATAAGACGTGCAACCCTCTTGTAGGGGTACCACGAGGATGAACGAGACAGAACACACAGCCTTAGAGCATTGTATGTGAAAGCTGAAAACTTCAAGTGCTGCCTTGACATCTGTGATGGTTTGTATATGCTCAGCCCAGGGAGTGGCACAATTTGGAAGTGTGGCCCTGTTGGAGTAGGTGTGTCCCATGGGTGTGGGCTATAAGACCCTCATCCTAGCTGGCTGGGAGCCAGTATTCTTTCTTCTAGCAGCCTTCATATGAAGATGCAGAACTCTCAGCTCCTCCTGCACCATGCCTGCCCGGATGCTGCCATGCTCCCACCTTCATGATGATGGACTGAACCTCTGAACCTGTAAGCCAACCCCAATTAAATGTTGTCCTTTATAAGACTTGCCTTGGTCATGGAGTCTGTTCACAGTAGTGAAACCCTAACTAAGACAACATCTATGTCCCAGTGAGTCCTAACAACTGAGTTTTTGTGCTTTCTCCACCATGTGGGAAACATTCCCTACCTGGTCAGTTCTCCTCACAGATAGGCCAGTGGTTCGCTACCTGGTTCTCAGCTGGAACGTCCCACACCCTCATCAGCCCACAGAGGGATCTGGACACTCACACTGAATCCTCCTCCTCATCACCATACAGCCTGCCACTGGCAAACCTTCGCAGCTTATTCAGGCCTGATGAAGCTCTGAGTGCATTCCTCATGTGTCCTGCACGAAATGTACGGCCTTTCAACCCCAGGCTGTGTGTGAATGTGTGACTAAGACACTGCTGCCAAACACACCCGATTGTGAGACTAGGTGTAGCATATGTCCGTGAACTATTTGTCTTCACTGTATGGCATCACTCACTGGCCCCATGAAGGGGATTGATTGGTGATGCTTCACCAATTTCCATGCTGGGAATCAAATGACTACTCCAGGGTTACATAGGCAAGAGAGATGGCACCGAGTGAGTCTCGAAACTACTTTTCCAGTGTTGGTGTCAGCCCTGAACTTGTAGCCTCTGGGGCTGTGGTTCTCAACCTTCTTAATGCTGTAACCCTTTAATACAGTTCCTTGTGTTGTGGTGACCCCGCCCATCATAAAATTACTTTTAATGCTACTCTGTAACTATAATTTAGCTGTTGTTATGAATTGTAAGGAAAATGTCTGTGCTTTTCAATGGTCTTAGGTGACCCCTGTGAGAGGCTCATTTGACCCCCCCTTCCCCCGCCCCAAGGGCTAGAAACCCATAGGTTGAGAACCACTGCTCTGGAGGAAGCAGAAGCACTGAGGACTCACATTGCTCTTCTGTGCTGAAATGAAGTTCTCCCAATCAGTTTCACCCTTAAAGTGGCTAAAGGATGCCTCAGAACTGCAAATCTCCTGAAAGGTGCAGGATTCAAAGGCTGGCCACACACAAGACTTGTGCTTCAAGATGTGTGAGTCCCACCCAAGGAAGTAGATGAAGAAGACCCTGTTGCTGGACCTTGGCTCAGTGTTCTTCGGCTCAGTGCTCTAGTTGGAAGACAGTGTGGTTTATATGTAAGCCTTCAGGGGAAAACTCCGAGTTTCTTGGCCCCAAGAACAAACTTTAGGATCACTGCCATTTTGCTGTGGAGGCCTTTATTCTGTCCATTATTTAGGGAGCTGGGGGATGCCAGATAGGGCTGGGGGTTGGATTGGATGATCTGGCCAACCTAGAACTAGCAACCCCTTATCTGTGTCTCCGTGGAAGCTCTCTGACACAGGGAGAAGGCTCTCCGACACAGGCTCTGGTTTCTGACTGGTGAAGCCCAAGAGGTTGAGCCAAGAGAGCTCAACTTCTCTCTACAGGGAGAAGTTGAGACCCCGATAAAGAGAGGTCTTCAACGGGCAGCAGGAAAGCTACCACCTGACCTGGATCAGCC
The DNA here is from genome assembly GCA_030674055.1 of Rhabdomys pumilio. NCBI lineage: Eukaryota > Metazoa > Chordata > Mammalia > Rodentia > Muridae > Rhabdomys > Rhabdomys pumilio. The sequence continues at coordinate 35,989,685 of JANHMN010000016.1, read as the reverse complement.
TTTCTTGGGCTCCAGGGTACTCCAGCCTCTCAGAATCCCAGGCATTCTTGTGGGTCAGGCACCCTCAGAACAAGCCAGCTCCTAAGCTGTGGGTGTCATCACCAAGTCCCTTCATGCAGATGGATAACATGAGGTCCATCATGACTACCTTATGCAGTCAGCATGGGACCAAAGGGAGCATTTGAGGTCTATGCTCAGACTAGACTTTCATTAGTTCAACTTCCTGTTGAGCACCTGGCCATGAAGACCAGCAGGTACCCTGGTTTACGATGCCTGCAGTCAGGCAAGAAAAGCCATAGGATTATCTCTGCCACCCGGTATAAATGCCATGTGCTGGCTTCCAGGACAGCAAGGCCAGCCGCCTTCTCTGGCTCCTCCCCAAGGTCCCTGCTCTGAATAACCAAAGAAGCCAGGCTTGTACCACAGGCCACACTTCCTTGCACCTGATTGACCATGGCCACTCTTCCCCGAGGCCATAGCCAGATGTTACCCAGCCGGACAAGGAGGGGAGCCAAGGAGCTAAGGAAACTTGACAAATGGCCAGAAATGAAGCTAGGTAGAAGACAGTAGTTTGGCACTCTCAGGAGAGTTCGTTTTGGCTCGGGGGAGTCCACTGACCTTTAGTGGAAGGCACATTTTTGTACTGTTTGCATGCACATTCACACTGCTGCCTCTTTAACCTGGTCAAGCATGGCTCTTCTGTCATGAAATGAACTCATTTTTGAGGACAGTTGTTTCCTTGTACCTCCTGGAACCCTGTGAAACACTGAGGATGTCATAGGAGTTGAGCTGTGAAAAGAAAGAGCCACTGGGCTAGGATGGCCATCATCCCTTTCCTTGTCCCCAGCTAGGGGGGGTCTTTTCTTTGCCTCTCCCTGGTAGCTCAGCATCAAACAGAACAATGGCCATTTCAGAAGAAAAGCCATTTCCTGCTGACAGTATGCGAGCTGGGACCCAGGGCTTCTGCGGAGGGGGGTGGGGTGGGGGGGTGGGGGGGGCGGCCATCTCCCCAAGCCTAGACTTCATTCCGTACTGCTGACCTTGGCAGTATAAAGGCAAACCCTGGATCTGCCCTGGGTCAGACCTGACAATGTTGGCCTACTCTTTGCTGCCCAGAGAGAATATTTAATGAAAAGAACTAACTGAAACTCAGGCTTCAGAGTGGAAGGGACTCTGCCTGTCTGCAAAACTGGGTGGAACAGAATGGAAAGAGGTGACTTCTCCCTGCTTTTTTTTTTCTGCCAGTCCCTGAGTCAACTGGGGTAGCCCACAGGCCCTTTTAGCTCTTCCTGGAGGAGCTGGAATGGGGAAATTCCTGAAGAGGGAGGACTGACGTGTGTTTGGGACAATACCCTAGTGCTTTACTGGCCATGGAATACAGGAATGGAGTTGCTTTATCGTGGATTCCATTTTTACTGGAATATATGCTGCCATCTCCAGTTTGCCAAGTGGTCACAGCCTAGTAAGTGTGGATTCCATAGAACTCTATCACTACAAAAATAAGTAAGTAAGGAAAGAAAAAGAAAGAAAGAAGGAAAGAAAGAAAGGAAGAAAGAAATTTAAAAAATGTATGCCTGGAGATTTCCTGTGAAGCCCAGGGCATACTCTTACAAGAACCTCCTTGAATATTATTCCATACAGAGTCCCAGAACCCATGACCAGTGAGGGGCTGTGAATTTACCCCAGACTTCAGACCCAAGGAGGCCTGGATTAGGAAAAGAAACAAAAGAGGGGGTATGAGGCTGGGGAGGGGGTATCTTAAGGGCTCCATTCCCACTCTTCTGCTGCCTTGCTTTTCAGGGAGTGGAAATCTCATTTTATTCATTAAACGAATTGAAGTGAGCAAAGAGCACTGTGGCAGAGCAGGAGTTCCCGGCTACCTGACACAGAAGATTCCTGTGTGGTGCGTATGTTGAGAGGCTGGGAGAAGGATCTGGAATTGGGTTCTGGACCTAGTTAGAAACTGAGAAGGCCCGGGGCAGGAGGAGTAGGCTGGGGCCAGGGATTGCTCACTCCCAGGCCTGGCTCCCATAGTTCCCAAGAGTGGGGGTGGGGGTGGGAACAGAGGCTACGCAGGTACAGGCCTGGAGCTGTCCGCGCCGAGGTGCTGAAATTGGAGAGCAGCGGGTCTAAAAGGAGGAGCCCCGAGGAGGTTGTGCTTCCGCCACAACGCCACAAGTTAGAGGGGGCGGGTAGAAAGGGATTCCCTCTTGATCCCCCCTCCTTCTACTTATCCTCAAAGGAAGCGCACGAGTTAGTTGGGGCAAGAAAACAGGTTGACCTTTGAAAAGAATGCAGGAATCTGATGCTGTGGTCAGCTTGGGGAAAGCTGGCCAGGATCCCCCTTGGGAGCAAGGTGCAATCTGGACCAACAGTCAGGGACCAGCAGGGAAAGGACTCCTGCACTCAGCGAAGATACCACGAATGCATAGCAAGGAAGGATACGCAAGGCGTTCTCATGTACGCTGGTGGCACAGACACATCTGCACATAGACCCCCGTGGGTAGGTGCACACACATTATATGGGTACATCAAACACACCCGAGCAGTTCTGTTCACTCTTTTAAAACGCCAACACTGGCTCCCACCAGGCCACCAAGCTACCTCTCCAGTCTAGTATCACCTTGGCCTGTGTGGCCTGGACGTCCCTCCCGCTTTGTGGCTGGGCCTCAAATGGTGATCCCAAGGGAGGCATAACCAGTAAGAAAGTCCCAATTCTAGCCTGAGACCAGGAAAGATGCTGAAGTGGAGCAGCCGGCTCCTAGGCCCTCAAAGAAGGGGTGCGACAGGCGGTGAGTGGCTCGTAAGACACCCCTTCTTCTTCTTTCCCTAAACGCCCATTTAAGGTAGCAGGACAGTAGAGGAGACTGGATGAAAATGTGTCTCCCTCCCAAACGGAAGACACCCAGAGGACCAGCGCGTACCTGTGCGTGGGAGGCCCCACGAGGAGCCTCCTCAGCGAGTCCGGACCTGCTGGCTCCTCGGGCTCCCCTTGGATGGATGTGGTTTAGGAGTGGGGGTTACCCTGCTTGCCCTCCACACCGCCTCCTGGATGTCCGTGGGCAACGGAGAAACTCCGTCCCGGGCAGCGGGAAGTTGCCCATGTTAGAGCGCAGGGAGGGGGGTGTCCTCCGGTCTCTGGGCTTGGCCAGGGCTGCTGTGCCCCCGCACCCGCCGCCCTCACCACCTCGCTGGCACCCTCCCGCCCGCAGACTGCGCGGAGCCTGAAAGCCGGGAGCCCGCCCGCCCTCCCGGAGAGTCTGCTGCTGACCTGCATTGACGTCATTGCGTCATTAGGTTTCCCCTGGAAACACTGGCTCGCCCAAAATAGTAACACATTAATTCAGGCCGGGGGAGCAGGAGAGACTGTTTGTAACCCTGCAGCTAACTCTGCGCGCGAGCGAGCGCGCAACAGCCCCCACCCCTCCCGAGAGCAGCGCCGGCAGCGTTCACGTACTATTTTGAGAACAAAGGAAGGCAAATTATAGAATCCCCGAGAGAAAGAGAGAGTGCGGGGGACGCCGAGACCCTCTCAACTTGCACGCGCAGGCACCCGCGGACACACACACGTGTGCGAGCCACACTGGGTCTCCCTACCCTCGAGTGGGCGGGTCCCGCGTTCAAGCTCTTTCATGGACCTGCTGTGCTGTGCGCCACAGTCCGGGTGCCTAGGATAGGTTCGAGTCAGAATTTAACAATTACTGGGTTTGGAGGATTAATTAAATCCCACCACCCGCGACTCAGTACCGCAGGTTGATCCACACACCTTTCTTCCCCACTAGGGTCCAATGCATGCCTGGGGCCAGAAGCAGGAACACCCTGCCCTTTCTCCTTCAGCTGTGCTCCGCCCTGTAAGTGAGGGAAACCCTGCAGATCCATCCTACGGCCTGAGGTTCGCCCCACCCCTGGGCGAAGGATAAGGCTGGACAGGCCTGTGGTTTAACAGGGCGCCTTCTCTTAGAAGGTCGACTGATTTGGTTAAGTCTAGGGACACGGTTGCTGTTGTAAGTACCAGAATCCTTGGGGCCAAAAAGTGACCAATTTCTCTGGGTGTTAGGTGCTTCCGACTCTTATGTCTGCGACAAGCAAGCAGAAAGAAGCTGGGGATGGCAGAGCAGGCTAAGAGGGAGTCCCCGACCTCAAAGGTTAATCTTAGTGTCTGCTCTTCTCAATCTGAGCCCTTGACTCAGTCTTTTTTCCACTAGATCAAAATAGCAAGCGCCTAGCCAAGTCGGAGAGGTGGTGAGCTGAACTGCAGAGCTCTGAGGAGCAAAAGGCCAGAACGCAAATCCTGCAAGGGTTAGCTGCGGGTCCTGCTGAGGATGGTAGGTGGGGCATGGGGCGGGGTACTGAAATGACCTGCCTTCTCCTTTCTCAGGAAGGCTCTCAGGATCCCAGAAAACATCCAGAGGTCTGTGTTTCATTCTATTCTAACGTTGTCTCACCTGTGCTCACTCTTCCCAGAGAAGTGTGTGACTTGTCGCCCAAGGTTTCTGTCTGCCGTCCCTGAGGCCAGAACTCACCTCTCCTTCTGGACTTCCACACATCACCTGTGTCCAGGTAGCTTCCTCTTAACCTCAGTTCTTCATTAGCCACAGAGATGAAAAACAAAACAAAGCAAGCAAGCAAACAAACAAACAAGCAAACAAAAAACCCCAAGCTGCCCCTAACAGGTTGGAGCGGGACTAAGAAGAATATGTAACAGGCAGGTCTGGTCTGGCCCCTGGGAAGCTGTGTGGCCCAGCGTTTTCAAGTCCCTTTTTCTCCCTGAGCCAGGGTGCCCTTGACTGTAAAACGAGGCCACAGTCCCCTGTTTTCCTTACTTTTATTCATCGCTCTGACAGAAGCAACTTAGGGAAGGAGGGGATCACAGTTTGAGGAAGCGTTGTGCATCACAGTAAGGAAGATGCAGCAGTGGGAGGGGCCACACAAGTCAGGAAGTACAGGGCGATGGCTGCTGATGCGTTCCTGTCTTTCTCCTTTCCCACTTTTTATTCAGTCTGGAACCCAGATCTCAGGGTAGTGCCAGGAATATTCAGAGTGTGTCTTACCTCGCAGCTAAACCTCTCCGAAAGCACCTTCAAGTCACACTCGGCAGAGGATTTCCTAGGCCATTGTAAATCCAGTCACACTGGGGTCATGGCCTTCACACCCCTCCACAGGGCTGGACTGTGAACACGGGAGAGGATATGAGAATGTGTTGAAGACATGATGTGCCTCTTCCTGCTCCTACAATGGATTCTCTCAGCCATGAAAACCTACCTTCTCCACCTCCCCGTCCCCTCCAAAGACGATTCTGTAGTCTCTCATTCCGTAGCGTCCATCAGCCTCTGTCTGAGTGCTCTGCCCTCCCATCCCCCCATTCAAGTACAGTCGAGTGGTGGTGGTTGTAGTGATGGTTGTGTGTGGTGATCTGGCTTTCTCCCTCCCTCTACACTTATTCTCAGCAGGATATGTACTAAGCCTACATGGTCTGGACATCTACCCACCATCCTTCCCCTACCCAGAGCTTCTGTCTCATTAAGCTGTGGCCTTCATCTGTTTGTCTGGCTCCCCACCTGGACCAGTGCAGGATCCAGAGCGTGTGGTACTCTTCTGTTTCCTCCTTCTGGCACAACGGCCAACATGTGCTTGTAAACAGACCTGGGTAATCCCTCTTTTGAACATTTGTTTCCATGTACCTCCTCCCCAAAACTCAGATCAAATTTTGACTTCTTCTTGCGGGGCTTGATCCCCATGGTTAAAGGTTTTTATGTTATTAGTCTCCAGCCACCAAGAAGGAGCTCCTGGTTTTAGTCATTTGAAGAGCCATTCTCTGAGTAGGGAGTACAGCCTTCCGGGTAAATCTCCTAGAGCTGGAAGTGGGTCTTACCTGTTAGGTTCAAAGCCTCCCGGCCCCCATGCCTTGCTGACTGCATTTCCTTTTCTACCATCTTGCTTCTCTTCTCTCTGTCCCCTAAGAGCTAGCCTTGGTATTTTGATTCCCAATAAGCCTTTCTTTGTGTCCATGGAGTGGTCCAGCTCAGTGAGTTTGCTGTGCCCGATTTACATTACTTTTCTCGGGTAATGGCTCAGCTATACCAGCAGGCATACAATGAGTGCTCAGGAAATGGCTTCCGAGCTGAATTTTGCAGGCTACACACCATCTGTGCATAGCATAGCACCTGAGAAAGCCAGTGGTGCTGGTGTTGATTGTGGGTTTTCACCAGCGAAGACCCCTCAACACTGATTTAGGCCAATATAAGGTCTTTATTAGCAGACCAATGATTACACTGGGTCAGGATCCTAGTGTCGCGCTAAGCCTGTCTCAGGATACGCCTTTAAGCCTAGAAACCACATTCTGGGTTGACATACTTCAGTTAGCAAGAACAGTTAGCCAGAAGTAAAACTACAGGAACCAAAAAGCAAGGTTCGCACATTTAGAGACTCTCCCAGAACTATGGACTTTGATGGATTTGGCCTTTGGTTTAGTTTTTGGCAGGTGGTGCTGTCTATGTGCTGAGTTTTACAGCCTGAATGGTACTTCCATCATGGAGTCAGTTATGCTAATACCTGGGACCCTACTGAGGTCTAGAAGTTTGTCATATTGATGATACCTCTGCAGGCCTGTGCTGGGATAAGATATATAATATATATTATATATTATATATCTCTAGGATATATCTTAGGCTCCTCAGCACCTGAAAGGGATATTCCAGGACAGCATCTCTCCTACTTTTCTTCCACCCCGAGAGAGACTGCATAGTGTGCCTGGTGATGTGTAAGGATGAAGTTGAAGATAAAGAAGAGGCTCATAGTCTACCCACTGAACTGTGTGTAGGAAAGCCAGTGTTTACAATCACAGAAAAGACTGATCCCACACAGGCCCACAGCAATGTCTGGGGCAACTGCTAGCTCTCCCACATATAGGCCCAGGACTGGTTCCTTCTTTTGCCTGGTGTCTCATGGCTGAATTGACTGAAGACTTAGTTTCTACTACAAGTCTCTATGGGCCTACTGGGTCCTCTACTCTAACACTGCTGAGCCTCTGAGGTGGGGCTGGACGATGTCTCAGTGTGGGAAGAGGCAGCCACCCTCACTATGCCTCTGGGATGCTACTGGGGCCTCTCCTGCCATTTTAGATGGTTATGTCAAAGGACCTCAGGTGGGACTTCCCAGGTAATTAGGCTGGTTGGAGGAAGCATAGGGATAAGGAAATTAACATTCTGGGCATTTATGCACATGGTGGGCATTAGAATGAACTGGGAGTACCTGTGAAGGTGGTTGGGAATACAGGAGCTTCTCTTTGCTGATTGGGCTAGCTCTGTAGCTGAAGATGCTGAACAATTTCAAGTCAGAGTACTACTTGGAGGACTTGTCTCCAGCTCATCCATTTCTGCTGCCTTCTGCCTTCTTCTGATGGTCTTCAGTTCAGGCTCAGGTAGGAACTAGGGTGACACAGACACCCCAAAGGCGACCTGGGGCATCCTATGGGATGCAGTGATGCTGGGAAAAGAGCCCCTCTTGCACCTCTCAGCTCCACCCAAGGCCTTCTTCTGAGGATTTTGTTTCCTTTTGTTCCTGTTTTGGGGATAGGGTCTCTCGATGTCTATCCCTGGATGGCTTACAACTCACTGTGTAGACCAAGCTGCCTTCAAACTCACAAAGACTTGTGTTGTTTTTAGACATGCAAAGGCATAGTGAGTCGTGTGAGCAACAGAGTCAAGGAGAAAGAGATCCAGATTTGGGATTAGAACTGGTTTCCAATCCCAGCATCAAGACGTGGTCACTGTTCCCCTCCATCCCTAACTCCAGACCCTTTTACCCTTCTGTTTTATTAACACTGGTAGATTAACAGTGGAGGTGTACAGACCTGCTGACAACCTCAGCATTGTTAGGGACTGGCTCAGAGCTGCAGGAATGCAGGTGACAAAGGACTCTATCTACTCTCTTGTGATTTGATGCAGTTAGCTGGCTCTCTCCTCCCAGCCTGCTCTGGATATACATTTTGGTGGTTTGAATGAGAATGTCCCCTCCCTCCCCCCCACAGGCTCATTTATTTGAATTATTGTTCCACAATTGGTGGAACTGTTTAGGAGGGATTAGGAGGTACAGCCTTGTTGGAGGAGGTGTGTCACTGGGTGGGGGTGGGGGACTTCAAGGTTTTATTTTATTCTGAGGGGGGTGGGGATGGTTGGAGACAGTTTCTCTGGCTGTCCTGAAACTCACTCTGTAGAGCAGACTGGACTCAAACTCAAGAGATCTACCTGCCTCTGCCTCCTGAGAGCTGGGGTTAAAGGCACACACTGCCGCCGCCGCCACCACCACCACCACCACCACCACCACCACCACCACCACCATCACCACCACCATCACCCAGTTTGGCTTTGGTACTTTAAAAGCTCACACCAGTCCCAGTTAACTCTCTCTGCCTCGTGCTTATGGATCAAGCTCCTGCTCCAGCGCCGTGCTCACCTGCTGCCACACTCCTCACTGTGATGGTTACTGTCTCTAACCCTCTAGAACCGTCAGCCCTAAATTAAATGTGTTCTTTTATGAGTTGCCTTGGACATGGGATTCTGTAGCTGCAATAGAAAAGTAAGACACGGCTGTCTGACAGCCTCTTATGCAGGAGTGTCATGGCCCTTGCTTTCTTCCCAACCATCCAGGAGACTACCCATGTATTCTACCAATCTTTAGCAATTAGTCGACCCAATGCCACCTCTACTTAAATTGTTCTCTTTTTTTCCTAGTCCTTGGCTCCCACCGTTATTATCCCAGGCTCAGTTCAGGCTTGCTCTCAGCATCTATCTGCCCACAGGTCCTGGCTTGATCCTTAGAGATGCCATCATGTCCATCATTGTTTTTGTGACTCCCATATTTGCACCTGAGATCCTGGAATCCTTGCTCGCATACCCCCCCCCCATCCCTCCTCCAGAATCTGTCTCCACTCACCGCATTCTCCTGGCTTTAGGGTTCATTAGGATGGACTGCTGATTCAAGAGTACCACTTGGCAGGACCCTGAGCTTTAGCCTTGCTTTCCCATAGAGGAGCAACTGTGCTTGTTGCTGTTTGGAGCAGAGGTGGAGGTAGCTGAGCCGCAAATGATGAAATGTGCAAAGTCTGCCAAGGATCCAGAGGCATAAAGCCAAGAGGAGTTAGGTCCAAACTGAAGGGTGGGATGAGTGCCAGCTTAGCTGGGATGGACAAATTGTGCCACCTGCATTTGGGAGAGGGAAGGCTCATGCAGGCTGGAAAAAGTAGGTCAGGTCTACAGAGAGATGATATGGGCTGAACCCTAAAGGCAAAGACACGGGGGCTAAAGAAATGGGAGGAAGACAGGTGGGAGGGGGCATCTTGATAAAACAGTTCTCAACCTGGCTTCTCATCAGAGTCCCTGAGAGCTAATTTGGCTCAACTTAAAATGAATAAAAATATACTCAGACCCTGATTTCCAGAAAATTATACATTCGTCAGTTTGGGGTGAGGCCCAGGAATTGATAGTATTTAATATTTCACTTGTACTTAGTGATTTGTTGGCAATCTTGTACCATGTTATTGGAAATTATTTTTAATTTGTAATACAGTTCAAGGAGTCAAGACTTGGAATGGAGAGAAGTGCTCACTGTTGGAATCTGGCTCCCTACTCACTGGCCAGGAAAGATGCCCTGAACTTCCTGTGTCTTCCTTCCTCTGCTGTAGAATGGTCACAGTAATGATGCCGATACCTTCCAAGGCTGTTTTGTGGGTCCATGAAATAATGCCTTTGCATTGAGTGCCAAGCCACTGGGCAACAGTCCTGTTAAATGACTTTCCAGACGGTTCTAATATATGGCCAGTGCCGAGAGCCTCAGCACAAGGCATGGGCAAAGAAGCTCAGGGAAAATGGCCTGTACTGGGAACGTGAATGTTGGCGACAATTATCAGAGGAAGGGGAAACTAAAACTCCAGGTGAAGACTAATTCTGAAATTGTCCTCTCAAGCATAAGTGAAGCCATGTTTGGGGGTTCGAGGGTGAGCAATGACATGATGAGCATAAGGATAGTCAGGAAACGGGGGGGGGGGGGGCAGTCTTGAGGGAAGGTTTGGAAAACAGTAAGCTCAAGAGGGCTGGAAAGTTGCAAAGGTAGGGGTGAGAGTTTGAGACGAGGCATAAAGGGAAACAGAAAGGATTTAATACCTTAGCGGGAATGAGATCTTAGAGAGACTGAGGAAAGAGCATGAATAAGCTCTCAAGACTAAGGATCGATCGCTCCTGAGTTGGTTGAGAGGATACTCAACAGAGTATCAGTGGCTTACACACAATTCAAGCTTATTTCTCTACCAGTTACAAGTCCAGATGTGGTAGCACACACCTTTAATCCCAATAATCAGGAGGCAAAAGGAGGTGGATCTCTGAGTTCAAGGCCAGCCTAGTCTACAGAGTGTGTTCCAGGACAGCCAGGGCTACATAAAGAAACCCTGTCTTGAAACAAACAAGTTGCCGGGTAGTGGTGGCACATGCCTTTAATCCCAGCACTTGGGAGGCAGAGGCAGGCGGATTTCTGAGTTTGAGGCCAGCCTGGTCTACAGAGTGAGTTCCAGGACAACCAGGACTACACAGAGAAACCCTGTCTTGAAAAACCAAAAAAGAAAAAAAAAAAAAGAAACAAACAAGTCAAGGTGTAAACAATCTAAAATTGTTATGGTGCTTTGGTTCCACAAAGTCTGTGGAGCTCCAGGCTCCTGCCATCTCTGTTCTCATGGAACTAGACCCAGGTACTTGGGGTACAGCATCCATATATGAAGAAAGGATGGAGGGAAATGGCTAAAGAGACCTGGGGGTGTTCTGTTAATAGAGTGTTTGTGTAGCATGTGTGAAGCCCTGGGTTTGATCTCCTCCGTTGTGTAAGCGGCACGTCGTGCCATTTACCTGTATCCTCAGAGTTAGACAGAGGCAGTAGGATCAGAAGTTCAAGGTCATCTTTGCCTACATTGTCAGGCATACATGAGACTCTGAAAGAAAAAAAAAGAAAGAAAGAAAAGGCAAGATCCAGGGTCTCTTGAGAAGATTCCCAGAGCCACTTCCATCTTTTATTTATACATTTGCTAAAGAAGCGTTCTCATAGCTGTACCTATTTGCAAGAAAAGCTAGAAAATCTGATCTCTATGTTCTAAGTAAGCTTTTATCAGCTAGAACTTCTATGATCCATCTTGTGATAGGAACAGAACCTGTTTCCTATAAAAGAGAGGAACCCAAAGGTTAGAGGTCAGATGTTAGAGAAGCACTCAGTTTCCCCAGTTGCCTCGTTTCTTCAAATGATGAATTTGAATCATGGAGTCCATTGGGGAAAAACAATTTTTAAAAAATATATTGAGCTGGAAACCTGAGTGCAGAGTAATGGGTTATAAGATAGAATTCCCAGACAGCCCTGAGAGTTCCGGCTCCTGTTGTACACACCAGTCTAATCCCTTCCCTGTGGATAGGAGTAAGGAACACACTGTGAGTTTTCAAGAGAACATTTAGAGCAGCAAAGAAGAGATGCAAGGGAAATGCAGAGCTGATAAGGACAGGCATGGTTCATGAAGAGAAGGCAGCCAGCCACATGAGGAGTCTTAGCACAGTGCTTAGAGTCTTCCATGAACTGGCTCCTGCCTCCCTCTCTAGGGTCTTCTGTTGGTCACATTCCTTACTATCTTGACCCAGCTCTACCAAACAGTTCCACTTGCTGGTTTCATCTCTACAACATCTCCTGGTTCTCTTTACGATGCCCTTCTACCCAAGCCTCCGATCTCAAATCATGCATCGATTTACCACAAACTCACAAGGACTATTGCATATCTCTTTGTAGTACTTACATGCTACCCCAAATCTCACTCCATCATATTTTTAGACTTTCACAGTTGGTAATGAGTTTGTCTCCCTTGCAAGCTTCTGGAAGGCAAGCCACACAGCAGATTGTCTTTGCAGCCATAAAATATAGCACAATTCCTGGTATATAGTGAACTCTCATGTATGTGGGCAGCAGATTTTAAAAGATTCCCTCAAGGGCTAGTAGCAAGAGAACATGGGATAAGGAACATTTATTCTGGGGCTGGTGGACAGAATGGGAGGACAGATGTGGAGAGGGAAGCTTTAAGTAGAGACTCATTATAATCAAGTTCCACTGTCGACATCCAGGAAAGATGAATTTTGACACTTTTAATAAGCAAGATCTGGTGAACATTGGTTCAGACAGTGAGTAATGTGATCTTGATAACTAAGATGGTAAGGTGCAGATGAGTCAAGCATGTTTCTTTCCAATGTAAAATGACTGAACTGATAAGAAAAAAAAAAAAAAAAACAAAAGGCAATAATAAATCTGTCATTCAATCCATAAATAAATCTCAAGTCTCAACTGGAATAAGGGACTATCACATTCTAAGTAGGACCTCAATGTCCCTTTACCCTAGGCTTGCTCTTCCAACCCCTACCCATTCTATTCCATTTATTTCAGAAAATGTTAGTTGGTGACCTACTATGTGCCAGACTACTTTTCTCTACAGTGGACAGGCATTGAGAATGCAACTTTGAACAGGAAAACTTCTATACTAATGGACAGAAAACCAATTTAAGTGGATTCCATGTGGGTTGAACCGTCTTAAGTGTGATGGAAGCAGTTGCAGGAGCCACCTTTGGCCTCTTAGGTCACCCTTCCTTCCTCCACTACCTCTGATCCCAGCCGTAGCCATGGGGTTGGACAAGTCTGCAGATCCATCTCTTGTTGGCAGTATCTCCTTTGAAGCTTACAGACCCCTGATTTGTATGGTCACATCTCAATGCGAGCCCTGCACATTTCAATGGCTCAGTCTGTACTGGGGACTCTAACCAAACACAATGGGATCTCAAAATATTATGAGAATACAACCCAGCTGGAAGGGAGCCTTTCTCAGGAAGGTCTTAGGAAATGATTCAGAACTGGCTAGTGGAGGAGGAGGTGGAGAAGGATGGTGTACACAGGGTCCACACGGGGCATGCTTTTGAAGAGCTGAAAGACCACTGGGGCTGATGAGAAAGTGCAGTGCTGAGATATGGGTGCTGAGCAGGTGTGACTTAGAGGTTTGGAAAGAGCTTTAGGCTTCATCCTAAGGCAATGGGTAGCAACTGATGGCTTTAAGTAGGGATGAAACATTAAATGTTTACAATATTAAGTTGACTGCAGCAGGAAAGGTGGGAGGGAGCAGAGAAGATATGGAGATGGTCCAAGTAGAATTATTAATAAGTAAATCGCGGTGGTGGGTTCGCTACTCACCCCAATGGTTTATGTTCCCAAGTGAAAGACACACACACAACCTTTATATTTTAATATGTCTTAAGCAGCTCACTAGCAGGGCTGCTGCCTAACCTCCAGTGCTGCTGGAATCTATCTCCTGTCGATAACTTCGAGTTACTACTTATTAAATTCTGTGTTCTGTTTTGGCTCTCTGGACCCGGTTGGGCCGCCCTCTGGGCCAAGCTCTCCAGCTCTTTCACATGGCAGCTATGCCTCTCTGTCTGGCAGTCATCTCAGGAATAGCAAGGCGGAGCTCCTTCTCCTCTTCCGGGTCCCAAGACTGGAAAATCCTAAAATCCCACCTCTGTCCGCCCTCTTCAGCTATTGGCTGTTGGCATCTTTATTTCCCAATCAGAGCTAACTGGGGGCAGGTTCCTAGAAACTACTTGCAGACACCCTCTTGCAGGCAGTTTTTTTGTGGGGGACATAATTAGCATTCGTAATACAAGCAGCTACAGTCCAAGTAGTAGAGAGTCTGATAAATATCCAGGGAAAAGGAGAGAGAGAGGTGGGTAGACGCAAATAGACAGAACTTGAAACTTGATTGCTTAGTGGTGTGTGATGGGGAAGGGAGGTGGCTTTGATTCAAGGATGACACTCTGGTTTCTGATTCAAGAACGTGCAGAGGGCTGAGGGGATGGGCCGGAGGTTAAGAGCACACACTGCTCTGGTAGAAGACCTGATCAGCCCGGTGCAGTCAGTTCCCAAGCACCTACAGCTCCTGTTCCTGGGGATCTGAGGCTTCTGGCCACCTGCGCTCACACGCGCGCGCGCGCGC
>JANHMN010000016.1:35949442-35971045 GCA_030674055.1 Rhabdomys pumilio | reverse complement strand
ACACACACACACACACACACACACACACACACACACACACACACACATTCTTTCTTTAAAAAATTAAAAAGCTTAAAAATGTAAAACAAACAGATACATTAAGAGTTGATCACCTGGTCAGGAGCCCTTCCCACAGAAAATCTGATTTTCCTGAAGATGTGCTGACAACTGGGAGGAGCAATTGTTCCCTTAATGAGAAAGGCGCTAGTCTTCTCTGAGCCCTCAGGAGTGCAGCCCCCACAGAGCTTCCTGCTGCAGTTCCCTGACCACCCACTGAGCCGTAACAGACCCGATTTCCCCTGTTCCTTCTTTCTGTTTCCTTTTCTTCAGATGCTGACCCAAGCCTGGGCAAGCCTTTCCAGACACTCTGGGCTTTCTCAAGTTTCAGCACCTCCATAGTTGCCTAATTTAAATGTCCTGGCTTTCTCTCCATCTCCCTCCTCCCAACAACTACTGAAAATTTCAGCTTGCCCTCCCTGTTGTTTTTCCACTTAAGCCCTTTGAGCTAAAATTACCTTTGAGCTTCGTTCTGAGTTGGTTTCTAAGTTCCCTTATGAACAAGACTTAAGAATCTAAAAGAGAACCCCAAACTACCTGGTGACCCCACCACCTCCACTCCATCTACCGGACTGCCTCCTTCCTGCCCAGTCTCCTCCCACCAGCAGGAGCAATGCCATTATGGATTGTATGATCATTAATAATGATCGTCTTTCTACAAGTCCAGGCAGGTTAATATTGTTGCAAGGATACGGAGGGGCTCACGAGGCCCCACCCCCTCTGGAGGACCTATTGGGCTCATGACCACTGGGGGTGGGGTGGAGTAGGGGAGAGGGATTTTCTTCAATATTGGCCAGCTGCCCAATAAATAACCCTGACCCAGGGCCTCATGCAAACAACCCTAATTAAACTTACTAGATCCTTGAAAAAAGGAAAAGATGAGAGTAGGAGAAGACTTTTAGGGAAGAGGTGTCAGGAAGGGGTGGGAGCGTGCAAGTGATACCACAATACATTATTATATGCATGTATGGAATAGTCAGATATAAATGTATTAAAAAAACTTTTAACTGATTATTTCCAACTGAAATGCATCTTAGTCGAATGTGGTAGTGCATACCTGTAATCGCACCACTTGAGAGGCTGAGGCAGTAGCATTAAGAGTTCAAGGCCAGTCTTGGCCACATGAGACCCTGTCTCAAAAAAAAAAAAAATGAATATAATGTGTCCACGGGAAACAGGAAATGTATGACTTTAATTCACTGTTGTACTAAACCCAATGCAATGCCGAAGTAACAAGAAACCAATAATCGCAGGATCAGATTTTAAGCCGTCCTTCCTCCACAGCTGTTTGAGTGTTTTCCCCACAGCTGTACTGTATTTAGAAGCTTGATCCTCTCTGTGGCGGTACAGAGGTGGCACACAGAGGGATGTCTTTGGGGCATGCAAGCTTTAGCCCTTGGAAGTGATTAAGAATTGCGGAGCCTCTGGCTTCCTGCAAGAGCCAAGTGTTATAAAAATGAGCTAAATTCCTCACTGCTCCCTTGCCCTTCTGCTCCTCGAAGGCATGCCCCTGCCCTTGCTACCAACCATGAGGTGATGGCTCCAAGGGATGCCAGTCTTTTCCAGGGCCTGCAGCTGTTTAGACTGTTTAGACTGACAGTCCCCCGAAGTGATCTAAACAGATCTTTCCTTTACAAAGTCACTCTGCCTCAGATACTCTGTGGCAGTAACAAAAAGGGAAGTTGTATACAATCTATCTCTTCTTTCTCCGCCATTCCGAACTCACCACCTCACACCTATATGTGGCAGAAGCCACCCATAGATGCCACTCTCTTTTACTCTGTTTCCCACCCAGCTCTAGGGTGCTTTCTTTAAAATGAAATACTTCTGAATTTGGGACAAGTAAGAAGAATAATATAATAAAACACCCCATGTGCCCATTTCATCGGCATTATCAATTTTTAACATTCTGTTGTGTTTACTTCACATCCGTGTTTTATACTATAGAAATCACAGCCACAGACAATATAAAGAGCCATTTGCGTGGTTTGAAACTTTTTATAAATGGCACCGCACAGCGTCTATTCTTCAGGCACCGTGGAGTTAGACATGTGCATTGATCTATGGGGCCGTTGTTCATTTACTCTGAAAGCTTCGCTGTATTCTTTCAACTGGCTCCATCATGATTTATCCATCCTCCTGTGATTCTGGTTGTTCATTATCGCGACCAGTGCTGGAGGAAATGGGGAGCACTCCCTTACGGGGTCTCCCTATGCATTTGACAACCTCCCAGGGGACTGCGGCAGTGTCGGGCGCGCGGCTCTGCTAGATTCTGTCAAATTGCTCTTTAAAATAGTTACACAAGCTTTTGCTTCTAAAAGTGAAAACATTTATTAATATTAAATGCCTAATCCCCGGCAATGGTATTTTCATGGGTATATAATGTGCGATTCCTTGATTACTATTGAAGTCGAGCAGTTTTTCAGCTGGTTACTGGCCACTCAGGGGGTTTTCTCCTGCCAAATTTACATCATTTCTTAACTTATTTTTTTTTTTGTCTAGTTATGTCATTTAAAATTTTTGACGGGTAAAACTTTTTAGTATATTCTATATGCCAACTCACAGTTATTAGTGTTACAATTTTTCTTTCTCTAATTTGTATCTTGTCTTGGACTGTATTTATAGAGTCTTTAGGGCCAGGGAGATAACTCAGCCAGTAAATATACACTTGCTGCCAAGCTTGAAGACCTGACTTGGAGGCCCTGGACCCACATAGTAGGAGAGAAGCAACACCTACAAGCTGTCCTCCAACCTCCACTGGCATGCTGTGGTGTGTGCACCTGCCCACGCAGCAGTGATACATGAATAATAAATAGTAAATTCTAAAAACCAGATAATATCTTTTGTGGCAACAAAATTCTATTTTTTTTTTTTTTGAAGTGCTGTGGAATGACCTGGGTGGGGGCTTTAGAAATGTTGTGCATTGAACAGCATGCCCCACCCAAGATTTCTGGATTTAAACGACACCGACTTTGTTATTTTTCAGAACTGGGAAGTTTTATATTCTGCTTCCAAAACTTCTCCTCCTTCCAACTTGACATTATAAAGATTTTTTTTCTCATCTTCTAGGAAATAGAAAGTTTGGCTTTTCATATTTAATCCATGCAAAAGTTGACATGGTCTCTGTTGGAGATTTATTACCCCACAGGAGCAACAATTTGGCTCAGTATCATTTATTAAGTAGTCTCTCTTTACCCCATGAATGTAATGTGGCCTCTCTCATACATCAAGTTTCCAAATTGAGTGGGTCCATTTCCCAGTCAGAAGTCTGTTTTAATCCGTGGGCTACCTTTCGGTCCCCTTGCTGATGGCACACTAATCTATCTTCATCCTTGGCAGGGAGAGCCCCGTTCTGCCTCCACAGCTTCACGGGGGCTTCTGGGCATTCTCATTCTTCCGACATTAATATTAGAATAAGCCGGTCAAGTTCCGCAAAGGTTTTTGCAGCAGTTTGATTTGTATTGTTTTAAATTTATAAATTACATTGAAACAAGCTGACGTTTTTACAACAGTATCTTCCAACCCAGGAATATGACCCATGAATATTTGAAACACTCTGTTTATCTAGATCTGTGTTCTTCAGTGTCTTGTGATTTTACTCCATAAAAGCTTTGGGTGTTTTGTTAGACTTAGTCTCAAGTACCTTAACATTTATTGCCAGGGTGAATATTTTTCTGCTCTGTTTTCTAATAGGCAATCAGCAGCTGTGCACATTGGGTTTTTTGGTTAACGTTTCTCAGAGACTTTTTTTTTTTTTTTTTTTTTTTTTGGTTTTTTTCGAGACAGGGTTTCTCTGTGTAGTCCTGGCTGTCCTGGAACTCACTCTGTAGACCAGGCTGGCCTTGAACTCAGAAATCCGCCTGTCTCTGCCTCCCAAGTGCTGGGATTAAAGGCGTGCGCCACCACCGCGCCCGGCGAGACTTTGTTTTAAACTCTCTTTTGAGGAAGTATTTCGTACGCTGAGAATTCTTGGCCCTTCCACTTCTGGGAGTAGCAGCTAAGCTACACCGACAAGTCTTGTCATGTTCGTGTCTAACCTGCGGGAAACATGGTTCCTCTTGCACAGCTGAGATTGCGGTAAGTGAATGAAATCTCCGAGGGACTGAGGTGCACTGACACCGCTGACACCGAAGGAAGCCGAGGAAGCTGTAACCACATCAGCAGGATGCACTCGCCCTGGGGATAAATGTCCACATGCACAAATGCAGCAAGAGAAACTTTGCAAAATGAAACTTGGAGGGACTGGAGAGACGCTGCAGGGATTAAGAGTGTTTGCTGCTCTTGCAGAGGACCTGAATTTGGTTCTGAGTACTCATGTTACTTAGCTCGCAAAGGGCTATAAAACCAGCAAAGGGGAATTTGACCCTGATGACCTCTGAGGACACCCGTGCCCAAGTGCACACACACACACAAAGAACACACATACACACAAAGAACACACACACACACACACACACACACACCACAAAATTTAGGGAGAATTAGTGGACTGGAAGATAATAGCAATATTTCAGTAAAATGAGCACACAGAAACTAGGTAAGAGATAGTTTGATTTATGCTTAATAATAGTTTTAGAGGAGAAGAGAGCAAAGAACTGAAGAGCTAACAGCTAAGAGTTTTCTAAACTGGAGACTAGATATCATCGGTCTTCATTTGCTCCAGACAGGATACATTAAGGAAATTCTAGGGCTAGACATGGGTGACGCATACCTTTGATCCCGGCACATGAAAAGCAGAGGCAGGAAGATCTCTGGGAGTAGAGGCTAGCCTTGTCTGCAAGGAGAATTCCAAGGCTAGACAGGGCTACGCAGAGGCCCTGTATCAAAAAAGAAAAGAAAAGAAAATTCTACTGTCAGTGGAGAAGAAAGACCACCCACAAGTTATTCAACATCTCTCAAAGTGGACACTGATTTCCTTCTTCCTGGATGTGGGCTGGGTTTTATGTCTTCCATCTTCCTTAGGGTCCCCAGAGTCTTTCTCTTTTCCTTTCTTTTTGAGAATCTTTTCATCTGACCCTTTAATACTCTCCTTAGCTTCTAATTATCCTATTGGCTTGGTTTTGTGGCACTGGGAGTCACAATCAACACCGGGTATGTGTTAGGCAAACGGCCTACCATTGACCGACCCTGCGGCTCTGTTTGGTTTATTTCAATAGCTACATTTTTCATATCTAATATTTTATTTCCAACCAGGACATTTTCACACCCAGCGCTGCCTTGCCGCTTGGGTCTCTTTGTTTTCATGTTTGTGCTTCTTGTTACTAATATCTTTTTTTTTTATCAGTCTGTGTTTATGAGGCTAATTAGAAGATTTTGCTCCATCTGCTCCGATGTTTATGCTTCTGATAGGATCTGAAGCCCAGCATGTTGTTTTTCCTTGGGAATGGCTGTGCTGATTCTGTGTTTCTGGCCGCTCTGTCAGGCAGTGCAGAAGGCCAGCCATGGGATGGGCTACACAAGCTTCATGGTGGAGAGTCCCAGTACCCCAAAACCTGGCCCTGTCCACAAACAACTTCCTTAAGACTTAAACATACAGAGCTGTGGATGGCTCAGATGGGAAAGATGCTTGCTGTCAAGTGTGATGACCACAGGGCCCACGTTGTAGAGAGAGAAATGACTGCCAAAAGTTGTCCCTTGGCTTCCACACATGTTCTGTGGCTTGTGCACACCCACGCACATATGCATTCATCCACAAATAAGCAAACTGTAATATACATTTTTAAGAACTAGCATGCTCATTAAGCGTGCTGTGGTACAGTGGCTTGGGCGTCCACCTCTAGAGGTCGGGCACGTGCCTTCCCCTGCCGGTTCGAATCTCATCGGGCTCTGTTGCGGAGTCTGATGGGAAAAAACAAAAACAAAAAAACTGGTATGCCTGGGCCCTGGTTATTTGTAGGGTGAAGGGTAGGGCAGAGATGGCTGGAGGATGCTAGTCTGTCATTTTTCTCACACACAATTACAGAGCTTCTAATCTTACTCTGATCCAGGAGCCCCTGAATCAGAGGCCGAGTCCTAGCAGCTTCACAAAGTCAATGTCTTTCTCAAAGTGCAACTACTTAGAAGCACAACAGCTCCCACAACTCCAGGGTTCCCCAGTGCTTTGTTGATTGATGGTTCCCCCTGTAGTTCCCAAGACACCAAACTCCAGCGCGTGCGCCAGCATTGGACCTGCGCCACCTGTCGGTGAGAAACAGAAGTGCACCCTGCTCTCTGCTCATGGATGCTCAGCTCTGCTGTAGAGCGCTTGCCTAGTGTGGGTCAGCCCCTCCCCCAGAAGATTGTGACTCAATTCATGGATGTATCGCTTCTCTTCCGCCTTTAGGGTGTATATAGTAGTTCAATAATTTTTTTATTTTATTAATTTTTACGTGTTTTAAAGCTTTACTTTTTCGTTATTTATCGAAGTTTTATAAAAACACATTTATACACTGTTTTGGTCTCCATCTTTTGTGTGTGTGAGAGGCTGTCTTCAGATGTTCAGGATCTCTGGTTGCTTATAGCTCAGACTGGAAGCTGCAAAGGTGTTTAATAGCTCTGAGCTGTGTGAGGTGTGTGGAGAGGGAAGGGGGCTTGACGGTAGGAGGGTGTGAGTGTGGGTGTGAGAATGGACTGTTTGGTCTACCCCAATCTTGTTTGTACCTTTGAGACAGGGTCTCATATAGCCCAGGCTAGCCTCAAACTCCTCAAACTGTACAGCCAAAGATGATTTTGAACTCCTCATCCTTTAGCATGTACCTTAGAAGTACTAGGATTGCGGGCACACCCCATCACACCCACATTAATAGCTGGTCTGGGGATGAAGGCCGAAGAGGTTTAGCATCTGTGTATGCGTTAGCTTAAGTCTCTTTTCTGTGGCTATCGTGTTTACATCCTCACAGCTGCGTCTCGCGTAGTCCAGGCGTTTGCCAGGGTAGGATGCTGCTTGCTCAGTGGTGGGCTATCTCAGGGAAGTATCACTGCTTCCTAGTCGGTCTTGAGCCTAGCAGTTCAGCTGACCTCACCCTTCACTTCCCACCACAGAAGCCGCTAGTCCTGCGGATGCTCGGACCCTCTGAGGATGCTGTGGGGTGGAGGGCTTCCCACTCAGCCACTGTCTTTTGTCTTTTGGTTTGGATACAGCGTTCTTGGATCTGCCAAGCTAGCAGTTTCCTGTTTGCCTCTCAGCTTCCAAAATACCATCACTGTTAGCCTCTCTTTGCTTTTCCCCATCCTGGTAGATGTATGTCTACCTTTGGTGGCACAGACACTAAATAAAATAAAATTGCGAGATGTTAATCAAAGTGATTATGGTTTTCGAAGGAATACATATTCCCTGCTTTGCTCAGACTTCTAAATGTAGCCCCTGAGTCCCCTGTCAATTTGTTAGCCTGAGCTATTATTCTGAAGATACAGGAAGGAAAACGGACTGGAACTCCTTGTCTCCTTTTGTACACTGTCTTCTGACACGGGAGATGGAGTAGGGGTACAGTCGTCCCTCCAGTAGACATCAGCTGGATGTCCCCTGAACCCTGCTGGCTCTGACAGTATCTCTCTAGAGTGTCACATCCTCATGTCACACACAACCTCAGTCTCAGAAAATCTTCTTGCCATCCCAGCTTCAAATGTGAGGCACAAGCCTAGGGTTGTGTTTATTTGTTTGTTTGTTTGGTTGGTTTTGTTTGTTTGTTTGAAGCCATTTTATTTTTCGCCAACTGGCTGTATGTAAATCAGGGTTCTCACGGTGGTGTCAGCCTTGGGTTACACTAATTTGCATGAGAGGTTCTTGAGACTCAGGAAAGTTCATCTGTTTACTGAAACAGATATAAAGGATATGGACGAAGATCTGCAAAGGATGAGATACTGAGAGGACTTGGAGCATGCATACCCTTTCCAGGAGTACTCCCTCCAGGCACAGGCCCTCCAGGTACCTCCACACACAGCCATCCGGCAGGTACCTCCACACACAGCCATCCGGAAGCTCCTGAACCAGCCCTTTAGTGTTTTCATAGAGAATCTATTCGCAGACATGACTGCCTCAGACAAGAGGGGCAGGCAGCAAGGTTGGTCTGCTCAGAGGCGTTTTGGCTTCTAATCAAGCTTCTTTTTCCCTCCAGGGTAGGAGGTCAGACCCCTCTGGCATGAGGGTCTTTTGACCTACTGAGTTTTAGTAGTCTGCCACAGTGGGGACCACTAAAGGACCTGCAAGCCAAGAACCGACAGAAACAAAATTATCTATTTCATATTGTAACCAGTTTCAAAGGAGATTCGTTAAAATCTCCTGACACCACCACGATCCCATCAAGTCTTCCTTGTAACTCTACTTTTGTCTTATATACACCGAGGCTGCACTGTAAGGTATGGAATTTAACCCTTGTGAGGCGGCCTCGATCATCACGTGATGCTTCCCGTGTACCTGCTATAAGGTCAACCTGAAATCCACTCAGTAATTTTGCTCCATCGACTTCGTTTGGTCCATATTTTGTGGTACATCTTTTCCCTGTCTTTGATTTTTGTCCTACTGTTTGGTTTTCTTGTAGTATATTTAGAAATAGAATAATTTTAGGTTAAATGAAGTAATGAAATTAATCTGATGGGTTAGCATTGATAATCAATGCGTGTTTGCTCCATTTCTGCCTTACGCAGCTGCTTGTATTCCCGAATCTTTCTTTGCTTCATGTTTTTCTTTCCTTCATTCTGTTAGACTGATCAAGACTCTCCATGTTTCTTCCACTGCCTTGGAGCATAAAGACCGTACGCCTTCTCTTTTTACCACGGCCCTTTTATTTGTGTTTGTGAATGTTGTGTGTACTGCTGTATCCAGATTTGTGTGGGTTCTGGGAATCTAAACTCAAGTTCTCACAGTTGTGTGGAAGGTGCTTTACCCACGGAGTCCCTCCCCAGCTCCAACCTGCACATTGTTAATCCATACATTTAACTACAAATTATCTTGGCATTGCCAAAAAGTCTATTTCTATTGTCTTGTGAGCATAGGTTTATTTTAATTGTTGGATGTTTTAGTTAGGTTTCCATTGCTGTGAACAGACACCATGACTAAGGCAACTCTTATAAGGACAACATTTAATTGGGGCTGGCTTACAGGTTCAGAGGGTCAGTCCATTATCATCAAGGCAGGAGCATGGCTGCGTCCAGGCAGGCATGGTGCTGGAGGAGGAACTGAGGGTTCTACGTCTTGTTTCAAAGGCAAGCAGGAGAAAACTGGCTCCTACACGGCTAGGAGGAGGGTCTCATTGCCACCTCCACAGTGACAAACTTCCTCCAACAAGGCCACACCTCCTAACAGTACCACTCCCTGGGCCAATCGTATTCAAACCACCACATCGCACAAACACCACCTAGATTTTTACAGCATCTTTTACAGTTTTGAAAATTATTTTTATTGGATATTTTCTTTATGTTTCAAATGTTTTCCCCTTTCCCTGTTTCACTCCCCTAAAACTCCCTATCCCAATCCTCCCTCCCCTGTTTCTATGAGGGTGCTCCCCCACCCACCCTCTCCTGCCTTCCCCTACACTGGGAGCCTTCACAGGACCAAGGGCCTCTCCTCCCATTATGTTTCTTTAGGCACAGAACCTTTTCAAAGTTGAAGGTTAACAAATCCCCTAATGTTTCGCCTGTGCCTGTATCTGCTGTTTGCTACATCCCACGTCCTCTTTGTAAGCCCATTTCTCTTCTTGGTGAATTACTTTCTCTTGTAATGACATCCGTGGGAGGTAACGTCTCTCAGTCTCTCTGTGTGTCTTAAAATATCTTTATTTTGTCCTTGTTCCTGAATGGTAATTTAGTGGTATGTAAACGCAGGAGTTTTAAAGCTGCTCTTCCATTGTCTTCTGGCAGGTATTGTGGCTTCAGGGAAGTACGCTGACAGTCTAATAGATGAGCCTTTAAATGGTGTTTATCTCTTCTCTGTATAGCTTTTCCCAGTTGTCTCTCTGTCTTGTATGTCTTGTGGGTTTTGCACAAGTAGACTTATTTTTATTTACTTTGGACGGTACCTTCTACACACACATTATAAAGAATTCATACTGTCTCCAATCTAGGAAATCCTCAGTTTTATCTTCTAAACATTATTTCTCTGCTCTGATTTAAAATATTGAAACTTTTTAAGTCATTCATTTTAATTTATCCTTTTTTAATTGTTGATTTTTTAATGGGATATAGTCTAGGCTAATTCTTTCCTACTATCTTCAAATTCAATATTCAAATTCAATCACTTTTTAATTGATTTTAAGGTCAATTTTTCCAATTTTTCTTTTGCATTGCTAAGGTATCTCTTCCTTGATTAGTTTCTACTTGAATGTCTTATTTCTAAACTTCAAAGAAGTTGTTCCTTCTGTTATAAATTTGAGCACCTTAAACATACTCGTTTTAAAGTATTTGTTTCATTACATTTTTAAATGTTTATTTTATATGTATATAAGTACACCAGGTCCTTGGGCATGCCTTGTGCTGGCAGAGATCTCTCCAGCCCTCCTGTTTTGTACAATTTGAATGTCATCTGTAAAGATTTGAACTGATGCTCTATTTTTATTCTCTTAGCATAAGAATTTTCCCCTCTTTGAAATTTTCAGTGGGGAATTAACATGGTTTCTCTGCTGAGTATATTCACCTTTGTCTTGGCTACTCTTTTTTTTTTTTTTTTTAATCATCTCTAGTTGGCACCCTGGGGACCACCAGTCCACCTCTGAACTTATAATGAGCGTGTCTTACCGGGGAAGAGTGTTCAATAAACATCCACATGGCACGCAGTAATAACGATGAAAGGCAAAGGGACAAAGATCGTAGGAGAGGAGCGCCATTGAAACAGATCCTGGGAGTGACCCAGCTACACAGCATACGAGAAAAGACAGGCAAACAAGCCAGGGATGTTCACGGCCATAGCACTTCAAGTATGCCGGGAACATACTAGTTGACTAATATTTGCTAAGCAGTTGAAAGCATACAGAGCGGCCACTTGAGAGAACAGAGTTCTGCATGGTATTTATCTATGAGTCAAGTTTGGGCCTAAATCATGTACCGCTCTCTAAGAGACAATTCAGACCCATTACAGGGCCATCTCCTTATCCAAACAGGAGTCTGACAATAGCTGCCATCACCAGTTGAGAAGTGTCTTAGAGTTTTACTGCTGTGAACAGACACCATGACCAAGGCAACTCTTATAAGGACAAGACTTAATTGGAGCTGGCTTACAGGTTCAGAGGTTCAATCCATTATCATCAAAGAAGGAACATGGTGGCACCCAGGAAGACACGGTACAGGAGAAGCTGAGAGTTCTCATCTTCATCTGAAAGCTGCTAGCAGAATATTGACTTCCAGGCAGTGAGGATGAGGGTCTTAAAGCCCTTGCCCACAGTGCCACGCCTACTCCAACAAGGACACATCTTCTAATAGTGCCACTCCCTGGGCTAAACATACACAAACCATCACAAGAAGTAAGTCATGGTCCCATATAACTGACATCTGGAAGCTGGAGAGATGGCTCAGTGGTTAAGAGCATTTATTGCTCTTGCCATGGGTATCAGCAGTGGGTCCTGGCATCAACACCATACCCTTTCCAGGTGTGGATCACCTGCCGGCACCATCTGGAAGCAGAACAGGAATGAGGGAGGAGGTGTGGGACCTATGGTGACAGAAGAGCTGCTTGCTGGAAAGCAGGCCATGTGTCTGGATTGAGTGCAGAGTAGAAAGAGGTCATTCCAAGGACATCAACAGGTCCCTTGTTGGGGATGGGCGTGGCAGAAGCTGGGAAGGCTCTGTCACAAGACAGGCTGTCTGCCTGAGTATAACTGACCAGTGAGCATGGGCCGAGAGCCCAGGAAGTGGGTGCTGGGTGCTGGGGTTGGCTCCAGATAGATAGGTCAAGCGGCTGTGTTCTTTGAAGACCGATGTTTTGGTGATAAGCAGGGTCTTGATCCTGGTCCAGAGCCTGCCACCTCCAAAGAGAGGCTTGTTTAATGCTCACAGCTTCCTCAGGGGAAGGTGCTTTAGTTTCATTTTTCAAGGTAACTGGAAAGAGAGGGAGACTTGAAGGGTTACATGATGTAGCCCAAACCACCCTGTTTGTTTACAGGGATTTGAACCTGAGTCTCAAGAACCACAAGATCTGTGCTGCCATCATCAGAGAGCAGCGGAGCTAACTCAGCTCTGTATGGGGAGGAGTGGATTAAGGACCCCTCCTGGAGAAGAGACTTTACGATCATAATTCCCAGGGATACCTGTGTATTTCTTAACCAGAAACACTTGGAGCCTGCTCCATTCTTACTCTTATCCAGGGCCCGCGGGCTTGATCCGTGATCTCACAACCACCATGACTCCTAAGTTCCTTTCTCGTTGACACTAAAACCCTTCTAGTGTGCATCAGCTTCTCCTGCAGGCTTCCCTTAATACACGTAACTGTTGGGGTATACTATGCGGTGGGCTGCGACATACAAGTGGGCGCATAGGTCGTTTGTTCGGTCGATGAGAACTTGCCAAGTTCAGAGGTAAAAATCCACTTCTCCAAAGGCTGTGGTTTGCTGGGGACCAGCTAGATTGGGAGCCCCACTGTGTCTGGTCCCCGGGTGTCCCCAGCGCAGATACTGCGCTTGCGCGCCCCCTCGTGGTTACTATGAGTGCTGCGGGTGAATGCACCATCTTCAGGGACCTTGAGGTTCCCTCTAGGGCCTAAAACACTTTGGGGCGCCTGCCATTTCTTCTCCAACGCCCTTTCCCTTTCCGTGTCCTAAAAGCCTTACCCCACATCTTCTTTCATGCCTAGGCCCCCAGTCTCCTCTCCCTCATGCTCACACCACTCTTTCCGGGTTCATCTAGAGCTTGGGTTTCAGTGCAGAGGTGGAAATGGATCCTCTCACCCGTCCCCAGGATCTGTTTGCATTCACGGTTTGTTTTGGGGCTGAGACTCCCGAAGCCGACCATCTTGTGCTTGCTCATGTTGACGCTGAGGCGGAATATGCTCTCCCTCAGCTGTCTGTGGCTTGTCAGAGGTGCTGCTAGCCGCGTTGTGGGCCCCTCCCTTCGAGGATAACTGAAAATGTGTCATTCTAACTGAGAATTGGCTCAGCAGCCAGACCCAGCAGTGGCTTTGAGCACCGGGAGGGTTCCATGCTATAGAACATATCTTGAAGCAGCGTCGGGAGGAGCGGGAGTAAATCTTGCATGGAGGGGTTTGCCAGGACTTGACTACTGGCCCTGAAATTCCCCCTTGAACACAGGCCTCTCCCCGTCCTCAGTAGCTTTTCTGGGTTATGACCAGGAGTCCAAGTCTAGGAAACCTCCACACAGCTGCCGGGACAGCAGGAGTAGGGCCTCTTGTTCTTGGGAGCCACAGTGGGAATAGCGACAAGACAACTGTCTGGCTGACAGAGACACGGAAGAGGCAAGAATTCATCAGGGAAGAGCAGAGGCTGGCTCCACAGGAAGGAACGATTAAATGGATTGAATCCAGGAGAGAGTCATACGAGCTCACAGGACACCCATCAGTGCACCCAAATGTACCCGCACAAGGGAACACCACCAATAATGAAATAGACGTAAGAGCAGGTGGGAATCCTCAGATCTTCCACACACCAGGTTCAGGAATAAGTGACGGTGTGAATGCATTCTTGATAAACATTGGTCATGCCCAATGTCTTAGTAAAGGCACTACTGCTCCAGCCACCTCCTCACTCTCCTCTTCCTTCCACCCCCTCCTCATTCTCCCCCTTCTCCTCTCCTCATGCTCCTCTTCTTTTTTGGTTATTGTTGTGGTTGTTGTTGGAGACAGGGTCTCTCTATAAAGCCCTGAATATACCAGACCAGGCTGGCCCTGAACTCAGCATCAGCCTGTTTCCATCTCCCGAGTGCTGGACCTAAAAGCATGTGCCAGTGCTTGCTTTTTAAAAGCACCCTGGAGGAGCTAGTCTGAAGATTCCTTTACTTGTTAAGTCTGGTTCAGCAGACATTGGAATCCCAGACACCTTCAAAAGGAGATGGAAAGAATCCAATAAATAGCACTCTTATTTTCTGCCCAGCCTCAGAACAAATTGAAAAGTCAACGTGGAATGAGAGGTGATAGAAAAGTCAAACAAACCTTTCCCGCTGGCCCAGCCTAAGCTGAAGGATGCGTCGGTGTGAGAACAGAAGACCTGCCAATCCAACCTCAGGAGAAGCAGACATTCTTACAAGGGAAAGTGGATACACTGGTGTGGAAGAAGCCACGCATTACACAGATACCACCCCATCCACAGGGAAGAGTGCTTCCCCAATAATGGGGGTGAATTTTAACATGCTAGTTGGTCCTTCTCAGGAAGTCAGGCATGGGAGTTCATGCCTATAATTCCACGTTAAGGAGATGAAGGTACAAGAACCTATGCTTGCCAGCCTGGGCTACTTACAAGACCCCTGTCTTAAAACAAAATAAAGAAACAAAACCAGAAAACCAAACAACAACATTATATTCATTATATTCAAACTCTTTTTTTTTTTTTTTTTTGGTTTTTCTGAGACAAGGTTTCTCTGTGTGGCCCGGGCTGTCCTGGAACTCACTCTGTAGACCAGGCTGGCCTCAAACTCAGAAATCCGCCTGCCTCTGCCTCCCAAGTGCTGGGATTAAAGGTGTGCCACCACTGCCCCTGCCCGGCTATATTCAAACTCTTGAAAGTCAAGTGGATCTGTAAGGAACAGGATT
Organism: Rhabdomys pumilio; assembly: GCA_030674055.1. Lineage (NCBI taxonomy): Eukaryota > Metazoa > Chordata > Mammalia > Rodentia > Muridae > Rhabdomys > Rhabdomys pumilio. The sequence goes on along the minus strand of JANHMN010000016.1, from coordinate 35,956,326 downwards.
CTGTTATCAACCTGAGCTCTGGTCCAGGAAGGGGGCGAGGCAGGCAGGGGCAGGTGGGTAGAAGGAGGTATCCCTGTGTTCTGGTTCTGCCCCACAAGCCGGCTCTGATAACCCACTTTGCAGAGTTCCGCTTCCACCTCTCAGCCCAGCCCCTGCTCTGCAGAGTGTGAAAGTCTCGCTTTAACACTTTCACATTAAACTCTAATGGCTGACAAGCCTTTTCTCCTCCATAATTTAAAAGCAATTGTTAAAAGCAGACCAGTTCCTGTTAACACCAATGAATATCTAATACAAATAGCACGATTTCAGAGAGAGCAAATCAGCAAAGTGAAACATTCCAAGCAGCAAAGAGGAAGGCCTTTGGCAGCAGAGGGGAAAGTGGGCAAAGTCACAGGCTAGCATGGGGCCAATGGGAAGGCTCTGTGGAGCACAGACTGATACATTCTAAACAGACTTGCACAGTCTAAACAGGATTGCACAGAAAACTTCTAGATCTGAATCTAGAAGCTATTCATGGAGTAGGGAATCTTCTCTGACAACTGTGCACAGGTTCAAGGGCCCCCTTGCTATCCTCCTATTGCGCGCGCGCGCACACACACACACACACACACACACACACACACACACTGGTTTTGGTTTTGGGTTTTGGTATTTTGAATCATGGTCTGAAATAGATGTCTATGTGTTGGAATGCAGCTGTGTGCTATATCATACCTGACTTTGTGGGGCTTCTCGTTATTTAAATTTAATTAATTTTATGTATTATTTGTATATGCACGTGGGGTGTGTGTGTGTGTGTGTGTGATGGGAGATGTGCGCATGCTCCGGTGCAGGTGTGGCGACCAGAGAAAAGCCTCCGCGGAGCTGGCTCTCTCTTTTACCTACGCTTTAGAGATCAAACCCAAGTCACCAGGGCTATGCGGTCAATGTCTTCCTTCACCTACTGAGCCCTCTTTCCAGCCCAGAGTCTTTTCTCTGAAGATGTAAATCATTACATGGGGGTGATCGCAGTTAGGGGTGGGGCTTGACCTGGGGTAAGGGAGGAGCCTCGGTAGATTGTATTTGCATTCTGGGGTGCCAGTCCCTAGGGCTGGAGCCCAGGTTTTCCTGGGGCCACATGTAAGGAGAGAAGACATAAAGCTGCAAGCTAGATCACATCAGGGGGCCCCTTCTCAGTGTGAGGATATGCTCTTGTAGGGAAAATAGTGAAGATATTATCTCCTTCTTAGTCTAAGTGGGAGTCGAAGACAATAAAAGTTCTCTCTGACCCTTCCAAGACGGCTGCACTTGCGTGTATCTAGAGCGGAACGGACATTAATGTATGATTTAAAAAACCTTTGTAATTACTCCATGTTGGGGGTGTCTTTCCTCTATGCCCACGGAACACTAAATGGGCAAAAAGAGATTCTTTCTGGGGTGGGGGACATGTTAAACCCAGGCTTAAAATAGTCCACGCAGATAATATTTCAAAAAAACATGATTTTCAGTAATAACTACTCAACTCATGTGGAAAGCAGATGCTTTCCCACACTGGCAGAAACAGTGGTTTCTGATCTGATGAGACTCGGAACAAGGAGAGTGTGCTTTCATATGTTTGAGTAGTGAGACTGCTTCAAACAGCACAAAAATTAGACATTTAAAAGGCAGAGCAAGACTTGACCAGTGCAAATGGATCCCCTAGAAGTAAAATTATGATCATTGAAATTAGATTCAGTGAATAGATTGAGCCAAAGGTTATGTAACAGGCCCCCAGACCTTAGCACAACTGACTCCATGATGAAAGTACCCTTCAGGTCATAAAACACATCATACAGACAGCACCATCTGCTAAAAGGAAAACAAAGACCCAGTCCATAGTTCTGGGGAAGTCTCTAAATGTGCTAACCTTAATTTTTGGCTTCTGTAGATTTGCTTCTGACTGACTGTTCTTGTTAACTGAGGTGTGTCAACCCAGAATATGGTTTTTGTGCTTAAAAGCTCACCTGAGAAAGGCTCAGGGCTATACTGGAATCCTGAATACTCCATGTGGTGCTTCTAATGACTTCCTACTGGCTTAAATTGTGTCTGAGTGGTCTTCCACACTTAGTGCGGGATACCTCACAATCACCAGCACCAAGCTCATTAACCTGAGTGTGATCCCCAAAGCCCACATAGAAGAGGAAGGAAAGAAACAGTCTACAAAGTCATCCTCTGACCTCCCCACCATGACACACACACACACATACACACACAGACACACATAATAACAACAGTAACAAAGATGATACTGATGATAATGATAAACACAACTTTAAGAAATGTGTTTTTAGGTCACCAGTGTCTGTGCTCGTCACCATCCTCTAAAGGAACCAAACTGGTAGAGTGGACATATACATATATTGATTGTATGCATATACATCAAATGGGGAGATTATTAGTATGGGTAACAAGCTGTGGTCTGAGGAGTCCAACAATGACCTCCTCATGGAAAAGCCAAGAATCCAGTAGCTGATCAGTCCACGTAACTGGATGTCTCAGAAGTTCCAATTTGGTGCCAGAGTCCTGGGGGATCCCTAGAGAGCTCCTGGTCTCCAGTCTATATTGGATTTCTGAAGACGAAGGTTCTAAGACCAGTGAACAACTGCTTCCGTGGCAGGGTAGATGAGCTTGCCAGGGAGAGTGAGGGCAAGCAGGCAAAAAGCTAACGACTCCTTCGTCATGTCTTTTTATATAAACTGCCACCAGAAAATCTTGTCCAGATTTACGGTGAGTCTTTCCACCTCAAATGATCCAACCAAAAAAGCCTCCCACAGTTGTGCCCTGATGCCTGAGGTTTTGGTTGATTGACAACCAAGGCCAGCCATCACAGGGTCAAAAAGAGATCACACTGAAAAGGGAAAAGTTTAAAGGACCTTGGGATGAACAAGAGTTAAGTGTGGCATGCCAAAATCTGATGTCAGTGAGCACTCAGAGAGTTATCACAGTGCTAGACACCTGCAATACAAAACAAAGGGAAATTTCTGCTGAGTCTGAGGGTAACCCCAGCTACCTGAGAGGCTGAGGAGGGAATTCAAGGCCTGCCTGGGATACAGAGCTAGAGCAAGGCTAACCTTTATCACTTGGTGAGACCTCATCTCAAAATAAAAAATACGAAAGGTCAGGAAGAGACTGGGGATGTAACTCAGTGATAGTGTGCTTCCTAGACACGCAAAGGGCCTGGTTCAACCCTCCAGCCTGGAAAGCACAAGGAGGGGAGAGAGGAAAAGAGGAGGGGGAGGAAGGATACAATTAAGATTAGAGGGGAAAAGGGGGGAGGTACTGGGAGGTGGCTCAGTGGTTAAGGGCATGTAGTGCTCTTCCAGAGGACCAAGGTTCAGTTCCCAAGTTCCCAGGATCACCTGATGACTCACAGCTTTCAATAACTGTAGTTCAGGGGGAAGCCAACACCCTCTTCTGGCTTCCATGGGCTCCTGCACATATGTGCATGTACATACACTCAGGTACATATATATGCATATAAAATAACGAGTGAATTTTAAAAAGACTAGAGCAAAAAATAAGCAAAATAGAAGATAATAAGACAAGAGAGAGAAGTGATGCAGCCAGGAGTCATTTGGAAAATCAACAAAGTCCTAGCTAGACTGAGAAAGAAAACAATGATCTGAACAACTGAGACCAGAACTAAAAACAGGGACATTACAAGCAGCAGGTAATACTTGAATAATTTTATGAGAACAAATTAGATAATATACTCTAGGGAGACACATTCCTAGAAACATACAAACTATCACCAATGAATTCAGAAGAAATAAAAATTCTGAACAAGTTTGTAGCAGATAAAGAAATTGAACCAGTAATCAAAAGTTTGCAAAACAATAAAAGCTCAGGACTAGATGACTTTACTGGTGAATTCTATTAAACTTGAACAAAAACACTGGCAAGCCTATAAATCTAGCATTACCCTGATACCAAGCCAGACAGTCACAGGACAGGAGAACCGCACACCAGTATCCATTACAAACACAGATGAAAAATCATCACCAAAATACGAGGGAGTGAGTTCTAGCAGCATATTAAAAAGAACAAGAAGTTTCGTCTAAGAATTTGGAGGTGGTTCAACATATGGAAACCCAAGGATGTATGTTACATTAATGTATTCTGAGAGAAGGAAATTAAAACTTCATATGATCATAGATGGTAAAAAACCAACCTTATTTCATGATGAAAGAAATACCCAGAAACTTAGGAATACAAGAGACTTTCTTTAACACTATAAAAAGACCCTACACGACTCACTGAAGATGGAGAAATTGCGCTGGTGCCTGCACAGAGCCTTCATACCTACGTGCTAGCATCTTTGTTACAGGGAGGAACTCTGCACACTACCAAAGTAGAAATGTAAGTAAAAACACAGCCACGAACCCTTAGATCTACAATGGTGCCCTGCCTGTAAGATACACTAGTGCAATGGTGACATAAAACCCGTGGGAGTCACCAACCAATGTCTGATTTGACTTAAAGCCCACTTCATGAGACGGAACCCATACCTGACATTTATAGGATACAAAGTCAACACAAACAAATCAGTTGTATTTCTACAAATTTGAAATAGACAACAGAGCAGAGCATTAAGAAAATAACTCCACTCACAATAACATCAAAGAGAATATAATTCTTTAGAATAAATTTAATTGAGGAAATAAGATTTTTATACCCAAACTATAAAATATTGTGGAAAAGTATCAAGAGCTAATAAGTGAATGCTCACATATCCATGAACTTGAAGAGCATATAAATGTTTCCCAAACAGATCTACAGATTCAGTGGAATCCCTATCAAGATCTTGGAATTCTTTTCTACAGAAACACTCTTTACAGAACATCGAAGTCCCTGGAAAGCCACTCTTAAGAAAGAATCACAAAGTTGGAAGACACAAACTTCCTAATTTCAAAATGTATTAAAAGGTGATGATGATGATAACTACAGTATATAAGTACAGACATATGGACCAGCTGCATAGAACCAACATTCTCAAATATATAGGGTCAACTGATTTTAGGCAAAGGTGTTTCCCTCCTTTCAGTGAGGGAAAGGATGAACTATCTCTTTGACAAAGGGTCCTTAACTGAATATCCATGTGCAAACAAATGACGTTTGCCCTTCACACAGAGCACAACATAGGTAATCCTACTGATATGCATCAGTTAATTTTTCAGTCTAAAATTTAGAAATTATAAAATATTTTTCCATAAATATAATTGCCCAGAAGCTGACAATGTGGTCCCTATCCCGATTGCTTTAGATTGCATTTTGGAGGGACCTGAATAAATTTGAAAAATCGACTTCAGTAGCATTTGAGGACATAATGAAAGGGAAAACTTGGATTTGTGTTTTTCTATAACATAAACTATATTTTTTCTTTCTTTGTATCTGATAAATATTTAGCTGCTGGCACATCGTTGAAAAGAAATCTCAGTAAGTGCATTTGGTAGTTGACCATGACAGGACTAAGGTACAATAACAACTGAGGTAGAGATGAAACGATTAACATGGCTCAGAGACCCAAACTTGAGAAGACAAAATCTTCATAATCTTCATCCATGATTTGGCTACGCTATCTTAAACGTAGTGCCATGGGGGTAAAATAGAGAAATCGAGTTTCTCCTGATTAACAAGTTTTGTACCTCAAAAGACACTATGAAGAATGAGAAGCCAGCTTAGAGTTTGGGAGCAAACATTTGCAAGTCATGTATATGCCAAAGCTCAGATGCTCTGGAATGGAGGTACGGACGGTTGTGAGCCACTGTGTGGGTGCTGGGAACCAAACACAAATCCTCACTCAAAAAGTACTCTTAGCTGCTGAACCATCTCTCCAGACCCAAGAATAGAAAGAACTCTTGCAAGAACTCACAAAAAAAGAAGGAACCCAATTAAAAGTGGGCATGGATCCACTGGGTGTGGAGCCTTTCACTCCTTCATTCGGGAGGAAGAGACAGGAGATCTCTCTGAGTCTGAGGCCAGCCGGATCCACACAGTGAATTCCAGGCCAACCAGGACTACACAGTGAGACTTTTTAAATTTTAAAAGTTACAATAAAAAAAAAAAGACAAGGACTTGAAAAGAATATTTCTATTAAGGAGACATGCAAGTGTCCAAAGGTACAGGAGTGTTGGGCTGTGGTTCGCGCATGGGCGTGGGTCTCGTTGGGCTGAGTTGTGGATCCCTCGTGTCTGCCACCCCAGGTGGTTGGAGCTGTGGCTCAGAGAAGCAGAGGAGCTGAATTCAACTACTCACTCCATTCCTCGCTGGGCAGACTCCGGGCTGTGAGAAGCCGCATGACTCTGTTCCCCGGTGTAGAGAACTCAGTCTGAGACCCCATGGGGGCCTGAGCTCTTGGTTTGGGGATCCCCGGGCCAGACAGCGGCTGGGGACCAACGGGTCTCAAGCCCTTGGGCTCTCAGGCTCTGCTGAGAGGCCACGGAAGGGTTGAGATTGTGTGTACAGACTGGATCGATCACAGCTGAAGGGGCGAGGGGGAGAAGCTCCAGTGGTGCCCCTTGGGGAGGATAAGGCTCTTGGTCACTGTGGCTCACTTGGCTGGGTCATGGCTGGCTTGGCTAGCTCACTTGAGTGGGCGGCCTCCGTGGCTGGAACATAGAGAGGTCCTCGGTGGGAGATTAGACTGCGGCTTGGTAGTTGAAGACCTTTTTCAAGGTGCCCCACGGTGGGCCCCAAAGACGAGAAGTAGTCCAGGTCTTAAGATATGGCCTCAAGATCTTTATTGTCACGGTGTAAAATGGATGAAGCTGTACCCTGTATTTTCAGGGCCAGAGTGAGGTTAAATACCTTTTGTGAGGAGGAGGAGGAGGAGGAGGAGGAGGAGGAGGAGGAGGAGGAGGAGGAGG
>JANHMN010000016.1:35935325-35949432 GCA_030674055.1 Rhabdomys pumilio | reverse complement strand
GGAGGAGGAGGAGGAGGAGGAGGAGGAGGAGGAGGAGGAGGAGGAGGGTCTGGGAAGGAATGCTTAATTGGCTATGCCCTCTGGCCTTTAGGTATCTCATGAATATGGAGATGTTTTGAGGCTCCCTGGCCTGTAGTCACGCCCTCTAACTGTGCTACATGACTGAAGGCCACAAACCTCTCTTTGGGAGGGGTTGTAGGGGTATTGTCCTATGTGCCTGAAAGGTGCAGATTGATGGAGGTCTTCGGCCTCATGTCAGGAGCCTGGAGTTTGGGAGCATGGCAAAATGCATGGTATCCCTTGCAGGAAAACCTGTGAGGTCTTCAACCTGCTGGGTCTCCTGCCATCTCTAGCCAGTGCTCGAATGGAAACTATGCTGTCCTTTCACAGTCCTACACAGGAGTTATTACACATCATTAGCCATTCATGAAAGACAAATCAAGACCCAGCTGAGATCAGACTCCTTATTTCCTAGAGTGACTGTCATAATAATTTTTGGAAACAAAAATCACAAGTGTTGGTGAGGATGCAGAAAAGAATCCTTAAGTATTGCTGGTGAAGACATTAACCAATAGGTCTGCTGTGGAGAATAACCTGACAGTACCTCAAGTTAAACGTGAAATTACCATCTAACTCCAGCAGTTCAGTTCAGAAATATACACCCTACAGAGCTGGGGCTGTAAGCCCACACAGAAAATGATACATGCATGTTCACAGCAGCGCTGTTCAAAATAGCCGACAGAAAGAAACCAAAGGCCCATCAACCAGAAATACAGGAAGGGAGTAAAACTGTCAGTACAAAGGTCACATATTGTAGTGTACCATTTATGTGGAATACTCAAAGAGACGGCACACGGTGTCTGTCAAGAGCTTAGAGGAAGGGGAAGTATTTGACTAATGATTTAGGGGGTTGCTTTGGAGATAAAGAATGTTCTGGAATTAGATAGTAGCCCAACCTAAGAAAATACATGCTTATTAAGGGTGTCTTCACTTGATTGTCTTTCTCCTATTTTTTTCTGAAGTAATTATACAGACCTCATGACATTTCACTCTTATGTACTTATTGAAATACGCTTATGCATAGGAAAAACACACATTTTCTTGCATAATTGCCATGGATTTTCACACTAAGACTATTAGCAAGGATTACTTGGTAATATCTAATTGAGATTTGTCTCATTGTCTTAAAAATGTCCTCATTAGTCAGCAATTGTCCTCATTAGTCAGCTTCCGGTGATTATAATGGCATACCCGGGACAATTAATTACTGAGAGGGAGCTTTTCAGCTATGGTTCTGGGGGCTCTGGGTTCAGGTGTATCCAGTTGCCATGGGCCACGGCTGGGGGTGTTGATGGCAATGACAGAGAGCATGTCAAAGCCAGAAATGGAAAGATACGGGGGAAACCAGGCCTCACAAGGGACTGCAATTTTTTGGTTTTCTTTTTTTTTCTAGACAGGATTTTGCTGTATAGTTCTTGAGCTCACCATGTAGTACAAGTTGGCCTCAAACTCTCTGTCCTTGAAGTTATTAATGTAGCCCAAGCTGGCTTCAGACTTGTGTGGCCATTACTCTGCCTCAGTCTCCTGGATGCTGAACACAGAGGTGTGCCCCAGGATGCCCAGCTTTCAAGATCTCTTTCCAGGACTTCCCCAGTGGTAGGAGGGCTTCCAGTAAGGCCCCACCTCCAGAAGGTTCTGCACCCACTAATCACAGCACCCTGGGACCAAGCCTCTAACATATGAACCTTTGGGGGACAGTTGACATCAGATGACAGCCATGTGCTTTTTGAGACAGTTTGTTGGAATGGGGATCAACACTGGTTTATTGCTCTTCAATTTTAAACCTCCTTAGAGTAACCCTTCGCCTCCAACCCTTCCCTGTTATTCTCTTCTCACTGAAAAAAAAATGAGTAAATTAAGAGTCATTCCAGGGCTAGAGAGGTGATGACTTAGTAGTTAAGAGCATTGTCTATTCTAGAGGTCCTGAGTTCAATTCCCGGCAACCACATGGTGGCTCACAGCCATCTGTAATGCGATCTGATGCCCTCTTCTGGCCTGCAGGTGTACATGCAGCTAGAGCCTCGTTTACATAAATAAACAATTCTTTAAAAAAGAATGATGCCAGCCAGGGACTCATTCTCTGCCATGGTTGGTTTCCTCACCCAGCATTCATTCATGAACTTTTACTTGCTAACCTGATGCCTCAGAGTGTGTGCATGTGTGGATGTAAAAGTTTGTTAAAGTATTTCAAACTTGGGGCTGGAGAGAAGGCTCAGCAGTTAAGGGCACTGACTGTTTTTCTGGAGGTCCTGAATTCAATTCCCAGCAACCACATGGTGGCTCACAGCCATCTGTAATGGGATCTGATGCCCTCATCTATTGTGTTTAAAGACAACGACAGTGTACTCATATACATAAAATAAAGATATCTTTAAAAAACAAACCAAACTTTAAAAAGCTTCCTGAACAGGGATGATGGCTTAGCAACTAAAGGCACTAGGTGTAGGCACCATGTGTGTCTGTGTCTGGAGCCCTAAGTTTGACCTCTGGAACCAAATAAAGGCCCCTCTGACTCCCCCCACCCCCACACACACATGTATACCACGGCACCCATTCCCATGCCTTCACACACACTAGAAATAATTAACTAAATGAACTCGAACTTTCCCTGAGCTTTTGAATATAGGTTGTTGAGATAATGCCTTACCACTGAAGAGCACATTAGTGTGTGTTCTACAAATAAGGCTATTCTCTGTCAGGCATAGTGCTTGCAAGCCTGTGAGCCTAGCACCCTGGAGGCTAAGGCAGGAGGATGACCATGAATTCAAGGCCAACCTGGTGAGACCTCAGTCTTTTTATTTAAAAAGAAGAGGAGGAGGAGGAGGAGGAGGAGAGGGGAAGAAGGAGGAGGAAGAGGAGGAGGAAGAGGAGGAGGAAGAGGAGGAAAAGGAGGAGAAGGAGGAGAAGGAGGAGAAGGAAAAGAAGGAGAAGGAGAAGGAGGAGAAGGAGAAGGAGAAGGAGAAGGAGAAGGAGAAGGAGAAGGAGAAGGAGAAGGAAAAGGAAAAGGAGAGGAAGAGGAAGAGGAAGAGGAAGAGGAAGAGGAAGAGGAAGAGGAAGAAGAAGAAGACAGACATTCTCAGCTAGGTGTGGTTCATGCTTATAATCCTGGCCCTTCCTGGAGGTGGAGGTAGAACTGGAAATTAGAGGCCAACCTGCACTACATAAAACCCTAGGAAGAAAAGTTAGGAAAAACAGTCAAAACTATGATCGTAAGGACCAGTGTTTGGAGCCTAACACCCACGTAACAAACCAGGCATCCTCACTATGGCCTATAAGCTCGGCTTTGAGGAGGGCAGAGAAAAGTTCACTGGGATTTGCTAACTTCTAGCCTTGCTGAGAAGGCACAGTCCCGGTTCAGAGAAAGACCTTGCCTCAAAAGGAATGGTGGGGGAGGGGTAGAGGTGGGCACTTAACACCCTTTTCTGGCCTCTGGCACACAGGCAGGCACACGTGTACACACACACACACACACACACACACAAATAGATCTTTTTAAATGGAACGTGGCTATTTTCCTGTAATAACGTCAGCTGTGTGTGGACTTGAGCTTTGAGATGTGCCGGTCTTCTGCCTGGTGTTCTCATTCAGACTTTAGCCATTGCCCCAGCCAGCTGTGTCTTCTCTGCCGGAGTCCCCAGCCTGAGGTGGCGACGTTTCATCTTGTTTTTTACATCTGGTCTCCTCTAGGACCTGGACCACTTTGTGATTTCAGCGCACTTATCTGCACTGATGCAGAGCAGCCCTCGGTTCAGGTTTCTCTGAAGTTTTCTCAGATCACATCTGGGCTGTGCCTCTCTGAGAGGGAAGGCACAGAAGCAGTGCTGCGCTCTTCTCCCCAGGCCTGGCAGGAGAGCGCAGATTCAATTTGTCCCACACTGATAATGTTAACCTTGATTAGCTGTTTGAGGTGGCGACTGCCAGGCTTCTCCCCTGAAGTCCTCTCTTCCCCTTAGGTGATCAATAAGTATTGTGACGCTCTGTGATACCCGCCATTCTTCATTTTCCACTCACCAGTTTTAGTAGCTATGATGCTTCTTAGCTGCAGTAATTATTACTATAAGGGTTGTCAAATTTTCTGACTCATCAGTCATCCTGGATTTATTAGTTGGTGTTCTATAATAAGAAAAGGCTGCAGGCCTGGGACTATGGCTCACGGTAGAGTGCATAGCCTGTGTGGAGTCCTGAGTTCAATCCCTACCACCTCAGAAACATAACCAGATGCGGTGGTGCATGCCTTTAATCCCAGCCCTTGGGAGGCAAAGGCCTGAGAATACCTGTAAGTTTGAGGCCAGTCTGGTCTACACAGTGAGATGCAGTTTCAAAAAAGAAAAAGAAAAGGCCTTGCCATTCTCTCTTCTTTTTTCCTCCTGTCTGTATCATAACTGAGTTATAATGTGCTATTGAAATTTAATTTGATGATCAAATATTTACCAGTGAGAAGCCATTCATATTGGCTTTCTATGTATCTTAGCATATCCTTGGTTCCCAGCATAAGAGATATCAGACATATCTTACAAATAATTTTCCTTCCTTTGCCTTAGAATGTACCATTTTATCACTGAATTATAGTTCTTTTTATTGTTCAATCATTAGAAACCACAATTTAAACTCTTAGTGGGGACTTTGCTATGTGATGGTGATGTTCTGGGACTCAAGATGACAGAGAACTCTCTCTCTGTGTGTGTGTGTGTGTGTGTCTCATAGTTTAATTATTAACTGTTGCGTTTCATTCAGTTGCTGTCATAAAACTTTGACCAAAACACCACAGGAGGAAAGCATTTGCTTGACTCTCAGTTCTTCACTGAGAGAGGTCAGGGCATGGAGCCTTGAGGTGGGAACTGTGGAGGACACTGCTGGCTGACTTGCTCTCTGGCTCGCTCACAGGCTTATGCTTAGCTACTTTTCCTGTGCAACCCAGGACCACACACATCTGTCTAGGGATGGCACTGCCCACAATGGGCTGGGCCCTTCTATATCAGTCAAGACAAGCGACCGTGGACATGTCTGCAGGCCACTCTATCTAGGCATTTTCTCAGTGGAGATTTTCCTCTCAATTAGGCTGTGTCTAATTGACAGTTAATGATAACTAAGACCCCCTACTGTCACCGTTTAGAATCATCTGGGAAGACTGTCTCACTGAGGGATTGTCTTGATTGCATTAATTGATGTGGGAAGACCTATCCTACAAGTGGGTGACGTCATCCCTGGATTTGGGTCCAGGAGCGCAGAGTGGAATAAGAAAGCAGAGCGCTGGCGAGCACGCATGCATTCTTTTTGCTCTTGACTGAATGTAACCAGTGCTTACAAGTTTCTGCGACATCTTTCTTCAAATAATGGATGGTAGTTTGGGATTGTGAGCTGAATAATCCCTGTGTCCTTTACAGTTGCCTTTGTCAGGGTATTGTATCACAGCAACACAAAGGAAGGGCAACTCGTTTCTTCCCACTGCTCAGTCCATCTCCACGCATGCGCAGCACTGTTAGTTCATATTGACGGCCAAGACCCGCTTGACTTCAACATTATTTCCTCCTCTTTGTGCTTATTAATGCTAAAAAAAAAACAAAAAAAAAAAAAACAAAAAAAAAAACAACTGTTTGTGTGCATGTGTTTTTGCACTTTTGGAAGAATGGCCAGCCTGGACTACATAATGAGTGCCAGGCTAGTCAGAGCAAATTATTGGAAGGAGGTTCAGAATTTGAGGGTAAGGAGCCATCTAGAGTGTCATGCCAAATACCATTGGATTAATGTTAGTTCTAAAATTTACAGTGGTAGTCAGTATTATTAGAAAAAAGTTTAAAGACACTTGCAGTGTATTTGGCATAATTCTAACATCTCTCTAGATGTTTTACCATTACATAGTGAGCTTATGAATTTCAAGAATGCTGCTCTGCTGAGCATTGATGCAGTAGACACTGCTGATAAAATTACTCATGGCCTGAGGTCAATATTTTTATTTTGGTCAAGCTTCAAGAATGACATATATAGCTTGACCATGCTAGCCCTTTTTGTCCTGGGAATAGTTTTATTCCTGCCCATTGTGTTAAAGCTTGCCTTTAACAACATTCAACATGCTGGCAGCCAAAATACATGACTTGAACCTGAAAATGCACCCCCAGACAGAGTTATTAAATTAACAGGCTGGCAAGCCAAGGATGGGTAAGATTCTGCACAGAGCCTTACCAACCTAAGGCAGAAGTGCATTGTTTTGGATAATGCATATTCCATGATGGGTAAGGAAGGAGTTCTTGTCAGAACAACCTAAGACAGGTTCAGTCTTGTTAATGAAATAAAAAAGGGGGAGAGGCAGAGAGCCTTTGGGACTGCTTGGCAAGAATCTGACATGGGCCAAGGACAAGGAAATGAGCTGCTTGACAGGAATATGACATTGACCAAGGACAAGGAAGTAGGCTTCAGACAGGAATCTGACATTAGGCTAGAACAAAGAAGTAATTTCAGGTAGGAATCTAAATCTTAGGCTAGAACAAAGAAGTAATTATAGACAGGAATCTAAATTTTAGGCTAGAACAAGGAAGTAGGCTTCAGACATGAAAATGACTTTGGTCTAGGACAGGAAAGTTGGCTCAGATATTTTGGTCATCCTGATAAGCTCTTAGAAACAGTGATCTGGGAGTGTTTACGGAATTGTGTTTAATGCCTTGCTTGTTCTCTGACTATTTGGGTCTGTTGTATTGCTAGGCCCTCAACCTAGAACTGACCTTAACACATGCATGTAATTAAAATGGTAGAAAAGCAAAAAGGAGGAAGTTGGGATAGGATAGGGGGTTCTAGGGAGGGGAAATGGGGAAAGAGGATGACATCTAAAATGTAAATAAATAAAATATCCAATAAAAAAAGGGAAAAAGTAAGTCCAGGATGAGACTAAGAACTATTAATAAGAACTATCATGAAGGCATATGGTAATAAAACTTGTAGTTTTCTACTTCTCGGAATACTAAGAAGTATACTAAGAAGATACTTGCAGCTTCTCTTTGGAGTATGTGTCTCAGTATTATCATCACTCCTGGGCTCTGTGGCCATTGTTACATAAGCACTTAGCACTACACCCATCATTCAGTCTCAAGATGAGAGAGCTGAGTGATGGTCCTACCATAGAATTTTGGGGTGGGCACACTGGACAGAAGGTGGGACTGATATTACAGGCAACATACAGCAGGCGTCTTGAGATTTTATCATACTGTTGCTCAAAATGATTCAGAATTTAAACCTTGTATATTATTTTTAAGTATTTGTTCATTTATTTTATATGGGGAGAGGTGTGGCAAGGGTGTGCCACACATAGCAAGTGTATAGAGGTCACAGGAATATTGGTTTTCTTCACCCCTCATGTAACTCTTGGGGACTGAAGTGGGGTTGTCAGGCATGGCAGAAGCTGAGTTGTCTCGCCAGCGCCAAGTTGTTCATTTCTAGAATTTTTCATCTAATATTTTTTGGACCATGATTAATTTCAAGTAACTGAAAGGAAACACAAGAGTACTGCTGAGCTTTTGGTAATTAAAAGGAACTCAAACATCAGATAATAAATTATTTGATATTTATATTGGTGTGGTCTACCTATTGCTCACAATTTACCATGCATACCGATGTTTAATAATAAACCGCACACAGCTCTCACCTACTCGAGTTTTCAGCAAATCTTTTTGCTGTCTTCTTATACACATATGCATTTTGTGTAATGTATATATTTGTTGTATGTACATGTTTGTGTATGCACATGTGTGCTCATCAAAGATCTCTTCCCCAGCTGCTCTCCGTTTTATTTTGTGAGCTGGGCCAGGGCAGGACAAGCACTTTCAGATGAATCCATTTCTCCATGCTGCTTCTAGGGTCCCGTTACTGGGGAGGCAGGACTTTGAAGAAGAATACGCAGAGACCTTGCCTGGGAGAATACATGCTCCAAGGCTCACATATAGCTGCCGGGGAACGCTGTGGGAGCTGGCTTCTCTACGCTCTAGTGATTTCCACAGTGCATTCTGTCTGCCAAAATTCTACAGTGTCACCGGGGTGTCTGGCAGCAGGAACTCCCAAGCCCTCCATTAACATGATCACTGTGGGGCCTCGCATTAGTGCCCCGAGTTCTGTGAATAGCCAGTTCCCAATTATCTGTTGCTTTCCAAACACCCCAAGTCAGTGACAGCTTTTCCCTGCCACTGCCTCCACAGAAACAGATCTAGGATGCAACCCGGGTGGGTCATGCCATCTCTGCCTCCGGTTCTGGGAATAATCTGGTGGCAGTATGAAGGCTTCATTCCAAAGACTGCAGGTCTTGGAGATCATGGGCAGGCGGAGGATCTGGAGTTGGCTCCGTGTAAGGGTTGTGCTGCCGGAAACAGGGACATCCCTCCCCGCAACCCAGCACTTCAGAACCTCTGCAGTAGTTCATCTGGGCCAGAAGCCAGAACAGCCTGTCTTGCCCCAGGACCTCAGGAGAATCCTACCCAGAATTTCCCGATCTCAAGCCTGGTGCTTGGGGAAGAATGGGGCCGGGGTCGGGGAAGGGAAGAGGATAAGGAGGAAAGAATACAACTAGAAGGCGGAACTGTAAGTGCTGGGAGCTCAAGAAGGGAAGGGGCTCAAGGTTCTCAGTTCCAGGCAACTTTTGCTATGCCTCATATACCTCATCAATCCTCAGTTTGGGTTCCAGGCTTGGGACACACATGATGCTCTAGAATGTATTTCCTACTTGACACTTTAGGGAAAAGAAGGCGTAAAGGGAAAGACACACTGCGTCGGAGAGGGTGTGTGTGTCTCACAGAAGTGACAGGTCTTTCTAACCAGTAGCTACTCAGCAGAAAGCCTGCCCCTGATGAGAGCCAGGACCTGGAGTGGGAGCCCCACACTCATCCCTTCCTGTCCATTCCTGGCCCCCTTGGGGGCTCACTTGGGTGATACCAGAGCTTAGCAGAAGTTGTCCTGTTCTGCTGCTCATTTCTCATCTCCCTCTAAAATGGGGGGTTTGAGAGGAATCAAGACTTCTGGCCTCTCCTACAGTTCAGCCTGAGCCCCCTACTCCCACGCCCTTTGGAGCCCATCCCTAGCAGGCTTAATTAACTCCACAAAACACTCGATAGCCCTTGGTGATGGGAGCTATAAAATTGCAAAGTCTGATTAAAAATAATAATGAGAATGCCTAGTGCCCATTAGCCTGTTTCTGAGCCCTTAACAAGGATTAATTAATTAATCAGCTTCTTTGCAGCTAGGGGAGCAGGCCAGGGTGATGATCATCCCTTTAGAAGAGGGGTGCCATGGGTAAGAAGAAGTGGTGCTCTGCCAAAGGCTTTGCCTGGCCTACTCTGGACCCTGGTAGAAGACAGGCCGTCCAAACAGAGCTCCAGGCCCAGCATCAGAAGCATCCGTTTGTGCCAGCCCCTGGCTATGGGGCTTGGAGGGCTGGCTTCCCTGGGTGTGCCCCATCATCATCTGAAATACTCAGACGGGATGATTGTTTTCCAGAATGCTTTTCAGCTTTGATGTTGGATGTGACCCCAGCAGCCAGAGGGCCACACGTGCTGATTCTAGAGCCTGCTCTCTGGGAAGAGGGGCCAGGGCTTTCCAGAAAAAGAATGTCCCCTCTGCCTTGCAAGGAGAGTTTGGCTTTACCCAGAGATCTGGACTTCAATTACTTCATTTTTTGTCTTTTTAGCTAATGTAATAATTTTGGTGTTGGTGTTGTTGTTTTTAAACAGATCTACTTTTAATTTTTATCTGTGAATGCAAATACTCATGTCTGTGGAGGACTGGGTAACCTGCAGGAGTCAGTTCTCTCCTGCTATGGGTGGGGTTCTGGAGGTTGTATTTAGGTCACCGGGTTTGGTGGCAACTGTCCATGCCTCTGAGCTGTTGGACCCTCCCTTCTTTTTATTAATGTATATGTGTATGAGTATAAGTATTTATTTATTAATTTATACATATACACATATACATTTATTACTGTATATGTGTATGAGTATACTTCTGCTAAGCTCTGGTATAGGACTGTATCCTAGTGTATGCAGGTAGCTGAGGAGGCCAGAGACGGTCTTGGATCCCCTGGAGCTGGAGTTACAGGTGGTTGTGCATTGGTCTACACAGGTGCTGGAAATTGCTTGCATGTCCTCTGGAAATGCTCTCAGCAGGGAAACCATCTGTCCAGCTTCTGTTCTTTGTTCTTTTTTAACATAATCTACAACTTACCATGGTAGAGATTTTAATTGTTTATTTTATTGTTGAGATTATAATATAATTATATGATTTCCCCCTTCTCTTTCCTCCCTCCAAACTCTCCCACACACCCCTCCTTGGATGGCTTCGTAGCCTAAAGAACAGCGCACCCTCACTGTGCGCAACCCTCACAACCATCCATACCCACCATGTTTTCATCTTCCCAACTGAGATCCTGCATCCGGGAAACATAATCCCTCCCTATCCGTCTTTCCCCTAAGGCCATTGGTTACTGCCTTCCGACATTCTGGGTCTCAGAGTCTGAGTAACGTAAGTACACCAGGCTGGCAGAAACACACAGCATTTGCCCTTGTGCAGTGTTTGCTTTGCTCAGCATAATGTCTAGGTTCCTCCACCTCATTGTGACTGGAGGCTTCCCTGCCTTCTTCCTTCTAGGAATTCGGCTGGGGTGTGTGGAGGGAGTGGTGGGGTATTGCTGAGGGGACCTTGGGCCATGAAGCTGTTTCTCCAGCAGGTGCTGCCAGTCCTCTACCAAGGGGTCCCGGAAGATAAAGGATAAAGAACATGGCCTCCAGGCTTGTCACTTCTGCTCACTGGTAAATATTGTAAAACGTTACACATTAAAACGAACAGGGATGCATTTTGTTGAAGAGTGCAAAATGCGGATGAATTTTTCACCCAAAGCTGAGACTTGGAAAATTTGCTGTGCCTCAGACAAAGGACATATTCTCCTCCAGCCTTGGCCCCAAAGGGAACCTGGTGGGCAGCTGAGAGAACCAGAAGCTCATGACCCCTGACCCAGCAGGGGACCTGGCTTGCTATGGCCTGAGGGGAGCAGGCAGTTGAGGAGGTCTACAGGTTTGACTCTCCACTCTAATTTTAATCTCGGAAAAACCAAAGCATCAAAATAGTGTGTTCCATAGGGGACCTCTGAGTCCTGCAGTCACCAATCTGACAGGTAACTCTCCAAGCCCAGTCCCCAAGAACCTGGGGTCGTGGCCTGTCTGGAGCTGCCTGGTGTCTCCACCTAACCTGGATCTTCATAGTGAAGCAGAAAGCATGAAAGAGGCTGAGGTAGCCATGACCAGCCCTGAGGCTCTGGCTCCCTGGGTCCCCCAGAACTAGCTTCCCCAACCTAGTAGGAACTGCAGTCTCCCTAGGGCTGAGGCTCACCTCCTCTGCTGGCCTCAGGGGGAGCCACAGTAAGCACCAGAGTCTGTCACCAGGGATCCTCTGCAGCTCGAAGACGCCACAATAATTTGGCCTGAGAGATGAGCACCGGAAAGTTGCCCGTTTAATTTAATTTATTTCAATTATATTTTAATTTAAGCCATTCAGCATTTACTCTCCCAGCTATCTTTTCTCATTCCAAGGTTGTTAAATTATTACAGCTCTTGAAAAAAGATAAGACAGAAAATGGTCAGATGGCCTGGAGGAGACAACCCAATCCCAAGCCCCCCACCCCCCACCTCTGAGCCCCGTGTGTCCTCTTGAACTCTCAAGGTCAGATGGAGGAGTAGCAGGGGAACATCACCTCTGATGGACCCCTTCATTACCCGGATGCAGAAGGTACTAGCACTGACCATTGATTGGCACCTGATATGGACCAAGGTTCCTTATTGCCTTGCTTCTTTACTGCCCCCACCAGAAGGGAGCAGAAGACCCATCCCTTACCCCAAGAACGTACTGCAGCTCCGAGGCCAAGTGGTAAAGCCAAGGATACACAGTCTCCAACTACAAAGAGCTCAAGAACAAGGAGAAACAACAGGAAAACATGCCTGGAGACTGGGGCAGCCATAGGGTAGAGGGCCCAGCAGTCACTGGTCTCAGTAGTAAGTCCTGGGCATCCTTCCCAGCCAGAGAGGCTTCCCAGGCTTGGTTCCCTAGATCTTCTGCCTGAACCTCCAACATCAACTCTGGGAAAAGGCATTCTAATCAGACGGGGACCACTAATGAAGCCAGTTGGGCATGTACTTGAGCTCCGTTAAGAGACAGCTGTGTGTCCTCAAGCATGGGGGTGGCCTGCTCTGAACCTCAGTTTCCAAATGCAAATGGGACAGTACTCTTTTACCAAAAAAGGCTTAGACAGCACACAAAGCCGTGCATTTCGTTACAACATTTTCATGCTCTATCAATTATTTATTTCCTTGCTGTGACAACAGGAAAGGAAGGTGTGACAGTTAGTTTTGGTTGTTGACAGTGTAGTCACCTGGAAAGGGAATCTCAAGGGGGCCTGTTGTGATAGCCTGTATATGCTCGACCCAGGGAGTGGCACGATTAGAAGATGTGGCCCTTTTGGAATACGTGTGTCACTGTGGGTGTGGACTATAAGACCCTTATCCTCGCTGACTAGGAACCAGTATTCTGCTAGCAGCCTTCAGATGAAGTTGTACAACTCTCAGCTCCTCCTGCACCACACCTGCCTGGATGCTGCCATACTCCCACCTGGATGATAATGGACTGAACCTCTGAACCTGTAAGCCAGCCCCAATTAAATGTTGTCCTTTAAAAGACTTGCCTCGGTTGTGGCGTCTGTTCACAGCAGTAAAACCCTAACTAAGACAACTATCTAGCTTACATTGGCCCGAGGACATGTCTGTAAGAAATTATTTCTGCCATGTTAATTAAGGCGAGAAGAACCACCCAGCGTTGGGGGCATCACTTCCTGGCAGGAGACTTTGAACTTTGTAAGAGTGTTGAAAGTCAGGGCTAGAGAGATGACTCAGCATTTAAGAGTGCTAACTACTCTTCTAGGGGCCCTAGGTTTGATTCCCAGCACCCAAGATAGTGGCTCTCAACTGTCTGTAACTCCAATCTCAGGATGTCTAACTACCTCCTCTGGCCAGCGCAGGGACCACATGCACATAGCAAACAGACTTACATGTAGGCAAAACACCCAAATACATAAAATAAAAATAAAAAAAAATGTAAATAGTGGCAAAATTGAGCTAAGCACTAAGATGAAGACTCCATTGCTGTCTGCTCTGGGTTATTGATGCATTGTGACCAACACCCCTCCACATCCCCATCCCTCACCCCAGGTTCTGCCACCTTGACTGCTGTGATGGACTGCAATCAGGAATTGTGAGCACAAACTAACTCTTCCACCCCTAAGTTGCTTTCAGCAGGGTATTTTGTCACAGCAACTGGAAAAGAAACAGAGACAAAGGGGTTTGATTGAGGTCAGAGTTTGAGGCTGCAGTCTATGATGATGGGGCTGAGGGGAGGAGGGAGAACGGAGGCATGGCAGCAGGAGGGTGAGGCACCCTGCCTCCATAGCCAGGAAGCACAGAGAGATGAACGTGGGTGCTCAGCTCACTGATTCCTTCATATTCAGTCTAGGACTCTGGTCCATGGAGTGGCACTGCTTACTTAACTGAGTGGAGGACCCTCCCCACCAGAGCAAGTGATACCTTCTGCTGACAGCCCAGAGAGGAACAGGAAAAGGCTTTCGCCTTTTCCTTACCGGCCTTTGCTTCTTGCTTGTGAGTGCATCTACATTACTGGTGCTTCTGTGCTACTGTTGCTGCAACATCAGACTCCAGCTTCTTCAGACTTCTGACGTGGACTGAAGACCAGTGGCTCTACAGGAATCCTCCTGGCCTCCACTGTCTGACCAGGACTGCTTAGGCTTGTGTACTGAGCAGGCTCTTGTATTCTTATTCTTTCCAGTATGAAAACATCTGTTTTTGGACTACCTAGACTGTATCACATAAGCCAACCTAACAAATTCCATGTGTGTGTGTATATATATATATATATATATATATGTATATGTATATATACACACATACACACACACACATATATATATATATATAACACACACACACACACACACACACACACACACACACACACACACACA
>JANHMN010000016.1:35919307-35935315 GCA_030674055.1 Rhabdomys pumilio | reverse complement strand
ACACACACACACACACACACACACACACACACACACACACACACACACACACATTCTATTAGTTCTGTTCCTCTGCAGAACCCTGACTAAATACATTTACCTTCTAAGTGAGACCTTCCCTGTCCCCTCTTTAAATTTACAGTTCAAAGCCCTAACCTCTAGACTCTACTCTTTTATCTGGCTTAGTAACCATCCCTTATCATGGCACTCGAAAGCTGTTAATCCAAATGCTTGGAGCAAACAATGTTTGGGATTTCAGGAGTTTTCGCATTCAGGAATGTTTTGAGTACCTATATTACGGGCGTGGTGCTCAAATCTAAACACAAACCTCATTTGTGTCTGGTGTATACTGTAACACACAGCCGACATAAGGAAGCTCAAAGCATCAGGCTAGAGGCTCCCTACTGATGCTCAAAGGCTTTGAATTCTGGAGCGTTTCAGATTTAGAATTTCTGGCTTAAGGGTCTTCAATCTGCACATTGTAATATATGTTTGTGTGGCATCTTGTGTGCTTTTCTGACTTAGTTACTGGCACCCAGCCAGTAAACAAACACTTGCACCATACAGTTCTAGTCTGGGGTCCAGGTCTGTCTATAAGCAAGTCTGGTGATGATTGGTATCTGTTTGCAGACTGTTCTCCAACCCACGATGGAAGAGCTAGCTAGATCTCTGAGCTCTTCTCAGAATGGCACTAATTCTATGTATGAGGACCACACCCTCATAACTCCCAGAGATGTATTCCAAATACCCTCACACTGGCGATTAGATTTCAACATACACGTTTTGGGTGAAACATTCAATTACAAACCTCCCCCAGTAGAAGAGCGTGTGGGAGACATTTGTCTGAATCAATACTGCTCAATCAATTAGGCTGACGGTAACGCCAGGCACATAGCCGAGATGCAACAAAGGTTGGTTGCATGGGAAGCATTTGCTGGTAGGAGACAGGATCAGAAATAAGCATGTGACCCGAGAGAATTGCAAACCCAGTGTTCTCACTTCGCTGGAAGAAAGATCTAGCTAAGAAATGGGTGAAAGGTCACTGATCTTACACAGAGACTTAATTGCATCAGGAAGTCTCGGGATGAGCTTTGCCAGACAGCCAGACTCAGACACAATCTCCTGGGGTTTCCTTAACAGGCATGGCTGGCCCTGTAGGCAGTGAGCAGACTCAGGTGGGAATAGAGAGGTCTGTGCTGAGCTATGGTTTGCTCTGCTTGGAATAGTCTCTGGGTGGCAATGAGTGAGTCTCTTCACTGTGGAGGCCAACTATGCTGGTCAGGAAGCCAGCCTGCTCAGAGCCGGTGAGGGATTGTTAGCACCAAGGACAGCCATGTCCAGTTCAGCTGGAAGAAGCCAGTCTCAGGTTTTAGAGGAAGAATCAGAGTAGAAGAGTGGTCATTGACTGAGGCTGCAATAAGGGTATTAGTCACAACCATTGGCACAGGCCTTGGTATACTGAAGAGCAGAGACTGGAAGACATAGTTCAAGTCTAAACACCTTGAGAGGTCATTTTTAAACTGTATATGTAAAGAATACATAGTTATAAGAATATTAAATTCTGTAACAGGGTACGGTGGCATCCTCTAAAATCCTAGACTTCGGAGATTTGGGCAGAAGAATCAAGAGTTCAAAGACACAATTAAAACATCTTTCACAAATAAATAATAAATATTATATTCTAATATAAAATATAGGAGCAAAAAGTGAAACATGATAAAGTATATACATACATGTATTGTAACAGATTAAAATAATGTGACAGTGAGAGTATTACTCTGTGTATTAGTCTGGGTTCTCTGAAGGAACAGAACTGATAGACTATATATATACATATATGTGTATATATATGTAAATATATATGTAAATATATATGTAAAATATATATATTACATACACCAAGTTAAGTGTGGTGGCACATGCCTTTACCATCACTTGGGAGACAGAGACGGCTGAATTTACATGAGTTTAAGACCGGCTTGTTCTATGTGGTGAGTTTCAGGACAGGCAGGGGTGCATATTGAGACCCTTGTCTTAAAAAAAAAAAAGAAGAAGAAGAAGGAAAAGAAAGAAAGAGAAAAGGGAAAAGGGAAAATTAATAGTACTAATATATAGAATGAGAAGATAGCAAATAGCAAGGTACCTAATACCCAAAATACACAAACCAGAAGAGAGGCAGCTCGCCCCCCTCAATGCTCGTAGCACCTTAGTTCACCAGCCTCTGGTAGCACTGTCTCTGAAACCACATGTCCTGAGCCTGAGAAAGTGAGTCAGTTCTTTACTTAAAACATCCCACATGTTCTATTAACATTTTCCTTGTGGAAAATACCTTTTATAATCAAATAAAGCATCAATGGGCTCAGATCTTTAAGAACAAAGGTTGCTGGGCGAGGGACAGTCGGGGGTGCACCCCTCGGACCGAGCAAACAGGGCTGGCTTCCAGGTACTTTCTGTCTGCTGAGTGTCTCACTTGTTTTGACCTTTTCTAGCCACCCCACCACAAACAAGGCTGAAAACAACCAAAACAGGACATTCGAGCCCTGTGTCCTAGAACTGGAGATGTGTGCGCCTGCCTCTCCACAAGAACCCCACCTGAATGAGGAACTGAGTGGGCGAGCTGCCTCTCCTCTGATTCGTGTACTTGGGGTATTAGGTACCTTGCTGTTGGCTCTCTTCTCATCCTACATACCAGCAATGTTCTTTTATTGTTTTAACTTGCTGGTCTTCCTTTGCTTCGTTATGTGTGCTTCCAGTTGGTGTAGCCTGGATAACGTGAGGGTTCTTTGTTCTGTGAGTCTTTCTGTCCCATCTGTGACCACTGCCTGGCTGGTGATTTTCTAGGTGACATGTGACATGGAGGCACTTACAGGGTACTTCCCCTATGCCTGGGGAAGTCCCGATGGGAACTCTATTGGTTGAGTGATTCTTTCACAATTTCTTACACATATCTGTACCTGGATGACTCCCCCCACGTCTCCTATCACCTCCCCACTGAACCCTTTCTTCCTGGCTGGACACTGCCAACTTGCGTCTTTTCTTCCCTTTAGCCCTAGGGTTGTCTGCATGAGCACCAGTGCAGGGTGATTTAGTTGGATAAGAGCAACTTCCCAGTGGCTGTACCACTGAAGAGTGTGAGTCCCTCTCTCCCAGCAAGCACCAACTGCCTTCAGCTCCTCAGGGCAGAGAGCAACCTTAAGGCCCCTCCTCCATCCCTGAAGCGAGGACAATGGGTTCATTTGTCTGAAGCCGTTTGCTTGCTTCTGAGTAAAATGTCTGCCTGCCAGGCAGAGTCAGGCAGGTCAGGGTCTGCTGGAAGATTTGCTGGCCTGCTGAGACGCGGAACTATGGAAGGAGACTGCACTTGAGACTCAAGGCGAGGGGCTGAACATTCTATTGACCTTGGAAGGAGCAGGAAGGCCTCTGGGTAAGAACAGATGTCCTGTGTACACTTCAGCAATTGTTTCTGCTAGCTTGTGGTTTTGCTTCCCACAGTACCGTTGGGTATAAAAAGGCTATGAAAAATAAACACGGGGCTACTTTGGTATTCACTAACAACCCTTGTCTTGTCTCTGTGTCTTTTTTTTTTTCCTCTCCAATAATCATCCTCACTCCCCTTTGGGAGACTGTTCGACTTGTGCATGCTGGTTCTGGCACACTCAGTCCTATGCAGGGGTTAGGTACACAGTCACTGCTGCTGTGAACTCATGGGTGCAGCATACTGTGGGTTGTCCTGGTGCTGTTTGTATTCTGATGTAAATTCTGCTTCCTTCACAGGGGTTGCCCCATGAGGAGTGGGTCACATACCCAGGTGATTTCATGTGAACCTTCTCGCCATTTTAGCTGGTCAAATAAAGGCTAGAGCCTGTGATTGGGCAGTGGAAGGGAAAAATGGGACTGGAGGTTTTAGAGAATAGGGGAAGAGAGGGAAGAAGAGAGGGAAGGAGAAGATGGAGGGAGAGGAGGTGGAAGGAAGATGGAGCGGAACCAGGTGGCCCAGAGAAGCTGCAAGTAGCAAGGGATCTCATAGCCGGGGAATAGACACGCTTCACCACACTCCTTGGTCCTTTACTTCCTTTGTTCTTTCTGTCCCCTCTTCTGCTGTTTCCTGAGCCTTGGAGCTGGTTAGAGAGACGTTCTTTTTAAGGTCACTTATTCCCAGCACGCTCCTGACCACAGTGTGCAGAATCTTCTCTGACCAAGGCTGAGACCAGAACTTAGTCTATGGGCATAAATATAAATATTTAGGAGATGGCTCGATACCATATCCATTTAGTGAAACGTCAGTAGTAGGTCTCCCAAAGCTATGGATCTTTGGCCAGGTTTACAGTAGTAGGTCTGAATCTTTGATGTAGGGCCTAAAATCCAGTTAGAAGGTTGTTGGTTACTCCTGTAATGGTCATGCCACTATTACACCAGTGGGCACATCTTACCAGGCAGAGTTCATAGCAGAGCAATACCGTTAATAACTTGTCTTTCTTAGCAGTCTGCATAGCACCTTTAGCTCTGTGCAAGCTAGCCTCAGCTGGGAGTTTATGGCATAACTTTTCCTGGGGAAGGTGTGAACAAATATCTATTCACCCTTATAGGACATCAGTGACAGTCCAAAGAAATGATTCCAACGGGTAATGGCTTGACTAAACTCATTAGCCTGAGTTTACTTACAGAGGTGTATGTGAAGGGTGACTTACTAGCTATACATTGTAGAACTTACAGGCAGTTATATCACAGAGGGGGAAAAAAATCTCCCTTTCCTATGAAAATGTATATTATTTAAAATTATATGTATATTTGCTTCTCTGTGTAGGTATGTATGCCTGAATGCAATACCAGTAGAAGCCAGAAAAGGGCGTCCAATTCTCTGGTGCTAAAGTTACGGGCAATTGTGAGCTGTCCAATATGGGTGCTGGGAACTGAACTCAGGACCTCTGCAAGAGCAGTGTGTGCCCTAAACCGCTGAGCCACCTCTCCAGCCCCTCTTTGAGCAATTATTAACTATTTATACATCCTTGTGGAAGGGAAGAGACTTATGAACTGTGTAAGCACCCTTCCATTAGGAAATGTTAGCAGGCCCATGTGTGTGTGTGTGTGTTGGGAATCACAGTTGATTTTATTTCAAGATGATAATGGCTCCGGTACTCACATGTGTGTGAAAGCCTTCCTTGTCTTGTGGCTATCATCTGGTAGTATCGGCTCCACTCCAGGGTCAGTTGTAGTACTGTCTCTTGTCCCATAAGCTCTTATTATATGGCCTTGGACCATCCTCTGCATCTGGATCTCTGTGCCTGGCGAGGCTGGAAGGCATTGCTGGCTGAGAGTGTAAGTGGTGCTACCTGACTGGCAAGACACTGCAGTTTCTCCTTGCTATCTAGCATGAGTTCTTACTCTGGCAAGCTTTGACTGCTAGTAAGCAATAGGACACCAAGTCCTGAGGCTTCCAAGATGCTATGAGGAAGTCCACAATGACCCACATGAGATGGTCACGTAGAAAGACTCACCACCTCAGCTGAGCTCACAACCACGAAGGACAGACATAAAAAGGAGCACCAGAACACATTGATACAAGTGTCAGGCTTGGGGGACCCTGGTGTGCCCCTGGGCTGTCCAGCTCAACCTTTGCCTCACTGACCCCTGAACTGCAGGCCAGACATGACTATTGGCATTCTCACCTCACTGTGTCTTCTCTTCAGAAGCCAGGCCAGGCCGGAAGCCATGCTGGGTAGAGATATCTACAGTCTGCCTAGCCAGAAAAAAAAACATTTCCTCTCTCCCACTGGTTGACTTGAGTTCCCCTCAGCCAGCCCACAAATCTTGAGTCTGTAGGTCCTGACAACAGGGCCTTTGGTGTTCATGGGAACCCTGTAGTCAATGACTGACAGCCCCAGATTCTGTACCTCAGGCTCTGACCAGCAAGCCTGCTCTATCCAGTCTTTCTCACCTGAGACAGCATCTCATGTTGAAGCATCTTTTCTGGTGGTACCTGGGTGGGAGCTGGAGTCCAGCTGAGTGAGCTAATCAGAGCCTCTGGGGCCTCTGGGGGCAGCCAAGCTGCACGAGCTAAGCAGAGCGGAGGCCTCATGGGGCAGGCAGCCCATTTGTTGCTACCTATCCATCTGCCTCTCTAGGGTCCTTCTTGTCCCTTCCCTTCAAGATCATTTTGAAAGGAGCATTTTTTTCTCGCTCCAGCTCCCAGCCCCACTGTCCCTGGCTTCTCATTGCTCTGAGCTCCACATGCATCTGTTGGTTTCAGACCATTTAGTCTGCCTCCAAGTGCCTCTCCCTCTCTCTTCCAGTTGCCAGTCTCTCAGTCTTACCTCTACACTCACTCCCAAGCCTTTCTCTGTGGATCTACTGAGCAGTGCACAGCAAAAATAATTCCGTGGTGATCCCTAAGGCCTCAGACAGTCTCCGGCCTGCCAATTATAAAGAGCATAGGGTAAAGAATTGATCAGACAGTTCCAGGATTTACCAGGAAAGCCCACAAAGGAGCAGAAACAGCTTATTATGGGCTACAAGCATGACCTTGGAGGCAGACTGTAGGGACAGCATCACTCTCTGTGGTATCAGTGAGAACAAGGGTCTCATGAGGGAAGACTCCACTCATACCAGATCACAGCCTCAGGGATGTGGATGTCTCTAGGAGTTTGCTCTCTTCTTTCCTACCTTTGGGGTTGTTTTGGTTGAGAGTTTTTATTGCTGTGATAAAACACCATGACCAAGGAAACTTACAAAAGAAAGCATTTAATTTGGGCTTATGGTTTCATAAGTTTGAATTCCACGATGGCACAGCGAAGGCATGGTGACAGGAACATTTGGGAGCTCACATCTAGA
Organism: Rhabdomys pumilio; assembly: GCA_030674055.1. Taxonomy (NCBI): domain Eukaryota; kingdom Metazoa; phylum Chordata; class Mammalia; order Rodentia; family Muridae; genus Rhabdomys; species Rhabdomys pumilio. Next base: position 35,928,487 of record JANHMN010000016.1, on the reverse strand, counting down.
GCACACTGGGGATATGCTCAAGTCTTTTGAAACCTCACAGCCTGACTCTGTGTCAAACATTCTCCAACAAGGCCACAACTCATAGCCCTTCCCAAACAATTCCATCAACTGGGGACCAGGTATTCAAACATATGAGGCACAGGGATGCTGGGAGTCTTTAATTGGCTCCCCAGGGAGTGTGTCTCCCTTTGGAGACCTCTAGTGAAATTGAGCCAGACTCAGTGTTCCAGGCAGTGTGGGCTGTCTGGAGGGGCATAGTGGGAAGCCCAGGGGACTGAGGTACAGCAAAGCCATCTGCTCCATTTGCCCAAGCCCAGGCCTTCCTTCTGGGCCTTCTCAAGGTTCGTTCTCTTCAGACACACCAGAAGAGGGCATTGGATCCCATTACAGATGGTTGGTGAGCCACCATGTGGTTGCTGGGAATTGAACTCAGGACCTCTGGAAGAGCAGTCACTGCTCTTAACCACTGAGCCATCTCTCCAGCCCAGGTTCTGGCATTCTTATGGATGTTCTGTTGGCTAACAGAACACTGTAATTTGCACTGTTATTTCCTGTGTCCCTCTAAGCCACCCAGCTAGAAGAGAGCTTGCAGCAGGCAAGGTTTATGCTGCCATCTTGCTGGATGCCCCCCAGTTCCTGAAGATGTAACTGTGTGACTACCACCAATAAGAAGGTGACTGTGGACCGTTGAAGGTTCTGGTCTGTGTCTACAGGCTGGTGGTCTTGGAAGAGCATGTATAGGTCACGGGAGGACAGGGAAAGCAAAAGTGTACCCGTCACTTCCATTTACATTGCTGGCTTTCATCAAGCTCTTTCTGAGGTGAAGACTTTCTTTCCACACTTTCTGGAAAACATCTGTATCCATACTTAATTCTCCTATTGGAAGTAGGCTCAGGCAACCTCCACCCCAGAAGCTTGAAAGAAACAGAGTGAGCAGTGAAAAAGCCACCTCATCCTCTGTAAGCTCCCTTCCAAACAGACGCAGTACTCACAGGGAGGAAGCAGCAGATGATGGCTAATCCTTCCTAATTATTTGTAATTACTGACAGCAAACACTCGCAGAGACCTCGCTATGTGCCAGCGTCAGCCCTGGTATTCTTCCTCTTGATTCTCAACAGAGAACAAAGACAAATCTTTGTTCTATTCCTCCTCTTCATCCCCCTTTCTTTGAGATGTAGCATCACTCCATTGTCCATTCTTGTCTTGCCTTCCTGGATTCAAGCCGTTCTCCACCTCAGCCTTCCGAATACCTAGGCTATGGGTATATGCCAACACACTCAGCTTTGCCAGCCCTTTGTCACGTGAAGGAACTGAGCCATCGAGAGGCTGAGTCATGTGACCAGAGACTCGCTCAGAGCTGCATGTGGTCTTATCACTCCATCAAATGCAGCCGTATTTCCCACATAGCATCAGCACCCAGATGCTCAGTGCATATGCGATAGAGTTTTGGGTCGGTGCTACAAGCCTGGGTTCATCATTCCTGGGGCTCCCTGGATGCAGCCGTCCCAGCCATCCCTCAGCAATTATATAACATGACAAACCATCATTACAAAGCTGCCATGGCTTGAAAACAGCACATGCTGCTATCAGGGGTCTGAGGGCCAACTACAGCTTGGTTACATTTATCATACAGTTGAACTGTGCCAGGCACGGACATTGAGCAGAACTTCAGGGTGAGCTACCAGCAGGAAAGCTGTGCAAGACCCTTTAATAAGAAATGCAAGAGTTACCCAAAGCGCTGGGGTCAGAGAGAATGAGTGACTGTTACCACCAGGATGAATTGAGGAAGGGTAGCAAGTGAGCTGAGCTTTGGGGGAAAAAATAGAGTTCAGGAAACATCAAAGAGGGGTAAGTGTATTCTAAAAGTGGGAGCCATCTTTAACAGGGGTTCAGGGGTATAAAGTGATGAGGGTCCTTTAGGGGAGGCAGGTGGCTGGGGAACAGAGAGGACGGGCAAGCAAGGGGACAGCTGTAAGAGGACCGTAGAGGGGAAAGACTTGGGCCAAACATCCTGAGACACGGGTGAACTCTTTTATAAATGGTAGGTCGGTCTAAACAGCTCTTTAAAAGAGAGGAGGACCAGAGTTGAAGGAAGAGAGAGGGTTGGAAGATAGGTCTCACAGCTACAAAGGTAAGAGCCATTGCACACCTGAATACCAACTGGTAAGGCTGGTGAGGACCTGGGGAGGGCTGCTGAGGGTTGGGTGAGCATGATCCCAGGACAGGAGAAGACAGTGGTCCCCACCCTCCCCCAGCTCCAGCTGAGAGTTCATGTAGCTCAGGGCCCAAGAGCAATCTAAAGAATTTTTCTATGAGACTGAAATGAAGTCAGATTCAGTGTGAATGAGGAATTATTGAAATGGTTTTTTAATCAATAGCAGCATAATTGAGATGAATCCATGTCCCAGCACTTAACCCCAGGTGGATGCTTTTACAGAGCTCTCCTTATTAGTCAGCTTTTCATAACTGTAAGGAAATACCGCAGGCCAGCTACTTTATACAGAGCACAGGCTGGGGCTGGGAAATAAATGGCTCAATCAGTGAAGTGCTTGAAGTGCAAACATGACAGCCCCTGTGACTCCCTGCACCACGGAAAAGCTGGGCATGGCGACAGCATGCACCGCTGATCCCAGCCCTAGACAGGTAAAGACTGGAGGATCCCGGGAGTTCGCCAGCCAGCCAGTCAGGTTAGCCAAACTCAGCTAGCTTCAGGCTCAGTGAGGGATTTCAAGCTCCTGTGTTGGAGCTGGGCCAACAAATAAGGTAGAGAGTGATGCAGAAGGCCACCCAGCCTCTGGCCTCTGCGTGCACACATGCACATACATCAACACACACGTGCACACACATGAATGCATACATCAGTCAAACGAAGACTGGAGTTTTATCTGGGCTGATGGTTCTGGAGGTACCTTGCAGGGTATGGGCACTAGAGAGTCCACTGGGTTTCATCAGACCGTGGCCGGCATGTTTGTGTAAGTCATAGGGACTCAATCCTTTTTGTTTGTTTGTTTGTTTGTTTGTTTTCCGAGACAGTGTTTCTCTGTGTAGCCCTGGCTGTCCTGGAACTCACTCTGTAGACCAGGCTGGCCTCGAACTCAGAAATCTGCCTGCCTCTGCCTCCCAAGTGCTGGGATTAAAGGCATGCGCCACCAACGCCCGACTAGAGACTCAATCCTAATGGCCTGGCCTATCTTAATGATTCCCCAAAGGCCTCATGTGGCCATACTGTGTGTGGATTAAGCTTCTACAGCCCCCTCTGAGGTTTTGTTTGTTTTTATGTGTATAAGTGTTTGCCTACATGTACTCAGATGTGCCATGTGCTTGCCTGTGGTGACCTTGTGTGGCTATGGTGTCGCATTCCCCAGGAACAGCAATTAGAAATGACTGTGAGTGGCCGTGTGGCTGCTGGGAACTGAACCTGGATCCTCTACAAGGGCAGCAAGTGCTTTTGACTGCAGAGCCATCTCTCCAGTCCCTCTTCCAATCAAAAAAAAAAAAAAAAAAAAAAAAAAAGGATTTATTTGTCTGTTTACTTACTGTGTGAAAACTCTGCGTATTAAGGTTGAAGTTACCATGATCAATAGCCTCGAGGCTCAGCGCAATTTGGGAGACTCCCTTTTGTTAAGGGATTTTCTCCTTATCTGGCCTTGTCTGGGGAATTCTAAGCCCCAACACTTGCCTCTACCTGAACATCGTGTATCCTCAGTTAGTTTACAGGATGAATTTCCTTTCTCCTGACAAAACTTGTTCAGCCAGCACCTGAGATTCCTGAAATGCTTCCCCATGTTAATGAGGTACCCTAAGCCCATAGCCTTTGCCCATCCTGGATGTCCCTACCCTCAGTTCCCGGAAACTTTATAAGCCTTAAATCACCCTAAGTAAAGTTGATCTGCCTACTGACTGTGGGTCCCAGGGTGGTTTATTCACCTTACACATTCACAGGGCTTCTGAAACCCCTGTCAACACGCTGCTCCCACTGCCCACTGCCCACTGCCCTTGTGAACTGTATCAGTGGGAGTGCTGGGATCCACAACGTATGTCTGTCTGTCTGTCTGTCTGTCTGTCTGTCTGTCTGTCTGTCTGTCTGCGTATGTCTGTCTGTCTGTACGTTTATAAGTGCTCTGTCTTCATGCACCCAGAAGAGGGCATCAGACCCCATTACAGATGGTTGTGAGCCACCATGTGGTTGCTGGGAATTGAACTGAGGACCTCTAGAAGAGCAGTCAGTGCTCTTAACCACTGAGCTGTCCCTCCAGGGATGCCCTCTTCTACTTTTTAATACCACTAACTTAAGACTCTGAGAATACAACTTCTGTGGGAGTCTTGCCGGGTGGACTGTCTCTAACTTGGCACTTTGACATTTTTTTAACTAGTTCTTTTTGCTTTGGTGGATTGTGTTTTATTTTTTTTTAAAAATAAAGTGTTTCAGGCTGACCTTGAACCATCAGTGTAGCTAAGGACGACCTTGATCCCCTTTAAGTCTATCTTCCAAGTGCTGGTGTTATAAGCATGTACCACCATGTCTTGCTTAAGTTTATCTTTTCAAGGCTACACATCTTGCCTGCCAGATGCCACCACAGACTGTCAAGAGCCACTGTCAAAGAGACCCAATCTAATTGGGGTTGTTTGGTCCCACACGTGAAGACAGAAAAGCTCCAAGAGCCCAGCTCCAACACAGTAATTTGGAGTCCTTCACCAGTGACAGCTAGTACTCATGGCAGACAGGAAGTAGCCTGGGGCTACATGGCCAAGTCGTGCCAGGAGCTCCTGAGAGCCAGAGAGACCACCCACTCGCCTTCTCCCACCTTCAAGCCTGTGCCTCCCAGCACAGGCCACTTTGGCTATGCCTGAGGCAAGGCCATTGAGCAAAGCAGACAAGACACCTGTCTGGACATGAAGCTCTCTCAGCATGCCAAGCGATGTGGCCAGCGTTGAGGAAAGGAAGGCGCGGCTGCAGACCGCCGGCGTATTTTTAGCTCTCTTTATTGGCTGGGGCTCTGCAGACCAAGGGCTCTCCTTGCGCTCATGGCTGATGCTGTTATTTCTCTCCCACCAGGGCTGGGAATTAGTTTATTTTCTCGGCAGCCACCTCAGCAGCTGCCCGCTGTAGCGTTAGGCCCCAGGCAGGCTGCTGCGCGGGTTATTTTTGATCGACTATCTTATGGGGCATGAAACCACCTGAAGCGGGCGGGTGGGCTTCGCACCGCCCTCGATGCAGCTCAAGAGGCGGCTGGAAGTGACTCTAGGATGCAGCTGAGAAGACAGCATCAGGATGATTCCTGCGAAGGACCTCAGGCTCTCTATCATCTCCACACCACTCTGTACTTTAGGCTCCTGTAGAGGTGCTACAAAAGGAAGGCCAGCATCGCCAGGCAAGAAGCTTCTAGACCCGCGTTGGCCCTGGCTGATGTAGTTGGAGGCTCAGCCCTTCGTGCCCAGGGAATTTCTCTTTTCTACAAAATGAGTAGTGTCATTGCTCCCTTAGGGAAACCACTGGGAAACCATTCCTTGCATCTTCTAGCTTCTGGTGACTGCAGGGATTCCTTGGCTGTTGTCTGCTTGACCTCAGGTCCTGACTGTTTACGTCATCCGCCATATCCTGGCCCCTTATTTGTTTGTGGAAGTCTAATCCCACATGAGGATGCTGCCATAGAAGGTATTGGGAGGTATTGGAAGAGTCTTTAAGGGGGGATGAGGAAGAAGGGAGAACTCTTATAAGACCCCAGAGGGTGCCCTTGCCCCGCCATCATGTGAGGATACAGAAAGAGGAGACCACCCGTGGAGCAGAGAGTGGTCTTCACCAAGCACCATATTTATCTTGCATTTCCAACCTGTAGACCTATGAGCAATAAATTTCTATTATGTATAGGCCATCTGGAATATGGCATTGCTGTTCCAGCAGCTCAAATGGACTAAGCCACGCACTGACTGTTCATAAGGACCCTATTTCCAGGGCTGAGGATACAGTTCAGTGCCAGAGAGTGCTTCCAGCCATACGTGAGGTGAGGGCACAGTCACAGGCTCCAGTCTGACTTAGGTGTACTTTTAGAGGACTGTATTCAATCTGCCATGGCCAAGTCCTTATGGACATGCTAGGTTCTCTTCCCTAGTGTGGTGTGTGACAGGGGCATGAGGTCAGAGGACATGAAGTCAGAGGGCATTAGGCTTCTAGAAAGAACTGCTTCCAGAAAGCAGCTTCTCTCCTGAGATGCTCACTAGCTATCTTGATATAAATGGGAAATGTGCTCATCACCTGAGCCACAAGCATGAGGTAAAGGGGGCCGTCAAGCCTGTCTCCTCCCTCAGTCAAAGGAAAGAGAAGATAAGAAGAAATGTGAAGAATATAGGGTTAAATCAAACAGAGTCCTATAGAATGTGTGCCATCTGGGCAGAGAAGGAAGACAATAAACCAAGGCTCAGTCAGGAAGAGGCCTGGAACCCTCTCAGGTGCTGTAGCTCCGCCCTGCCCCCACTGCCTGATTTGGGCAAGGAGGTGGGCTGATGCCTCGGGGACCCCCTCACCTGTTTGCCCTTTGCTCCCGCTCACCAGCTGGACCATAGATCCTGAAGTCCTCCACTGGGGAGCCTGGCCCCCCCTACCTTGCCCCTGTATCCCTGGGATTCCCTCTTCCCTCTCTTGCTCTTATCCGGATCTAGCAGCGAGAGCTCACCCCCTTAGGCTTGATTTTCTCAGTTTTCCAGGTGATAGGAGCTAATCTGCCAGACAAACAAACACAAATCCGCCTGGGAGTTAATGAGGGAAACTGTTGAGACAGCCAACCAACCACACAGGGGCTGCTGGGCGCACACTTTCATTTTCAAGCAGAAGGGACTTTGGAATCTGAAGAGAGGAGTTGATGTTGGTGGGGGATTCTCAACACAGTGAGCTACATTTCTTTTTAAGAGTTTATTGATTGATTGATTGATTGATTGTATATGAGTGCTCCATCTGCACGTTCACCTGCAGGCCAGAAGAGGACATTAGATTCCATTACAGATGGTTGTGAGCCACCATGTAGTTGCTTGGAACTAAACTCAGGACCTCTGGAAGAGCAGCCAGTGCTCTTAACCACTGAGCCATCTCTCCAGTCCGTGAGTTAAAACTATGATATTTATCAGGGCTCTGAACCTCATCTCCTGTGTGTTGCTTGAATTCCCAGAGTGTTCAGGTGTATGCACACATCATACCCCCACCCAGTGAACACACATATGCATCCACACAAGAGCCTGCTAGGAGCCAGTGCCAAGTAGTCTCTTGGCCTGCACATACGGGGCCAGAGGCCTTTGTGAAACCTCACCTGGGAACAAGTCTCCATGGACCAGAGTTTCAGACAGGTCTGGGTCACACTGCACACACTGCAGGATCTACTCACTGCTGTGTCTTTTACAGGCTAAAGGACAGTGACATCCTTTACAAGGTCTTGTGGAGTGAAGCTTTGCTGTGAACCTAGTACTTGTCTTGTCCACTGCCATTCCTCTCCTGTTTTCCTCCTTGGTGGACTTTTGTTGTTGTTAGACAGGTCTCATACAGTCCAGGCTAGCCTCAAACTTACTATGTGGCCCAGGCTGGCCTTGAACTTGTGATTCTCCTGTCACAGCCTTCTCAGTGCTGAGATTGCAGGCATGAGCCACCATTCTCAGTTCCCTCTCTTAAAGCCAACTGCTCTGAAGTGTTTGGGGTTTGTAAGGATGCTTGCAAAATGGAGTGTGTGCGGGTTTTTTATCTACTTGACTCGTTCAGAATTACAGATCTCTTTCTCTTGCTGCTCAGCATTGCCTTTAACTCTTCCAGAACTCTGAAGAGCAATTTCCCTCCCACTGTGCAGAGGCTGCTATGGTTTGCACGACATCCTGACTAATATCCTAGGCACGAGCCCCTCATCCCTCAGCACAAGAAACAGTGCCACAGATGCCCTCAGACCCTTATGAGACTATTCATGGGGGTTCCTTTGAAGCATTTTTCCAGGAGCAGAAATAGCTGGGTCACAGAGTGTGCCTGGCTTTTATTGGCTTCAGCATAGCTACTTCCATTTTAGAATGGTCACTTTGGTCAACACCCCTCCTATAATACTGCAATTGTTACTTTTTCTTGTCTCAGTAATAAAATACTCAAGAGGAATAACTTAAGAGAGGGATGATTTATTTGGCTTGGGCTCAGGGACACAGCCTATTGTGGAGGGAAAGGCATGGTGGCAGGCTGTAACTAGAGTGTGGAGTCATTGTTACATTGTATCAGCAGGCCTGAGGCAGAGTCAGCAACTCTCAACTTTTGGGGCACAGTTAAAAATCATACCTAGAAGGCTCTACATACTCTGTCACCTGCTGAGTGGCAAGTGTTCAGACAAGTGAGTCTGGAGAGGACATACTGCACACAAACCTCAATAACTAGGTTATTGAGGATTCTTTTCCACACTGTCATTCAGGCTCCCTAGTTGGGAAACATGATGTCCCATTAGATTGTTAATGTTGATCCCGAGGTTAAGTTCTGGTGAGCCAATGACATGAGAAGAGAAAGCCTATGAAGACGGCTTGAAGACAGAAATGAATATTGGTGTTACCATACTGCTCCATTCTCAAAAGACTGCCTTAAATCCATGGCTATGCCGAGCTTCTTCTGTTTGCACACTCTATTGCACCCACTCCTCCTCCCACTCCATCTGCTCCTCCTGCTCCTCCTCCTGCTCCTCCTCCTTCTCCTCCTCCTGTTCCTCCCACTCCATCTGATCCTCCTGCTCCTCCTCCTCCTGCTCCTCCTCCTCCTGCTCCTCCTCCTCCTGCTCCTCCTCCTCCTGCTCTTCCTCCACCTGCTCCTCCTATTCCTCCTCCTCTAGCTCCTCCACCTGCTCCTCCCACTCCATCTGAATCTCCTGCTCTTCTTGCTCCTCCCTGCTCTCCTTGCTCTCCCTGCTCTCCCTGCTACCCCTACTCAGGCCTGCTCCACTTGGTAAGTCCTACTCTCATGATCCTCTAGGCTAACCTGTGTGGGAGACTCACTTGGTCTTCTGATTGGTTGAGGCCATTGAGGGATAGCACTGGGGACTAGAAGGGGGGACTAGAGGACCCTGAGACAGGAGGAGAGTGAAGTGATGATTTACCTCTGACCAATCTGTCAATCTGTCATCAAAGTATCTAGCTCTCTCTCTCTCTCTCTCTCTCTCTCTCTCTCTCTCTCTCTCTCTC
>JANHMN010000016.1:35858784-35917019 GCA_030674055.1 Rhabdomys pumilio | reverse complement strand
CACCCGCACCCGCACCCGCACCCGCACCCGCACCCGCACCCGCACCCCCCCCAACACACACATCCTCCCCAACTCCTGAACTTTCAGAGAGTGTCCTCTTGTGAGGACCAAGAAAGGATGCTTCCCTGTCCTCCTGGTTTTGAGGGTGGGAACTAAGGGTAAGCAGTAGGCAAAACCAGGCAGCTTCTTCTCACTCCGAGAGCCCTTCCCTTCTATCCAGCAGCTTCTTAGTCTGCATCTGAGGCCTACTCCATGGTTCCTGATGCCAAGACTGCACTGAACCAGCTTGGAGTACCTCTGTGTGCTAACTCAAAGCCACTAGGCTGGTACTTGGGTGCCCCTCCTCTACTGACAGTTCAGGGTGGACCAGTGAGTATGTGAAGAAATGTGTAGATCAGTAGCCCTCAAACATTAGTGTGCCTCAAAAGCATCTGCCGGACTTCTTAGGGTTTTCTTTTAGCAGATCCGGAGTGGACCCAGAATGCAGTGTTTGCCACCTCGCTTTGAGGGCCACTTGCTGAGTTCAGGTCAGTCTATCTGCCAATTGTAAAGGGTTGTGTGTAGCGTAGACCAACTGAAGGGCCAGTCTGGGCTGCATCCCAGTTCTTAGGGCTGGGTAATAGGGGAAATGTGAGAGAAGAGTTGGTGGAAGTTTCCAGAGACGAAACAAGATTAATATAGAGACGAGGAGTCTGACTCTGCTGCCCTCTCTATAGCAACCTGCCTACCCCAGATGTACTATCAGCTTTTATCTGGCTGCTGCTGCACTTTGGATTTCAGATTGACCTGAGTTAGAATCCTGGAGGCCTGGGGCTCCTCAGCTTTGTGCTATGTAACGTGCCATTGTTAAAGAGGAGCAAGAGCCAAAATTTCATGGCTCAGAGCTGTTGGGTCATGCAGCAAGAGAGGTGGTGGAGGGCCAGAAGCTACGACACCTCCTGGGGGGAGTGGTGTGTGTGTGTGTGTGTGTGTGTGTACATGCATAGCTCAATGGTCCAAGGTGATCGCCAGTTCCATGGGGGTGCACAGCTAGCCAAGGCTGTGAGGCCCCTCTGGAACAAAAATTGGTCCCTGGTCATTACCCTTGGGTGCTGAGAACAAGCTCCTGTAGGCAGGGACATACAGAGGGAAGAAGGGACAGGATTCTAGTCCTGCCATGATGCTAACTGATCCGCGATTTTGGCCAAGTCTCTTCCCTGTTTTGTCCATCTGTAAATGGGACCTTGGTTGGGATTGGGTTGTGGGGATGTTAATTTCACAGAGGCACCTTCGCCCAGACGGTTGTTATCTCCTCATTCCTTGCAACCCAGAAACGGGTGTCTTTGGAAGAAGCTCCATTTACGACTCCCAGGTTGGAGATTTGGTACAAACAAGCTGGGGTATGCATTGCCGGCGCTTTGGACATCCCATTGCCTCGCCTGGACCTCTAGGGGGCGCTGTCTCCCGAACAAGGGCGTGGTTCTCTGGCTCAGAATCGACCTTGGGCCAGAATATATACCCTGTAACACCACAGCAGGGCAGCGGTGGGATACAGGCATGTGATGTGTTTGGCATAGAGTACCACACAGGGAAGAGCCCCATGGATACAGCTATCCGGTTAGTGGGGACCTAATCAGCCCTAAATTTTGCTAGGCTCTGCAGCAGATAAACCTAAGATTTCCCGGAAAGATTTGAGAAAGCATCAACCTGGGCCAGCACAGGTCTAAAGGAGCTATCCCAACAAGTAAAGCCTGGCTACAGGCTTCCAGGCCACCTGGTGCGGATCAAGTTCCTGCCTGGGTCTGGTGTGGAGGTCAGGAGGGTGGCACCATATCAGGGGGCACCTTGCTTCATCTTTCTGGATCTGCCCGGACAAATCATGTTTATTCACTCATTTGTAATCGCTTAATACTTGCTGATGGACACTGTTCTGGTGACAGGGATGCATGCATATATATATATATATATATATATATATATATATATATATATATGGCTCAGTCTTCTCTTGTGGAGCTGTTGTTAAGTGTTTAGTTCGGAATAGAGACTTCAGCTGTCACTGCCATCATGGTCATCTGAAGGTTTGTAATCCATTGAGCTTAGACTAGAATGTAGCTCTGCCACCACTGTGCTGTCCCTGGTTCCTAAGCAGCTGGGTTCTTTCCTAGGTGAGGTTATCCTGCAAAGCCAGGCCAAGGTCTGGTCCTTACACTGAGATTTCTGGCTCCATGTAGGGAGTTTTCTTTGTTCTCAGCCTCCAAACTCAGGTTTTTTCTGACTCCCCAGGCTCCTCTACTTAACCTACTTCTGCTCTTAGTTTCTGATCTGTTGGGAGACTAGAAGGAAGGCAACAACTCCTCATGTGGGCCTGGGGCTCCAAGCACCCTCTGAATGTGTTAGAAATGTGCCAGGCCCTTCATCCCAGCACTCTGGAGGCAGAGGTGGGTCTCTGTGAATTTGAGGTCAACCTGGTATACATTGCTAACTTCAGGTCAGCCAGGGTTACACAGTAAGACCTTGTCTTAAAACAAAGCACCCCCCCCTCCCAAATGGGGGATCCTTAGTCTTGCAGCATCCTTTCTGAATCAGAGCCTGTATTTTGACAAGTCCTCTCCCTCCAATGACTCATCGGCTGACCCAGTATGGAAGGCTGTTCTATGTATGGGTCTGCTGCCTGGAATGGCTTGCCTCACCAGACAAAATGGAAGAGTGGTCTTCCGAAAATGCCCTGATGCTTGAAGAACTCAGTCACTGCTCTGTTCAGGACCTTCATTTTTTTTCATTTCTAGGGACTTCCTGTCCTTGTCCTTAGAATCTTCCCCAAGAAAATATCTTCTGGATTACTGATAGCCTACCCATGACATTAATTGACAGGGTGAGAAGTCATGATGGACTCAACTGTGGGTCTGTACCCAGTACAGCAGAGGTGATTAGCCCATGTTTACTGACCCATTCCTGGCAAATGCAACATGACAGTGGGGTAAGAGCTCACTGAATTGGGCAGCTTTGAGGTTTGCAGCCTTCTGTTTCAAAAGCCCATGTCTGCTGTCAGGATGCTGTGTGGTTTCTAGTTTTTAAAATAAAAACTGCCATCACACTTATTTCTATGTATATGGGTGGCCATAGGTGCCACAGCATTTGTATGGAGTCAGAGAGTCAGTCTTCCTTCCTTATACTATGTAGATCCTGGAGATTGAACTTAGGTGGTCCAGTCTGAGGGGAAGTGCCCTTACCCACCTCATCTTCTGCCCAGGATGCGATATTTTTGACAGAATCCTAAACTGTCTGTCCATGAATGCACAAAGCCAAGGACAGCAAATATATGGGACCCACATGACTGTCCCTCTCTCACACTCTGGGTAGACATCAATAATTGATGACAGCTGACTTTGTGGCATGACCTTCCAGTCCTTTCTCACAGAACCCCAGGGAACAACTATCAATTGATCAGACATGGCACTGTTTGTGATCTTTGCCTCGGGACTCCCTCCTGGGAGCTGCCCTCCACAGATCAGTGCACATGAGACAAGGCAGTCAGGCTAGAGCCCAAGGATGCCCATGGCTCCCACTCCCACCGAACTGCCTATTGTGTATGTGTGCTGCTGCACCCAGGGAGGGCCTCATAACAACCTTTCCCCAGCTGTTCAAGGCTGGGTGGTGAGCGCAGCAAGGCTCACCTTTGCACACAGGTCTCTCTATAGGCCAAATTCACATATGTAGTTTAATATAGGCCTCTACGTAGCTTTCTATATTCACACCCAATCTCTTTTCATGCCCCGTATATACCCTCACCTTGGTTCTGACCTCTCTGTCTGTTGTCCTGTTAAAGAGCAATACTTCCAGCTATCATGCACTGTGGTGCCTCTCAGCCCCCAGAGCTTTGGGGAATGAACACAGAAGGGCAAAAGGTGCCTTACATAGGTGTCAACATTTCTGCCTGGCATGGTAACTCAGTTTGTGCCTGGAAGGCATCCTTTACACAACTGTAAGGCCATGCCAGAAAGACAGCTGACATCAATTATTGATGTCTTCCCAGACTGTGGGAAAGGGTGACGGTCATGTGGGTCCCTTTTATTTGCTATTCTCATCTCTGGCCTTGGAGACAAGTTCCTTTCATAGCCAATGAAGCCTTTGCAAGTACTCACATGTGCACTGAAATCCCATGCTGGCTGAGGAAGGGCTTTCTTGGGAGGGACTCATGCATCTGTGAGGGTTCATCAGCTCCAGACAATCGGGGCTACCATCAGAAAGGCAGCTCAAGACACACCAGCCCAACAGTAAGTTAGCCTGCTGTGTCCAGACTTTAGGTCCCAAGAATGATGTCCATGGGCAGGTTCTGACTGGTCAGCGTCTCTTTGCCAGAGTATGGTGCATGCTAGCAAAAACTCCTCTGTTCCTTCAGCACCTAAACTGCTTGGTGTTTGACAAATGCTCAGTATTTAGGGACTGACTTACCTTTACCTTAGTTCCAGATCAGCCAGAAGTCCCAGTGGTTCAGTCAAGTGACCCCAGGACTCTTGCCTAACACTCTGGATCCCATCTGGCCTTGGCACCCAGTGCTCCCTGGAGCAAGTCTGCTCCCATGAGTTTGGATTTCATGACATCACTAGTTCCTCTCATTAAATAGTTCAGGGCTGCTTCACCACCCCTCCCCCGGGGTAGGAAGCCAGGCCTGAACTGGTCACTTGGGTATAAGGAAGGCTGCACTGTTCTCAGTTCTCGATCTGTGCTGGTTCCTGTGTGCAAAGGGTCTTACAAATGTCTCACCAAATTCTTTGTGAATCCTAAGAATTATTTAAAAGTGTGTGTGTGTGTGTGTGTGCGTGCGTGTGCGCGTGCATTCATCAGATAACTTGTAGGAGTCTGTTCTCTCCTTACACCATATGGGTCTTAGAGATGGAATTCAGGTTGCCAAGCTTGGTGGCAAAAAAGCACACTTGCCTGCTGAGCCATGTGGCCCATCCCTAACTTATTATTATTATTATTTTTTTTTTTGTCTTCAGCTTCTTACAGAGGAGTAAACAGCTTCAGAGAGGCTGATTAACTGGGTTAAGGGTCCTCAGCTAGCACGAGGCACGCAGGACAAGTCATTAAAGCAATGTCCTCGAGCACCATGTTGCAAAGCTCCTTGAGGCAGACCTCATTTGCAAGTTCTCAACGAGTGCGAACACACATATTCTGGGTGACATCTATCCATAGCAGTCTCTGGTCTCAGCCCACAGCTCAGTAAGACATTCTTTGAAACTCAAATTCTTTGACCACTTGCTGTAGAGAAGGCAGCCTGAGAAGAGGCTGGCTCAGGCTCCCGAAGTCTAGCTCCCTCTACAGTGAGACACTCCTGACCACAGAGCTCAGCGAATGCCAAACACATTTATATTAACCATAACTTTGAATTCTTCTTCCCCACAACTAAGAATAGGAAACGTTGACCAGACAGTTATCAGTCCCTGGGCCATATTCATCTGGCCTACATCTCTGTGGCTGGCCGAGGGACAAGGCCTGAGACAGCTGGCCTGTTTGCTAGGTCCCAGCAAATCAGACGGCAAGTGAGATCACTCGCTCATTGATTTGCATCAACAGTACCCACTTCCTGGCACAGTCACTACCCAAGGGCCCAAATAATGACTTCACGGAGCCTGGATGGTAGATGTGCGCTGCCAGCCAGCCCCCCAGGCAGGCCTCAGGACCCTTGTGTCCTGATAGTCTTGACCAGGGTCCAGTGATAGCTTGGTGAGGCTCTAAGGATCCCACCTTACCCACTGTCAATTCTAGACCCAAGGTTAGTGGCTCTGGCAAAGGTCTCTAGAGTGTCAGGGCCCCTTGATACCTTAGGACTGTTTCAGGGGAAATGTCTCTTAAAAGACTGGGGTCCCCAACATTTGATTGTGACAGAGGTTGAAAATCTTGGCAGAGAGCTACTAGGGTGCACTTTATATAGCTTGACCAGCCCGGTAGCTGCAGAAGTATAGGATTTGTTGAAACCCACAAGAAATAGACTCAAGATCAGTAAACCTGGAATTACACTCCAACCTGAGAAGGGAACGGGAAGCTGTTTTCTCCCTATAGATGAGGCTTTGACAGTTGATGAGGGTCCCTAGCTTTGTAGCCACTGGGCTGTGGGCAACCTTCTCCAAGGACAGAGCTTTGTCAGACCTGTACTTCATCAGGTACCGCCTGGCTCAAGTGCCCTCCCTTGAAACCTGCCACAGCTCCCCAGACGTGATCCCTCTACCTCCATCTCCCAGGAAGTCCCCTTTCCTTTGAGCTCCCGCGTAGCATATAAATGCATAATCTGTATTCGGTCTTCCCAGCATCTTTTTTTCTCCTTCGCTTTCTTCAGTTTATTATCCATGAGTAGGTCTCTATACGCTCCAGTTTACTCAAAGTGGTGTCACAGTCTTGGTCCAAACACATGAACTTTTATTTACTTTCAATCACAAAGACATCCCAACTTGGACATCACGTGTTTAAGCAACACACCACCTTTTTCTTTGAATAATGGTGTTAAGTGAGATGAAGTCCTCTGAGATCTGCCTTAACATTTTAAGGCATGATGCCACGGTGCCACATGGCCATGGCTGTAATGCTCATTCTTGCCTGACTCTTAGTGAAGGAACTTTTGGGGCATACAATGTGACTTTAAGCTAGCGCTTGCTCACCCACCTACTGTATTAGCCTCCCCGAGTCTGCTCTGCTCATAAGCCCCATAACGATAGGGACCTTTTTGGTCCGCAACCCTCAGAACAGTACCTTCCTGCAACTGGCTGCATGGGAGATGCTAAATAAATAGGTAGGCTCATTCCCACTTTCAGGGAGAAAACCCTCCAAGACTTTGCTACCGTTGGCATCAAGAGCAGCTGTATACTTTTACATGGGCTGGTTTCCACAATGGCTCCACACATGCCGCAGGCACCGTGAACATGCTATGGATTGTTTGAAGACTCTGGGTCTGCAGCAGGAAGAACTGCCTCCTTTGTATATGGCCAAGGGCATTCTGGCTTTTCTGAGCCAGGACCCCAGCTCACCCTGTAGGTCCCCAGGGGTCAAGCTTGCTGAGATGGACATCCACCAAGGTGAGAGCCATGATGTAGAGAAAAATCACAGGCCTGGGGCCAGGAGAGCTACTTTCTATTCCTGGGCCTGCCATTAATAAGCTGGGTGACCTTGGGTAAGTCACTTTGTCTCTTTTCTCATCTTATGAGTCTGGACAGTGACAGCTAATGCTTGAACTTGAGAACTCATCAGAGACACAGAGGAAACATGTTAAAAGTAGATTCCTAGGCCCCAACTCCACACAGCTTGGGGCAGCAGGCCAGAGTGAAATGGATCAGTACAATATTTATATGATAATGAATCTTAAAAAAAAAAAAAGAGCATCAGAAGCACTTGCCTATGGTTAAAAAATTCAATAGTGCTTCCCACCCCCTGTAGTGGTATCTACAGGCAACCACTTTTAATCATCTGTTTTTGATCTTCTGGGGGTTACCATCTTATTGTTAAATAATATGCCGGCTCTTGTTTTATCGACTTCAAACACCACCATTGTCTTGCTGCTCTGATAGATGAGGACTTAGCTCCCTTGTGCCACCCCATTCCCAATATAGTTCTGACACTATTTTTGGCAGCTGTATTTTAATGAGCACCCCAAGTGATTCTGATAGAATGGGTCTGCCAGCCATGCTTTGAGAGGAAACTGCCCTGGGAGATTTTTCAGTAGACACCCATGTTCTCTCATGCACCTCCCCCCTCCCCGACTCCCTTTTGCAGTGCTGGGGTTTGAGTCAGGCCTCTCTTCATGCTAGGTGAGCGCTGTCCAGCTGAGTTCTGCACCCAGCGCTGACCCCTGATTCTGCTTGGCTTCTAGATTTGCTGATAGGTCTTTTTCCTACCTCTGAATGTTCTAGAAGGCTGGTTGCCAGCATTAGGCTGGTAACCACATTGCTCTGGGTTTGGGTGGGCTGTCGAACTGTTCTAATCCCCTGTTTTCATGAAGTGTGTGACCAGTCCTTCAGGTGCTAATGTTGAGCTTTCTCCTTTCGGGATGGCTGAACTCTGCCTTCTTTGTAACCATTCGTGGTGGTGTATTCAGAGAACTCAAAGGAGACTATAAACTGATGCTCATGCCACCTCGTTGAAGAAGTGAGCACACAGGAACCTGTACAGCAGGAGTCCCCTAAATAAAACACCACAACCCGGTGAAGCTGAAAGGCGAAAAGCACAAAAGAGGCAAAGTCATCCATTGGGACAGAGGTCAGAGAGGGGTCGCCTGTGGCTGACTGGGAGGGGCTGCTGATGGTCCGACTCTATCGGGCCGAGTGTGGTACCGTTTGTGTAGTTTCTGTTCATGCATTGAGCTATGTCCCTGGTAAACTTTTCTGAATTTAACATACCTGCAAATCAGGGAAGGAGCAATACCAAGTAGCTCTCCTTCCATCCTCCTAACGTGCATCTGTTTACACAAGCCCTTCCCTGCAGGGAAGGCAGACACAGCACCCTTGCTGGGGTGGTTTGAGAGGTGGGAGAGGCTGAGTATAGCTGGAGCTCAAGTCTGATAGATTTCAGAAGTCCAGCGAGGCGCCCTGCGGAGTGAAGCAGCCTGCTGGGTCAAGGAAGTGGTTGCAAATGAGACCCAAGCATATCCCCTGGGAAGGATGACAAGACACCAGGGGACCAAGACTGCTATGCCATCTTCCCCACCTGCCAGCAGCCAAGCTGCCGGGTAGAGGGTGGTGTATGGGCCCCCAGCCCGCCTCCCCAGGCTGCTGGCCAACCTAGTGTAAATATTATTACACTCCCACGCATCTGAAGGACGTTAATTATTAAAACACATGCCACCCAGGGTAGTGCACTGTAATTAGGTTCAAATTAAATTAGCATCCTCTTGTAATTAGGACATCAATAACCACTCTTGAGGCTCCAGCACTCCAGCCCCTCCCTGATGCTTCCCAACATGGGCTAATGCAAGAAAAGGGGTCCATTTGACTAACTCTCCCCAGGATGTAGAAATAATCAAGCCAATAAATAAAGGGAGGCAGCTGGTGAGGCCTTCCCTCCACTGCCTGCCTTCTCTGCTGGCCCTGCATGTAACAGAGAGGAAGATGATGTCACTGAGAAGGGGCTTCATGTATCAGAATCTCCCTGTCAATCATCAAACCCCAGAGTTCTAGGAATTCCCAGTACAAAGTCAGAGATGAACAAACCCTTCCTTATCTGTCAGACCAACTTTCTCTCCCCCCCCCCCAACCCCCTGGACATTTCTCTAGCCACTTGAGCCAGGGGCTTAGACCCTTGAAACTGCAGGACATTACTGGGTTTTCTTCTTGTACAGCACTGGCTGCCTCCTTGCCTAGCCTACAGGCCCCGAAGGACCTCAAAATAGCCCTGACACTTTGCTGGACCTAATGCTGTGCTAAGTGTTTTCTGGGTATTAATCTGTCTAGCAGAGGCAAGAAGGGGGTGAACAATTGGGGGCAAGCCTGGAAAAGCACAGGGGAGGGACATAATCCGTGGTTCCAAACCCCAGGAGCAAGTCCAGAAGCCCAGGTATTCTGGGTCTTGCCGCAAGTGCCAATGCGGGACCAGCATGGATGGAGACAAGAACACGATAACGCATTTGCACACAACTGTCTCCTTCATCTGTACCCTCAACACCGGGACTCCTCAGCAGCTCAACAGATGTGGCAGAGACAGGCGCAGCAGGCTGGAGCCTCAGCAGAGGCTGCCTACCTGGTGACTGCCCTGACCTCTGTCTAAACTAGCTTTGGAAGAGAATGGGAGTAAGAAGTGGGAAGGCTCTGGCATAATCTCATCTGGAAAACTATGGAAGGCTTATCCTTGGGTGCAGATGTAACCAAGGCAACGGTTACGACGGGGAGATGATTTCAGACCCTTTTAACAAAGAGTAGGTTGGCATCTTGCCCCTCTGCCGACTGTGCTCATTGTGAATGCACAGCAGCCAGCCTTGAGGCCTTACTGGGAGCACTGTGGAGGGTTAAGAAATCAGCTGGGCATTCAATCTCTTCTCTATGGACCAAGCAAAGTGGAGCCATCATACTAGCAGCCTACTGGGGGTGACAGGGTCACCTAAGCCATCATCACTCTGAGGATTTGGCAGACAACCTCAGGGCTGCAATGGGTCCTGGGATGAAGTTCCTGTCTGTAGAGGGTCTGAGATGAGCACAGTCCTTGTTCTGAGCAGCCCTGAGGGGCTCAAGAGAGAAAGGCAAGCACAGGGTTCCTGGAATGACTCCCTGCGTCTCCCCAACCATTCCTCTTGCTTCTCATTTCCAAAGATGTATTATTATTGTTTTTTCAAGACAGGGTTCCTCTGTGTTACTCTGGCTGTCCTGGCACTTGCAGGCCAGGCTGGCCTCGAACTCAAGAGAGTGGCCTGCCTTCACCTTCAAAGTGCTGGGACTTAAAGGCTTGCATCACCACCACCAAGCTCAAAGATGGATTTATTGTTTTTAAAAATTATGTGTATGTGTCTGTGTGTGGGTACGGCCATGACAGTGCAGGTGCCCTTGGAAGTTAGAGATGTCAGAACCTCCTGGAGGTGGAGTTTCCAGATGGCTGTGAGCTGTCTCACCTAAGATGGCACCTGAACTCAGATCCTCTGCAAGAGCAGCCTGTGCTTTTAACTGCTGAGACACCTCTCCAGCCTGTGCTTTGTGGTTCTTACCATTTTTGCTTCTTATCCTACACAGGCACCCAAGACCAAGAGGAGTATCCCTCTGTCTACAGATGTGTCCTGAGCAGAAGCTCATATGAAGGCTGCCCAGAGTTTGGGGGGGATGTCTGGCTTGAGGGAAAGTCAGCCTGTTTTCACTGGTGCCTCGCACTAAGGCTGAGACAGCTTTGCAGCATCATTGTGGGTCAGAGAGGCAGAAAGTCAAGTCACGGGATTTTCTCAAAGTATGTGTCTAAGAAGGGCAGGTAGCCTGTGTCTAGGCTCTTTTTTTTTTTTTTTTTTTTTGCCCATCCCTCAGAATTACCTGCAAGTGATGGGCCTTTCATTGCCAACAGGCTTACATGGCTGCTCCAGGCCGTTCCCAGTCCACAGTTATGGACTACAAATGGTTCTTCATGGCTCAACCTCAAAGATTCTGAGAATACTTATTAGAATAAGAGCTAGCTTATGCCAACACGTCTTCCAGAGCAAGAGCAACAGGCCTTCTTCACTAGCTCTGGGATAGCCTCTCAGAGTGCCTGCTATTTCAGCCCTATTCTCCAAGTGCATCTCTCCCCCCCCCCTCTCTCAATAATGGTGTTAGTGAGTGAACCTAGGGCCTTAATACATGCAACTGTATCATTAAGGTGTAGACCTGATCACTTTTAAACTTTCTTTTGAAGACAGGACAAGTCTAAGTTGCTCAAGTTGACCTTAAACATAATGTAGTTCAGGCTGGCTTTAAATTAAGGATTTTCCTGCCTCAGTCTCCTGAAGTTGGGGTATACCTTGAACTACCAGGTCCAGCTTACTGGTAATCTCACGGTAGGAACTGGGAGAGTCCTCCCTGGAATTCCTCTGGGGTACTTGCTGGGACCATGCTGTAGATGAGCCTGAGGGACAATGAACACTGCAGGCCTCTGAAGCAGAGATCCTGAACGACAGTCACATTCAGTGATGTCTGCTACTGCAGAATGGCTGCGGTAGTCTTACCAGGCCTCAGTGCTACCTAGAACTCTATGAGCAGCCTTGCTTTCGGGGACTGTTGTCAGGCTTCCTCCTGGCTGGCTGGGGCCAAGAACCCAGTGTTCAGGCTCTACCATGACAGTAAGGAGAGCTGCAGACAGCAGGTACTATTTTATTGGGTCTCAAAAGCTTTAAATACAGAACAGGCTGGTGAGGGGGCAGATATGGACACACTGGAATTTGAGAACAGACATATCAGAAGTCACATGATCAACACTTAGACAGAGCTTGGGAAGAAGGGTGGTCTGGGGGAGAGGTGGGTGCCAGCTGACAGCTGCCGCCTCTGTGTCACGATTATACCCTTCACTAACACAAAGTCTTTCATGGTTCTTTCCTGATTTGAAGACAATTTAAAAAAAAAAGACAGCCCCCTCCCCCCAAATAAAAATACAAAATCATCTGGGAGAGACTGGACGGCAGTACCACTGTGAGGGGCTGCCCCCAACAACCCTCGGGCTCTCCACCCCAGCTCCAATGCTACCCAGGGCAGAGGAGGTTTCTGTACATTGAAGCAAGCTGGACCCAATCTATACTGCCCCGACCAGGTCTGGCAGAGGGAGGAGGTCTGGCATCAGCAGTGCTGGGGGCCAGGCCGGTTCTCCTTAGCGACTGTATCCAAACTCATCTGCATCATCGGCTCGGAAGTCTCCATAGCGCCACAGGTTCAGCTGTAAGAGAGCGAGATAGAACATGGCTCTTCACGGTTGTGTGACCCAATGGAAGCCACAAGGCAGTGCCTCTCAAACTCAACATCTCTAGGACCCCCAGTCAAGAACTCACCCTGGCACTCTTGGCTGATTCCTGGGCATTCAGGTATTCTGTGATCTGAGGGACATAAGAAGATGGGAAGTGGTTAAGATGAAGGTGTTCTTGAATTAGCAACCAAAAAATGCTGCTGTAGGTCAGTGGCCCCCAGAGGAGCTTTGTACTTAGGGCAAACTGCAGGATGTACAGTCACATTGTTCTCTGCGATTGCTCAACTTTGCACTGGCTAATCCATGTGCTCATAGGTCTCGTCCCTTCATGTCCCACTTGGGATTTATCCCACCCCTCAACTCTCTAATAAAATACCGTCTTCATGCCAAGTACAATGACCCCCATTTAAAAGCATGCATTCTGCTTCTGATCCTCAGGACTAGACTTCTGTTTCCCCCTTTCTACCACAGTTAACACCTTGTGACATTTTATTTAGCTTATGTTCACTGTCTCATGCTGGAATATAAGTTTTACAAGGTAGGGTTAGGGTTTGCCAATTTTCATTATAGATAGTGGGCAGAAGGAATTATAGCTTTCAGAGATATTGTAAATAGCTTCATGTGAGAACATTAAGATAACCAATGCCTCTGACCTACACACCAACAAAACACCATGTGGACCTATGGGGTGAGGAACAAGGCCAGGTAAAAGGGCCTGGGAAGGGGAGCAATGAGCTGAGGGAAGAGATGCAAAGTGGAGAAGCTGGTACCCACATACCGTGTTTCTCAGTGGGGAAGAAGTGGGGGCTACCTGCTTGCCAGTTCCAGCCTGAGAGCTACGGAGCCAAGCATCCTATCAGTCTGTCTCTCTGGAACGTTCATAGATATTTGCCTCAGCAGGGAGGTAGGCTGGCCTGCAATGAGGCCATAGCTAATGCTTATAGGAGGCTAGGAGACACTCGTGGTACCAAATGGAGGTGCTGCAGATGATTCAGAATCCACACATAGCAGGCAACAGATGAAAAGAGCAAGGAGAACGGACTGTGGTTAACTCCAGAGGGTAGCTAATAAACAGTCTCTTTGTGTGATGAGCCCAAGGCCCAGCTTCTCAAGAATGAGCCCCCATCTCATCAATGGGGGTTCACAGTAACCTGGGTCCCGGGGCTTTCCAAGTAGGCTGGAGGAGCCTTGTGAGTCTTTTGGAACATTTATAGTTACCACATGGCTAGGGTGGTCCTGGGTAATAGGATTTGAAGACTGTATATTAGCAAAAAGGGCTGGAGGAGCCAGGTTTTGACCCTCTGCATCGCCCCTGGCAAAGCTCCCTAGCCTGTCGACTGGGGCACAAACAGAGGGAAAAACTTTCTGCTCTAGTTTGCAGCTGCATTCTCAGCCAAACCCGCAGCCAATTAATTTGTGCTTTAATTAGATTTTTTTTTAAAAACCCAACAAACCCAAATCCATTATCTTTCCCCAGCAGGACCAGGAGGCTGGTGGATTCTCTGCTTCCTCTCTAGCTCTGGGTGTAGTCCCCAGTCCCCCATCTGTGATACTGCTGATGGTGCAGGGTATGTGCGAAGGGCCTGCTTCCAGGATGGAGCCCCTCTCCAAATCACATACCACTTTCTGGAACTGCTTCTCCTTGCGCACCTCCACCATGACCAGTCCTTCCTTCACCAGGCCCAGTCCCACATCGCCTTTGGAATCCGCAAACTGCAGAGTGACGTGGGGGCAGCTGGCACTCAGGTGCTCCACGTTGAGCAGGCACTGCGTGTTTTGGATGTCGCGCACCACACTGTCCACCGCGTCTGTGCGAGCGTCCTCCTGGACAGGGATGAGCCATGTTACTGAGAGGGACAGGTGAAGGTCAAACAACAGCTATCTGGGACTCAAGGCCAGTCCTTTGACCTCCAGCAGAGCCTGTGACACTCACTCCTCTGTGGTGTCTGTGAGTGACAAACAGGTCCTAGACATCAAGAAACCCTTCCTGTACCCAAACCAATTGCACAGAAACCGTTCTTATAACCAAATTTTGGGCACCCACTCACCTGGCTTGTTTCTGAGGAAAAAATGTCTTTTTTTCTGCCCCAAACTTACCTAATGACTGTTGCTCTGGCCCCTCTAAACCTCTAGTCTGGCTCCAGCATGCTGACCCTATCAGATCTCTGTTGTCTTTACTGTACTAGCATCCTGCATTGTCGTCACATAGCTCCCAACCTCACACACACACACCCAGCTTACCACGCCTTTGTGGTCTCTTTTCCCTTCCGCATACTTTTGTGAGTAGGTGGGAAGTTAGGGTGATGACTCCCACCTTCCCACTAGCAGCTAGTATCCTCGTGCTGGAGGCAGCTCTGCACATGTGGCTCACACCTTAGCTCTGAGCACCAGGTTCACTCTGAAGCTAAAGCCTCGTCTCTTTGTCAGAACTCTAGGTCTTCTTTCTCTTCTACACTGGACCCTGTGCAGCCCTGTGGAGATCCCACATGGCCAAAGTGTGCCTCCTTTCCCTTGGCCAAGAGCAACATATCCGTGTGTCAGGAATTCAGTGACATCTTAGCTTCCTCTGCCTTGTCCCACCTCTCAGATATTATCCCATGTCTCTGAGACTGGTCCTCTCTTCTCCCTAACCCTCCAACCATTCCTCCCACTTACAAAGTTATCAGAAACACATCTGACCATGTTTCACTTCCCTCCCTGCCTAAGAATAAACTCTTGTCAGGACAGACAAGACCACAATGTCCAGGCCCTAAATTACCTTTCTCTTCTCTCTTGCCATGGCCTGCTACTCACTAACATCCAGCTGTGGGGATGGAGTCTATTCCAGTGCACCTAACTCCTGAGGTCTACCCACTGCTCAAGAACTAGGTGAATTGCTATCATGCCATCTTGTCTGTGGTACCTTCCCTCAATTTCCAGAGTCAAAGCTACCCAGTCACAGCTCCTGCTCTTATCAACAACAACAGACGGTGCAGCACATTTCCATCTTCTGCCAGGCAGCAAGCTGCAGCAATGGCTTTGTCCAGTCAGTCCCCTCTGAAGAGGATGGTGTCTGTACTCACATCTTGGGGCACCTGGATGAAGGCGAAGGCATACTCTGTGGCTTGAGCTGGCAACACACGAGTGCTGAAGGCAGGCGGCAGGGTACCCAGGCGGGTAGACGGTAGGATCTCTCTCTACAGAGGAAGCACCAGGACAACATCACACTTACAGTGATGACCCCTCGCTTCAAGCATAACCCTCTGTACCAGGCTGCTGGACACTTCTACTTTGGGCCTCTCTAGCTCGTTCCTTGGCTCAGTTCCATTTTGCTAGTCTCATAGGCTTCTCTAGTTGGTAAAACCAACTGCTGTGGGCCCTATATTGGCATGCCAGGATGCTCCCATTAACTAAGACAGTCATGCAGATACCTGGGCTTGCCTCCTCATTCCCCTTCCCTCTAGTGCCCTTCTCTCTGCACATGGGCTCTAGTACTCCACAGGGCATGATATTCACATCAAGAAGAATCCTGGCAGTGCTGGGGATGCTTATGGTTCTCCACCCCAGTAGGTGGAGTCACTCTAGCCTGGTAAAACCTCTCACTGCATGCTCCCAGGTAACAAGATGAGAGCATGGTCCTAATTCTGGACTTTCTGCTAGCAGATCCTCATGTCTTATCGTTGAGCAATGAAAGGACAGTAGACAGCCACTGCCACACCTCAAGAGTGTCAAGTCTCTTAAGATCTATCACTGTTTGCAGGCCTCTGGCCACATTTACCTGTGCTTTCTAGTTGTTCACGGGGCCTGGCCTGTTTTATGAAGAGTAGAGGTGACCAATATATATGTCTCATCAGTAAGCTTAGCAGAACTTTTAAGAGATGGACTTGACCAAGGGGCCTACTGTGCCTAATGGTCCCTGCCTTGCCTGCTTTTCACCCTGGTCCCCTGCACTCACATTGCCATAGTCGATGTAGAAGACATGCACTTTGGCAGGGGATTCCACTTTTTCTACCCGGGCGCGGTACCTGCAATGATATCAAGGTCAGAGCGAGTAAGATAACGCTAAAAACCTCATCCCCCTGGGGATCCAGTAGTTCTTGCTCAGAGTCTTTGGGTGTTACGGGGACAGCTTTTAGCCCAGGGAAGCCCAGCCTCAGGGAGCTGTGAACAGCATCTATAGGAGCTGGAGTGGAGCTGGGAGCAAAGGAGGAAGAAGGGGAGCATGTGGAGCAGATTAATATGTCCTCAGGGTGTAAAGCAACAAGAGCAATGACTGGATTGATGTCTGCTGTTTAAACCCAGCACACTACACAGCAGTTGTAATTAGCTAGCAGATCTGTCTGGGAGGCCTCAGCAGGGAACACATCCAAGTCATTTTGTCACCCTGGGAAGACCATGGGCTCTACCCTTGGTAGATCATACATGAGTGACCTTCCGGCCTAGAAGTACAACTGCTTGTATCCCAGACAGCAGAGGTGGAGGGCTGGCTGGCTGGTCTGTGCTCACTGTGAACAAACCTCCAACTGACTCCTGACATCATTCTTCCTGTGAGGGCAAGGGCTGGGTTGGAAGGTATCAGCTGGCAGCATTGCTATCCTGGTGTCCTCAGGGGAGAGGGAGTGACACCACTTTATCCTACCAACTCTGGTGGCTGGTTAGATGACAGGCCCCCGACCCCTGACTGAGGAAGGATATCTTGAAGACCTGGCAGAGGCCGTTACCAACAACCCCACAGAAAGGACATGTTTGTGTGAACGTCTGCCATTAACAGCAGCTTTTACAGGCCTGTGCCCAGGATATTTCTCCATCCTATGTAAGCTCCACTGCCCTGCTGCTCCAAGGGGCTCACCATTCTCCATCTACAAATTTGGCAATGCAGAACTCTCCCCGGCGGGGGGCGTAGGAGCCCTCAACAGGAGGGTGGCTGGAGATGTCATTGCGCATGTTCTCCATCAGCTTTTCCAGCTGAGTGCCTGCAGGAAAAAGAGGGCAGTGAGACTTGGGGGCCTGGTTCACTCCTGGTGAACCTGGGGACTAAGCATGGGGTGAAGTTCCAGGGGGCTTGAGCACTGGCCACCTCAGCCTATGCAACAGAGTTCTCTGTGGCTCTCACGAGAGGCTTCATGACAGCCATATTCAAAAGCAAACTTGGTGACTTGCTAATACCAGGGGTCTTGCATGCACTGCATTGGCCATGTTCTAATGTACCGGCCACAGCTAAAGGAGCCCTGGGGAGTTGCCTGGGCCTTCTAAATTCCTTTTCAAGTACTGGGGATGGAACACAGGACCTATGTATGCCGGGGGAACTATCCTACTATTGAGGTACATTTCTTGGCTAGGTTTTGACTGAGGAAGGAAAATAGACACTGACCAAGGCAGAACAGCTTCTAGAATAAGGGCTGGGACTCTGGACCCCATGATTAGCAGGAGCCACTTTGCTCATGGTCTCTTGGGGGCAAAAGGATGGATCACTTACAACCACAGACAGGAAAGGACCTGAGTCAGAGCCTTGAAAGACGGCAAGTGATTCTCTGAGCAGGGCCAGGCTCCACCTACTCACAGACACTCTGACCTGTCACCCTGTGAAATTCATGTGGAACAACACTTCCACTGCTGCCAGGCGAGGTACCTTCCTCTCTCTCTTCTCAGCAGGGAACAGTGCCTGCTATACTGCTTCATTTCCCTGGCTGAGGGTCACAGCCCTTGCTGCTTACCTATAGCTACATGACCAGTACCCGGTCTCACTTCCCTCCTCTGGCTCCTGTCTGCAGTGCCTTCCCTAGCCCTGCTTTGCTGGGCATCAGCTCCCTGTGGTCTGCCCTTTTATGGCCCTTCTTGCCCAGATGCTAGTTCAGCCTCATAGCCTCCTTGCTCTTCTGCCCCATAGGTGAGGACAGGCCTTGTGCTGCGTGGTCTAAGTGTGGCATTCCTTTCCCTTCAGGGCTGAGGCCGCACTGTAACAGGTGCAGAACACATGTTTACTGTGGTTAAACTCGCTCCCATCCACTGCACAAGTTCCTCGTCTGTGTTTATGCTTCTGCCATTACACTGTGAGCTCCTTCAGGGCACAGACCATAGCTCACTTGATTGTTTACTTCCACAGGTCTGGTAGGATCCCCAGTGCATGCAGGGTGCTTAATAATTCAACCATCCTGAAATGATCTCTGCATATGCAACACATGTCATCTTCCCGGGCTGCTATGCACCCACAATCCTGGCACTCAGTCAACTGAGTGGTGAGGCCTCTGGGCTCCTCCAGAGTGCTCCTTGCCCACAGATACCCAAGCTCCTGGTACAGGGAAGCAGGTTTTACATTGACAGATGCTCCTAAATTTGGTCTACTTTTAGTGTATTGGATTTTTAGGTTCCCAGGCAACAGAAAGAAACAGGCTCATGCCTCCTGCCAGCAGCCACAGCATCCTGGAGGTCCTTATATAGGGTCTGATTGGTCACTTGCAGTTAATGTTTTGATCAGACTCTTTGTGAAGATGGGCTTTAATAGAAAGGGGGAAGGGTGAGAGGGTGTGCCTCGAGGAGTCCCAAAGGTTCAGAGAGGGAGGCTAAAGACCCTGGGTTTATTTTCATGGATTGAACAGAGGCACCTGAAGGTTGCAGCATCCTCCCTGGTACTTACTACTAGAAGCCAGTGACAACATTCTAGGAATGCTAGCTTTCTCTGGGCCTTTTTCTTTCCTATTTCTGCCCTGGACACCACTCTCCCCAAGTATCTTGGCTTTCTTGAGCAGGCAGAGACAGCCTGACAGGGTTCCCTGATGACAGAGTCAGGCAAGAAACTTGTACCCGTAAGCTCTGCCTCTGTACGCAGTGGGGCTAGTTAAGGAGGTCCTTCCTAGGTGGAGGATGTGGATGGATCTTGTCCTGGGGCAGGGACTGCTGAGTTCCTCCCTCAGGCTCTCCAAAGGCCATTTTAGCTGTTCCTCTGCTTACTCACAGACCTAATTTCGACTGAGACCTTGTGAAATAAGACTCCTTTTACATTAGGCCACCCAGTCCTGAAAGCTGGCTGCCCTGAGGAGAAGTGAATCCCCAAGGCTCATCAACCCTCCCCTCTCCGCCTTTCCCCAAGCAGAGCTAGCACAGGATGAGGAAGAGAGAAGTTTTCCTTGGTGAAATGACAGTGGCACAAAAGCAGCTGCTTGGGAAATATTAAGAGTGGAAGTGGCCGGGCGGTGGTGGCGCACGCCTTTAATCCCAGCATTTGGGAGGCAGAGGCAGGCGGATTTCTGAGTTCGAGGCCAGCCTGGTCTACAGAGTAAGTTCCAGGACAGCCAGGACTACACAGAGAAACCCTGTCTCGAAAAACCC
Organism: Rhabdomys pumilio; assembly: GCA_030674055.1. NCBI lineage: Eukaryota > Metazoa > Chordata > Mammalia > Rodentia > Muridae > Rhabdomys > Rhabdomys pumilio. The sequence goes on along the minus strand of JANHMN010000016.1, from coordinate 35,897,345 downwards.
AAAAAAGAGTGGAAGTGGCTGAGACAGGCTGTTGGCAACTTGGAGAAGGTTTGGGGCAGGATTGAGGAAGTCAGGCAAAAAAAACCGTATCCTACCATTCCTTGGGTTGGGCTGCCCATATCTGCACACTCCTCTGCCAAGATTTGGCTCCTTGGACCCAAGGTAGTTGTAAGAGCTTGTCCCTTTCTTCCCAACAAAACTGTTTCTTGCCCAGAGCAGAATGAAGAGGAGGGAGGTCAGGGGAAGGAAGAGTGGTGAACATGGCTGCCACTAGAATGGTCTCTACTGAGGTGGCCATCGGGTGGTGGACTGAGGACAGGAGAAAGGAGACGGTCCTTCACAAAGACTGCCAGGGGATAGCTTCCCCTAGAGGCTGCTTGTTGCCATGGAAACTGACCACCACAATTCTATACTAACTAACCTCTGTAGGAGAAACCCCTTCAAGAGAGGGACAACTGTGCACCCTTCTGGTTCTCTGTAAGAAGAGGGCTTCCTGACCACATCAGACAATCTACTCCATGATTCCTGACACACTCAGGCAACAAATCCTCACGCCCAGCCATGCCAGGGGTGTCTGTGAGTAAAACCATTACCTAAGAGTCTCAGAGAACCACCCAGATGAATCTATAATGCCACCTGTCCTCAGAGGACCTGCTTGGCCTGCCACATGTCCACTCCAATGCTCACTTGTGGGTTCCTGAGGTGACCCGTAGGTCCAGTGAGATGGAGGCAGAGGCATCAGCTAAGTTCCTTGGGGGAACTCTGGCCCCATACCCATACTGAGATCTGTGAGGGGGAAGCACACAGGCACTCACCAGTCTCCACATCTTGCACATAGAAGTGCAGGTCGTCTGTGATCTCGGTCACAAACACCGGCTTGTAGCTGGCAGAGCGCTCCTTCTCCTCCAGCACAGGCATCACCTCCTCTACAGGCCGCTCCTCATAGTGGGCCCAGACCTACAGGTGTGGAAGTGAAGACAGGGGAGCTGAGAAGGACATCGGTGAGGAGACCAACTAGGGGCTTTGGGTAAATAGGTGTTGCCCTTGGGTAAGTTTGGGGTCACTGAAGGGCTGATTCTGAGCAGGAAAGGTGGAGTCTCTGAAGTTCCGGGTTAGAGGCGCATGATTCTGACAGATATCAAACTGGTAGTTTATTTAAAAACAGGCTTCAGGATCTCAGCCCAGGCTTATGAAATTAGAATCAAACCGAGTCCCAGGTGAACCCACAGAGTAGAGTGTGAGGATCCCACCAGTGAGCTGCATTGGCTTTGGGCTGCCAGCTTAGTCCCTCTAGTTTCAAATCTCCATCTCCCTTCCCACGATGCTCTGCAAGGTCATTCTTCAGGTCACTTCTATGGCCATCACCGTCCCTGAGACACTCCAAGCTGCAGCCGGAAAGGGGGACTTGACTCTGTGCAGAACCGTTTCTCCTGTGCTCTGGACTCCTCACCTCCAGCAGGTTGCTCTGACCTCAGTTCAGAGGCTGAGCCACCCTCTCCACGCTTCCCTCTTTTCCTTCCTTCCTTCCTTCCTTCCTTCCTTCCTTCCTTCCTTCCTTCCTTCCCTCCCTCCCTCCCTCCCTCCCTCCCTCCCTCCCCAAGCCCTGTGCCAGAGCTGCAGCAGCTCAGAAGCTGATTCGACGTGACAGCGTGTCAAGTCCAATCCTGTGGCCAGGAGATTAGCCAAGTAGTGAGGCCTGTCAGAGCAGAGGAGGGAGGTGGCTCTCCAGCTGAGCAGCAGGAAGTGGATGGGGAGTCAGGAGACAGGACCACACATGGCATCATGAAGACATGTACAGAGGTAGAGGACGATATGAGCTAGAAACCAGCATGCTCGTTAGTGCCATGAACCTTCTAAACATTCTCCAAGTACCAATTCAGTTGAGCCTCACAACAATCTTTTGAGTGAGTACATCACTACGCTTCTTTTGCAAATGGGGAAATTGAGGTACACATGTGTGCAGTTAGAAGTAGGTCCTTGGTGATGGTTGGGTGTCTGGAGACAACAGGCAGCACAGGGCTCTGGGAAAAACTGAAGACGGCACACACCTTTACCCTTTGTCTTGTGTTTGACTTTAACATCCAGCCACTGACATTCTCAGCTAATGAGCAGATTCTTGGGTGGCCCCTGGAAGGAGCTGAAGGGCAGGCATGCTACAATTATGGAACCTCTTTGAGTCACCCCAGGCTTACACTTCTGCCTTTCTATCAAAAGGAGAGGCAAGAGTTTAGGGGATATCGAAGGGAATGGCTAGGACCCATCTAGGCCTAAGTATTCCACCATGCTTCCCACAAGGGCACGTGTAGGGCTTAATCTGGCTGGGTCTCAGCTGCCAACATCTGTCTCCATTACTACTACCGCTCTTCTCATTCCATTACCCAGGGATTTAAGGCATACACAAGGCCAGGAGAAGCAGGCAGCAAAGTGCTAATGCATGCTCTGTCTTCCCTAAGGGTTCAAAGGCCCCAACACCTTCGAGCTAGCCAAGTTCCCTATGACAGAACAGGACAGACATGGAAGCTTTCAAACAAGGCTTTCAGCTCTTTCCTTGCGGCCTCTCTGGCTGGAAGGAGTCGGCTTAGCCAATCACTCTTATCGACTGGGCTCCCAGGCCCTCTGGAGCCCCTGGAACTCCATAGATCAATAGGACTCACACAGCCTCTAAGACAAGCCTGTCATCACTGCCTTAAATGGGCTGAGCTGCTGCCAGCCACCTCTCTGACCCAACAGTCTTCCCCGCCCTGCCAGCACCCATGCTTCTCACCCTCAATCTCTCAGCACCCTGGTGTGGTGCTGTGCTTGGACTGTCTGCAGTGGCCCTTTCCTTCCCTCCCTGCTCTGCCTACACCTCTAGCTGCCTCCTCTCCTGGCTTGCAGCTTGGTAAAGAGATGAGGCCTCTGTGCTGACTGATGGAGTGGATCTGAGAGTCATTCAGAGACCAATCCTCCCCCACCCTACTTCCTGAGCTGTGGCTGTTGAGTAGGGCTCTCCTCAGCTTCGTTGATGAATCTGGAGCTGACTGACAGGGTGAGAGCAGAAACTGCTAATGAGTCCTCAAGTGAAAGAGCCCCAGGCGACAGCACCGGGTTCCCTCCCTGGGGAGAGGGGGCGGAGCTTTGTTCATCACAGGCTCAGGTGGGCAGCTTGCTGAGGTCACCAATGATGCAAATGAAAATCTGACAGATCCCTCCCCCTCCAGGTCCTATTGCTCACCTGGCAGAAGGGAGTACATACTGCCACCTGGGCTGAGAAGACAATGAAAGCAAGTTGCCTACCTATGGAGTGGCAGATGCCACTGGCGGGCTACTAAGAGTCCGGGGGTAGAAGAAGAGGGAGAACTGCTCCCCAGGAAAGGAACCTTGAATCTAAGTGAGAATTCAACTCTTTAGATTTGGCTCTTTGGGCAGTGGAGCCACAATTGTTCCTTATTTTTCTTGGGGGAGAGGGGACAGCTCAGCTATTCCTTGGGACTTGGTAGCCATTGGTCCCAGGCAAGCTGGTAAATGCAGTGTCTTTTTAGTGTGCTGGGACCTGCTGGGATGGGTGTGGTCCTCATCCTTAGAACAAGCCTCTATTGGCTGGTATGCCCTTGTGCAAAGCAATAAAGACAGACATACTGGTAAGGCCCCTTGCCAGACAGGTGCTACTTGCCCACAGCCTCAGCAGGCCTCTTGAGCTCACATCCCTGCTAAGTCCTTGTTTTATGGAATCTTTGGGGTGGGTGCTGCTCTTCCTGGACCCATGGGAGTTGACTAGGAAAATTCAAAGGCCTTTTCTAGAAGGAGCAGTAATTGTGTACAGAATCACTCCCAGGCTCTTGGCAGACAAAGGGGCTTGGAAAGACCCCCATATGTCCAAGGAGATATGAATCTTGGTTCAGCAGCAGGGCCCAGGCACATGAGGAGCCTGGCAGTTGGTCTATCCTGATCTTGGGCCACTTGTGAGTGCGTTCCTGTGGAGATGTCTTCCTGAACTCTGATGGTGACAGTTAGGGTTTATGACCAGGCTAAAGAACAGAATCTCTTCTGCTGCAAAGCTAGGGTCATGGTGGATCTGTCTTGGGGCAAGGCACTGCTGTGACCCTTCTTCCTTCCTCTGCTCCTGCTGCAGGCTGTTCTGCCAAGCAAGTTCCTGATTTTGTCAGGTTCCTTCTAGGTCTAGAACTTCTTAGGCTCCCGTTACTGCAGCTGTCACCAGGGAAGGACCCTGTTTTACTGGGCAGAGGCATAACTGGGTCAGGAGCAGAGGCTGTCTCTGCTCCTGGTTTCTAGCCTCCATTCTTTCTCTTTTTTGTGTTTTTTCCAGGAAGTTCCAGAGCCTCCTCCTGACAGGACAGAGAAATGTATACAGGGACTCCATTGGCTGTCTAAATCCTATTTGATATCCCTACTCACTAGGTGCCAAGGGTGTGGCTGGCATGGAACCACAGTGGCAGAGGCCTTCAAACACACAGCAGGGAGGCCAAGCTAAATAAAAACTAATCAATGGCCAATCCTGCTCTATTCAAGGCCCTGCTGGGATGAGAAAGGAGGAGGAAGGGAGGAAGAAAGGGGGGAGGAGAGAAAGATGGGGAGAGTATAGATCTGCATGTAGGTACCTGCCACCTATGATTTCCTCCTTGTTCTTGCCTAGAACCACTTAGTATAGAGGAAAGGGAGGGTCTTATAGGACACAGGGTGGGATTAAATAAACCTAGTAGGGAGGCAGCTGGGTTCTCTAGCTAGCCCCCTGAGGAGGCAGCTTCTAGGCTTCAGCACTGTTAGGTTCCTCCAGACAGAGATACACTCACTAATGCATGCAAGCACAAGTCTCTGTCCAATGGTTCTGAACACAACTGGTCTCAGAGTCTCTCAGAATTTCCTCTCGTGGTTTAGGCCTTTATGTATAAACATCTACACAGTGCGAAGGAGCCGTAATCCTTTATTCCTCAGCAGTGAAATGGCCTTCAGATTACAAGTGGGAAATGCTGAGTACACCTGAGATACACAGGTTACCATCACCCAGCTGGCTTCCAACCCCATCATCCAGAGTCACTAAAGGGCTCTGCAGACAGAGCTGCTCCCTAGAATGAGCTCCCTGGGAGGCCGCAGACCAAGCTGGTTCCTCTGGATACCAGGTGAACTGGGCTTTGCTGCAGAGGGACTCATGGGGAAGATGGCCCAGTATAGAGGGTTGGGTACTGCATTTTAATTGGACTGGAAGAAAACGTGCAGCTCATGTAAGTAATTAATCACTGGTAATTACTCCTTAGCATCATCAAGCGGCAGCAACAGAATGACAACTTGGGTTCTTTCAGACAAGCCTACGGTGCAGTAAATAAAGATGCCTTGTGCTGTACCTGGCAAGGAATCTAGTCGCCCCTCAGGGCAGATACCACTACCTGTCCTCAACCAAGTCCACTCTTGAGTGGACAGAGCTGAGGAGGCAGCTTCTAGGCCCCAGTGAATTTTCATGTGTGGAGCTGTGCCTTAGGCAGAGATGCCTTTATTTCACAGCCTTGGCCCTCAATGCTGTTATCCTGGCCCTCCAGGACCCTGCTGAAGACGATGACACAAGGGTGGCAGTCCTAAAGTCACACTCTCCTCCCCTGTGAAAGCCAAGGCTGCCTATTTCTCCTGCCACCCTCAGGAGGCAGGGTTTAAAGAGAGCAGGAAGTGGAACAAGGAAGAAGGGAATTTCCTCTGATTCCCTAAGGCAGCTAGCGCCTCTAGATCGCAGCCAGGCTCTGGTGCTCGGCCTAGGTTTCTGAGCCACATCATTCTGGAGTCTGTCCACCTGTGTTCTCCTGCCACCAAAGTATGCAACAACACCTTTCCCGATTCCCAGAGGGTGCCTATGACTAAAACAGGGATCCCTAGGTCCAGCACTGAAAGAGGAAAGAGGCCCTGAGCCAGGAGGTGGCTGCTTTGGCCTGAGGAAGAATAGGATGTGTTTAGGGGCACAAAGCCCCCAAACTCCTATTGGCAGGTTATCTTGGCTTTGGGCAGCGAATCTCAAGCCAGATGGCTGCCCTATGGGGAAGAACATATTTATTCTTGGAACAATTTATGGTTTAGCATGGCTGTCCCACGAAACCCTCCTCAAGCACAGAGGAGCTCTGACAGATTGGTGGCTGGCTGATTCATCCTACTATTAGGCAGGCTATAAGTCAATGGAGACAGGCTAGTGTGGGAAGGGGCCACCCAGCTCCCAACCCAAAGCCAGAGTTCCTTAATAGTCAATTTGTTTCCAAAAGCTTCTTTGGATCCACCTCCCTTGTCTCTTCAATGTAGTATCTGAGACTGGTTGTAAATCTGAGGTTCTAAGGGCTCCGTGCACCTCGTTGGACTGCTGCCTTAAAGGGCAGTAATAAGGAAATTCAGAGGTGGGTTGACCAGCGGGCACTGAAGTTGATTCCCAAGCTCTTCACCCGTGGTGCCCGGAACATTTCTACCACTGCTCCGATGTCATCTTCTAGACTGTCTAGCTGTAGGTCTGGGAGAACCACTGGAGATATGCGGCTGGCTTAGGATCAAAGGTGCCTAAGTTGGTACCTTACCCATGGTCCTTTGGTGTATGTAAAGGAGCAGGTAAGAAAAGAGCACATGCTAGGGACTGAGTGGCACAGTCTGTACTTGGTACCTTCTCTTTCCTCTGCTTGGCAGCTTCCTCAGCAGACAGGAGAGGCTTGTAGTAGGCGCTGCGCTCGGCAGTGAAGTGGACCTTGGAAAGCGCTTGCTCCACCAGCAGGACAGACAGGTTAGCGCCATCCATGTGCAGCCAGCCAATGAAGTTGCCAGCCTTATCCATGCTCTCTACCTCTACCTCCACCTGGAAACAAAAGACAGGGTATATGTGTCAGCTCATGGGCATGATTCTGCAGGTTCGAGGCTTGAGAACGGCACCAAGCTCACTTCTATATTCATTCTATGTAGCAGAAGCAGCTAGAACCAGAGAAGTCCTGAGTGAATGTACTGTTGACATGGGTACAGCCATGTCAAGGACCCCAACGCCTCTGCCCCATGGAAGTGGCAAAATCTTCCCAAGTGAGGCTCTAAGGGATGGCAAAGCCTTCTTGAGTCAGAGTGTGAATGCTGACAGGGTGCAGAAAACCTCTACTGTCGCTTTCTCCCCACATACTTACAGCCTAAAGACTGCTCCTAAAGAGATTAGCTAAGCCTGCCTCCTTGTTCAGCTGTATGTAAAAATCCTGCCTTCCTGTTTATCTCAGTCCAATAACCCTGCGGCCCGGTTCAACTGACAGAATTAAGCACACCTTGCCTCACCCTCTCCATCAGAGAGCCCAGGCCACCCGATCCCAGCTTTTCTGTGTTGCGTGTCTGTCTGTTCTTTATGTTCTCACTGACCCACTTAGGTCAATTGCTGCAGCTGTGCAGAGTGCAGCACTCCAGACTCATCATTCAGCTTTCTCTTCCCCCCTTCCTTTTGGCAGATGGCTGCTGGGCTGCACTTGACTCACTTTGGCTGAAGGAGGCCCTCTGCTTAGCTGTGCATGCATGTGCACAGGATTGAGGGGAGAAGCAGGCTGTACGTGGTGCACCCTACCCTTCCTTATCCACCCCAGCTTTTGTGGGGAAGGCAGGCAGGCTCAGGAACAAGATCCCTGGGGAGAGGGAGACTGAAATCTTCTAGGAAGAACTGAAAGAATTAATGTTTAATGAAGGCAATTAAGGAGGCTTCTAGAAAGCCAGGGGAAGAGAGGAGAGCACAGGTAAGGCAGGAGGGTGTGGGCGGAGCTGCATCAGCACAGGGGCAGTTTGGGAGGAAAGTAGACAGTTGGGGTCATGAGCACAAGCCTAAACACTGGGTCAGAGTGTTGATGGACTTTAGACACTCTCCATGGAGGCTTCTGTCCCTAGGATCCCAGAACTGGCACAGACTCAGTTCCTCCAAGAGGGTGGTCCAGGGTTGTGTCTTTTGGGGAGGCTGATCTGCCTCTACCTCAGAAAAGCAATAGCCCACGATAAATTTCTTCCTTGAGTCTCTCTAGACTCTTGTTCTTCCTCAGCTATAGGGGCCTATAAAAGCCCTTGCTGCTAAGTGTAAAAACTTGTATTAATTTAAATGGCTTCAAGCTCGATTAAGCAATAAAACGAACGTCTAAATACCTGGGAATTCTCAAAGCCTGAGCTGGTGCAGTGGCAGAGGGCTAGAAGGAATGAGAGTGGACAGTGGGGAAGTGTCCGGTGATGCTACTCCCCAAAGAAGACAGAGGTGCCTGGGTTGGGGAGGGGCAGAGACAAGATGATGGGGATAAAGGGTTAAAGGAGAAGGACCAGGAGGCAGGGCCCTGAACTCACCCTAGTTTTCACCACAGTTTTGGTCCTTAGGCCCATTCCTAATCCTCTGAAGAGAAATGGCAGTTTAGATTAGAGTGTGGCAAAAGGGATATGCAGAGCCCACTAATGTCTGAGGAAAAGAATGTAGGCAGATTCCAGCTGGCTTTCCGGTTGAGTTTGCAGGGACGCTGAGAGGGAATGGATGGACGTGGAGCTAGACGGGCAGAACCAATAACACGCAGGCGACCTGACTTGTCTTTTTACACTGCATCCAACAGGCCAAGCTCACCCTCTCCCTGACTCCAATAGCTTGTCTCAGGAGCAGTCCCTCCTTCTACTGAGGTAATAATGCTGGTCCTTCCAGCATCCAGACTTAGGACCTGCCTTTCTTCATCATGGAGTGGAAGAACCAGCAGTTAGTGCCTGGTAGATGCTGAGGCAGGTTTCTCCTTCTTCCGAGTCTAGCAATTAGCTTGTGAAGAAGAACAGTTGGTACTTAAGAGTTTGATGCTCTGATCCACCTTGCAAAAGCCCAGGGCCCTGAAAGCCTGAGTGTATTGCAGGGAGAGAACTGGGTGAGCTGAAGAGGCCATCAGGCCTGCAGTAACAAGATAGACCTGTGTGATGGGCATGATGTCACTGGGAAGACCACCTTTCCTTTCCTTTGTCTTAATTTGCTAACTTTTACCGAACAGGCTAAGGCCAAAAAGCAGTAGGTCTCAGAGGAACTCGGGGGTGGCAGTGGGAAGAACAGACAGGCTGGTTGCCTTGTAGTTGGAAGCTCAGGGGACATGTGCCCAGCCAAAAGCAAATGGGGCTGGTTCAGTTCCCAGCCAACATGGAGTCCAAGCCCATGTCAGTCTCCTCCCTCCCTGACCTGTCTAGCTTCACATTTTCAGTAGCCAAGTGTTCCCCCACCTCCCTGACAGACAAACAAAATCGAGGATGACTCCCTACATGGCCACACAGCACCCCTTCAGGCTTGACAGCGCCGCCCCCCCACCCCTCCCCGCAGCTTGCAGTAGGCTAGTGTGGTTTTCTGCATCGGGTTGGGCTGTTGGCACTGATGTAAGAAGCACAGAAATGGGTTGCTGAGGCAACCAGGCAGGAACAATCTCTCTCATCCTACATAGTGCTATGCTCAGACCTCACTACACATGGCAAACCCTAACCTGACACCAAGTTTTCTGAAGCCAGCCAGAATCCAGATGCTTTCTCCAGGGCTTGCCAGGAAGAACCCACAACTAGTAGATATACCTGGGACCAATCCACCAAGGAGCAGTGGATTTTCCCTGGCAAGCAAGCCCAGACCTAACATGTATCCAGCTTCTTTCTGACTGCAATCGATACGCTAACTTGGGCTTGACAAGTCCCCAGGCCCAGCCAGCAGCAGAGGAAAGAAATCTCTGGCCTTGGGCAGTGTGCTGCCACTGGTTCTATCTGGGGTTGTAGAGGGAGATAAAGCTGTTGCCGGTGGGGCTCAGCTTCCTCTTTCATTACTGCTGCCAATGATATAGTAATTTCTCAATCAAACAAAGGCTCTCAGGGGAGAGTGGCCCAGCTCCTGTTTCTGCAGGCTCCTGGTCTCCGCAGTCAAGTCCCATGCTATAGGTCCAACCTTCCTAGACAAACTTTGGCCTGGATAGGTGCTGGAAGTCTGATACTCTTTTGGCATAGTGAATTGTAGGCCTCACGAGCACAGGTTAAGCAGGGAGCTCCCAGAGTGGAGTCAACGTGCAGCCTCCTCCACTCTTCTTTTTTGACTGACTGCCAGCAATCCGTGGTTTAACTGTAACAGAATCTGCACCTATACACATTCTAGCTCTCTGTTTAGCTCCAGGATTCCAACTTCTGGGATTTCCTCCTCACTTCCCCGAAGAGAGCCAAGAATGGCTGTGTCTATTTCTAGTTCAATATTTAGAAGGCTGAGGCAGGAAGATCACTTGAGCCCAGGAATTCAAGATCTAGCACAGCAGCACAGGTAGCTGTAAAACAGACACGCTCACAGTGAGAATACGAGGGAGAAGAGAAAAGAGACTAAATACAGACCTTTTTTTTTTTTTTTTTTGAGGCAGGGTCTCATGCATCCCAGGTTAGCCCCAAACTCACTCTGTTGCTAGGGATGACCTTGAATTCCTTCAACTCCTAATCCTCTTGTTTCTATCTCCCAAGTTCTGGGATTACAGGAGTGTGCCATTATGCCTGGTTTTATTCTTTCTTCTCATAGTGCTGGGAACCCCCGGGGTCATGTGCATACTAGGCTCTTCCTTTACTACTGAGATACAGCCTCAGCCTGCACAGTCCATTCTTGTCACCATGGCAGTGTTGTTATAAAGTGACCATAAACACTGAATTACAAAACACTGAACTGCCAGGCCCGGCAGTGCAAGCTTTTCGTTCTAGTACTCAGGAAGCAGAGGCAGGTAGAGAACCTCTGTGAGTTTGAGGTCAGCCTGGTCTATAGAGCAAGTTTTAGGACAGCCAGGACTATACAGAGAAACCTTGTCTTAAAAAAACAAAACAGAGGACTGGAGAGATGTCTCAGAGGTTAAACACTGTCTATTGTTCCAGAGGTCCTGAGTTCAGTTCTCAGCAGCCACATGATAGCTCACAACCATCTATAATGTGATCTGGTGCCCTCTTCTGACATGCAGGTGTACATGAAGATAGAGCACTCATACGTAAAATAAATAAATAGATCTTTTTTAAAAAAGGGAAAGAAAACACAAAACCAAAAACAACAAAAAACAAAAAACAAAAAAAAAAAAGAAAGAAAAAAAGAAAATACTGAACCATTATTCCTAGAAAGAATAAAAGGTTTAGGATCCTGGTAGCCTATTATTATCTATTTGTCAAATGATTAATACCTAACCTTGTTCTAAATGTGTTTCTGTTTAAGGATACCTTATTTAATACGTATCACTGGCTCATTTACATTGAGCTCTCAGACAATAGTACCATAAGAAATCAGGCTTGAATGACTGGTACGTAATAAGTACTTTTTCTTCAAGGTATATACCAGCAGCATTGGGACCATTTTTCTATGGCAAAAAAAAAATTATATAAAACACACACACACACACACACACACACACACACACACACACACACACATAATAAAATATCACTAAGAGAAAGCATTGCTTTCCCCAAAACTCAAGATACTAAACAGATCACAAAGAGAGTAATTTCATACTCTGAGAGCTAAAACAAGAGGGTGGAATTACCCAGGCATACTACATTGCACCTTTAACCCCAGCAATTTGGTGGCAGAGAGATCTCCGCGTTCTAGGCCAGGCTAGCCTATACAGAGTTCCAGGCTAGCTAGGGCTACATAATCAGACCCCAATCTAAAAACAAATAGATAAATAAAAGTTTCAAAGCTTTAGGCAATGTGGTCTATGCCTATGCTCCTAGCACTGGGGAGGGAGGTGCGTGTAGGACGACAAGCAGCTCAAGGTCGCCCTCAAGTATGTGGCAGGTCTGAGGCCACAGCAGGCTCCATGAGATCCAAAAAGAAGGCGCCAGTATTGCTTTGTTCCACCTGAGCTGGAACACGCCTGACAAGTAACGCAGGCTTCCTGCCACTCTGCATGCTTACAAATGGCTAAAAAAGAGTTGATCTCGGGGTTAGTAAGCATGGAATTGGCAAACACCAAACCTGCAAACGATGAGGACTGACTACATATAGCTGTATCTAGGGAGAGCCAAGTTGTCTCAAATTTACAGACAGTAGCTACTGGAGATTTATTCCTGTGAAATATACAAGAAACTTCCTCTTGCCCAACTGGCAATCGCAAACATTAACTGAGATCTTACCCATGGAGTGCTGTGCAAACTGGAAAAAAAAAACCTGATGAAGTCTCTTTAGCATCTTAGAGTGTTTCTGAAATGATCTGGACACAATAGTCTCAGTGGGAGGACTCCTACAATGCAGGTGACATCAAAGAACTGAGATCTTACATGATCACCATGGACTGTCATACTCTAGGAGTGGGCATGTACGCACAGGGTGGTCATGGTCTTGCAGGTACCCCAGGGTATGCATACGTTTACACATAAGTAGACAGATGGTGGCTCTTGAGTCTCCTGTTGGGTATATGGTAGAGCTGAGACCTAAGGAGAAATGATACTGCAGAAGGCGCGGACTTCCTGACAGACTCTAAGGCACAGAGTCTTGGTCAAGCTATATACTGAGCTCTGCGTGCCTGGGGACTAGTCCCTGCTTAGTGAGCCCTGGTACCACCCAGAGGCAGTGGCTTGGGGTAGCTAGTAAAGGCAGAGGTGTGACCCACCCCACACCAGAGCTGAAAGACACTACTGTTTGCCTTACTTGTTCTGTCAGCACCTATGCCCTTTGCCCTCGATAGTGACAGAGTGACATCTGAGCTAGACCAGTCCCAGTGTGCCGTCTTCTGCTTGGTTTCAGCATCACTTCTTCTGGCACTACCTGTAAAAGGCCACCCTATGAATTTTTGGGGAATCAGTTTGCTTCTTCTGGCTTTTAGGGACTTAAATGCAGCATGGAGGTTAAGAATGTAGAGTGTGGAGATAGGCGGCCTGAGTTCAAATCCACTCACTACCTGTTTGCACTTTGGTGAATCACTTGACTTCTTTAAGCCTTAAAAACAAAACAAAAGACAAAAACCAAAAACCGAAAACCTTGCTAGAAACTTGGGGGACTATAACTACCTATCCAGAGGGTTTGTTATTATGATCAAATGAGTTCAATATAAATATGTTAAATATACAGTGTTGATATGTAAATATTTCTCCATGATTTGCTTTGCTGTCTGGTAGGAGCACTTGTTTCATGTTCAAATGTCTTCATCCTACAGCTTGAATGTCAGTTCCACCAGGGAATGAAGCTTTTTTTCTACTCAAAAAACTTTCCAGAGCTTGGGAGCACCTGCTGCTTGGGTCCAGGGATTAGAAAGGACATGGTTTTGGGAATCTGAAGGGCTGTGGCTCAACCCTTAGCACTAGTTGTGATTTTGGGGGCAGGACAAACAACCTCTTCTGGACTCATTTCCTTAACTACAGAACAAGGAGAGGTAGATCTGTGTACTAAGTGGGGTAACATGAAAATGCTTCTGCTCCTGTCAACTAATGTCAATAGCTTAGGGGCTGGTTCTACACATCTGGGTTATACGCAGAAGCTGTTTTCCTTGGTCAAGCTATATACTGAGCTCTGCGTGCCTGGGGACTAGTCCCTGCTTAGTGAGCCCTGTCATTCTCTGACCTCCCTAAATATCTTTGGGTTTCTTATACTGGGGGTCCTTATAAGCAAGCGAAGGTTAGCCAAATGAGGTTGATAGGAAGTGCTCAGGTATAGGTCACTGTCCCCAAATTTACCCAGACAGATGCCTACCTGCTTAGTGTGTGTGTGTTCTCCTCACTATCAAGCCAAAGGGGGTGGGAGCTGAGAGCCAACCATGTCCAAGAGGACAAATACTAGATGCACTGGACCCGGTCTGTCTGTGGGCTAGGGCAGTCAGAGGGACCTTCTGCCTCACAGTGGGATACACCCTCCTGCTCCCAAGCACATTAATGTGCCACTAATGAAATTGTTCTGGCTTATTTACCAAATTAATAAAATAGCACAGGCTGTTAATCTGCATGTCTCCTAATTACTGAGGAAGAGCTCCTGGTGCCCAGGCAACACGCACACCTCAGTGCCCACCCAGCCGGGCTGTGGGCTCTTTCTTTCTGGCTGAGGCTGGGTAAGGAAGGCAAGAAAAATGAGGAGAGGGAGGGAGGCAGGGGAGGGAGAACTGGGAGCGACCACCAGTGCTATGGCTTGGAGCAGAGAAAGGATGGTGGTGGCCAGCAATTTGTGTCATTTCTACAGCTTCTCTTTCAGTGGCCTCTGTGCCCTCACTTCCAGAAATATATACTCAGTTTCTGTCTCCGCCTTCAAATTGTCCCCCTTTCCCCTCTTGTCTGGATTCTGTCCAGCTCCTTAACACAGGAACTACTTCAATCAGACAGGCAGTGGGGCTGAGTCATTCTCCTGCTCTAAGCGGGAACATATTCTCTGCCTGGGGTGCAATGCAGGCTGGGGAGCCACTTGGGGTTTGCCAAGGGTGTGGAGGAAGGGAGAGAAAGAAAAGCCAGGCAAGGTTGACCATTTGCTAATGCCTTCTCTTAACTTTTGGACTTCCTAGCCATTTTCGTAGTCATTTAGCTTCCAGATTCTCTCCTGAAGTGAAGGAGTGGTGGAAATGAATGTGTGCGTGTGTGTGTGTGTGTGTGTGTGTGTACACGTACTAGGGTGGGAGACATTATAAGACTGCTTAGGTAGTAAACCACAAAGGGAGCTCTGAGCTCAGCCTGCTCTGGGGTTTGGTGTGTGTCCTAACATCTATTCAGATGGTGATCTGGATGCCAAGTGATACTAAAGGGCAAAGGTACATAGCTACATCTTCCTCCTGAAGCTCTTTCAGGGTCCCAGTGCACTGAGGACATGGGAAAGAGGAAAGTATACATTAGAGATTGCCTCTGCTGAGTTAAGTAAGATATCTAGGGTATCAAGGGCAAAAGGTAGACCAGTGAAGGACAGCAAGGGGAATCCACATTTCATACAATGAATGCAGGCAGCTAAAGGAGATAGTCCAGGTATGATTTACTGGCTATGAACATAGGACCGCACACATATACCAGCTTTTCGTGTGTTTGCCAGAAAGATGGAGAACAGAAGTATCTCCTCGAGGGCACTGGAATAGCCTTTGCACAATGCCTAAGGCAGCACAGAAAATGACTAGAGCCTCCAGTCAGCCTGAACTCCAGGGGTTGGGAGCCCACAGAATGCCTAGAAGATAGCCCTGGGGGTGCCCCAACCCCAGCCCAAGGGCCCCTGGAAAGAAGACTGACCGTGTATATGGTTGTGCACAGATGCAGGTTTATTTTTCCAGAGGGTGGACCAGGAACCTTTAGGGCTAGCTCTAGGGAGATTATGTTGGGGGTTCTAACAACAGGCTTTAGAAGGAGAAATCCCTATCATTTCCATATCGGCTACACTCATGATTTCAACTCCCTTAAGTCATCACTGACAGGCAGGCTAAAGGGCCCATATAACTGATGAAGAATAGAGAAATACTTTGGTCTCCAATGGTCAACGTAACTGTCTCCTATTGGCTGGTGCATCATACCTGCTTTGGGCTCAGTTAAGTGAGCTGACCCATTTCTGAGGTTCTCTTTGGTCTAGATTTTCTGAGGCTGTGGTAAAGGAACACACATAGAGAGAAGGCGAGGAGTGTCAGAGGGAAAGCAATGGATTACATGAGGAAGAAGGGCAGGTGGGAACGCCTTGCTTGCTAGTCATGTCCCAGAGGAGAAAAGATGGAAGGGAAGGGCAGGGAGCAGAAGGACTGATAAACCGATATCATGAGCTAGGGACACTCTGGTTTCTTCCTCTGTGGCTTGGCTGGTTTGTTGCCAACAGGTTCATGTGGTGCAACCTTGGTCTGAAAGTCTGGCAGAACCCTAAGTATGGTAGTTTGAGAAGTGGGGAATCTTTATAAGTAGGCTAGAGGGCATGGTAGCATGTAAACACAATTGCCACTATCTCCAAACCAACCACTCAGCCAGCCAGCCAGCCAGCCAGCTAACCAACCAAAAGTGGGACCTGGTGGAAGGGAATTAGGTCACAGGGCTATCACTGCTGGAAGGAGCAGCTTGTTACAGAAGAGTAAGCCCATTCCCTCCCCACATCTCTTGTTTTCTGTCTGTTTATCATAAACTGTTTTTCTCTCACAGGTGCTCCAGACAGAATGCCATCCATACCATGACGCTAATAATGGGTGACAATGCATCCTCTCAGGCTTCCCAGAAAAACTGACTAAAAACAAACAAAGAAAACCCAAAGCAACAACCAAAATAAAAAATACCCTAAAAAAACAAACCCAAAACAAAACACCCTAAACTAATAAACAAACCTCAAACTAACCTGCATCATTTATTCTGTTAGAAACACCAGCCAGTTAAAGACTCAACGCCAACCCACTCATTCTGCCCAGCCTTTTGTGAGTATGTGGGTAGAATTCCAGGGCAACCAGAGCATAACCGGGATCCTTTTATGACACAGAGAGGAAGCCATGCCGTGGAGCTGGGCTTTCCACCGTCACAGAGACTGCATGAAAGCTGTAGTGACGCTGCCACGCCGCCGCAGTGAGAACTCGAAGAGACACTTCACCTTAACATAGTAGCAGTTTAACACGGCCAACTCAAGGCCTCCCCTCGCGGCCACACACATTCCAACGTCTTTCAGAGATGATGAACATTAACACAATGCAATTAATAATTCAATGCTCTGGGAGCTGGGAGGCTGTGCCTATGAAAGGCCTCCTGGGTCTCATTACCATCAGTGCAGTGCAGTGGGGAGTGGGCAGGCTAGAGGCGGGCAGCAGCAAGCTCTTTCACACAGTGCTGGCAGTGTGGCTCTGTCCCCCCACCAATACCTCCTTGAGATGCCCTGTCACCTCTACACCACATGATCTTTCATGACTAACTCATATTGATAATTGCTTTTCCAAACAATTTCTTTTCTGACATCTTAGCACTGAGCCATGCCAAAGCCCTAGGAATGCCCAGAAGTCCAGCCAGGTTGGCACAATAGAAAGTGGGGCCAAGAAGCTACTGGAAATGCAGGGAAAGCCTGGGCAACAAGAGAAATGACTGGGCTATAAGGTCCTCCTTCTCCCCTACCTCTATGGTGAGGGCTACGAGAGGGTGGGAACACACTTTCCATCCAGCCTGAGGCAGAGAAGCAGAAGCCAAGGCGATCAGCATCGTTGGAGTCTGCTGGGAAATGGAAACCTGCTGACTCCAGGCCTTTGCAAGCGGTAACACAGTTTACAAACTGACGCAATCTGTTCCTTTGGTGCAGACAATAAGGAAAGCAGACTGTTCATCTTCCCAGGAAAACCCCAGGCTGGAGGCCGGAGGGAGAGTTAACTCTCTCTTCCCCAAGGTTCACATAGGCAATGTGACAGAACTGGAAGGTGCTTGTACTGCTCCTCACTGAGCAAGAGGCAGGCTTGGAGATTTTTCTGAATGGTTCTGATCCTTCTGGTGCTTGGAGCTGAACTGGAGAGTGGTCTTAGCCAAAGGGAGGCATGAAGACTTCTGTTTGGTGCCTCCTGACAACCCTCTCTATTAGAGGCCTTGGCTTGGGCCACAAGGCCATTGTGAATGGCCTTGCCCAAGCCTAGCCAGTGTGTTCTCTGGCTTCAAAAGCTATACCTGCCTTGAAGGGACACAGAGCTAGGCTTCAGTCTATTTTTTGCAGTAGGAAAATCAATGTGTGTATGATCTATGTAGTAGCCCAAGGCTAGCAAATCTCTTACGTGGACTGTAAGTAACTAAATGTCCTACAGGTCATGTTCCAATGGCAGTTTTCTACTGCAGACCTGATTCTCAAGCTCACTGAGAGGATCTCTACTTGGCTTAGAGTCAACACCCACTCAGATTGGCATCCACGGTTATTTCTCTCCTCTCCATCCATTTTAAAGGGGAAAAAGAAACCCACCAGGCACTCGATCATCCCTTTTTGTTGCTGTAGACACCTGCTCCTGTCACTTACCCTCCACACTGCCTTTCTGGTTGCTGCCTCTCACCGCCATCCAGACCTTATCCCATAGGAAACCCTGCCTGCCCACCTTTCTCTCCTCATCCACAGAGCTTTCTGCATATGCCCACTCCCTCCATCCCACTCTCCCTGCCCAATGTATGGTTCCTTCACTCACTATTACTTCACAAGGTCACGCAGGACCTCTTCATTGCCATTTTCATAATTTCTTTGCAGACTTCATCATTTCTGACCTTTCAAATGATCTGACCAAGCTAAGTAACCCCTATCTTTTAGAAACAGTCTGTTTTTAGATCTCTGATTCTCAATCTCGGCTTTTTCTTGATCTGAGCTGAGAATTCCTCCCCAACAGCATGACCTTTGAATATAGATATTCCCAGGGCATATTCTAAGCTGTGGAGAGTTCTTCCAGTCTATTACTCCACGTGGCCACAACACTCACAGCCCAGGCCTCACTACCGAATTCAACCCCACCAGCTAGATAGAGGGAGTGAGTCCAACCCTCCCTCTCCCACCTTTACCAGGAAGTCCTCTCTTCTCAGGTGGCAGTGAGGGACATTCCTTGGGTTCCATGTACTGTCACAATGAGCTACACTCACACTGATTCTACTGATTGGGATTCTTCCTTCTGTAGCTTTTCTGCCCCACCCTTCAGGTTGGGTCTTGGCTGTAGGTAACACCTTCCTCACTGCTGTCTTCACCATCCTCTCTCTGTTCTCACAGGGTGTGGCTTTTTCTAGGCAATGAGGTACAATGGTTAGATGCAGGCTCTGGAGCCAGATTATCTGTCTTAAATCTTGTTTTACTGGCTAGCAACATGACTACACATAACTTATTTAATCATTATGGGCTTAGGACATTCTCTATGTCAAGTGAGCATAATGAGGGAGTGCCACCTCAAAGGGCTTTGATAAAGAATATGTCAAACACTTAAAAGGAGTTTGGGTTACAGTTAGTTACTTAGCACATGTTGTTATTATTTTTTTTAAAACTATACCTATTACCATTCTGCTAAAGTTCTGTGTTTTCTACTGAAGCTCAAATTTCTCAGCACAGTACAGTGTTAAGTACCTTCAACACTAGGGCCTGCTGGATCTTACCCCTGACTATTTTAATCCAGGCATGCCAAATGCCTCCTATTCCACACACACGCACTGCTGTTCCAGACCTCAGCACATGCTATTCCCTTCGGCTAGAATGTTCCTTCCTTCCCACTACTGTGGCTGCACACTCCTGCCATAAGATCTGGCAGTCCGGATGACTTCACTTGAACCACGTTAGTATATACTTAGGACTTTCTCTCATGGCTCATCTCATCTCAACACTAGAATGGATACGTCTTAATGGTCCCCAGTAGACACTCAATAAGTAGCTGGAAGGTGAAGGTCCTGGTTTCCTTAGATCATCATCATCAGATTGCGAGAAAGTACTTAACTGTGTCTATACACAGTGGCACTGAAATGATGACAGGCGCTTGTTTGAGACACTCTCTGTCATGGGGGCTGGTCCACAGCTGCTCTGTTGTAGCAGACCTGCCCATGGGAGCCCAGAAGGCCAAAGCCCGGCCTCGGTCAGGGCAGTCAGTGCTGATGACTCAGAAGCAGCCCAGACACAGTGAGCAGAAGGGGCTCTTTTGTACTTGGCTTTGTCTGGGCTGAATATAACTGGAGCAAGGATGGATTCCTCTTATTTATCCAGGCATGAGTGCAGGCAGCAGCTGTGTATACCTCCTCCTAGTCTCCTACACATCCATTGCCTCCTGGCTACTGAGTCCTCAGCAAGGAAGGGGTGAAGAGCCAGAGCAGACATGACATGAGCACAGTACAGGAGCTTAGAGGATGGAGCAGATGCAGGGGTGAGGCCAGAGAGGCCAGTGCTAAATCTTCCAAGCAAGGAGTTAGGCCATATAGGTCAGGCTTCTGTGACTCAGGGAACAAGGACTGAGAAAGCTTCATGCTACAGGTCACCTATGAGGGTCAGGAGGTTTTTGGCCTCTGGGAGAATGAAGGAAACTTAAGACTGTGGCTACAGGTCTGCTCACCAACGATTGGGGTGCTTTTTCGTACTATCACCTGACCTCTTAGCAAAAGGGACATAGATACTCATTCCTGTTGCAGACCATGAAAAGAGCCACAGCAAGTAGCTTGAATGGACAGAGATTCTACACTTTCAGCAACTGCCTACTTCCCTTATCACCCACTCTTGCAGATCATCCTGAGGAAGCCCCTGGCCCTGCATTCATCCCTACCCTCTTTAATCCACTCTGCCTGGGTGCCAATCTATGCACTGTGTATGCTATGTGCAGGGAAGGCACCCTTTACTGGTCTGTTTGGTTCTATTGTGGGCTGGCAACAATTCTGTTAACTTCTAGTCCAACACAAAAGAACAGAAAGTCCTAGGTTCTTTTTGGACCCCATTAAGGAGCTGCCTTTAGACCTCGGAGAAGAGAGATCAGAGCATTTTTTGAGTGATGCCCTGTCTGCTACATGCTTCCAAACTGTATCAAATTCCTACCACAGAGAAAGGAAACATCCTTTGAGATGATGCTGAGCCTGGAAGACTGGTCTTTGAGCCTAAGCAGTATCAGTGCTAGAGGGCTGTTCTGTGTTCACCCTTCTGCACAGAGAACAACTTGATTCTTGCTTTCTGTGACCCAAGGGGAGCATGATCTCTCTGGCATCTCAGTAATGCACAGAAAAGCCCATGGGTAAAAGCTACCCATTATAAGGTTTGAGCATATACACATGAAATAAGGATAAATGCAGCCTGCCAGAGGCCAGATCGGCCTGGTTAATGATGGGGCCCTGCCCTCCTCTATGTGGAGAGGTTGGGCTTCCTTGCTGCTGACTTTTTCTTGCTAATGACAATTAAAATATGGCATCACTTACCCTCTGAAATTGGAGCCCTAATTGGCTATAAACCCAAACACTTAGTGTAGGGCTATAGTTTACATTAAGACACTTCTGGATGTGCCCTGAGCTCTGCCTGTCTTATTGTGTGGCAGGTCCCAGTGTTTCCTGCCCACAGAGGGAATGGAACAATGGCAGAGACCCGTGGTATGTAGACCTATACTAGAACCGCATTCTTCTTTCACTTTACTCATAGCCCATGATACAGGCTTTCATATTCTCTTAGACCTAATGATCACCTTCTCAAAGTTTTCAGGTCACTACAGTGAGATTAGATGCAAAATGGGAATTTTTAGTAGTGGGAAAGAACGCCTACAGAGCCACAGCTTGGGTGTGGATGGACTCTGTCTTCCTGACTGGAACTAGTGGTCCATTAATCTCGATCTTTTTCCTTCCTTCTAATCTCAATCAAATGTCCCAAATATAATTTGGTACAACGAAGTCCCAGGAGTCAGTTGGTGGTCCCTTTGCCCTAATATATCCGCTCAGGCTGATTCTGCCCTGTTCTGAGACAGGGAATAGCTGGCCTCATTCAGTCTGTTCCACCTCCCGGCTCTGTTGTACTAGGAAGAATCCCATAGGCCACACGCTCTCTGCTCCCAGTGGGGAGATGCCCCCAAGGAAGGGGTGTTCTGAAATTAGAGAGGAAACGAGGATACTCAGTGTCTCCCAAGATCACCCAGAAGTCACAATTAGCATCTGGATCCTTCTGACCTAAAGGAGGAACAGTGTACTGACCTGGCATCACTGAGCTGCCTCTTCTGACAGAGGACACCTGAATGCAGATACTGCTGTCAACACAGCTTTTCTCGTTGTGGCCTTCCTGCCACAGTGCCCTTAGACGATGCTCTGAGACTTCTGCCACCACCTCGCCACTCAGTGTAAATACCATTTAAGCAATTTCATTTCTTTCAATGCCTTCTGGGGGTGCTCTCTATGGCCTGTTGCTCCTGAGCTGATGTCCAGAGTCAGTGCACAGGGAAACGCAGAGAGGGAGAGTCAGAGGCAGCAAGCAAGAAGGAAAAGGCCAATCCTAATCTCCTTCTGAGCAGGGACTTACTGAAATGCTGCAAGGACACCAGGGAGAGAGAGAGAGAAAGAAAGGACTAAAGAGAACTTTAGGATCTTCTACTTTCTCAAGACGAAGCACATTAGACAGGGCTGACGTGTGCACCCTACCAGCCTCATCTCGTCAAGCACCCTTTCTTCTGGATCAGCTGTCTCTTCTCCTTTGCTTGCTATGCGAGCTGCCCATTCTCACCTCTTAAATCCCTACCCATCTCAGAGCCACAAGCCTATATCAGGGTTGTGATAGCTGGGCAAGGAGTCTTGCTTACATGGGCAAGAGGAGACAGAACTCAATCTGAGGAACTATCCACTTACTAATGAAGAACAGTACTGCAAGCCCTCCTGCAAGGTGCTATCTGCAACCTAGAGGGAAGCGATGGGCAGTAGTTTGCAAGGTGCAACCCACAGCTTTCTGTCCTCCAAGAAGCTTTCCTTCGCTCATTTTTCCTAAAATAACCAACTCCATTTGGTGTTCAGATCTACCCTGTATCAACCTGACCTTTTGTTTATGTGTTCTGCCTTCTGAATGAGGTTGCTTTCCTGGTTCTGATCAACCCATTGTTTGAGTGCTGAAGGGGCTGGGGAGAGGAGGATCCTGCACTCCATGGGGAGAGACTGTGCTTGGCAGGGCTCTTTTGCTTCTGGGCAGTGCTTTCCAGGTGGCTATATTCCTGGTTGCTATCCAGAGCTTTCTTAACACAGACAGTTTCCAGGCCAGGCAAGCAGCAGAGAATTACAGGTTTACACTGTAGCAGGGTCCTGTGTCTTTTGCAAGATCAGTGTGGCTCAGGAAGACACTGCAGAACTGCAGAAGCAAGAGGGATGTCTGCCTGCACTGAAGAGATAATATCCAACTATGACTATCCGTCTTCAAAATGCAAAGACAGATGCCAAGGAAACAGGACCATAGACAACCATGAAGGATATATAGAGCGGCTGAGGGCTCACTGTAATCAACCAACCAAGGAAAGTCTCTTGGCATCTGCTAAGAAGAAAAGCATGGCACAGGACACTGCGGCTGATCTAAGGGGGTGGGCGTGGGGGATGTAAAGAGCCTGAGATCCAGCTGAGAAGCCACAATGAAGCCACATCATGTCAATTAGTGACAACATGTCATGTAAACCACCTAACAACTCACCGATATGGACAGCCCACACTAGATGGGTTCAGAGGAGACCAAGCAGCTTTGTGGGAGGGATGATGGGCCACAACAGCCTTTAGAAAGGGGCTGGGCTTTAAAGAATGGGTTTGACTTCTGAGAGAGGAGAAAGACAGACCTGTTGTAGTATAAGGAGTAGCTTTGAAAGCAATGTGGAACGAGCATGAAAATAACGGGATGACAAGATCAGTGGAGATATAAACAGATGCTAGCACGAGGAAGAGAGTGATGGTGGGGTGAGCACGGACCATGAGCAAGTGTAGGCAGACTAGATAGAACCAAAGCTCTGGAGGGCTGTCCTTGAGAGAAGGTGTGGGGCATGTTGGGACCTAACCCTTCTGACACAGTTCTGACACGCATGAATCAGGGGCTGGATTCTGGAAATTCTGTTAGAATCATGACGGGGTGGGGGGCAAAGGCATGAGAAGAAATGAAAACGTACCAGGGTAGCTTGCTAATGGACCATGAGGTACACTCTCCCAAAGTCTGAACGTACAGGGAAAGATCAAAGAGAGAGGGAAGGAAGAACAAATAGCCGCCGCTGCTGCCGAGATCAAGGCTAACGGCCCAGACCTGCTAGGCTGGGGAGTCAGCATCGGTTTCCATTGCTTCCCTGCACAAAGCACAAGCACCATGCTTTGTCTTACCCACCTATCTCCATCCCACATATCTCTGTCTTTTATTCTGGGGACATCTACTGACTGACTGCACTGGTTATCAGAGCTGCATAGTCAGACTACTTTGGTTTGAATTTGGCCTCAGCCATTTATAAATTCTAAGAAAGGCATTTTATTTAACTCTCTGTTTATATTTCCTCAAGCTGTGACATAGGAGTAAGAAAATGAAGAGTCTCCTTTATAAGGTTAATGTGAGCTAATATATATTAAGCTTAAATTCATGTCTAGTATACAGTAAATGCTGAACAAATGCTGTCCCTGCCTACTGGGTTGCACACACATAGGAAGAATAGAAACCTAATTCTGTCGTACAGTGTTACCAAGTTCTATAGTTTTCCATGGAAAAAACATTGGCTTTTGGCCAGCATGTAGCCTAACTTGCTTGCTTGCTTTGGGCCTTGGCTTCTAGAATATGCGAGGAACCTGTCCCTGAGAGGAGCAGAGTGTGAACTGGAGGTGCTGTTTCTTGGCCACTGGAACTCTGAATTAGTGGAATTTAAGGCTCAGCAGGAAGGGATGGCATGTGTGAGTGCTCCTCCAGGCTCATTCCTGTCACCTCTTACCCCCTTGTGCCACACCGACTCTGATCTGGCTCTAGACAGACCCTGCAATCTTGCACCTTTATGACTTGCTGTCTGTGGTAGAGATATCCCAATAGCCTTTCCTTCTTCCCTTTTCTATTTTTGTTATCTCGGGCATCCACATGGTCAGCTCCAAGATTATAGTTCCCAGTGTCTTCTCTCTCTGGTAAAACTAGTGAGATTTAGCAGAAATCCTGGGGCAGGACTTATAGAGAAGCAGTTGTTATCTTTGTGTTTTCTCCTTCTTTTGACTCCCGGGCTAGCTGAATGGCTGGAGCCTGTGGGGAAGAGGCCTTTCTACACACATGAGAACATGTACCCTCCCTGCTGACACTGGGAGACACTAGAGTGGTACTGGCCACCTACCTCTGAGCTTCTTTTATGAGAAGGAAGAAAAGTTTACTCATTTAAGTAAGCACTGCTTTGATCTGCAGGGAGACTGATTGGGTGCAATCCTAAGGGCTGGGTTGGTAACCACTGTCAGGAATACATGCCCTTCTCTTAATTCCTTGTCCTCACTGACTAGGGCCACACAGCACTTCCTGTAAGGAGTCCTACCCAGTGCCCTGTTGTGCTCTGAGGGAATGAATCTTGGGCAACACAGAGCATAGATCATCATCTCTGATTGCTGAGGTCAGCCTGCCAGCTCCTTGATACTTGACTTTGTGGACTCCAATGTCTGTATGGTGTCTGAATCACATAGTAGGTCAACAAAAGTAAAACTAGTGGAATGAAAAGGACATACAAATGTCACTCATTGGCATTTATCAGTTTGCTTTTGGTTTTAAAAATTTATCAATTTGTCTGGCTTGAAGAACATAAAAGGGGACAATCTCAGAAAAAGAAGGCTCCTTTTTGTTTTACTAACTGACAGGAATACAGGGCTGGGCCATATAAAGCGTCTCTGGGGCCACAGTCTAGTTCATTAAGGCTGTACCTGGAGTATAGGTTTTGCCTCATGGTCATGCGTGGCAAAGGCAGACTATAAACATTTTAGTAAGAGCTGTCAATTCCACATCGGAAAGGAAGATCAGGGATAAGTGAAAGAAACCATCATTTGCCAAGTTCAAGAGCCACTCATACAATCTGGACTGGCTTAGTTCTCACACCTGTTTATAAAATGTTTTTTATAGCTCCATTCTACTGATAAGGAGTTGGGGAGGCTCTCACAAGTTAAAACAACTTGAAGTCAGAGAGTGCTGCTGGGCTGGGGACCATGCTCCATGGTAGAGCACAGGCCTAGCAGGTACAAAGCCTCGTGTTAGATCACCAGTATCACAGATAAATAATTAAAGAACAAGAGGAAGGATGGGAAAGGAAAAGGAAAGGGTACTCTAAGGGCACCGTTATAGTCAGACAGAAGAAGTTCTAACGTGCTGCTGCATAGTGACGTACCACAGATAATAAAGATCCATTGTGGGTCATTATTATCTCTCAGAGAGAATGGGAGAAAGGGCTTGGACAGCTTTCACCATAAAAAAAGAATTTTTGAAGCTGGTTCCGGTGGTCCATGCCTTCAATCCCAGCACTAAGGAGGCAGAAGCAGGTGGATCTCGAGTTCAAAGCCAGTCTGGTCTATAGAGATCCATGACAGCTAGGGCTATGTAGGGAAAACCAAGCTCTCCTTGATTAAATAAAAATATAAGATGTTTACATTGATCTAAAGACAATATAATGTATATTGTATAGAAACATATCATGGTGTTCTATCAATAGGTAGTGGTTAAATTTAATTATATGCAGATTAAAAGGGGAAAAAAAAAAAGAACACATCTGCCCAAGGTCATTTGGCAAGTATAGAGGCCAGAATTTGAGCTTAATCTTGCTTACTTTTAGAACCTGGCTCTTGTCATTAACCTGTAGGCAGAATGATTCTGTGGGCATCTGGAAGCATCTTATTCCTGAATGCCTAAATTTCCTGAAGGAATTGAGGCAGAGATGCTGGCCAGGATGTGGGGTTGAAGGCAAATTGAGAGAGGCCAGGAAGCAGCCCTGGGGAGAGGCATCTGTCTTCCTGCTGGCTGGCCTGGCTGCTCTGCTCTTGGCCTGGGTGATGTGTCAGTGGGAAGAGAAAGTCATCAGGAAAGGCAGATCCCTCTGCTTGATCTGCCTGAGCAGGGAGCCTCAGGACCCTGATGAGTTCTCTCTTGACCGAACAGCTCTGGGCTCACTGCCCTCTGGGACTCTCCCTGTCTATTCTCTGCTGGCTGCTCAGCATGGGCCAAGCCCCAGAAACTCAGTCAGCTCCTTGACTGCCTAGGAGCCACTGCTGTAGCCTCTTCTCGGGCTTCCATCAGGAGGTGGTGAGCCAGGGCATCCCTTCCTGGAGCTGCCATCTCATTTCTCCCCAGCTTTTCTCCTTCTGTGAACAGCCTCAGTGAGGGGGTTAACCTTGTAAGTCCAAACTTCTGAAGCAACGGGGACTCCTTTAGATCCCTGTGGGAATATCTAACTGACAGGAGCAAAGGAAGCTGGCCTACAGTGCTGCCTGGGGGAAGAGCACTGGCTGCTGAGGAGGGAAGCATAGGTACAGGCTCAGCTTGCATGCCTCCCTGTCTCCCCAGCCCACACTGTGCAAGCTGCTTTTAACCTTGACCAAAACAAAATTCTTCTGGCTTCTCCAACTGAGAAAAGTGAGTTTATAATTGAAAAGCCCAGAGAATTTATTGCCGTAGAGATGAGGAAATTTAAAACTCATAACTACGCTGCAGGCCGATACATCGGGCAGCTATCCATCCTATTAGAACAACTCGGCACTGTAGATATCCATCTTATTACACTAAACGGTTAAGAAAGCCTGGCCTCACATCACAGAGATGCTCCATGTATCGTTTTCTGCTCACTTTCCTGAGTACATTCATCAGCCTGTTTTGTCTCCTCTGCTGAGATCGGCCTCAGAATTACAAACTGCTGAGAGGCAGCAGAAGTTTTAAATTAAGCATTCATGGGCGTAGGTGAGCTTGGGAAATGATGGTGGGTCGCAAGGCAGGCAGGCAAGATTTAGTGCCTCCTGTGTGTGTGTGGGGGGGGGGGGGGGGGGGGGGGGAGGGTAGAGCCGAGGCTCATCAACAAGTCTGGATAGAGGAGCCAGGGAGAGGGAGAGAAGAAAAGGGGCTGGGGAGAGGAATTTAAAAGCTCTCTGGTCAAAGGTCCAGACACACTGCATGACAAAATGAGAATCATCGGCGACTTTGAACCACTGCTAATGCCATCTTCCGTGCGAGGCATAAATAAATGCTGTTCAGACCAATTCTCCTGTGAAGTGGGACCTGGGAAGAACAGTCAGCCAGGGCCAAGGGCCCCTCTACTTCTCATTGGTTTTTCCAGACTACACCTCTTCCAATGAGTTTTTCTATTAGCAGTATTTGCCCTCGACATAGTATAGCCTTAGGCAGCTTTCTGGACAGAGACTTCTGGTACCTTTTGGGACTCTCTTGGGCAGGACTTCTTTCCTTTCCCCTGTAAGGTACAATCAGCTTTCTGTTCCCTATCTTCTCATGAGGCTGAGGCCTGGAGGATGCACCCAGACTGGGTCTGTACCCCTGCACAAGCTCTCCCGTGCAAACACTGCTCCTGCTGACCACTGATGCCTCTGTAACAACCATCTTAAAGGTGATGGGTGGTGGGGAGACAGGCAGCAGCATTCTCTGGGGGGCTGCCCTCTGCACTAGCCATTCCCATTACCTTGTTTTATTTTCTTTTATTGCAGAGCAGCTCCAGCGTGTGGGCAATAAAGCTTTGACTGCTGCACTCCACAGGCCTGGGGTGAGGAGAGCTCAGCCTGACAAAGTAGGGCAGTGTGAAGAGGAGGCCCATGCAGGGGGCCCATTCCAACAAGCATATCCCCAGGGCGGTCATACCGGAGAATCCTTCCCTGGTTTGAAAGGCCCTTTGAGGGTGGCAGAGAAAGAAGCCCTCGGGAACTGTGGCTTTTCCCTGGACTGCCATTCATCCAGAATCCCCATTCGTGTGGGTTTTGCAAGGCAGTCCTTCTCCACTAGAGAAACCTCACCTCTCAGTTGCTGTGATCCACCCCCTGCTCCTGGACTGACCTCTTTCCTCTGCTGCCCAGATAGCCAGCCCACTTGTGTCTTTCGAACAAATTTGTGCTCTGGCCTTCCAAGGAGTGAGGAAAAATACCACTTTGCTAAGTGACAGGCCGCCTGCTGCATCTTCCCATTGGAGTCTAAGAACTGTTCAGACCCTGATGAGAGGGAAGGCAAACAGAGAGCAGCACCAGCTTAGCTTCAGACTGAGGTGGGAAGGGCCCTGCTCTTCTTCACTGAAGAGCTGGTCTAGCAGCCCTGGGAAATGCAAGTGCTGGAGTAGCCGAGGGCTGCCAAGGGGCTCCTTGAAGGTTCAGGTACAGGCTTGTAGGGGATAAAAAGAGGCTTTAGGGAGAGGAGAGTCGGTAGCTGGCTGGCAGCCAAGACACAGGGTGGCAGAGCTTTCTGCAGCCCCAAATGGTTTACAAACACAGAACCTTTGCCAAAGTGTGTCCCTGTCAATTCTGAAAACCTTAAAGCCTGATAATTGCTTCTCTAATGAGACTCTCCAAAGAGCCCCCTTCCCACCAATGGTCTACAACTTCTACTTTAGCTGTGTCCTACTTAATATACACTTGCAACTTTGTTTTTTTAAATAAAACTCATTTATGGTTTATGTTGTACTAGTTTAGGGTGATTACGTGTCAGTTTTTATGCTCTGGCCCTTACACCACCTATACAACATTAGCAGTGACAATAGACACTAGCAATAACGGGAGGTTGCTACAGCGATGGGGCTAGAGGTATTGGTCCCTGTGCGTAATTTTCATTGACTCTAATTCTCTTGCCCAAGGGACCCACCAATATAACACTGAAATTCCAAGAGCAAT
Organism: Rhabdomys pumilio; assembly: GCA_030674055.1. Lineage (NCBI taxonomy): Eukaryota > Metazoa > Chordata > Mammalia > Rodentia > Muridae > Rhabdomys > Rhabdomys pumilio. Next base: position 35,868,206 of record JANHMN010000016.1, on the reverse strand, counting down.
GATTTTTAGGGCATGCAGGATATAGGATGGGATACAGGACTGGCGCTCCAGGCACAGCCCATCGGGCCATGCTTTGGACAAGAAGATGGATTTCGTCTGATTTCCCTTGACGGACGAGCTGTGTTCAGCAAACAGCCCGGCATGCAGCTGTCACTCTGATGCTGAGCTCTGACAGGCATCGATCAGGCTGCAGTGTGAGCATGCAGATCCACACAGCCTCATCAACTTGCCTTCTTGGAAGACAGTTCTGTCTGGACCAGGATGTCTGTGCCCCAGCCTTCCTCCAGTGGATGCTGCTGACAGGGAGGCTATACCACCAGAGGGAGGTTAGGAGGGGGGATGGGACTTCTTTAGAACATCCACTCCTACATGGGAAGACACACTGGCAGTGAAGAGGAATTAAAAATGGGAGGAGGGACAGATGTATCCTTGACAGACAAGCTGCCAGATGGATGCCTGTTCAGACAGTTGAGATGAGCAAACGGGCACTAGGCTAAAGCCGGGCATAAATGGCCTGTAATCTGTAAGCCTGAGCAAGGAAAATGAACTGCTGGCAGCTTTAGTCTTCTCTTCTTGCTTAGCACCTATACTTCATGCCACCTTCTTAAAGTCTTAGGGAATTCCAGAACATTCTACTTGAACCAGAGAGGTTCAAGTACCGTCTTTTCCCCCTCCTCCCGATGCAGACATCTCCCATACCTTTGACAGATCAATTTCTATTAAATGTGCTGGTACGTGGGGGCTTTCTTCTAGAAGAGCCCATCTTGCTGTTAGGTTGCATCCCCTTCCAAATCTTTAAACTTTCTAATCTGAACTCCTAGTGGTCTAAACTGTGTATTCAGGAAAAGCAGGGTTCCTTTTTCTTATTATCTGGAAAAGTTCCCTGAGTCCAACTCAAGCTCAGAGAGCTGCTTTTTGGATGGAAGGAGAAACCACATGGAGTGATGTGAAGCACAGCACACCACTGTATAGCACAGCACAGCACAGCACAGCACTGCACAGCACAGCACAGCACTGCACTGTACAGCAAAGCACTGTACAGCACTGCACAGCACAGCACAGCACTGCACAGCACTGTACAGCACAGCACAGCACTGCACAGCACTGTACAGCACAGCACAGCACTGCACTGTACAGCAAAGCACTGCACAGCACAGAACAGCACCGTACAGCACTGCACAGCACAGCACAGCACTGTACTGTACAGCACAGCACTGCACAGCACAACACTGTACAGCACAGCACAGCACTGTACAGCACAGCACAGCACTGTACAGCACAGCACTGTACAGCACTGCACAGCACAGCACTGTACAGCACAGCACTGTACAGCACTGCGCTGCACTGCACAGCACTGCACAGCACTGCACAGTACAGCACTGCACAGCACTGCACAGCACTGTACAGCACAGCACAGTACAGCACTGCACAGCACAGCACTGTACAGCACAGCACAGTACAGCACTGCACAGCACAGCACTGTACAGCACAGCACAGTACAGCACTGCACAGCACAGCACTGTACAGCACAGCACTGCACAGCACAGCACCAGCACTGTACAGCACAGCACTGTACAGCACAGCACAGCACTGTACAGCACAGCACTGTACAGCACTGTACAGCACAGCACAGTACAGCACTGTACAGCACAGCACAGCACTGTACAGCACTGTACAGCACAGCACAGCACTGTACAGCACTGTACAGCACAGCACAGCACAGATTTGATTGAGTTTAATCTACAAAACCCACAACCCACATGAAGGAGGGAACTGTTTCCACAAAGCTGTCCTCTGATCTTCATATGCATGTGTGGCACTTACCTATTTCCCATCTCCATCTCCCCACCCCCCCGCCATGCACACACACAAGCACACGATTTACTTACAACAGGATGATTTAAACAGTGCAGCACAATAATGAAACAGTTTTGCAGACACTGCTTAGCGGTGGGGATACCTCCTTCACTCCATACTGCTCCCATCAATACATTGTTTGTCAGTCCCTTTATACTGTTGTTAGTGTAGAGTACACAAAACCCCCTGGAGTAATTTTGAAATGAACTGCTGTCAAGCTGGGTCACCTTCATGTTATAATTGTGAAACTGATTTCTGAACTTAAGCAAAGTACTTGGCATTTGTTACAACTGGAAAATTATGTCTCACATTTATGTAAGGTGTAGTCCATCTCTCTCTATGCTTGTAGGAAATCTCAAAGCTTAGTTTTCTATCTCAAAGAAAATGATCTTGTGAGTTTCAAATGCCCTTCTAAACATCTTCCCAAGTTGCTGGAAGGGTAGGCCCAGGGGATCTGGATGCTCCATACAGCAGGATCTGGTGGACTGATGAAAAGCAAAATCCCTGTGCTAGAGGTCGGCCCACAGAGCACAGCACACAAGGCAGGACCAGCAGGGCCAGGCTGCGTTCTCTGCACCTGGGGCTTCCACTCAGCAAAGCTCCTGCTGCCCAGATGAGAGGTGCACTTGCTGAGTTCATACTTATGATGGAGGGCAGATAGAGCAGCTCAGAAATATCTAGGAAGGGGTGGTCTTCCTCAGGTTGGAAAGGGTGACAGTCTGTCCTCAGGTTGGAAAGGATGACAGTCTGTCCCCTACTTCCTCTCTATTCTTCACACCAGAACCACACACTTAACAATTCTCTCAAATTACAAACAGGAATTTTCTGGAGAAGACTGGCTGGGTCAGTGGTAGATGACATGAGAATGAAGAAAAGGATCTTGGCAGAAGCATGGAGACTAGATTTACAGGTGACAAGAGAAATGGACCAGGGACCTGTGCCCAGACTGTGGAGCAGAAGGGTTGGTGAGAATGGAAAAAGTCAGCCAGGACCTAGAAGCCAAAGCAAACTTCTGTAGTGATTATTCCAGTCACCAAAGCTGTTGGGAACTGAGCAGAGCATGGGTTTTACACGGCAACAAGGTAGCCTATGCGTGTGATAGAGTAGCAGGGCACTCCTTGCTTCAGTGTCGTCACTGCATTGCATAAATCTGTGAGGATGGAGCTTGCAGGGTCAGTGCTATAAGGGTGGGTGATCTGGGGACATGGGCAAGAGAGATGTACATTAAGATGGGGACTTTCTTCTTTCAAGACCTATTTGGTCATATTGATCCCATTTGTCTAAAATTAGGGGAAAAAAAAGGGAGTTAAAACTGTCAAAACCTAGGTATTTTAGCAAACCAAAACCCAAAAACCCAAAACCAAAAAAAAACCAGCAAGCCCCCCCCTCTTTAGAAGGGTATTCAATTAAAACTTTCTACATGGGTGAAAAAAAAAAAAAAAAAAAAAAAAGGAAAAAGATAAGGAAGAACCAGATAAAGTGTTTCAGGTCTCTTCCTTTTTATCCGTCTCCTGCACCCCATCCCATTCCTGTGGGAGTCGTCCTGTGGCCCCCAAGGTTATGGGATACAGAATCCCAACAAGGTCTATGCTTCTTGGTTCAGAAAGCAGTGCTGCTGGGACACACTTCCTTGACATGCTCACCTGCCTCCTCAGGTTCAGTTAGGCTTTCAAGGGTCCATTCCAAGACAACCAAGAATCCTTTCTCCATCTCACTGCCCTAAGACCCATCATGGATGGACCTTAGCACTCCATCCCTCCCTGAGCTTTCTGGCACACTTCCTATTGTACCCTGACTCTGTAAGCATCCCTGGTTTATGAGTGGACATGGCTTTAAAGCAGTGAGGTGCCTGAGGTCTGAGACTGTAAAGCTAGTAAGGACTTGACAGGGCTAGAATTCATAGGTAAATAAATAACTGACCCTGCCTCTGCAGTATTAGATCTGACTGCCACAAGATGAATGGCTGTTGTTAGCCCTAGACCTGAAGCTCCTCAGTCCTTCCCACAGGCGGGGGTTGGGTAGGTAAATGTGTTACAGCCATGGTGGTGGGCAGGGTGGACAACTATGCCAATTCTATATGGGTAGTGACAACAGAGAAGAAAGGTAGAGCTTTTGGCTTTGTGTCCTACCGATACTTGGAAAGGAAACTTGCTTTCACAGGGAAGGCTGGAGCAGGGGAAATAAGCATTTAGGCAAGGGGATGCTCCGGAGGAGGAGGAGCAGCGGGGTCTCGGTACATTTTACAAAAGTGGAAGATGTGCTGGGGGACTTGACAGGGTGACATGCCAATCATGGAACCCTGTACATACTGAAATGCATGTTGGATAAAAAGGGGGAAAAATTCTTCAGATTGAAATGGTCTTTTTTTTTTTCCTCCTTTTCCCCCTGTAAGGGCAGTTAAGATGAAGGGAAATGGAAGAGAAAAGGAGACAGATTTTGAAGGTCTCAGCCACATGTGCACCCCACCTATCACATGCATCTGTAGTTGCCTGTAAAGATGTTTTAAAAGGCTCTGTGATGGTTCGAATATTCCCCAAAGCTTCTGCTCTTTGGTAGGCAGAAAGACCATGAACAAACAGTCATGTGAACAGCTGTGAGAAGCTACAAAGCAGAGGGCATTCTCTCTAGCTGAGAGTGCCTTGTGCTGCACCAGCAGGGCAGAGAAGGCACACAAGGGAGTAAGGCCTATTTGGAGAACTAACGGTTTGGCAGCAGGGAGGATACAGGTACAACTCACCTCATTGGAGAACGTGATGTTACACCTCCCCTAGAGGCTTTTCTGCTCTACTCTCTCCCAAATAAAAGACTGTCTCTGGGCAATACTCTCTCCTAGTCAGGCCTCTATGACACTCTTACGGGAAGGAATGCTAGCCTCCCTCCTCTTCTCCTGTTCCCAAGGCTGTTACCAAATAAGCTGTAAGTTTCCTCAGTTTATCCCACTCTTTCCAATCACAGCTAATTGAACCACTTAGCTTAAAGACAGTAACATTTGTTGTTGTGAACCATTAAGAAACGTTTCAAGTGAGATGTATATGAGGCCTGCCCTAGGCTAGCAGCATGCACATGTACACAAATGTGCTCACTAACATGCGTGCACTCGTGTGCCGGTGTACACACCCACACACACCCCTTACAGCTCCAGAAGTTTTGTAAAAGTTAAGTCGGTTAGTGTCAGCTGGCCTTTCTGTACCATAACTTAACATTGATGGGTCTAATCCAGGGCCCAGAGTTACAACTGTGGAGTCACTCCTTCCCCATAATGCTTTTCATTGGTCAGGAAAAAAGTACAAAAAAGGAATGAGGAAAAGACTTCCAGATTTCACATGGCAATCAAAAGTTTTTAGGGCAGAAGGAAACAGCAGAAAAGGGGGGAAAAGGAAGTCCCTCCCTGCTCCATCCTCTACACTCTAGAGGCTTCCACAAGTGAGCAAGAACATACCAGGAGGGCAAGGCACACAGGGCCAAAAAGAACATCCCCTCCTGCAGAATCTATGTACAGCCCTAAAAGGCCCTGGAGGAAGAGCTAAGGGCTCAGAGGAAGAGTAGGGAAGGGAAGGACCATGGCCCAGGTGTGGCTGCTTCATTCAAGCTTTGGTAAGGGAGGAACAGCCACAATGAAGAAGGGGAAAGTGGGAAGATGGAGGGATGATTTGAATGCTTTGCCAGAAAGATAAGAATGTGCCTTCCCCTGAGAGGCTCCATAGAATGAGTGGAAACAGCTCTAGCTTTGCCACTGCTTTATGCCATACCTCATCTCTGGCTGGGGCATGGGACTGATCACCAGCTTCCAGGTCCAGCTCTCAAGGGCCCTGATCTCATCCTGGCTCCTGCACCTTGAAGCTGCATGATCAGTGCCAACCCACCCAGTGCTGTAGGGGCCAAGGCAATGGGTGCACTTTGGGCTATCACATCTTTCAGTGTTCTGGGACTGTACCACAAAGGCCCGCCTAGCAATATCAATCCTGCCAGTTAGCTAGTAGTTGCTGGATCACAGAGGGCAGGAGAGGAGCTGGCAGAAGGGAAAGTGTCGAAAGTGTTCGAGAGCAGCAGGACAAGGAAAGGTGCGCTGTGGGTCAGGGTGAGGATGCTTCAAGTCTGCTCCAAACCAAACTCTGGAACAAGGAAATGAAACACATTTTTGTGAGCAAGTAGATGATAAAAAAAATCATTAAAATATGATTCATGTGCATAAAAGATAAGTCATACTGATCTCCTTAGTGGGTGGGCGTAGGGTCACTAATGGTTAAGACAGGGAGCCGATCATAAACTTGCCTTTGCCCACACACTGAATTATTTTAGGCAGGTCAATGACAGGGCACTAAATGGAGAACCACAAACTGAGTTATTCCATTTTCAATTATCTCTCAGCTCTGATTATATTAAGGAGCAAGTCCCAGTGTGCTGCTAATCTGTCTTTAGCATCTCCTTAACAAAAGAGGGGCAGAGCCTTGAGGGCAAATGGGATTGCCAGAATTCAGTAATAGGCTTCTTTAGTCTACATACACTATTTGCTTTTTAAAACAAATTTTCTTTCATTTACGGTAAGTGACAGTTTTCCATTTAAGGAAATAAAAATTATTTCAGAAAGATTGGAGTGATTTTAAATGAAAATATTAAGGAATTACCAGATGGTGGCCATTGCAACTTAGGCTACCTGATTCTGTGACAAAGACCCGCTGGGCAACCCATCCACAGCCACTCCCTCTTTCTACCTTCCCCTCCTGTGGAACCGGGAAATGCTGATTGGTTTTAGTTCTGTGCTGTGGCCCTCTCACAGACTAGGGTTCTAACATTCATAGGAAAGTTAAATATGCACAATGCACAGGAAACCAATTTTACTGACATACGGTTATGAAAACATTTTCTAAAAACCCACCGAAATAGTAAGTACATTCCCTTCTTTGCCAGTACACTATGTAACAAGAGTTTACAACATGACCAAACCTCACTGTAATTTCTCAAAAAGTTTTCCTTTATTTTTATTTTATGTGTATGGATGTTTTTGCCTTCATGTAATATCTGTGTACCACATGCATGCCTGGTGCCTGCAGAGGCCAGAAGAAGGTGCTGGATTCCCCTGGGACTGGAGTCACAGCTGGTTGGGAGTGACTATGTGGGTGTTGAGAATTGAACCCTTGTTCTCTGGAAGAGCAGCCGGTGCTCTTAACTGTTGAGCCATCTCTCCAGCCCCTTCCTAAGCCATCATAATTTCAAAGGAGTGACAAGGGTCATAGCTGTATTGGTTTTACTAGGATTTGTTGCTTACATTCATATTCAAATGAAAAGCTAGGTTTTAGTTATGGTTAATAAAAATAAAGATGCATTTTCCTATGTAAATCCATTGAAGCTATAAACTGCAGCCTCAGTCGTTCACTGGGTGGGGCAGGAGAGTTCCCTTTGTGAGTCCACATATTAGTTTTAAGCATGTCATGCTGTCTGAATGATGTAGGTGGAAATGGTGTCAGATGACAGGCTTTTAGGGAATGGTTTTGTCATGATTTAAAAAGCAGGAATCTATAGTTTTTCCTGCCATTGGAGCCTGGTGTGTAAGTATGAACTGTCTGGAGTTATGGCAACCATCTTGCAGCCAAGAAAGACACCTGTGAATCTGATTATGGGTCACATTTTTATTAAACTAGCCCACCTTAGAGCTGCTGTACTTCTGAGACTAACTTTACATACAACATGATAATCCTCTTTATTAAAGCTGAACAGCTTAAGTTTTAGTACAGTTATGTATGGCCTTTTTAACCCTGAAACAAAGCTACATCACTGGTTCCCCTAACAGGAGCAGCAGGGGCTGTTGTATCCTGAACTCATCTCTGTCCAGTCTCTCCGGCTCCACAGTGTAGTGGAAGGTCTGTCTAATAAGAACTGACAAGGTGGAGGCCACAGGACGGCTGATGACATGGAAAGCTCTCAGTAAAGGATGCCACCGGAGGGCTGGTGCTTAGTGCAGACCTCCACTCCTCCATTCCAGGGGTAGCTGCTGAGAATGGGGAGGAAGAGGGAGGGCCAGCTTTCAATAGTTCTGATGGCATGTGGCCTTCGGCAAGGTTTCAGGTTCTTAACTGGTTCTGATCCAAACATCAATGCAGGCACAATTCCAGTTTTTCTTAAGAGAACCTTTTTGTTTGTTTTTCTCCAGCCTATATCTACCCCTATTTCCTTTCTATCAGTGTGCAGATTTCTCAATTCATAGCCATAAATCAGATAGAAAGCTTGGAGAAGACATCAGACAGACCCTATAATCTCTGCTAATCCTGTAATCGGGAGCTAAACCCAGGACACAAATGGATTTGCAAAATAAGGATTTCAGAAACTCAAATGGCATTAGCAGGCCTCCAAGACAAATGCACATGACAACCAAATGAGATCCATCAATACAGAGACATAGGCCACACTAAGCACCTGGAAAACATAACAGAGCAGATGCATGGCAGAGGCTGACAGACCTCTGCAGTTGTCAGCAAAGCCATCTCCTCTTTCAAGAGAATTCTTTTCTCTGTTTTGTGTATATTTTCAAAATTTTGCTCTCAATGGATACATAATTGTACATATTTATTGACATATGCACATATTGTATAATGATCAAATCAGGGTAACAAGCATATCTATCACTTTACAAACTGAGTGGGTAAAGAATGTGCTGGCAAGGCCTGACAACCTCAATTCCATCCCGGAATCCACATGAAGGGAGGAGAGAGCTGACTCCGCAAGTGGCCCTCTGACCTCCCCACACGTTCCCCACGGCATGCATGCCAAACACAGACATACACACATGCACACACGCACAGAGTTAACAGAGAGAAATACAATTTATTATTGTGTAGTCACTCCCCCATGTAACAGAACCCTAGGACTTATCTGACCCACTGACCAACATATGTCTGTTGTTCTCACCCCAACAAGGCCCTTTTGGAAGACTGTGTCCAGTTGTTTGGAAAGAACAGGGAAAAAAATAGACAGGAAATGAGAAGGGGAAGAAAGCGCTTTGTAAAAGAAAGCGAAAACAATGAGTGGTTCCAACAAAGTGAAAATAGGAAAGAGTTTAGAGACTGTGCTGCCCGGGACCCATGCAGAAAATTGCAGAGAAAAGCTTTCAAGGCACTGGATTCAGATTTGCTGTCCACCTGACCTAGTATGGGACAAAGGCTTCTGGGATATGATGGGCTTACTCTACGAAGTGTGCATCTTTAGGAGCCCACCTGCCCCAGTACATTTTGTGTCTGAATGAACTGTGGGGGAGAGGGTGCTTCTCCAAGCTGCAAAGCTACCTGACCACGTCGGGCAGAGATACTGCAACATAGATCTTAAATGTCCATGGCCTTACTTGAAAGAGTGTGGACCAGCCATCTGCTTCAGGAAAATGGGGAAATTTCCTCCCCCAAGTAGGGTGACATCTTTGTTCCTTTTTTGGAAGCAGACACACTCAGAACAGAGAAGTACATGCCAGTACAGGGAGTCCTACTCTGCTAGCTTCCATTACAAGGCAGCCTACTCCACTCTACCTTAGTCTCCCCCTCCACGCTGCCCACCCCACTCTACCTTAGTCTTCCCCTCCA
>JANHMN010000016.1:35823781-35858774 GCA_030674055.1 Rhabdomys pumilio | reverse complement strand
ACCTTAGTCTTCCCCTCCACGCTGCCCACCTCAGTCTACCTTAGTCTTCCCCTCCATGCTGTTCTCTCTGCTTGGCCCCTCTTTGGTGGCTTCAAGAATAAAATAAGGGCATTTAGTTTGATAGGAACGGAAAAAAAACACCCCCAAATTTGTCTGTCACTGTCCTATTTGCCCACGCTGCTGACAGCATGGCATTGTTTCTGTGGACTATGAGTTACTTTTATTCCCCAAATGTGGGTTATGTGTATAGGTGTTCTTCTATGTGGGTCCATGTGAAAATCCAAGGGTGACATTAGTTGTCTCCCTCGATTATTCTCCTCCTTCTCCATTGAGACAAGGTCTATCATTGCCCCAAAGCGCACCAATTTTGGCATTCTGGCTAGCCAGAATGTTTAGGGAATTTCTATGTTGAGATCAGAAGCAGGTCCCCATTCCTGCCCAGGTTTTATGTAAATTCTGGGGATTCAAACTTGGGTCCTCATGCTTGCACAGTAGTCACTCCCTCCGCTGAGTCACCCATCTCTTCAGCTCACTCAGTTTTAGCCTGTATTTCTGTCACCAGTTGGACATCTGGGTCTTTGATCAACATATTCAAAATAATTGAGGTCACTGAGATATATGGAGTTAGCAAAGATTGTGAAAGGTGAGGCCTATATGAAACAACAACAACAACAACAACAAAACCCCAGAACACCAATAATCTGAAATGGAGGTTCAGGGACAACTGGTGTTGGCTGGAGGTGGGCCACTCTTTGTGGCTGTCTCAGGAAGCCATCAGATGGAGAGGGAGATGAGCAACCTGCAGGAGGCTGACCACTCGCACCTACCCTCACCTGTCAGTCCTCTTGTCTTCTAGGCTTACATGTGAGTATAAGACCTTAGAAAATTCTTAAACACCCACTTAATGTTTTTCCTTCCTAGAAAACAGTGCTTAATGAGAATGGTCTCCTTCACCAAAGCAAGTGAGTCAAGCTTATGTGTTTAGAAAACTCATGAATAACAAAGAACATCTGAGAGAGACAATCGGTGGTGGCAGGAGCCAGCTCCTTAAGAGGCATTAAGCATGGGGCTGGGTAGTCACTAGTGCCTGTGCCTGCCTGTGCTGCCTGTGCCTGCCTGTGCTTGGCTTCTATCAGCACCAGGGTGCTTCTTGGTATTAGTTTGATGGAGTCTTACTCTGCAGCTGTCAGCTATGCAGGCATAAAGGGTCTTATTTCTTTCCTTTCTCAGGCATGAGGACAATAGGCAGCTTTAGTTGATGAGGAAATCAAACGGCTCAGGTTCTGCTGGAAGAAAGTGATGGACCAACACAGAAGGAAGCTCATGAGCAGTGGGGCTTCATGCCCCCAGGACTCTGGGGTCCCACCAGAGGGAGACGTGAGAGTGTCCTTACTTTGCTGATGGTCCTTTCTTTCCTTCCTGCCCCTTGTCTATGCACAGACACAGCCCTGAATAGATCCCACTGACTGGCACTTGGAGGCAGACTGCCAGAGCTGGGCAGGAAGGGCAGAGCTCAAGCTGCTCTGTGTGTCTGGGATCCCAAGATGGTCTCTTTTTGGGGAGGGATCCCCAAGTACTCCGTGCCAGCGCCAAAGCACCACCAAATTGCTTGGCCAGAGAGGACACTGGCGGGGGAGGAGTGAGCCCTGTCCAGCTCACATGCTGCTCATTTGCACAAAGAGCCCTTTCAGAGTTATTGGCTGGCAGGGTTCCTCCTGGGCTTTTTTCAGTGCTTGTGCACAGAATACCAATCAAGCAGTCTTACTGGGCTGCCACACAAACTAGCCACAGTCACCAAGAAAGAGACACAGAATGACGGCTCCTCTAGCGAGGCTCGGCTCCAAGGAGGTAGCCCTAGACCCTCAACTGGGTGGGGCTTCACTGCATTCACTAGAAGCAAAACCACCTCAGTCTGTAAAATTTTTACAGAAAAATTTTAAATGGTCCAAGACAAAAAGCTTCTAAGTGCTTCTCATTTATAGCACCTTTGGCTAGTAGTGACGTGAAAACTGAAAGATGAGGATTTATGGTGGGGTGTATGGAGGTATTCTATGGTAGGAGAGAATACATTTCAAAAGACTCATGCTTGCTTTAATTAAAGAGAAATAAATCTACCTGTTGGTTCCAGTCAAATGCATACACTGTGATAAGAGGCAGTAAGTAAATAGGAGAAAATGCACATGTGAACAGCCCGGCTAACCAACTGACTAGGGACTCTCCAACCTGTCTAAACATGAGCGAGATCTAAGGATCTTAGCTCCTTTCTTTTAAGTCCATCAACAGCCACATCCTCTAAAATAAAGGTGAGTTCCACTGGCAGCATCTGCAGGTAAAAGCAGCATCTGACATCATGGACCAAAGCAGGTAAACACAACTTCCCCAAAAAGTTATAATAAAAGGACGGAGCATCCAGGAACCTGGGTGCCAGCCAACCTACCCATAGCTCACTTGATGACTCATGGGGAAGCCAATGGTGCGGCTGGTTCTGGCATTCCCAGGGCTGCACTCCCCTCCGCCTCTGAGCACCAGTACTCCTCTCCTTAGGCTAAGGGTAGGATGCAGAGAGGATGGTCACTCCAGAGACTGAGAGATCACTCTAGCCACATGCTATGTGTCCTTTGATTCCCCCTAAGGCCCTGAAGACCCTAGGATGGGTCAATGAATGCATGATGGAAAAAGCCAAGTTGCTAAATCATTACAGAGAGGTAAACTGAGGTTATACCATTAGGAACTAGGGGGATCCATGCCATAGCTAAAGCTGGCAGTGTGGGACTGAAAACAATTGATGGATTATATAAAGCAGCTTGGTGGCCAGAAATGATGATCCATCTACAAAAACAGCAAACAAATCAAGGAGGTTGGCAGAGAGAAGGTAGTAGCAGCATGGCACTACTCTATAGACTAGCGGGGTAAGAAAGGCTTGGAGGCTGTGGCAGAGCTACAAGAAACCACCCAAGGGGATCTAGCAGGCCAAGCTCAAGAGACTGAAAACATGGAAGTTCCAAATTTGACCATACTTCTTAAAATTAGCCCAAAATTGCAGAGAGTGAGTGAAGACAGCACGCTTCCACTTACTCACATATTCTAAATACTGAATTCTAGTAAAGGGTGCCTAGAATATTCCTGGGAGAGTGGCCTTAAGCCTAGTGACTTTGTTTTCCTTAAAAACATCTATAGTAAGTAGAGGAACAAGATGAAACATCTTTCCTTTAGGCAAAAGAAAAAGAAATGTCAAAGGACCCAGGGAACCTGGGCTCCCAGTCAGACTTGATTCTCACTTGTCTGGTACCTCCTCTAGGGTGTTTTAAGTTAAATTAAGAGTTTGTTGATGGAACTGTTTGTTCTGTTGTCATGAAAAACTTAGGGACTGACAGCTATTAGAGAAGGGACAGAAGGAGACAGAAGCTAGGACTCCTTTTCACCCAGCCCCAACTGTGCTTAAGCTCAGGAGCTCAGTGGGGTATTTATAGCTGCCTTTAAATTTACCCAACTCGCCATAGAGAGAGGTAATGGGGCGCCCTTTACTGCTGCTAGTGGTGATTGTCCTAACATTCTTTAATTAGCAAAAAGCCTTGGCACAGCCACTTTCAAAGCATTTGATCTCACTGTCCTGGTGTTCTCTATTTCAGGCTCAACAGTCCTCACTCCTTTAGCAGAAAATGCACTTTAGCAAAATTGAAAATGACAGGCATGTGCAGATGTGAGTGCAGGTATGTCTGTAGACTTGTGTCCACACTTCAGCTCACTCCTCACATTCACAACTGCCAGCAACTTGTATGCCTTTATGTTGCCTCCATGAAACTGCCTCTCATGAGAGTCTGTCAGCAGGAGTTAGGAAAGTCAAAATTGAGAACTGGAGAGATCTTGAGACCACTAGGATCCTTGTATTAGGAAAACAAAACCAACAAAATTTCAACTACCTTTTTAGAGACTATAATGGAGCAGAGTTAAGATTGACTAATGGTGTCCAAGCTCTTCTCCTCAGAAGCCTAAGAGCAGTTTTACTACTGAGATGAAGAACTGAGAAGGAAGAAAGGAAGGAAGGGCCAATGTTGTGCTTCCATGGGGGAGTGCAATGAACACACAGACAAACACACAAACACCGTCATCTCTGGAAATGGTACAAAGTAAATAAAGCAAACACTGGTCAATGTGATTAAGACTTCTAGTGGGTTACTTTAAGTCTCTGTTGGGAGACCTGCTCAAGAAGCTAGCCTAAGGACGTGGGAAAGAGCAATCTATGTTGAAGATAGAGCAAAATCTCAAAAGAAAGAATCAATTTAAGAATGTTTCAGAACATGATGACCGGTGTAACTGTTATGCTAGGAGTATGGAGGGGTTTGATAAATGTCATCACTGAGGTTGAAGGGAAGGGATAAAGGCTGAGGGGCTGTGGTAGGCATTTTGGTTGCTATTCAATATATGAGAAGAATGGAACATTTCAAGTAAATCAATAACATATTCTGATGTAAAGTTACCAAGATCACTTTAGTTGCTATGGAGAATAGATTACAAACAGCACAGGTTTTTACTAATCTAACAGAGATTACCTTAGCAGTTTTGAGTATATATTCTGTGGTCATGTGAGATGCTGACAAGCTGGTAAACTAGTATTAACTGCTGGGTGTGGTGGCACCTGCCAGGCAGAGGCAGGCAGATCTTTTCATGTTGTAGGCCAGCCTGATCTACACAGAGAGTTCTAGGGCAACCAGGGCTATAGAGTGAGATCATGTCTTAGAATTATATTAACTGTTAGAAATAGAAAAAAACATTTTATACCTTAAATGAAGAATTAGAAGTTTAAATTAGGAGCAATGCCAAGAGTAAGTAATCCTAAATAATAAAAAGACAACAGAATGAGAGTTCACTCAAAAACTGACTAGACAAAACAATTCTTTTCTATAGTAGCTTCCATAGTAAAAACAATAAATGCATCAGGAAGAGGTGGCACATGCCTTTAATCCCAGCATTCCAGAGGCAGGGGCAGGGGGATCTAGAGTGAGTTCCAGGATAGCCAGAGATACACAGAGAAACCGTGCGCTTAAAAAAAAAAAAAAAAAAGAAAGAAAGAAAGAAAAGAAAAAAGAAAGAAAAAAAATTAATCAATCAGCAAATAAATAAATATAAAACAAACAAAACAATACATAACGTAGTTAGGGTACACAAGTGGCTTCAACAGACACATCATATGTGCATCTGTGAAGCAATTAATTGTAGGTGTGGATCCCTGATTCATGACCTAGTTTGCACTTAGGGTACTTGATTATCCTGGTGGGCCCTAATCTCAACCACAAGTGTCCCTCTAAATTATAGGCAGGAAAGAGAAGAAAACAGACAGTGTAACCACGGAGGCAGAGCCTGAGGGAACACACAAGACGAGGGCTACCTCCAGAAGTCAAGGCCAGTCAAGATTCTCCAAGGAGCAAAGCCTTGCTAGAATATGAGCTTTGAGCTTCTAAATCTCCAAGAGAATTTGGTGGCTAAAGTCACTGACTATTATGTGCAAATGTTTTTATGGCAGACACAGAAATTCACTCATTACTTCTATAACCATAATAAAACTTCTTAAATCTACCCATAAACTGGTGAATCTAATGGTTTTTAGCTCACAGAGCTGTATGTGTTTACATGCTAAGTATCTAAGTACCTATCAACACCCAGAAAATTTTACTAAAGTTATTATTCTATATATAGGTGATTAAAAAAAGTAAACCATTGGTCCTGGATAGGCCAGTGTATTTGCAAAGGGGGGGGGGGGGGGTTTTTCATAGGTGTTCTGCTGGACCTCTTTGATTGCTGGCCCTTATGTATTACTGTGGCAAGAATGGCATGCCAAACTTACTTTCTGAAGAAAGGAAGAGAGTGCTAGCAGGCAGGAGGCTTGTCTTTTCATTCCAGCCCAAACGCAATACCAGCCCCAGTGAAACTAGTCTCAGTTGAAAAAGAGGTCTTTGTATTCTGTATAGCTCCTTGTAATTCCCTCCCTCTCTTTTCTTGAGACAGGGTCTCATATATCCCAGGCTGGCTTTCAAGTTGCTATGTAGGATGAGTGTGAACTCCCGAATGCTTGGGTTATAGGTGTGTTCTACCACGCCCAGTTAAGGCAGTGCTTTTGTTTATGCTAGGTAGGCCTGAGTTACACCATAAGCCCAGCTCTCTGGAATGGTTATCAGCCACCTTGTCTTATTTCAGATGAGGTTTTAGAAAAGTGCTCTTGCTAGGCTCTGTGGAGTGCCTCAACCCTGCCACATTCAATACTAGGGACAGAATCCAAGGCACTGGGAATGCCATGCTGGCCATCTACCACAGCTATACAGTGCTAGCCTATTTCCTGACTTCTTCCTTCTTTAGTTTAAGCACTTTCCCCTGATTTTCTTTACAAGAGCAGATTTTAGAGAAAACAACTTTCAGAGCATCTGTGTTGCTCTGAACCATCCACTCAAGGAAGAAATAACATTGTATTTATGACATGGGCAGTAACAGCATAGCCTCACTAGGGGATCAGAAGTAACAACGGAGCCTCCTCTAAGATGAACAGAGACTTCAACGACCAGGTGATCCCAGAGAAGAAGCATTTGCACATGAGTCCATGTGTGTACTCACTGCTCTGACTACTTCTATGTGGAATATTTTTCACATTTTTTTATCATTACAAATTCACCAACCAATATCTTTCCTTGTCTCTTTGGAGAACAATTTTCATATTATTTTTCCTTCTTTATTCCTGTCTCTGAAATCTCTTCCTTTTCTTGCCCTTACTGTAATTTTGTTCTTGTTGGACCTCCCCAGAAGGGACCCAAAAGCATATTAGAAGCAAGATGGTACCCTGCTATTGCTGGCAAACCCCACGAGGCATTATGGACATCTAGTGGCTGCTTAGGATAATGCCTCAGGGACAGACAGTATTAGCAAAATAGGGAGTGGGCTAGCTTGACAGTCCTGGGTCCCTCTACATGAACAATCCTTTGACTTCTTATCAGAGACTCAAGTCATATTGAAAGGCATATTAGCACTATCAAAACTCCACCTTTACCCTTAAAGCAGCAGAATATGACATGTCTGCTCACAAAGAATACAGGGCAAGCATTTATTAATATCTTCAACCCCAGGGTTTAAAGGCCAATTAGACACATATCAGCATATTGATAGAAGAAACTCAGATGAACAGACTGATATTAACTAGTCATCTGACTTTAGGGAAGTTACCATGCCTTTTTGAGTTTCCTAACATCAGTAAAGTGAGAGGCCAAGTTAAGAGGATCTCTCTCTTATAAGGATTCTTTAAAAATGAATACTCTGTGATCGATGCGCCCTTTTAATGACCGGCTCTATTCCAGACCTGTGGATGTTTACACTAACTGAAGGGAGCAT
The DNA here is from genome assembly GCA_030674055.1 of Rhabdomys pumilio. Lineage (NCBI taxonomy): Eukaryota > Metazoa > Chordata > Mammalia > Rodentia > Muridae > Rhabdomys > Rhabdomys pumilio. The sequence continues at coordinate 35,851,403 of JANHMN010000016.1, read as the reverse complement.
TCTCTCCTCAACTCCATGGCCTATCTCCAAGGCTAGGCTACAATCTCAAAAGATCAGCCTTCCCAAAGCTGCTTGTCTGAAAAGGAGGCGAAATCATGGACTATGAGAAGTAAAAGAAACTTTCTAGTCCATTTCCCTTGATGTTATAAACCAAGGCATACTTCATTATGCATCATATCTAGTCAGATAAACCAAACAGAACTCAGCATCAAGGCCCATTCTTCAAAACTAAATGCACCTTTAGCATTCTTTTAACAGTGCCTATGTGAAACTGCCCATGTTCTCAGCCCAGTGCAGTGTTCCTTCTTATTTAAGTGTGAGTTGCCTTCTCTTATTTCTTAGTGGTACCTCTACAGATCCAGGCACCAGCCAGAACCACTAGTTGTGAGGGGCAAAATACCACAGGGAACTAAGTTTATCAAGAGTAGAAGCTGTAGGACTACTTTGGGTCAGGAGGACTGTGAACTGCAAGTGCAACAGCCTCTTCTTTAGTCTACTCCGTAGGCAGGTTTGAGGAACTTCGGTGGCCTCGCTGGCCCATAAAGGGTAAAGCAGTCCCATGTAGCACTTCATTGAATTTGAGAACATTTGCTCTCATCAGTATCGGCAGCATTCAGTACGAGATAATCTTGTTCCTATGTAGTGGTTTAATGCAACTCAGCCCACCTTCCCATCTACCTTCACAACTGGGGGAGGGGCAGCAGCTAAGCAGATGGAGCCCCAGTTTGCTTACACGGTCAGGAAACCAGTTCAGGCAGAGTCCCTCTTCTGCCCAGGGAAGGAGAGGCATCATACTTCAGTGTGCCACCCAGACCCTATGATACCCCTGTAGCCCTGCCCCTGCCCCCAATATCCCCAATAATACAACATTTTCCCTGCTCAGTGGCAGCTAGGTTAAGGACAGAAGCTTTTCCCACAGATCCCTGGGGTACCAGGCTCACATTTCCTGGGTCCACCAGACAGTGGTATCCTTCTTACACAGGGCTTTAATGAGGAGTTCAAAGGATTGGAGGCACATGCCTAGAACTCCAGAAGTTGAAAGGTTGAGTCTAGAGGATCACCATGAGTTCAAGGCCAGTCTAGGCTTTAAAACAAGGGAAAAGCCATTACAGAGACAAATGGAATTAGATCTTAGCACAAGGGTATGATTTACCTCAGTTTCTCGTTTCTCTCCTTGATCTCTCATCACAAGCAACATAAGTTTATAGGACTTTCTTACTTAGTCCTCTCTCTCATGCTCTTTCTGATTTCTCATATACCCTTCACTGAATGATCAGTCCCTTCCAACCTTGCCTCCACCACTGGCCTGTGCAGTAGAGACTGGATATTTCTGTTAGGGATGAAATCAGTGGTCTCATGAGAATTGAAGACTGACTTGAAGAGCTGACTGTCACTGTCTGGCAGCAACTGTCTGGCAGCAGGACTGTAAGCAAGTTACTGCTTGCTGGAGCTAAGTGCCTTCACCTGGAAAATGGAGACAACGGGGGGGGGGGGGGGGGGGGCAAGCCATTTCACCAGTGCAGTGTAAGTTCTTAGTATGGTGGGCACACAAACGCCCTAACAAGGACTGGCAAGGGGAGGGTAAATCTGACTGCATTAACTCTGTAAGAAAACTCTGAGGAATCATTTCCACACCCAAGTGCCCTGACACCGATCTGTGTGAGGCCTGTCAGGGTTCAAATCCTGGTGCTACAACTTTTATGTGTGTGACTCTAGCCACACACATTTATTTTATCCATTCAGAAAATGAATCATAAAGAAAGGGCTCAAAAATATCATCTGTTAATGTTTTTCCTTGATAGCAAATGTAAACTTCAAGGTCTTGATGAGGGACAGGAATATTAAGTTTCGGACATTGGAACTTTCTAGGACTTGAAGAAGGTTTAGGTTTTGAAGCAGCAGATACTAATGAGATTATGGCTGTGGTAGAGTTCAGGAAGTTGGGAAATCCTGGGCGTCCTCATCCTTAAGTAACAGCCCACCTGGGAACAATGGGGTTAAACAGATACACTTCTTAGATAACAAGCCGGTAAGGCAAAGCGGTTAGGAGGCGGTAAGGATGAGGCTGGATGGAGGAGGCAGTAAGGAATGAGGCTGGATGGAGGAGGCAGATAGTAAGCCTGTGTCATGTTCTACTGGACCTACAGCTCAGTGCTCTAGAAACAATCTATAGGTTGCTTCACCCTCACATGGCTGAGGAAAGAGGTTCTTTTACGAGGAAATGAGATGGCAAATGCTGACCTATGCTTTACATTAGCCTGTCAAAGCAGGGGCCAGAACTCCCCTTCCACCAAGCTGCTAAGGGGCTCCCAGAGAGGCAGGCTGGTGCAGCACAAGGGGCAGAAGGCAGAAATCACCTTACTGGTCCCTGCATACAGGGGAGGGAAAGAGGGCAACAGGGAGACAAGGCTGTATGCCGCTCCATGAATGAACCATGGAACCATGGGCTGCACCATGAGTTCCAGGAGCTCACCTCAATCCTTCCCAGGTTGTCATTCCCCCAGCTCCTTGAATTTGGTCTTTCTTTCCACTGTTTCCCGCCCCCACAGCCCTCATTAAGAAAACTATCATTTAAAGCCCTAGTTACTGTGGGAGAGGGGAGGGGGCAAGAAAGTGCGAGAGAGGGGACTGGAAGAAAAGGCACTGAGTAAGGCTAAGCTCAGGGTCTTCTGACTCAATGGAGCCCTTGCGTCGACTCGGCTGCCTGCCCGTGGGTCCCCACCATCCTGCAGATCCAAACTCTGGCCGCGCAGCCAGGCACCCCGTCAGCATTCAGCGGGGGTGCGGATGACGCGGGCGCTTGCAGGAGGCTGGCCAACTGCTGCAGCCCCACCGAGGGCCGCCGCACCCGGGCCCCTGAGCCCAGCAGTCCAGGGACTGGAGGGTGCTGGGTGTTGAGTGGCCCGGGTGGGGGCCGCGCAGTCTCCCGCTGCAGCTCCGCACCGCTCCAGCCTATCAGCGGCCAACCAGCCGCTCGCTCCGACCTGACCAAAATAGCTGCGAATGCCTGCGACTAGCGCGCAGCCCCTCACTTGACGCTCACTCCGACTCGCTCGCCCGCTCGCCCGCTCGGGCCGCTCCGAACGTCTAGAGGGGGCGGGGAGGAAGCTGCCGGGGAGGGGGGAGGGGGGTGGGGAGAAAGAAGGAAGGAAGGAAGGAAGGGAGGGAGGGAGAGAGGAAGGAAAGAGGGAAGGAAGAAGCGAGGAAGGCAGCCAGCCCTCCGCGACTCGGGGCTGCGCGGCGCGGGCCGGCGCGCGCTGGAAGGCGCGGCGTTAACCCCTTGAGGGCAGGCGGCAGAGGGAGAGCGGTGTTAATACATAAGAGCACTGCATCACGCTAATCTTCTCCCTAGAACAGTATGCGTCAGCAGTACATTCACGTTCTGACTGAAGGACAAAAGGATGAGAGAGCAGTCTGCGTGGCTGCCGCCTGCAACACCGCGAGCCCGGCGCGAGGAGGAGACGGTGGGCGCCGAGCTCAGGGTCCCCGCTGCTGCCACCGCTGCCGCCGCCGCTAGCCAGCCGGGACCATGTTCACCGGCTTCGGAGCGTTTCCCGCAGCCGCTACCCCCACTGCTCACGCCGCTGTCTCCAGCGCTCTGGCTGCTGCAGCAGCCCGTTGGCAGCTTGGCTGCTGAAGGCTCCGGGAGCCCCAGAGGCGAACTCGCACTCTCCGCACAAAGCCGGGGCCGGCGGCGCGCCGAGAGCCCAGCAGTGGCGGGCGGCGGCGGGCGCTTGCGCGCTGCCGGGGGCTGCGGCCGCCGCCGCCGCCGCCGGACCCGCGCCCGCCCCCGGACTCCCTGAAGGGGCCTGCGGTGCGGGCGCGACCGCGGGCGCTGCGCGCTCCTCCGTTCGCGGACCGGGTCCCAGCGCCACGTCCACGCCGCTGCCCCTCTGGGGCTGGACGGATTACCGCTCCTCGCGCCAGCAGTCGGCGGGACTGGAGAACTGAGCCCAGTTTTTGTCTTTTTAACCCTTCTAAGAAGAGGCGAAGAGAAAAGGGGGTGTGTGCCTAGGGAGGGCGAAGGCGCAGCGAACACCTCTTAACTCTCGCAGCCCCGCGAGCTCACGACTGCAATCAGCTGCCGCCAGCTCCGGGCGGCCGACGCCGGGAAAGCGGAGTGGAAAGCAGCGCAGCAACCAGCGAGCGCGGCCTGGGCGTCTTCGGGAGCGCCCCCGCACCCCCATCCCCCGCGGCGGCCCAGGGAGAGGGCCGGGGGGCCCCGGAGACACACTTTGGCGATGAAGCGCCTTCTCCCGCGGCTGGAGCAAGCTGGTGCCAGGGTCCAAGGACAAAGCAGGGAAGCGCTGGTGGCGCCGCTCCTCGGGCTCTCGGGGGGGCATGCACCTGCATAGCCCGCCGGGCCTTGGCTCTCCCTGGCGCGCCTCAACTCCGCGGCTTCGCCGGCTCCGGATTTACTAGAAGCCATTTTGTCTCCCCCACCCCTCCCCTCCCCTCCCCTCTGCCCTCCCTGCCCCCACTACTTCCCCCTTTGTTAATTAAAACTAAAGTCAGAATGGGAACGATGAGCCCGGCTCTCGTGGAGAAAGCTTAAGGACACAGCGCTAATTCTTTCCTGCTTTCCTTCCGAGGTAGGTGACAGTGAATTGGGTGGGGATGGTTGCAACGTGGGAGAGAGTCTTAGCTTTCTACTATGGGCTGGCCTTGAGGGTGGGCTGGTAGATGAGGGGCCGCTCTGTAGTTTCGCAGGGTTTTCCTAGGCCGATCTGCTTGCTAATCGCCCCCTCCCCACCTCCTTCTCCAGATGGAAAGAGGAGCTCCTAGCTCACTTAAGCCGGGGTAAGGCTGGTTCTCTTTTCCAAGCCAAAATCCCAGGCGATGGTGAATTATGAACGTGCCACACCATGAAGCTCTTGTGGCAGGTAACTGTGCACCACACCTGGAATGCCGTCCTGCTTCCCGTCGTCTACCTCACGGCGCAAGTGTGGATTCTGTGTGCAGCCATCGCTGCTGCCGCTTCAGCCGGGCCCCAGAACTGCCCCTCCGTCTGTTCCTGCAGTAACCAGTTCAGCAAGGTGGTGTGCACCCGACGGGGACTCTCTGAGGTCCCACAGGGTATTCCTTCCAATACCCGGTATCTCAACCTCATGGAAAACAACATCCAGATGATTCAGGCCGACACCTTCAGGCACCTCCATCACCTGGAGGTCCTGCAGCTGGGCAGGAACTCCATCAGGCAGATAGAGGTGGGGGCCTTCAATGGCCTTGCCAGTCTCAACACCCTGGAACTGTTTGACAACTGGCTGACTGTCATCCCCAGTGGGGCCTTTGAGTACCTGTCCAAACTGCGGGAGCTCTGGCTTCGGAACAACCCCATTGAGAGCATCCCCTCTTACGCCTTCAACCGGGTGCCCTCCCTCATGCGTCTGGACTTGGGGGAACTCAAGAAGCTGGAGTATATCTCTGAGGGGGCTTTTGAGGGGCTGTTCAACCTCAAGTACCTGAACTTGGGCATGTGCAACATTAAGGATATGCCCAATCTTACACCCCTGGTGGGGCTAGAGGAGCTCGAGATGTCGGGGAACCACTTTCCTGAGATCAGGCCTGGGTCCTTCCATGGCCTTAGCTCCCTCAAAAAACTGTGGGTGATGAACTCACAGGTCAGCCTGATTGAACGGAATGCTTTTGATGGACTGGCTTCTCTTGTAGAACTCAACTTAGCCCACAATAACCTCTCATCTTTGCCCCATGACCTCTTCACTCCCCTGAGATACCTAGTGGAGTTGCACCTACACCACAATCCTTGGAACTGTGATTGTGATATTCTGTGGCTGGCTTGGTGGCTTCGGGAGTATATACCCACCAATTCCACTTGCTGTGGCCGCTGTCATGCTCCCATGCACATGCGAGGCCGCTACCTGGTAGAGGTGGACCAGGCTGCCTTTCAGTGCTCTGCCCCCTTCATCATGGATGCACCCAGGGACCTCAATATCTCTGAGGATCGGATGGCAGAACTGAAGTGTCGGACTCCCCCTATGTCCTCTGTGAAGTGGTTGCTGCCCAATGGGACAGTGCTCAGCCACGCCTCCCGGCACCCACGAATCTCTGTTCTCAATGATGGCACCTTGAACTTTTCTCGTGTGCTTCTCATAGACACTGGAGTATACACATGCATGGTAACCAATGTGGCAGGCAACTCCAATGCCTCGGCCTACCTCAATGTGAGCTCGGCCGAGCTCAACACCCCCAACTTCAGCTTCTTCACCACTGTAACCGTGGAGACCACAGAGATATCACCTGAGGACATAACACGGAAGTACAAGCCTGTTCCTACCACATCCACTGGTTACCAGCCGGCATATACCACCTCTACCACGGTGCTCATTCAGACCACCCGTGTGCCCAAGCAGGTGCCAGTGCCCTCGACAGACACTACTGACAAGATGCAGACCAGCCTGGATGAAGTCATGAAGACCACCAAGATCATCATTGGCTGCTTTGTGGCAGTGACTCTCCTAGCTGCTGCCATGTTGATTGTCTTCTATAAACTTCGCAAGCGGCACCAGCAGCGGAGTACAGTCACAGCTGCCAGGACAGTAGAGATTATCCAGGTGGATGAAGACATCCCAGCAGCAGCGTCTGCAGCAGCAACAGCAGCTCCATCCAGCGTATCAGGTGAGGGGGCAGTAGTGTTGCCCACAATACATGACCATATTAACTACAACACCTACAAACCAGCACATGGGGCCCACTGGACAGAAAACAGCCTGGGGAACTCTCTGCACCCCACAGTCACCACTATCTCTGAACCTTATATAATTCAGACCCATACCAAGGACAAGGTACAGGAAACTCAAATATGACTCCCCCTCCCTCAAAAACTTATAAAATGCAATAGAATGCACAAAAAAGAGCAACTTTTGTACAGAGTGGGGAGAGACTTTTTCTTGTATATGCTTATATATTAAATCTATGGGCTGGTTAAAAAAGATTATATTAAAATTTAAAAACAAAAAAAATCAAAACAAAACTATTTTCTAACTTGTAAGTTCTATTTAAGGGGGGGGGAGGGAACCTTGGTAATGTTGTGGGTAGGAGCCTCAAGTCAACTGGTGTAAGGTGGAAACGGCTAAGACAAAACAAACTGAAACAACCAACACCCCTACAGTGGCAGGTGTGCTGCGGGGTAGGAAGGGTAGACTGCATCTGTCAGTTTTTACAAGATGCCTCACAGGGTCTAGGAATACCATTTCTACAGACATCTTTCTTAAGCTGAGAGCTGTCTTTACAGATCTATCTTATTAAAAAAAAAAATTTAAAAAAAGCATCACAAATTTGTACTGTGCCAAAAGGTTGAGAGGCAATATTTTTTTTTCTTCAGAGACAATGGGGAAGATAGATCTGTAAATATATTTTAAGTAGGAAAACCATCAAAATTCCAACTAATCCTTGCAGGGGCTGTTTCTTTGTACATGTGCACAAGTCCTCTGGGTTTGTGCCTAAGACTGGATGTGTCTCCCCTGATAGTGCTTCAGGACAGCTTGGAAGGCAGGGAGCTGGCGTAGCTCTCAGTCAAATGCTTTCACATTGCACCAGATTCCTGCAGTTGGGCATAACCCACTCTGCAAGGCATGTGTCTATTCAGGGTTTCCCGGGAGGAGGCGGCCTGAAGGGGGTGCGGCACCGGGAAGAAGGGAAGCAGAGCAGCAGAGGGGATGATTCACAGGAGGCCATAAATCAGCATTGTGCCGTGTCCACCTGTTGTTCCGGGTATCTGACAAATGATTGTAGACAATGATGACATTTTATGATTTTTTTCAAAAAAGATCTTGCTTGTTTTAAGGTGGAAAAGGAGGACAGGCTGGGAATTGGGGGGAACTCGGGGGAGTGGAAGCTTTTCTCATGCTTAGGATTTGGTGACTATTCTAAATGCTGATTCATTAGGGATTATTACAGCTGATGCCAACTAGTTGTGGTGATAGAGTGGGGGCAGAACATGAGTGGAGAGGAAAAGGAGAGCTAAAAAGGGCACAGGCTCAATTTAAAGGAGCCTTTGCCAACCAGGATGTTTTGTAGGGGAGCATGTTACAACAAAACTGACAAGGGGAACACACGAATGAGTTCGGCATGGAGTTCTGCTGAATGGAGCATCATGGAGGGAAGCTTCCCTCCCCTAGGCCTACCTCCAGTAGTTACAAGCAGGGGGCAAGATCTGTTATTCTGGTCCATTTAATGATGTAACTTTCAGTTATTATTTTAGCTTTAAGAGGAAATAAAGGGTTCAGATTTGAAAGGGGGTGGTACGGGTCGGGGATGCCAACAAAAGAACACTGATTGTAATGTGAGAAAAGTGTATTTTTGTATTTTAATAAATATTGTTCAATTTTTAATTCAATGTCCCCAAAGGGTTAAATTGAATTGAATAAGATTCTGAACCTATACAGTCTTATAAGCATTGACCGAGTCATTTATATTTAAATGAAGGGGTGGGGGGGAGGGAAGAGGCACGACTGGGGAGGGAGACAATGTTAATTTTAAGTGTGGGAAAATGCTAAAAGCTGTCAACCACCTTTCTTTAGTTTAAATAAATGCACCCCTACTCCAGTGCATCTTCCAAGAGCTAAGTGTGTTAGTCCCTGGCTTCCTTGGGGATAGGACCAAATTCCCTATGCCCTGGGAAAAGCAGGGGAAATGGGTCAGCCTCAGCTCCTGGGACCTGGCCAGAAGTGAACCGCCACCTCAGCAGAACCTCTGTCAGGCAGTACCAGCTCAACCCAAGGACCCTGGGAGGCTTGGATTTAAGAGGGCCTCAGTAATGTAGTTTGGCTGCAAATTCCCACAAGCAGTGCTGCTTAAGGTGTGTTTTGGGAGGAGGTGGAGGTCTGGCTCTTGAGGTTCACAGAGCAATGACTCTTAGGGTGGTTCCATGAAAGGAGGACCTCAGGTTTCTTCAGCGCATATTTATACTAATGCAGGGAATGAGGACTGAGTGGGTGTGATCTATCTGGCACTGAGAAGGGGAAGAGGAGGCAGCACTTTGCAGCAGTTGGCTAAGAAATGGCCAATTTTGAATCTTCCTAGGCATACAGGTCATTTCTGGCTATCAGTGCCTATGGCAGCACATACACACTGGTATGCACTTAAAACGCAGGCAACAATGGTTGGTTCTCTCTGTCCTTCTTTTACTATCTATTCCTAATAAAGAAAGAAAACCGCAGCAGAGCAAAGGGTGGGACTTGGCCTAGGATCAGATGAAAATCCAAGAAATGACTGTGTTTCCTAGTGCCACGGACACAACTCAGGCTGTTGGGAACAGCTTCCTGGATATACATTCTGAGGCAAATGGGGATGAAGTTGCTGCCTCAGCACCACAAGGTGGGGCGCTGATTTCTGATTTCCTAACATCCCCTTCTTGACAGCTGTTTGGGAAGGCAGAAATTATGCAGTAACTGCAATGACAAAGGGTCTTGGGCTAATTGAAGGTCTGAGGACAGAGGAAGAGAGATGGGAAGAATCCGAAGGAGGAATGCCTAGGGATGAGCATATTCTGCTCCTGGAACCTTAAGGGATGAGGGTGGGAAAATAAGGAGGACCCTAGGCAAAAGCGTCCTTGGCATTTCAAGTGCAGCTCTTTCCCGAGTAGCTTATCCGATGGTCTGGCACTGCCATGGCAGTTAAGAGGTAGCTCGCTCTCTCTTTGGCCATGCAGCTGGGGTACATCCTCCCTTAAGCAGGAGCTTGGGGCATTTTTTGGGAAGAGCACTGAAGTGAGGCTCTAAGGCTGAGTTAATGACTCATTCTCAAGTCTGGCCAAGCTGTAAGGCTGGTTACCTGGGAATGGAACGTGGGTTGGTAGCTCTTCAGGGGTAGTTATAGCAACACATTAGAGGAAAGACTACAGCTGAGTATATGGAATTACAGAATTTTCATTATAGAATGTTTAAGGTCATGAAAATTACTTAGCCTAATTTTAAAAAATATTTTCTAGTCAAGGAAACTGAGCACTACAGAAATGGAAAGACATATCCAAGGTCACACTGACAATGGAAGAGATGAGACTAGAACTGGGGTCTCTTGACTTCCTAGCCAAATATGTTTTCCCCCCTTACTAATATGCAACTAAAATCGGACTTCCTATAGATACTTCTGTGTTCTCTTCTTCCACAAAGAGGTATTCACTTTCCATATCACCCAGCTCAGCTACCCTGTATATGCATAAGGGGTTAGGTTCTCAGGAATGCACATAAGCTTCTGGATTCTTAGGCCCAATGGCAGACAGAAACTGCAGAATCTCACAGAGAATGATAGCTACAGAAGAGATAAAAGTAGGCACGATGGTGTTTCCAGTGAGAAAGATGACTGAAAAGGTCTTAAAGTTCCTATTACATATAGTCTCCACAGGGAGTGGCGTCTGTCATTTGGCCCAATAATGATGAGACTGGGATGGGAGAACAGGACCATAGTTCCTCTCCTCTCCTCTACACACACCTACGTAGCCTTGGCTCTTTTAAAATGTTCACATCTTCTACTTAGTGGGGGGATGGGGTATGTGTAGCTTTCAGAGGACAATTTGTGGGAGTTGGTTCTTCCCTTCCTCATGTGTGGTGAGGCTAGAACTCAGGTCATTAGGCTTAGTAATGAGTGCCTTTACCCGATGAGCCATTTAGTTCTTTAATGCCTCACTGTGGTTACCATTTCTATAATCTACTCCAGGACTTATCACCCTTTGGTGTAATGCTGTACCCCATTATCAATGAAGGTAGACAGTCTAGTCTCTAAGGCTTAGAGACATTAGCTTTATCGTGGCCATTTAACATGTATTGAGGCCAGCAACTTGCTGGGAAGAGCAACATGCAGAGTCCCTCCTACAAGACAATTCCTATTGTGGGCAGGCAAGAGGACCAAGAGTTGACGGCCTCTGGCTCCCTTCACCAGCCGATGGCTACAGACTATACTCCAAGCGTCTCCCTCAAGAGGGTACGGTTCACAACTGATGGTCCACCATTTCAGTGCACCAAGGCGGCAAGGGCTTAAAATGAGAGAAGAGAAAGAAGAGAGAACATTTATATCTAAACATGTGTCTGATTTTATCTCCTCTGCTGGCACTCGGCACACCATGCCAATTCCTAATACAGGCACTGTTCATGCCATTTCTAAACCCTGCCTCAGCTAAACTGCAAGGCAGCTTTTGGCTCAAAGTGACTCTCTTTGGTTTCCATCCACTTAGAAAGTACCCTTTCCTCTGCAGGGGGAAAAATGGTTTGGGTACTGGATTGCTTCCATCTTTGCTTTAAATTAAAATAAGTAAATTACATCTTGAGCGTGTTTAAGGAATTAAAAAAAATAGGTCACTGTTGTTCCCCTCCACCCTGTGTATACATAGGGTGGTTGTTGGGGGTGGGGGGGAGAGCGAGCGAGCGAGAGCGAGAGAGAGAGAGAGAGAGAGAGAGAGAGAGAGAGAGAGAATGAGAGAGAGAGCGAGACACATAATGTTTGCAAACAGACTCTAAATCTGGAGCCAGTATTCAAGGTTGAATTCCATCTTCACTACTTCCTAGTTTTGTGACTTAGCAAGTATTCCGTGTCTTCATCTGTAAAATGAAGACTTATTAATTCATCTGTGCTTCACTACTTCATAGGCTGCTGTAAACACTGAGAATTTGTATATTTTATCTCACACTTAGTGTGGTGGCTGATGCTGTATAGTAGGTACTTTATAGCAGGCAGTTATTTGATGATATAAGTATACAGACCAAAGACCAGTGCCCATTATTACCGCTCTCTTGAACCCTGCTTCTCCTTATTTTCACTATTCCAGAGAGAAAGAATGGTTATTTGTGAGTTGGAGACAATGTTACCTACAAGCCCAAACATGGAGGAGTAGATGGTTGTATTTTGTTTTGTGTTCTGTACCTAACTAACTCTGCAGCTGGCACACAACACTATCTTAGTCTAGGTATGGATTACTTTTTTGTTAAGGTGCTTCTGCTCATGGTGATGTAGAAACTGAGGAAGTACAGGGCAATTCTAACTCTGAAGTCTTGGCCTTTAACAAGATGCCATGCTTCCTAGACTCTTCATCTACCTGTTGTTCTCCATCAGGGGCAACTGAACCAAAATTACCCAGGTCAGTGATACAAATGCTTCCTTATTTTAAAGCCTAACCAGGTCTGGGGATAGGAAGGAGGAAGCACCAAGATGGAGAAGGCTCTCAGCACTGGGCCCTTGAAGAAAGAGAGTGAGCACCATGATTTTAGCAAGTGAGAGGAAAATGAGGCTATGTGGAAGACACAGGCAAGGAAGGGCCTGTGGTGCAGTTAAGAAGGAGATGTATTTTTTTTTTTTTTAAATTTAGTAAGCAAGATGCTGGTTGGACCAGGCAGAGGATTTAGTGTGACACTGATGGCATGGGACAGAGGAGATGAAAAGCAGGAGGTCGGTTTTCCAAGGGAGGCTAAACACCAACGTGTGCTGCTTTCCTAATGAGTCTAGAATTAGTCTTAGGGGTGATCATAGGTTTTATCCACTGGTACATGCCAACTTTTTTTGCTGCTAGGACTTGGGCCAAACCACACCTTTTCACAAGAGTCCTGTTTCTTCTCCTGCAGGCTGTCCATTGTTGGGGAAAGCAAGGCAGTCTTCAGATGGTATCTTATCCTGGACTCTGACAGCTTTCTTGGGTCTCCTGTGAGCCCATTCCCACCTTTCTATTAAGGTATCGTCACCAAGGAGGCAGTAGAGGCCACAGTTCAGTATTTACCCACAAGGGAAGGTATTATAGAAATTATGATGACTGAGTTCAGGCATATGAATGTTTGTAGTGAGTCAGAGAGTAGGCCTAGGCCTGTGGGGAAATGTTGGAGAAACTGTCTTGTCAAAGCAAGTTAGCACTTGAGACGGGTGCAACATCTCCAAGACTTTGGAACCTCTCTCTGGGAAGCACTAAGATGAGAGGCCACTCTAGCACCAAGTGTGAGGCCTGGTGGTGCACAGGAAGACTCATTCTTTCAAGCTCACCCAGTTACAGTACTAGGGCAGTTACTATGGTCACATTATTAAATAGTAACAACAGTCCTTAATCTATTTGTTTTACTATCCACCTGCCTTCTTATATGCCCACCAATACAGACACCCTTCAATTATTGCATCAGGTTTTCTTTCATCATCTCCATGATAGGGCTTAAGAAATCCTGCATGATCCTGCCATGCAAGAATGATGGTTCTTTCTTTCCTGTAATGTTTGCATCCTATTGCCTCTCTACAGCAGCTTCTTAATCTCTTATAGTTCCTTTAAGGTCTCAACTCTGGTTCTCCCTGTCTCTGAGCTGGTGGTATTTTAGTCATTAGGTAAGTCACTCTATCTGCTAAGTGAGTCAGCAAGCAAGGGAGACAGGTTTTCACACAGTTCCTTGGGCAAAGTTTGGTTTTCTGGCCTTAGGCTACTTCTTCCCAGGCTTCAAGGCCTAGATTTCTTTATCTACCCACTCGTCTAGGTTCCTTAATACCATTCAGACAGTTGCTCCAACTCAGGGACACCACCCCTCGCCCCCAATAGGTAAATTGAATGAGTTAGATAGATAGACTTTGCTACATAGGCAGTTCTGGCCAGGAACCAAGAATCAGCCTTTGGTCCTGACTGGAGGAATGCTCAGTGCATCCCTTGTAAGAACTCAGATACAGAGCTGAGGCCTCAGACACTAGCAGCCTATTCCTGCAGCCTGGCAGTCACAGTGGTTACAAATGATAATCTATTACCATTCCAGGAAGACTTAATTTCTGGACTTAAAGGAAGTCGGATAATACTTTATCCTATTAGTGTCTGCCTGTGTGAACTGACAATGGCTTCCTTCTGACATGACAGCATATTCTTCCAATTCATCTCTTTAAGGATGGGGAGAGGGGAGTCTGGAGTATGAAAGAAAGAAGGAAAAGAAAAACACAAGGGGGAGACTGTTAGAGGGACCAGGGAAAGGAAGACTACTTTTCTCCCTATTAAAAATAAGGACAAGGTACTCTAGGCATGACAGTTACCTCAAAACATATCTACATCTGCTGTATGCACAGCAGTTTGGTTCTGAAGCTACAGAGAAATATGACTATAATAAGACCGAAGTGTTGGCCCAGTACAGGATTTTCTTACTTAAGTCAGCATACAGCTTTCCCTTTCCTCAATCCCTCTTCCTCTACCTTGTTCAAGCATGTGTCAACTCCCAGTAGATGTCATCTTTACATCATGAGGGTTTTATCAGGACTAGCTAACCTTGGGGTGACAAGGAAAATTTCTAATGTCAGGGATGTGAATATAGTTAAGAGTACCTTCCAAATTCACTAGAAAATTTTGTTGAACTATCCCAATTTATTTATGAAGAAGATGAATGAAATCCAATGGATGTGATTTGCTATTATCACAAAGACCAGATTTCTGGTCAGTCCAACAGGGTCTCCATAATGCTCGACTCGAGGGGATGCCATGTCTGGAATGGCAAAGTAACTGGTGACCCTTGGAGCTTGCAATTGTGTATAGTCTCTAATAGTTCCTTTGCAGGGGCAAAGGAAGGACTTTCCCACTAACTCTCTGACTTATGCTTAATGCAGTAGATACCAGTGGTATCCGAGGTGAGAAATCAGGCAACTTTCCTTTCTTTACAGCTTTAAGTGTTCCAGCATGTGGGTTTAGCAGCAGTACAAAACAGACAATGGAAGGGACCCTTGCTGCCTAAGTGTTCTTCCCCTTCTCTCTAAACTGGTGGAGGGCAGTGAGACAACACCCACCTCAGGACAGGGAAGGCTTGATCCATTTTTTTTTTTTGGGGGGGGAGGGGGCATTGTTGTGAGCTTAGCCTTTAATGGCTGAGCCAATTTTATAGCCTGGAAAGGCTAGATTGTATTTGAGTTTTGTCAAGGTTGTGAAGACCACTGGAGAAGCAGGCTGTAGTCCTGGTTCTACCTCTCTGGCCTTTCCTAGTGTTCTGTAGCAATGAGGTCCTTAGAGGGAATGCTCATGCTGACTTGGGGACATACTCTGAACCGTATGTCGGGAAACAGAGTGGCCCTAGCTATAATTCTATCACATATCTGATCACAATGTGCCTCCTTCATGGTGGTTTCTCATGGAGTCCCAGTAGAAACAGTCCAAAGGAACAGACACTGGAGCAAAGACTCCATCTTGACCAAGTTAATTTAGCAGACATTTTCCGTCTTGCACAGGGTGGAGTTGCTTCTCTTTTCAACTTCAAACCTGAGAAGAGCGGGGAGGTGGGGACTGCAGAGATATAAAGAGGAGGGCGGGGGCTTCAAGCAAATGAGTTTCCATCTATTAAGGAGTGGTAATTTCTGCTAGTTCCCCTAGAGACTGGTCCCCTTCAATAATGGCCTGACTCTAATGATTCCCACTCTTAAGCAACAGCCTGTGTTATGCTGGGGTTGAGACAAACTGTGCCAGAAAATTCCCTTTCTCTCGGAGGAGCTGCTATCATTATGCAGGAGAGATTAGCCAGCAAGGAGGATGTGTTCTTGGTACTGAGCTAGGAAGACAAGCAAAGAGAATGTTCTTCTTTAGAAGGCTTGATACAGTTGACTAGGAACTGCCCCCCAAAAGGTGGAGATGAGAAGATGGTGATAAGCAAAAAAGATTCCCTGGGATAGTGCACTTGGGGAGATGGCCTGTGAAAAGACTATGGACTTCATGACGAGCTGATGAATCTCATGTGAGGCAAGCACTGGCTTAGCCGCTAGGAGGGAAAAGCAAGTCTTCGGGGTGTG
The DNA here is from genome assembly GCA_030674055.1 of Rhabdomys pumilio. Lineage (NCBI taxonomy): Eukaryota > Metazoa > Chordata > Mammalia > Rodentia > Muridae > Rhabdomys > Rhabdomys pumilio. The sequence continues at coordinate 35,835,680 of JANHMN010000016.1, read as the reverse complement.
GTGCAAATGCAGGCACAATGGGTAAGAACTGATGAGCACACGAGTTTGGAAATGGGCATAAGGTTTTTGGGAGGAAGGGAAATCATTTTTAGGTTGCTCTACCTGTCATTTCATGGATATGTGTGTGGTTTAAGAACTCTGGAGTCAGGATCACAGCTGTCACTGAGGCTGGAGAGACAGTGAAGGTATGTGAGCTCATCTCTGTTTTAACACACTGGAATCTGGTTATGGCTAACGTGTCTCTAGTTATTGTGGAAACCACTGCCAGTCGGTCTTGACGAGGGGAGTAGGGAGTCCCCTTATTTTGCCCCTACTGGCGTTCCTGTGATGGAGAAGGATGCTTCCAGAGGCTGCTTTGCCAGATGTGTCAGCAGGCAGCCTAGCCAGAGAGCCTGCAGTGCAGACAGATGCCCTGGGCCGTATTCAGGATGGCAAGACCCTTTATGGTACTGCGGCTCAGCTCTGGGGCAGTGCCAGAGCGGCAGGGTAATTTTCCTCAGCCGGATCCATTCCCCCCAAACCTCTTCAAATATGTGGGCCACGGAGGGAGGCAAATATAATTAAATTACTGTGTCATGGACTGCCTGTCCTAGGCAAGGGCTAAAAACGGGCTCACGCTGACATGCAAACCCATCTGTGTACTGAAAGCATGTGTGTCTTCGTGCTGAGCTGTCGGCAGCTGGAAGGGGCTGGCAGTGCCTAGGGCTGGACAGTTATCTGGCCCTCTTTGCTGCAGTAAGGCAGAGTCAACAATCCAACCTGGGCCCCATACAGCTCCACTGACCTTTTCCTTTTCATTTAGATGACTGAGTGGCACCCCACCCCTTTCTGCATCAATTCATTTCTCCTCAGACACCTCTGTTGTTGGCACTCAGGACTTTCCCGTAAGGCTGTGTCCTGCACTGTGCTGGGAGAAAGGCACAGAGCTGCTGGGAGATACAATTCACAAGTGAACGGGCAGGTTTGTTTGACTTGGCAGGAGATGGAGGGGTCTCCCGGGCAACTCACAGAGTGCTACTTCAGCAGTTCCCTACTGGCAGTGGCTTGCTGGATAGAGAAATCTTGTCAGCTGCTAGTGTATAGCACAAAGTTTCTCCCTCCTTTCCATGCACAAGTGCCACTGTGATATAGGACCTGAGCACCAAAGTCAAGGAAGGCTGGGCATTTAACATATAGAAATCACATATACAAAAATTAAGTGATGGCTTAGGTGGGCCTGCCAACCTACATAAGGTTACTTCATTTCCCTCCTGGAAGTTCAGGCCTCAGTGCTCCAGACTGTATACTCCATAAGTATATAAATGCTGCTACTGGAGCTACAAGAGGGCTTCCCTCTGCTGGTGGGAGCCAGCCTGTGATGGAATCTGTGGAATGGTGAAAGCAGACACAGGGCAGCACAGCAGCTTTCCTTCTGCAGCCAAACCAACAGTCAGTTGGGGAAATCTTTCCTCAACTTTCCCCTAGAGGAAACAGGGCAGTCTTAAGTCTGAAACTCTGTGGGATACAACACTTGGCGCCTGAGATGTGGTCCTGTACTCGGTCATTAGGGAAGCTTCCTGAGAGACTAGTTGTATTCACATCTTCTCCTCATATCCAGGGCATGCTGGCATCAGGCAGATACCTGGATGGCTACAGTATAGTGCAGGTGGCTGTATAGTCTTTATAGGTCCCTTTCAAAGCAAGGTTATGGAATCTTTGTGGCGAAGAAAGGAAGAACCTCCCTATCCTGAACTGGAAATGGCAAAAAAAGAAGGTAGTGATTCTCCTGGAGGCTTGCTGTCCTGACACGGCACTGAGCATTCCAGGGTTATTCTCTGAGACATATAGGGGTGGGGGTGGAGGTAGATAGGTGGGTGGAGATGGTGTATCTGCCATGTGTATTGCTGGCTGACAGTCTGGCTGTGAATTTGATGGTTCCTTTCAGAATGATGACAAATATTATCTATTCAGATTCTTGGGATCCACCTCAACAACCTGGACTGTCTGTAGGTTACCTGCAGCCCAGCAGTTCCACACAACTAGATTTAATGGGTTAAAAATGCCAGTAGATTTTGTTTTCTAGAGTTAAGAGGTTAAGTAACCACTGTAGCAGGAAGAGAGAGTGACATCTCATTCTAGAGACTGATGTCCAAGCAGTCACAAAGGATACAGACGACACTGGTGAGATCTACTATGTGGCTTTATAGAAATAAAAAGGTTCCTGGGTATTCTACTATGATATAGAGTACTTCCTCTGTACCAAATGAGATAGAAGATGCCAGACTGTAGCCCTCGGCTTCCGGTAACTGTTACACTGCAGCAGAACAAGGCCTGTTAACCCTTTGCCACTAGCACAACGTCACTGCACTTAGAGTACAGAAGAGAGAGGAGCACAGGAACATGCCTCTTCAGGCCTTTATTTTAGTAAGGATGTTATTGGGCAAAATATTTTACCATTACCAGTGACTGAAGCCATGCTTACCCTACAGCAAACACACCACATGTTGTAGAGAGTGGAAACTATTTTTCTTGATGCTCCTCTACAGGAGAGTTTTGCTTGAGGGTTCTGTTCTTCCTGACTTCAGCAGCCTGGGACTAGAAGAGTTCTCCAGTGTAGAGCAGCTGCCATGGCCTCCCTCCCTGCAGTAGGCTGTCTGCAGAGATGACTGTGGGATGTCACTCAAGCAGAGTCTGCCTCCTATATAGTCTACAGTCCTGCTGCCCAGCAGTGGGCTACCCTGGGAAAAGGTTGTAAGCTGTCCTGAGGTTGCTGTCACATTTCTTTCTCTATAAAAGGTCAGCCACAAGCTTCCTCATGCTTGTTGAAGTGGCTTAGCTTCTGTTAGAGGAGGATGAGGTACAGAGAAACTAGCTGATTACAATAGTGTGCAACTACTACCTCTAACACACTGAGTATCCCGAGGAAATGAGCAGTGCTTTGAGAAATTGCCAGAATCTGTAATGATTGGAAAGGGAAGAAGAAAAAGCAAATCAGTTCCTTTCTCTGGATTCTCTTGCAGCTCACACTAATGCTAAGGAAGCAGAGTGGGCGCTGCTAAGGTGACCTGCAAGTCTAGATTGGTGCTCATACCAGCTAGAAAGCATTTCTTACACATTATGAACTTGAGCCTTGCTGTCCTTGTCCCTTGGGTTCAGTTCATTTTGTCTTCAAAATCACACAGAACGCTTAATGTGCTAGAACATGAACTAAGCCATGTTGTCTCCATCTTGGCCCAGGTTGACCTGTAGACAATTCTAGTTCAGCCTGCCCCCTCATCTCAGGAAAACAGGGCAGGGGAGGGAATAGGAGTGGCAGACGTCTCTGGGTATGGCTGGGGCCATCTGCACTACTGCGAATCAAGGTTGGCTCAGACAGAAGGCGCGAGGGAGGAGGTGCAGCTGCTGATGGCTCAGACAGCTTGGACCTGTCCAGGCAAACAAGCAGCTCCAGTGCAAGAACAGCCAGCCAAGTAGGCAGAGCACAAATACAGCCTTAAAGCTTGAAATCTGACAAGACGCAGAGAGAGGGTCGGAAGCTGTCTGGTATTTCAACAGTGCCTGGCCTTCCCTGTCTCTCACTGCTGTGCCAGGTTCCTCCGCTGCTCAAGAGTGGGACGTGCAGCTTAGGAAGAGGGGTTGGAGGCAGATAAGCATTCTCTGGGCTAGAATTTAAAAGTGTCACTCTGGGGATTACAGAGTCACCTCTGGACTATTCTGTCTCATCAGTATTTCTGAAAAAAAAAAATTAAGCTCTTGTCTATAGCTACATCTATCTCCTCTCTACTTCTGTGTTCAAGGTTAAGCAATGGGCATTGGGTATGCTGGTGTCCATCTACCACACTGCTAACTACACCATATGAGGGACCTGTCTCAGAACCACCTAAGGAGGGACACAAGCGTGCTCTGTTCTCTTGTGTGGAGAGAGCCAACAGTAGGCTGTTCAGGGAGTGAGGCACTATTTTGGTTCCGTCTCCTGAAGACTCTTGAGGCAGTGCTTCCCTCCCTCTCTTAGGTGCACATTAGCTGTCCTGGGGGAATCATTAGGTACCAGTGTTTAGGTATTTTTGTCTTGGAACCACTCTTCAGGAGTTTTCTTCACTTTTCTTTAATCTACTTTTGTTATATATTAAAGCAAAACAAAATGAAACTAGCATTTAAACTTTAGGTCACATTGCAATCTTAAGGCTGGCAAGAGGGACTTCATTATTATTAAATCATCCAGGAGATTAGAAAGCTCTGCTCTACATTGGAGAAGGCAAGGAGAAGACTGGTCAGACTGATAGCCAAATCACTCTTGCCACTGGTTACAGAAGCATGAGCTTCAAGTTCAGCAGGAGTCTAAGAGAGCTAGCCAGGTATCAATGAGTGTCCTAGAAAACAAGGGAGACCCGTCTACAAATGTAGCACCTTTTTCTGAGGCCAAGGGAGGAAAGCTAGCTAGGACCCAAGAAAAACAAATGGGAGGAACTTACTCAGACTATCCTTTATTCCAGAGCAGAGAGGAGAACCAAATGGCTTTCTTCTCTGTAACTTACACATGGGAACCTTCCTAGTCAGCAAATAGGCTCCTTTCCTGGTGAACACAGGCAACTCCAGATTGCTCTATGGTTAAAGTTCACAGGCCCAAGTAAAAGACAGACCAGTTTTTAAATGAGGCTTCTGTCTCAAGGCAACTGCACTTCTGGCCTTAGCCAGAAGGATACCTTCCTGGGTATCCTAATTTGCTTTCCTGTTGCTATGATAAAACACCATGACCCAAAAGAAACTAGGGGAGGAAGAGTTCATTTGCTTACACTTCCAAGTCACAGTGCATCTTTGAGGAAGCCAGGGCAGGAGCTGAGGGCAGGAACTTGGTGGTAAGAACTGAAGTAGAGACCATGGAAGAATGCTGCTTTCTGAAATGTCCCCTACTACCTGCTCAGCAAGTGATCTTATAGAACCCAGGACCACCTGCCCATGGATTATACTGCTTACAGGAAATTGGACTTTTCCACATTCATCTGTAATTAAGAAAAGGTCCCACAGATGTGTCCACAAGACAATCTGATGTGTTAATTCCTCAACTGAGATTCCTTCTTTTCAGATATGTTTAAATTTGTGTCAAGTTGATAAGAACTAACCAGCACATCTGGCTTATTTATTTGTTTGTATGCTTTTGTGGACCCAGTTCTGTGACCAAGAGCAGGTCAAGTGCAAGAGAACAATAGAGACTTGATCCTATCCTTGAGGTTACCTGAGATGGCTCGGCTAGGAGGGATGATGGCAGGGGTAGAGGGGTATACATGGCAGGAATATGTGCTTAGAGCAAGCCAGAAGCAGGAGAAATCTCAGCCTTCATGTGCTCAAAGAGTTCTATGGAGAAATGTAGTGCGAGGTATATAATGGGCCTGCAGAGTACCCATTGTAGTATACTTAAGGAGAGGACAGGAGAAAACCCACCCAGTTTAGATTGTGAACACAGACAATATGAGTGTATTGTTAGGGCCAAGACTGTCTTTCAGCCCTGTAGGGAGTCAGAGATGGTCCAGTCCTTTGGCACAGGCACAGGGTAGGTAGATGACCTCAACACTTCTTAGGCAGGCATTTGGTAAAAGGACTGCCCTGGGAGTTGGAAGCTTGGCAGCAATACTCTGAGTAAATACTGTGGTAAAACTGTATTCTAGTCTGATAAGTGACCTAGATTGTCTGTAGTCTTACCCCCCTCTGTAGGACCCTATAGCAACAAACAGATTAGCTTACTGTTTAGGTGTGAGTTACAAAGCCCCTGAATAAAGATTAGCCAACAGCTTGCCTCTGAATCAGAGGTGCTTAGCCTGGGTCCGAATCAAGGCCATGGTGCAAATGCAGGATAGAAGTTCCAGCCTTTGTCCAGAACTCCATTTAATTTGGCTGCACAAGCTGCTATTGGTCTCACCTACTAAGCAGCCAGAACAAAATAGCACTTGGGAATGGTGACAATGTTGAGGACACAAGGGGTACACACACACAGAGAGAGAGAGAGAGAGAGAGAGAGAGAGAGAGAGAGAGAGAGAGAGGGAGAGGGAGAGGGAGAGGGAGAGGGAGAGGGAGAGGGAGAGGGAGAGGGAGAGGGAGAGGGAGAGAGAGAGAGAGAGAGAGAGAATGTGAATGTGGACTTCTGGGAATGGAGGGTGGGTACAAATTTAAGGACACACCAGTAGTAGCCAGACAACAGTGGGTAAAGTGCTGCTTTACCAAGGAAATGAGGACTTCCTTCTAGCAGCGGCACAGTATAGCTGCTCTCAGGACGGAGCATGCGGCCTCAGCAAGGGGTTAGGTGGGTGAACTCCAAGGCACAGCAGCTCTCCTAAAGAGTTGTAGGGAACGGAGAAGACACAGGGCTGTCTACTTGGCCACTCCTCAATTCTAATCTAGAGGCGAAACTAGGCTGTTCTTTGTGTCTGTCCATCCTGTCCCCAGCTGTGCACTGTTTATGAGCGGGAGAGGTCAAGTTTATGCTGATAGAAATCCAAAGTCATGAACAAAGTATAAGCTGATTAGCTAGGGTGAGGTGGTTTGAATTTATTCTCCAAATAAGCCAGCAGTTCTTAACCTTAGATACATATAGGAATTCCTTAGGGGGTGGGGAGTTGTTAAAAATCTTAAACATATTTTAATTATACAAAAACTTCTGTGAAAACAAAAATCTGGAACACTGAAAGTAGAATACTAATGAGTACTCCATAAGCCCATCGCACAGAGACAATAAAGTCTTCATCGCTTTCCTTGCTTCAGCATTTAAAAGTATATCCTAGACATGATGCCACTTCAGCTTTACATACTTCAGTATGCATCTCTAAAAATACGCGGTCATTTCCTTACATAACCACAGTGCTATTATCACACCTACCAAAATTAACAAAGCTTTCCCTTGGTATCAGCTAATGCACCTGGGGAACTTGGGGGGAGGGGGGAAGCCTCAAGCCAAAAAACCTGGTGGTTTATGAAGCTAGAGTCTCTGGAGGTCCAAGCATTAGTAGCTTTTCTATGCCTCCCTGACCCATGTGTGTTGCCATGGTCAATACAGGATCCTGCCACGGGGTCTAGCAAGTGCTGTGAATATCCTCTAGTCCTTTATCAGTAAACCAAACCAAAACCTCATACAAATAAACACAGACGCCAAAACCAAACCAAACTACAAGACAAGAAAAGCGTGACAAAGTCACAGATAGGGTAAAAACAAGGAAAATCAAAGCATAAAACAAAACAAAAACCAAATGACAACAAACTCCCAACCCTATGTCCCCACCCCGAAGCTCCAGCAAATCACAGAATGGAATCCCATGCAGCCCAAGGGCGCCTTCTGCTCAGAAGTGGAAGCCCACTCACTTGATGCATCAGATACATCAAAGGCCTGAGCAGCCTGAAAGGAAGGTGGTTCCCAGCTGCCCACGCTGCCTGCAGAGCCCTCAGCACGGAGACACTAGGCCAGACTGCATTATTTCTCCTCTCTTTGCTCGCTTTTCTTGCCTGTGTGATATCTAATATTCTGACTAATACTGTGCCTCAGCACCTGGGTATTTGGGAGAATTAATTACATAGGCTATGGTGAGGGGGTGCGGCATAACTTCATGGGTGTTGGCACTGGGGTATAAGTAGTACAGTCTTCAATTTTACTTATTTATTTCATTTAAGGAAATAACTAAACAAAACATCCTGCAAAAAGATGGGGCTGTATCACTGTAGCTAAAAATACCTCCACTGAAGGCGGCCGCTCACCAGCTCCTCAATTAGAGATGCTACAGGGCCCTTTGTGAGCTGTGCAGTGTTGGCAGCTCTGCAGGGGCTCTGGGCGGTCGAGGACAATCTCTGGAGCAGTGACTTTCTACTGCTAGGTGGAGGGGGACTGGCTAACAGCCACTGAGTCAGCATCAGAGACCTGACTTCCGAAGGCAACTTCTGTATCTCTTGCTTCATTGACCTAAGCCAAAATGACACACCCGAGAATGACCCAAAGTAATCGTCAGGGGTTTGGCTGTCTCGACTTTCTTGAGGATTACATGTGTATCATACCCAAAGGAGGCAACAATGCCATTCAGCTTGCCTCAGGAGATTTGGGTGCTGGACAACAACTTGAAAGTGTGTTTCAGGGATAAGAAACCCAGGCGAAGCTTCTTGGGGGCAAGGGGCTGAGGTCAGAGTTGGTAAAGTCAGGACTTTAAAACATGGCATTTCTGATTCTGAGTCTAGTGTTCCACTAAACTGTATCACCCTGATCAATGGATTCTTTAACTTTCAACAAGTGCCAAAGAGCTATGGGAAAAGGTATTGCAATTCAGGCACCCACGGTACCAATGATCTGAGAGTTGCCTGATGACCTGCACCCCCAAAGGTCTGGGGAAACACAAAGTCAGACATAGCAAATCAGTCAGATGTGTTCTATGGTCACAGTGACAACTCTGCAGACCTGTGGTTTTCAGCCAGAGTTCTGTGGTCATTCCCTAGTTCTGCCTGGGAGAATAGGAACCACCTGGTGTAGGCATGATTAGCTCCTGTCAGGAGAAGGTGAGCAAAGGCAGAGCCAAGGCTGATTTGACTTAGCCATGGACACCTTTTTCTGTTTCTCAGGTGAGGGTGTGTGTGTGAGCACATATATCACATGAGTCAGTCTCTGCATATGCCCAGTGGCCACAATACCTGGACAGCATAGATAAAGAACGAATTGCTTGACTCTGGTTGTCTTATCTCATCTCTTGCTGGCTTGTAGTGGTTTCTGAAATTTCTCTGAGCAAGAACTGAACTTAGGAAAGCTAATGGGTTCCACAGTTCACTCTCCAGCAAGCCCAATGATGCTGGGCCTTTGAAGAGGCTAATAACTCACGACACAAATCCCCCAGGGCAGCAGGCAACCTAGGTCCTAATCCCGCATATCCCAGTGCCTGTCTACATGCTTACAGCCACTCTGACCTTTGCATATTTTGCCCAGTTGCTATTTTACACTATTTTAATTGATGTTTAATATAGCTTAACTCTGCATGGTGTTCCAAGCCCCTCACCAGGGGGCCGCTCACAGGCAGAGTCACAATTAATAGCAATCCCCAGAAAATTATGCCCTGTATCAAAGTTGTCATTGCACCATATAAATGCTTATTATTACTATTGAATTCTCCAGCCCTGACACCTCCCTGTGTTTACTAGGTAGCAGATAAACCTCTGTGTTTGTGCCTTCTCTACTCTAACACACCATCAGGTCTAAATATAGCCCTTGTGTGTATGTTTAGCTCCACTTAGCTCTGCTTTGAAAAGGGGGGAAAATCAGCTAATAATGTTAAATTGCTGGAAAATGTGATTTGTTCCTCCCCAACCTTAAAGACAAAAAGAAGATTGAGAAGATGGGGAGGGGAGATCTCAGCACGGAGTGAAAGTCTTCCAGACCCTGACAATGGGGGCTCAGCTCTCCAGAGACCTTCTGTGAGGACAGGAGTAGGTCCCTGAACATATGATACACGGGGACAAGGATGGGGCTGTGTCAAACCAGTGTCAAGGACTTTTAAGGACAATCTCAGCTATACAAGTGGAACTTTCCCCAGTTTCTTAATGCTCTCCCCACAAGGAAAATGCCTCCAAGTTTAGATTTTGGCTTGACCAGACAGCAGCAGACACCTGCCCTATTCTCCCTCTGGCTTGTGCTCTGACCTACAGCCTGGGTGACTTCTCAGTGGCCTTAGCCTCCTGTTCTTGCCTCACTACAGTAATGCAATCTGAGGAAAATTCACCTGTTAACCTCCTCTGTCTGCTTCCTTCACACCACCCACTCCTCTGTAGACATCACTGTCACATTCTTATGTTAGTTCTTGTACTTCAACTGGATGACTACTGTCTTAGAGGTCCTGTGGAGGTGATGGCCATGTGGAAACTTGAGCTCTCCACTAAGTCCCTGTGGGAGTGTGTTCAAGTGGTTAAATTCATGCCTCAGTTGTCTCACCTGTGACAAAATGCTGGCTTGGGCTCCATACCCTCAGCCATTCTAGCTACAAAATCATCTACCTCAGCATTAAAGACTACACTTAAATCTTTGGAACTGAATGGGTCATACTTATTTCTATTTCTATTTTTTTCTGCACTCAATGCTTTATGGAGAAATGTAGATTTCTATTCTAAAATTTTCTAGCCAACAAAGGAAAAGTACTATTTTAGTTTGTTTGACATGGAAATGTCTATAATGAGATTGAATTTTCTGTATTATATTTGCTTTGCCTTCTTCCTTCTTTGCCTAAAAATGGAGTTTCTAAAAAACCAGAAATGCTCTCTGTATTCAGACCTAGCAGGGATGAGGCTGCCTTGGCTGGAGGAAGAAGATGGTGAGTCTCAAGCCCCAGTGGAACAAGACATGTGCCATCTACTAGCTGATGCATCTGCAAACCATGCCCAGTCCGCAGTCTGCTGCTCACAGCAGAACCTGAGCCACTAGCATTTCCTACCCACGGCAAACCTTGAACCTTTGTAGCTGCCAGGATGATACAAAAGCAGGGGGCTACTTTCCAGCTTAGGAGAAAAACCATATTAAATGGAAATACAGTTTTCATTTCTTTTTCTTCTCATCACCTCTAGCCATTTATAAAGCTTTGGCCTAAAAAGCAAAGTTGTCAAACAAAGCTGAGGAAGATGATGGGATTGCTACCCCCACCCCCCTGCCACCCAATACAGGACACAAATTTATTAATGATTCATGGGAAAAGCACAATCATACTGCTGGCAGCATCACATGTAATTAACCAGCTTCACAGAGAGCTGGCTGCCTTCTACATATCTCCCATTGGCAGACCACAGAACTACCTGACATAGTCACACTGGGTTTCCAGTGACATCTTCCTACTGGAAGAGGGATATCCAAAATAGTGACCTCAACCCACTAGCTATTCAGACAGCGTAATGGAGGTGGCAGTGCTCTTCTGGAGAAGCCTGGCTGAGTGCTGGGTAATACGAAAGACTGCAGTCCTGAGAGCAACAAGCAGCCAGCCCTGGGACCACACTAATGCCATTAACTGCATACTCAGGTAAGTGGCTAAGCAGGGCTAGCCTCCAGGAAGCAACCCAAATATTACTTCACCACAACTCAACCAAAGAAGACGTTTCTGAGAATTGGCCTACTTTGCATGATAGCAGTGAACCTCAACATGGACGGAGGGGCAGAAAGGTGAGAGTTCTGGGTAAGAAGCAATAACATTCCTATTTTCATATATTTAAAAGAGAGAAGCAGCAGCTAGGTTAGCCAACTTGGCTCAGTAGTCAGTGTGCACTTCCCTCTGTAGAGTCCTGGGATTAAAAACCAGTCTTTACCCATGTGAATTGCTATTTGCAACAATGGAGTTTAAAAATGAGCACTTTGTTGTGAAATGGCTTTAGCTGCACATTTAAAATGGGTTCTCTGTCACTTTTCCCTGAGTGACAGAAGGTATGCCCAGTGAAGGTGAACAGCACACATACCTACACATACACTCCTTCTACGCGTATTTCTAGGATTAAGAGAAGCTGGTAAGAACTGCCTCTGTTTTATTCCTAGGTGGGCACAGAACCCCTTAATAACCCTTCCTTTATGTCCCAAGCCTCCCTAGATCCAACCCTGGCACCTCATGTTGTCCAAAGGTGAGCCCAGTTAGTACTGAAAAGCCACAGAAGAATGATAAACTTTACTTCAGCAAAACTGGAGCCATTCCCAGAGGTCCTGACCTTTTCATTCACCATACTCAAGTTACATTCTGTAGGAAAGCAGACAATCAAACACCACCACACACTTTTGGAAAAATGAGAGAGGGTACTACTGAGTGACAAAAGTAGCATTCACTAAGTGGTGACAAATTGCCTGTTTTTCATGGTACGCGCGCGCGTGTGCGCGCGCGCGCGCGCGCGCGCACACACACACACACACACACACACACACACACACACACACACACACACA
>JANHMN010000016.1:35733738-35823771 GCA_030674055.1 Rhabdomys pumilio | reverse complement strand
ACACACACACACACACACACACACACACACACACACACACACACACAGTTTCTTTTTTTGTGTCATCTTTTGATTAGAAGAGCCAACCACAGTGGTTCTTTCATTTCCATTAAAGCAGCCTTAAAACAGAAGTAATACCACTTCAGATCAGCAACCCAACAGGCAGACAGGTCAGTGGTGGCTCAGTGGGAAATGGATAGCTTATGATAAATGAATTGGTATTGCCTGCCATTTTTCCTTGCCATCATTTTAATCAATAAGAGAAAAGGTGAATTGCTATTGATCTCTTTAACACCCTTGAACGATATTGTACAAATTACAAAAACACAAGGGGGTAGGTAAAGAAATGAAAAGAGGAAGGCCAGAGTATGTAAGTCTGGGCAGTATGAAACTGATGTATTTTCCAGAAATGGCCTTCTAATCACCCACGTAGAAATGCTTGGGTGCCCCGTCCTCGTCCTTAAACCTTCACTGGCTAGCATGGAACATGTCAGTGCCTTCATCTTTTTACATGCTGCTGCTGTGCTTCTGCGGGGCAATGGGTTCCATAAACCATACACGTCCCCTTGACGCAAGGCTAAAAGCCTATGCATTGAGACATGACAGGACTCCTAAGGTCTCATGAATTTCTGAAGTTGCCATACTTTAGTGGTTTGAGCTGTGGAATCTCAGCCACTGACTATAATTTTGCATGGAAAAGCAAGAATTCACAGCTTCAAGGACAATCTCAGGCAAGACCTTATTAACCCATTTCTGGGTCACATGCCAAAGAAACATAAATAGATAGCAGAAATGTGAAATGTATACTCAACAAGAATAAGTATCACGGCTCCAGGTTGAAAGACATGACATAAAGATCCAGGGTCTTGGGTTAAAATGTTATAGGGTCTTTTCTTAATCTTGAAGGGAACTTGACCTATTCATACAAGGAAGAAGACAGATATGAAAATATGGTCTTATCCAGACAACCAGGAAAAAGGAGTGTTAGATTCATGGGCATAACAACTCATAACAGGAAGATAAAATATTTAGTGCATGCTTCTCATCCAACAAGTTAATTACAAGGAAGACTATGAGAGCTACTTAGTCTTTTGGATTAGATTGTGGGAGATAAGCTGCTTAGCACGACCCAAACATTACCTTGCTTATGTAGAAAAGCTAACATCACAGATTTGATGATATCAGAGAAAAGGGAATAAAAATAAATAAATAAATAAATAAAATTTAACCCAATAGGATATAGAATTTTCCACAGTTCCAGATTACAACTTTGTTATTCTGTCAGTTGGCCATATAATTGAGATGCTGATGAGAAAAAAACCCCAAACCCAAAAAACGTTGACCAGTATTTCCTCTTAAGGCCACACAACACTCGCAGGAATCACCCGGGGCCTAAGTCTCCCCAGCACACTCCTCACCTTGTCTGAGCACTCCCCTTATTTGGCATTCTCAAGGCAGAACAGAGCTTTAGCGCGCACACTTTACAGATAGTAAAACCTGGGCAGGCAGTCACCGTACATATACTATGAAACAGAATGCAGACTTAGAACTGGCATGTGAATATGGCAGGAGCCTCAGGATACTCCTGGGATCTGGCTTAAATGGTTCTCCAGAGACTGTGACTCAGGTGAAGCTGCCTGACTTTGAAAACTGTGACCCATAGTTCACCAGTATCCCCACCTTCTTCCTACAAATACCTGAAAGGCCAGAACACAGAGCGAAATTAAATGCAAGCACAAAGCTGCTGATGTGCTGAGAGTTGAAATGCTGAGATTAGAAGGAGGAAGTACTTAAGTGCACCCCAGGCATTTGGAAATGGCCACGTCTGCAGCCCTGGAAGCTGAGGGGAGAGCTCTAACACTCTTTGCCAAGCAGACTGAGAACTGGTCATACACTCAAGAAATGGGGCGCGTGGCTGTGAAAGGGCACGGCACTAAGAACCAACTAGTCCCCTCCAACAAGGTATTCTCCTATTCCAAAAGTGACCCTATTCTAAAATTACCAAGTGGCAGGTGGCCAGACCAAAAATCCATATCCAATCAGCAGTAATGGACTGTTGTTGCATTTCCTCATATAAGGTTATAGTGCTGCCATAAAAACCCCAGGTCAGTGGTTTTATATGGAGCTGGAGAGGTAATAGCACCCTTGTACCATATGTGCTATAGAGACCTGGAAAGTGAAGTGCCATGTGTAGCCCTTTGTGGAGTGATGGAAGGATCCATCTGTATGTAGTAGCTGCATCATCTTCCACCTCTAGCCAACTTCTTATTTTACTACTGAAAAGAATTCTACGGTATCGTGAGACCGGGAATGAAGAAAAGGAAAGCATACTCTTAACCTGGGAGAAAAAGGGCACAGGGAAGGGACTTCCAGTTCACTCTTTACTCCTGTTTCAGTGGCAGCTGTCACTCCTATAGTGATGGCTACAAACAATGCTACTTGAGGCTCTTTTCCTGTCCCTTTCTGTCCTGGTTAACACCTAGATCTTTCTTTAGGGCTCCTGCTGGCGTTCTGCTAGTTTCCAAGTCTTCCAATTTAATACACATCAAGGACAAACATGGGGATTTTAGACTGCTGTGACTGTGGAATCAAAGGATGGGGCCAAAAGGAAAGCATGGCTACTCCAACTGAGACCAAGGAGGCCGCCCGGGCTACAGGAGTCTAGGCCATTCCTAGGGACCGTACAAGGCCAGGGTCCTTCCCTAAGTAAAGAGCAGGGAATTCCCATGGTAGTTTAGGCAGTGAGGAGGCTTATTTCTCAGACACCTATAAAGTGTCTGACTGTCCCCTCAGATGGTTGGCCTTATCAGTTCATAGTCACACGTGGAAAAGCCTTCTTGCAAAAGTTAACACTCTTGGGAAGGCCTTTGCTTTGTTAGTGAAAGTGGCACTGCTTAGAAGGAAGTGGTTTTGATATATGGGACATGAAGAACCAAAGGCAAAATGACCCCATCTTATCATGCTTAGAAAAAAGACTGGCTGATGCTAAAAGATATTTAAAGACTTGTTTGAAAATTTAGACCAAGGATAGCAAGTACGTTTCCACCCAAGAGCCAAATCCTTCAGAGACAAGGTCTCATTATATAGCCCTTGAAGTCTCAACAGACCATGCTGGTCTCTAACTTAAGAGATCTGCCCACCATGTGCTGAGATTAGAGATAATATGCCACCATGTTCAGCTCAACTGGCAGTAGCTTTGAAGACCCTGAAAAGGATCAGAGCCCTAGGCCAAAGCATGCCATAACTGACAAGCAGTGTCAGCTATGGACTAAGGCTGGATGAGGGTTAGATGAGTCCATTTACATTGATGACACTGGCTCAGAAAGGTTCAGGGTTGAGGCAGTCAACTGAACATGAACTTTGTTGATTTAAACATGAATACTGATCATAACACATGTATCAAGCCTACCACCATACTGTGGGTAGAGTGTTTTATCTACATTGGAGTCTGAATCCCAAGTTAGCAAAACCAAGAGAGAATTAGTGTCACTAATAAAATAATGTTGCAAACTGTTGTTCACCGACTGTTTACTATTCACTAGGTCCTGTATTAAACATGTACATAGACATTTCATTTTCAGAGAAGAAACCTTATGGAGAAGAGACCATCTTTATATAACCAAGGCAACTAAACGTAAAGGACTGCCATACTGCACAACGCCAGAAACACCGTAGTATGCAGTGAGACTGCCTTGGTTTAGAGCTGAGATAGAAAATGAAAATGAGGACTCAGGTCTGACTCTTTACATGTTAATAAGTTTTTGTTCAGTGACTAAGAAAGAAGCAAAAGATGTCCTTAAAACATAGTGAGGACAAGTTTGAGAACAAGCTGTTCCCTGTGACTGTGAAACCCTGTTGTTTGGGACAGGTTCAGGTATCTCTGCTGCTAATTCTCAACCTTGCTCAGAATCTTATTTCATAACAGATCATTGGTCACTTTCATTTTCAAAATCCATTTGAGTTCAGCTGACCAGAAACTGTCACGGGTGGAGTAGCAAGTGGGAAGTTCATCAGCAGTCAGGGTTAGAACACAGAGACCCCTTAGTCCTTGGTCCCAGACTCAGGGAGTGGGTGAGAAGAAGGCAGAATTAAGGTCAGCTCATCCACCAGAACAGTAGCACTTGTGTCCTTGGGGGCGTCACTCGTGGAACAGCAGAATGTTAGTGCTACCGGGAGAGCAAATGCAATCGACAATCTGCTTGTCCTCGGCTGGTGGTTCAGGCAGCCTTGCTATTATATATTATGAGCTGTGTTCTAAAAAGGTACCAATTGAATTATGCAATAACAAGAGCTGGGGGAAATTCAGGCAGTGGGTGTGGTCTAGAATGTTTGGGACAAATAGGGAGACATTAGGGTTGAAAAGACTCTAAACATGCCAACATGCCCAGCTGCTGTAGTTGTAGGCGAAGTGTTGGGGTCCAGTGAGAAACTCTTCTTATAAGTCGGGGCAGCTCTGTATGAGGGCACCTTTAGTTTTAAGAGAATTATCTGCCTAACTATAGAGAAAGAGAACTATTTTCCAAACAAAGGTTTAGCAGAGAAGGTAAAGAGTTCAGAATACGGTGCTTTGTCTGAGAAATAAAGTCTTAGCTACTTTCAGCTCCTCATTACTATATTAAGAATATTAGCTTCTGCTGCCCCCGTTTAAAAGGAATCCTCACCTTTGACAGCCCCAACAGTGGGTACTCAGGATGACTAAAGAGGAAAGAGAAACCAGACTGTTTTAGGAGCACCTACTATACCTCAATTACAATAAATGGCACCCAGCTCCCCTAGCCCAAACCTTTATTTTCCTCTTGAGAACACTTCCATTTGTTCTGGGCCACAAGCCCTACCTAGCTCCTGGTAGCCCAGGAAGATGAACCTGCTTGGCAACAGCTGTCTCCCATGGGACTGACTGTAGAGAGCATGCCCTGTCACGATAGACAGCATCAAATCTGGTGAGGGGCAGAGGCTGTGCCCAGTGTGTCTGTGTGAAGAGTTTTCAGGACCCTGTCGGCAATAATGCTCTCAGAGGCAGCAAGTGCAATCGCCTTGCTTCAGGCCTCACTTTAAGTGACGTTCAGTTAGTCCTGTGGATCATTGTGGTGGAAAGATGCAAGAAGAAATCATGTCTGAGTCTTTCCATCTTTACCCTGGGACTGATCTGGGTCAGGACTAAAGATGAGAGGAAGAGAGCACCATGCCAGGATCGTCTTGGCGTTGCCAAGGGTGCTGCTGCTTCTACTTGGGGGAGGAAAGTACAATTTCAGGTCCAACCAAGCACTATATTTCTTACTTAATTTTTGATGGAACAACAGTACAAAAAAACAAGCTGACCTAGCAGAGAAAAATACACATGCCTCTTAAAGAAGTTTGCAACAGTGGAGAGCAGCTCCTGAGGGAGAGGTCCAATGCTTCTGCTCAACAGGATTTTCTTTCCAGGGACAGAATCACACCCCTGAGACCCTCCTCCATGTCTTAAAGAGGCCACATCTCTTCTGTGCTATGCCATGCCTGTCCTACCCTCATTGCCAGCAGCAGTGACAGATGTGGACAATATTTCTGGAGGGCACTGAGGCCTATCAAACCTACACTAGATAGCCCCTATGACACACAGGTAATAGGATCTTGGCCAAGCCAATGAAAAATTAGCCCCAGCAACTATTTCAGAAGAATAGATGTAATTGTATGCTTGACTGACTATGAAAGTTCTCAGTAGAAGAACAGCAGAGCTGAGCCAGCAGCTCTGCAGAAAGGAACCCTACTGGAGCCAGCAAACAGGCTAAGCTTGCTGAGGAAGGCCCCTGGAAGCTGTCCTAGGACTTAAAACTGACAGGGACCCAGCAGGCCAGGGGAAGGAGAAAAAACAAATGAGCATCATGACAGCAGTACTCATTTAAAACTTTTGCCATAACCCACTACTCCCCTTGAGACAAGGTCTCACCGTGGAATGTAGACTGGCCTTGAACTCAGGGCCACCTTGCCTCTCTGCCAATCTTAAGATGCTATTTTCATTTAGAGGCTGGGATGGAGTCTGAGGTCTCTTCTCACAGGGGATTAAGAAGTACCTGGGAAGAGCTTGAAGCGCAAGAGTGCAGAGTCAGATAAGTCTGATATTCACATAGAGCTTACAACTCATCTTGGAACAGGAATTTAGGGGACCTAAATTTCAAAATGGACCCTTGGGCTAACAGTGTAATCAGCAATAGCAGAAGACAGAGACAGATAAAGGAGGGAGACAAGAAACTGTATTGGAAAACAGAGGGGACACTGGTGGCTTCTTTTAGACCAGTGAATGTTTCTTAAAGCAATGAAGCTTTTCTACAACTCCAAACCATTGTTTAAGTTTGTGTAAGCATCTTGGTTAGAAGACAGGGAAACCCAGAGAGGACAGTCTGGAGTAAGTAACAGGTCAAGTTTATAGCAAGTTCCTCAGTAAGAAGCCACATATTTAGTCTCAGGACTCTAATGTCTTCCTTCCTCTCCCACTGAGAGTAGAGAGTTTCCCAGAGAATCATAAATAATAACAGAGCAGATCTTCTTCCCAGACCCTAAAATGGTGGGGAAATAAATCACTTCCCTTTACGAAAGTGAACATCTCTTGCGTAATGATACAGATGCTACGAGCATCATAGGTTTGTTCTGACAAGGTGAAGACATGAAGCGAGTGATGAGTGAGAGGCTGGAAAAGTGGCCAAGGAGACGTGTAAATTACAGACGACACTTGATCCAGAAGCAGGGCGGCACGTCTTTTTAGGGAGATGCATATCTGGAGTCAGTCTTGCTTCCTAAGAGAAAGACTATAGAGACAGAAATATGGGTATACATTACCAAATGGAAGGACGGGGCTACATAGAAAGCAAGGTCCAGAAAAGATAAAACAGCACATGAAGCAAGTAGTCAGATGGTCAAAGGATGGAAGAACTACCCACGAGCAGAGAGAATACCCAGAGAGCCAGTGAGGCAGGACCACAGCAAATCCCTCATGCCCAAGAACAGAATCAGAATAGAAATGTTTCATGGAACAGTGTCAATCAGTGGTTGACCTTTGGGAAATTCCTTTACTTCTAGACACTCTAGAGTTAAAAAAAAAAAAAGATAAAATGTGGCTTAAAAAGTGATCCCTTTCTAATAACAGAATTAGCAATATTTGGGGAGCAAAGTTCTCCTCAAATTGAGAGTGCAAATATTTCTATTTTAGTATCTGCTATAACACCAGCTAGGAGAGGAACAGGCGTAACTGAGTTTCCTGGACTGTGAGACTAGGATAGCAAGTTTTGCATACATTTGTTGTGAAACATAGAGATTACACAAAACCCCCTGAGCTCTAGCAAACACTATGAACCTAAGGTGCCTTTTCCTGAGCCCCTTTTTATGAACAAAGCAGTGAACTGAACTAACTGAACTGTGGAAAGCATCACTGCTGTGTGCTGTGCTGTGCTGTGCTCTCCCAACCAAAGGCTCTTAAGCACCTGCAGGGGAAGAGAGTGATTAAACAGGCTGCACATGCATCCCACTTTCTCTTGGATGGTGGCTAGAGGATGGACTAAAGTGACTTCTGCACCTATTCTTCTAGGAGGCAATTATTAGTGGCTCAGTGAAGGTTTCTAGTTGACAATGGGAGAGCAGGTTCCACTGGAGCCATTAAGGCCAGGTGAACTGCATACTCGTGGATCTCCCAGGACTAAACCATCCTCAGCACTGTGTGCTACCCTTCTCCTAAAATGACTGTCCTTGGCACAGAGTAGACTGCACAAACAGATGGAACAGGAGGCTGAGAGAGCACATTACACAGTGCTGGAGGGGCACTACGGGTCGAAGCCAGAGGATGCAGAAAAGATCTGGTTACGTCAACCCTCATCCCCCTTTCACACAAGAGGCACTACAACATGGAACCTAAATGAAGGAGATGGGCCCATTTTTCTTTCCATGCTAAGCTTTCTTTCCTATGTATTTTATATTCCTCCTTAGATAGACTTCAGTCATCAGGATGGGGCCATGTTCCCTCAAACAGGCATTTCCCACCCCTGGCCCCAGCTGCAACAGTTGCTTTTAATTCTTATAGTTTTTGCCTTTGAAAAACCCTAGGGGTTGGGAGTCAGAGGAAATTAGGGCTGTGCCAGGGTTACTGAAGCTGCAGAGTGGGTTCCTTCCCTAGGGGAGATCTTCCCTTCTGATGCCAGCAGCAAGAGGGAACTAGGTCAGGGCAGAGCCCGAGTTTTCAGCTGGAGCTGTCCAGCATGGGGGTGTCATTATCCAGGCATCATCAAGGAACAACTTTGAAGTCTTAGAGAGGATAAAGGGGTCATCACAAAACCCTGGGAATGATTACCAAGCCCCTGTAGACTCTTCTTCCTGCAAAGCTATACCAGATCCAGCCTGAACTTACAGAGAGTTAAGTTGCAAAGGCAGGAGAAGTAGGAGCTGTCAATCTGCCTGGGGCACAATGCAAGACTGTCTCAAGCAAACCTGTACCACTGAGCTTTCATCAACACCTATAGCTCCTTCTTGGTAGGTTCAGGTTTCTCCAACACAGCAACTACTGGAGTGCCGGCATGTAGTGATGGGTCGGTGAGTATATGCTGGCTAGCTGGCCTGGAAGACGATGTCAAAAGAGCACAAATGACTTGTACTCATGACAAAGGCCTCAAAGGGCTCTTGGATGGCTGGATTGCTAGATCAATCTTTTAGACAGAAATACCAAGGCAAGGCAGCAAGAAAAAAAATCATATTCTCAGGGTCACATGATAACCGGAGTGTGAAGACCAGGAGCTTGCACTTTTAAGCCGGTTATCTACCCATTAGCTAATGCTATCTCTCATCACTACTTCTGGGAAGATGCTAGCAACAAGTGCAATTCCCTGTCTGGGAAATTACACCAGATCTTCCTGTCCTTGGCAGTGTAGCAGGGAGTAGCTTTAAAAAGGCAACTGGACGGTGGGGTGGGAGGAGAGGATAAAATATGTCATGAAACACATGCTAGCCAATGGGACACAGCACTTACAGATCACATAAAACAATTTTATGTTGCATGGCTCACAAGCAACCCAGCACCTCAAGGTCAGAGACTTCTTGAAGTTCCACATGGCTACGATGAGCCATTTAACCCAATTTGGCATGGTCTATTCTATAGGGATTATAAGCAAACTTATCTAGAGCCCATACAATTTTTGACATCCTTACTCAACTCCATTATACTGACTTATGGTGTAAAAGCAGTCATAGACAATGCACAAAGAATTACCATGCATATTTTTCAACAAAACTTTACTTGCAAACAACTGGTGGAGGGCCAGATTTGCACGGCCCTAGCATGCACATTTTGGTCAGGCTAGGAAGAGCTGTTGAGTGCTTTGGACTTTCTTTGAATAAAGGTAAGGATTTCAATCCCCCCCACCCCCCGAAAGGCCCTTGGCTGCTCTGAGCTTCAGATGAGAGAATCAGGTAATAACCTGGTATTTAACTTCTAGCTCTTCCTGCCTCAGGGCTGGCACTACCTACTGCATGCCAGACCACTGCTCAGAACCAGGATTACTAAATCTGAGAGAACCAAGCCAAAAAGAATCAGTGGCTAAGGGGAAACACCAGGTAGTAGACAGGAAAAAGAAGTGGTGTGATGAAAAGGCCAAGAGAGCCACTGAGGAAAATGGGACTGAACGGTGGCTGCAAATGTCAGTAGTTCTGGGATACAGCAGTAGTACTATGTACAAGGAAAGCATGGGAACCGTCTACATCTGAAATGCAGAGAGAAGCCTCACCTGCACCTTGCAGGACTGCCCCTACATAGGAATGGGATGGAAGGGCAAGCAGTTTTCTACTCACTCAAAGCAGAGGCAGAGACAGGTATTTGTGCCCTGCTTACCCAAAGCCAGGAAAATAAGTAGTTCTCAGTGCCAGCATCCCGAGAGCAGCTCCCATCCCTTTTTTGACTGTCTAGTAACAGCGACCATGGTACTTTCTCAGTATCTAGATCCTTCTCTGGTCATGCTGTGCTTCCTCTTATGGGGAATCCAGTAAAAACTTTGAAATGTGAACTGTTTCTTTCCCCTTAGTAATACAGATTTATAGTATCTGGGGGAAAGCAGGCCAAGGTAGAGAAATCCTGGGCCCAAATGAGATAATGTGAACAAAGGTTTAAAAACTTAAAAGGGGAGATGGGACAGAGCCAAGGACAGTCAGATCTTCAAAATACCCAGTTATGCTTGATTATCAAAGGAAGAGGAACAAGCATAAAACCAAAGCTCAACTGCAGTTATTCAAGCAGCAGCATATGGTTCCTGAAGGGCCACAAGGCCTAGTTACACATGGCCTGTGGGCTCTGCCCATACAGTCACACTGTCTTTTTTTCAACAATTGGGGGCACCAGTGAACTGGACTTCCTTATTTCTGTGGAGGAGTGGGAAGGCAAGAGCTTTGTTCTCTAAGAAGCCTCATGGAGCAGGTGAAGTTACTACACAGGGAATAGTAAATAAACAACACTCTTGCTAAATGAAAACCTCCTCTGACGGCCTTGCCACTCAGAAAACAGTTTTCATCTATTCTCTGAAGGGAAACACCCAGGAGAGTTGGCTACAGCTGGTCCTTTAGTCAGCATCTGAAATGATTGGTGCTTTAGGCCATACTCCCATTTCCTCTGGATAATGACCTTTCAAAACAGTTTGACCAAGTAATCATATCAGCTGCTACGACGGTGCAGAATGTTCATTATAGACAGACCCCAAACAAAGGGCTATGAAAGACTGGGCTATGACAATCAGGAAAGACAAATAGCAACTTTGGATTACACTAAGGTTCTGCAAACTCATAGAAGAGTCATCAAAGAAAGTGGAGAAAAATGCCAGCACTCCACCTGTAAGTATTAAAAATACACAGATAAAAGTAAGGGCACAATAAACAGAAGGCAGTAAAAGAGCATTTAGCCATTAGTTTTAGATGTCACCTGGGGGCCAGAAACATGGCTGGGAAGAAAAGTAGTCAGGGAAACAAGAGTTAAAAAGGAAAGAGAAAGTCACTATAAGACAGCAGTGCTCAACTTTTTTGTGGGCCGAGACCCCTTTGAGGATCACCCAAGACCACAGGAAAACACAAATATTTACATTGTGATTCTTAACAGTAGCAAAATTACAGCTATGAAGTAGCAACAAAAATGATTTTATGGGGGGGTCACCACGCCATGAGGAACTGTATTAAAGGGTCACAGCATTAGGAAGGCTGAAAACCACTGCTTTAGGAGATGTTGGTGAAAAAGGAGTCAGGTGAGACATATGATATAGACACTTCAAGTCTCACAAGTGTCTTTAGGGTTTCCTCCCTGATGTAAATGTAAGAAATCAGCACGAATCTGCTGCTATGACAGGCTAGTAGCACACACCTTAAATCCCAGCACTTGGGAGGCAGAGGCAAGCAGATCTCTTTCAAGGCTAGCCTAGCCTACATAATGAGTTCCAGAACGGCCAGGGCTGCGTAGTGAGACCCTATCTCAAAACAAACCAAAATAATTAATTAATTAATTTAAAAAAAAGGAAAAGAGAAAGAAAAGGATTTTCTGCTACTTCCCCTCTGGCTGTCTTTAGGACACAAACTAGAGCGGCTCCGCTTGCTTTCCCAGTTCCCAGAAAGGACAACAGTGAAAGCTCCAGAAAGTCAGAAGGCTCCTTTCAGCTAATCTCCAGGTGTTGCTAGACAACAGAGTGCTTGCATTCAAACAATGGATGAGAGGAGGGGCGGGGTGGATGTTGTTATCTTTAAACGAAAAACTCAAGCTATATTGTGTGGTTTCAAGATGTATGCATATGTGTAGGGGCAGTAAGTGTGTCACTATCAAGAACCTGTACTTTTCAAGGATAAGTCCATCTTACCAGAGAACAGAGAGCAATGTGAAGTTAATGAGATGAGTAAGCGCTGCACACTGCAGCCACTGGATGGCCGGCAAAGCAGAAGCAGTTTTACCCACGGAACTGTGGTTGATATTTGGGATGTGGAACAAATACCTCTTGAATAGAGGAGTCAGGATTTGTTTGGCCAAATAAATTTCTTCTACTAAAACAAGAAGGCAGTGTTAGGGAAATCCCAAAGTGGTGGCCACGGACAGCAAGAGTACTGTTGAGTTTAAAAAAATGTGGTGGCCATCTCAGAGCCTCTAGGTAGGCCTGACTTGTTCTTCCACAGTCAGTCCTAGTATTAAAAGTAATGGCTGACGGGAAGAGGAAAGCAGATGCTAATGTTTCTACCCCATGGATGTCTAACACTGAACTTCCTGAAGCCCTTAGATCTGCTCTCCAGGATCAAGTGAGCCCTGAGAGAAAGCCTCTGAACGCACATAAGATGCAGCTGCGTGCATCCTCTACAGCTGCAGAGCTGGGAACAGGAGGAAGGAGGACAAAGGCAGGTAGGTGCCAGTGCCCAATGTGAGCGAGGTGCATTCCCACTGCTCCTTCCTGTGCTCACTGAGCAGGATGAATGGCTGCCATACTCCTAGAGGGAAGACAGATCTGTTGACGAAGACTTGAGTAAAATTAACAGTAGAAGGGCATCACAGCAGCAGAGAGCCTCACTCCTGCCTGCAAGAGTCAGCCCAACAGGCAGATATAGAAATACAATTAAATTAAGTCAGAAAACCCGCTACAGAAAATGCAATTACTCAAAGATACAAATAAATGTTCAAAGAAAATTGGCCCCTGACAGGGTTAGTCAAGCTTCTAAATCCAGCTGGAGGCAGGCAGCTCCGGCTAATTCACCAAGGAGGAGGACTGCAAAGCTTAAGCTCTCTGCATCGGGATTGTGGTTGGGCTGGCCTCATGTGCCAGTGAGAAGGAACAATTTGGGGGTGGCTGACCAGTGATGCAGGGCTCAAGGAGATAAGATGTGGGCTGACGAAGAAATGGCTCCTGGATGGCAGGGCTGGGCAATGGAAAAGGCGACCGGCTTATCTTTGACATGGCAGGAGATTGTGAGATCGGGGGAGAAGGCTGTGTGCCCCCTCCTGCACAGGAAGCTACATGAGAATGCCCTACCTCTCGCTGCAGCACTAGTTCCTTGGTGAAAAGTGTGGCTTCCTCGCTGAATGGCTCTCCTTCCTGCACCAAGCCTGGGAGATTCCGTGCTCCTCTGGGACATTCAATGCCTGTATAAGGAGAAAAGGAATGTGTGAGAAAGTGCAAACACTGCCCAGCCCACCACTCTCAACTTGGGAGGAAACCTCACTATGCTCCCCCTGGCCCTTTTAGCCCCTCAGCCCCATGGCTTTAGCCATTGCTTATATAATTGGCTTTCCTCACCTAAATTACACCACCAGCCCAGCCGTGTACTCTGGAGAACAACTGCAGCGAGCTCCCAGACATTTCCTCCTTACTATTTGACTTCCTGCCAGAATCCCAAGTGTTAATTCAGTGTCACTTTCCCTTTCAAATCAACACCCCCTCTGTCTTTAGGCTGTGCTTTGTATACTAGTTCCATCAGCTTTCATTCAGAACAGGAGGCAGAAGAAAACAGAAACCTGAGGGGATAGTAGGCGGCTAGAGCCACAAACAGTGGCTTCACAGCCTAGTCCACCATTTATTATCTTCACGGCCTTGGCTAAATTACTCAACAAAGGCTCGACTCCTTGTTTGTGGAAGACATATAATACATCTCCTTCTTAAAGGTGCTGCATTAGCCCAGGAGAGATTACGTACAGAAGATATTAGAACAATGCTGGCTACTTCAGCTATTTACCATCATCTTCATCACCATCATTATCAGTCTTAGCAATTCTCATGCTTAAAACCTCAAAATTTCTCCGACTCCCATAGCAAGATTCCCCCTGTAAGACTCCCAAGCCTGTAAGATTCATGAGCACAGAAACTTATTCTATTTGTTTCCAGTGATGGTACTTCGTACAAAATGTACATCCACTGTTCAACCTAGACGCCCTTTTCTTTTGATTCATTCACTTATTTTAAAGATACATTTATTACTAATAGAGGTCATATATGATAGAGCGTAAAGTATGCTGTTTTTAATGTTGGGATAAGACATGTATATTTCAAAGTAATTCAGATTGCAATTGTAATTTTGAAGGCACTTGACCCAGGCCAGAGATAGACGGGAAAATAAAGCAATGACAATTCCAGAGAAGAAAAGTGGTGAAAATCTGTGTCCCAGATTCGGACTTCCGCTAGTCCCTGGTTCTGTAACACTCTGGGGAATAGAAGTCCCATAACCAAGAGGAGAGAGGGTCTACATTCTTATGAGTAAAGAAAAGGCACAGGCCCTGTGTTTGGTTCTCAGCAGCTGCAGAACATAGCTTGCTTTCCCTCTGAGCCTCCAGGCCCCCAGTGGAACAGATTATGAGAAATGAAGCTCGAGGTGGTGGTGGGATACAGCAGCAAAAGCATGGCTGCAGTGGGCAGCTCTGGCCAGCGCAACCAACCAAAAGCCCTACGCAGTCACATGGCTGGAAGACCAGGAGGGCTGCTTTCCCTGCATGGTGTCTACAGAGGAATAGAACTCCATCTTCTAAAAGATAGCAAGAACTTGAGGGGCCAAGAACCTGAGACTCACCCTGAAGGGAGAGATGAGGCTAGAGAGAAATGAAATGAAAGACAGCCCATGTTTTTCACATCAATAGCCGAAAACACTTTTCATTTTAGATCTGCAAACTAAGCAAAAGGAGAATTGCCAGGGAGAAAAATAAACGATTCTGTTCAACTATTTTGCCACATACCCATAGATAAAGCATTGCTGCAGAGACAAGAATAATGCAAAAACCAAGTTTCTGATCTGTTCCCGAGCCTCACAGCAGAACTGGAGTGAAGTGGGCTGCTATACAGAGGACCAGACCTGCCTGGGGTGGCAAGGATTTTGTTTCCCTAGAAGGGTACCCCAGGTCTCAGGTTCTTAATAATGAAGTACTAGCTTTAGCCCTTGTCACTTTTTTTTTTTTTTTTTTTTTTTTTTTTGTATTCTGAAATAGCAAGAAACAGGTCAAGCTGCTAGGACCTTAGAAACCCTATGGGATCCAGACACCAGATGATAAAGTTGAGGAAACACGACAGCTCAGTGGGCCCAGGTAGCTAAGCAAATCAAGCAGAGTTGCATCAGAAGAGGTTTCCTTTGGGTCTGTGAAACAAGTTCATTCATTCTCTGTAGACAAAAAAAGAAAGTTCTTTGCAGCTGTCTCTCCATTTCCTAGCAGCCAGGCTTCAGCTTACCTAGAAGAAGAAGCCTAATCAGGGTGTTTCTTACCACTTTTAATGAAAAATAATACAGTCACACCAATGCCTAGAAAACATGGGCAAAGAAAGGAAGAAATCTCTCTTTAGCTCATTTCCTTTGAAGAAACCACTTTCCAGGGGATAAGTGAACACTGGAATACCAAACAGGGAGCAGACAGGAGAAAAACATGTGACCAGATGGAGGTTCGCAGGCAGGCAGAGGTAGAGGAGCATGAAGAATCTTATGAGAATGATACCTGCAGATAAAAGCTACAAATAGTTCAGAGAAGAAAGACACTTGCTACCAAGCCTGACAACCCGAGTTCAACCTCCGGGACCTATATGGTAATAGGAAAGACTTCTACATACACCATCCTTTGAATCTGCACCAATGTTGTAGTATATGAGTATGTGCATGCAGACATGTATGCATGTGTACACAGATAAATCAATGTGGAGGTCAGAGGACAACTTGAAGGAACTGACTCTCTCAGTTCAGGTTGTCAGGCTTGGTGGCAGGTGTCATTATCCACTGAGGCATCTCAGCAGCCCCACATGTGTTTTTGCATATAGGCATATATACTTAAATATAATTAAATTTCTATAAACTGGTTAGTCTTAATTAGTGTCATTAAATGATAGTCTATTGTACTGTAGGCTCACTAAAGAGAACAACTAAGATGGCTTTGGTACTAGATTGAGGACTTGAGTAGGTGGCAACACACAGTCTGACAAACCCTGAAAGTGAGATACAAAGACAAGGCCTTCCGGACCGAAGAGTGGACTGACTTTCATGACCTTGGAGCATCCCAATCCAGGGGTTTATGAGGTTCTAGACTTGCTTTTATGTCCAAAGTAATAAAGAAACAAGGAGTATTTATCTGGTGATGAATAGGACACTGTGCCAATTTTAACCTGCAAGAGTCAGAAAGGAAGTACCTGGCTGCTGCAGCAATCCAGGTGAATACATCGAACAGTGAGTGGAATGTATCCCCTTCTGTCCAGGGTCCAAGAAGAAGAGAAGAGAAGAGAAGAGAAGAGAAGAGAAGAGAAAGAGAAAGAGAAAGAGAAAGAGAAAGAGAAGAGGAAGAGGAAGAGGAAGAAGAAGAGGAGGAGGAAGAAGAAAGACAGCAAGAAAGGTTGCTTTTCAGTGAGGCTTCAGCAGTTGGTCTGGGCCTGGCAACAGGCAGAAGCAGAGAAGTCTTCAAGCTATGGAGCACCTCAGAGTGGAGATAGGCAGTGAGTCCCTGACACTCTCTGGCCAGTGTGTGTAGTTCTGGATACTGCAGATCACCACTAAATGCTGATTTTCCTGATAACAAGGTGGAGCGGTATTGACTAATGATAAAGGATGTACGGATTCAGCTGTGCCTCCAGTGTCACAGACACAGAATAAGTGACCCCAAGAAACTACCCAAGAAATAAAAATGTTATAACCTGAAAAAAATACCACACCTAAACAAATCCCTAAGCATTTTCCTTTCCTATGACGTGATGGGGGGATGATGTGAGATTTACGCTATCTCAGATCTGAAAGAGGCCGGTAAGCCATGTATACTGCTTCCAGCTCATACAAACCTTAAGGCCTATTTGCTGAAAGGTAAAACTCATTGTTTTTCATGGGCTTTCAAGCATATAAATGGTTGAACAAAATTACTATAAATAAAACACAACATAAAAGAACACTTGCTTGATGTTTGGAGGGTCAGGAAGAGATACAATATCAGGACATCATGACTCTGGTTTCTACTTTGCCACTAAGAACTGTTAAATGTCACCAGGCTCAGAGGCTCTGTCTCTGACAGGAGGAATCTACAAGGTTTCAAGGTCTAGCATGGCTATAAAAATCCTACAACTTGAGGTGCTTGGTGCACCCAAGGTTTGAGTCTTGGAATACGGAGTGCCTCCTTAAAATTTAAAAGTCTGGGTTGTAGAATAATCAATCTATTAAAAAAATTACACACATAGAGACATTGACTAACTAGCTCAATTAACAAAAAACACTTTGGTCAGTCAGCTTTGGAACAAGAAGAACAAATTCTTGCTAATGACAAGATAATAGGCATACTCTATTGATGGTCAAGGGTTATGTATCACTCTGAATATTTTAGAATATATGTTGAATTCTGTGATAATTAAACTTCAGGACTCAAAGTGTGTCTGATATTTCTTGTACTGCACAGTGGGAACTGAGGGGAAATATGGTCAATTTGCTTTGCCTAGAAGTGACAGCTTCCCAATGACCATCAGTCCGGCAAACAAGTCAGGCATTATCAGAAGGAAAGTGCTAGTGGAAACAAGAACCAATCTGAAATTAGTCAGCAGTGCTGACTGCATGTCCATTGTGATCTCGCTGCTGCCCTCAGAGGAAAGAGAGCAGAGGCATGCAACAGAAACTCCTTCTATTTCACTAATACATTCTAGCCCATGTCAGACACCACATGGAAGGCAGGGGCACCAGTATGAGAAAGACTGTATGTGCTGGTACAGCTAAGTTACCAGACAGAAAGGATTCCCTTTTACGGCTGTATATATTGCTGTATAAGGCTACTCCAGAAGTTGTAGACTATTAATACCCGAGAGACAACTGGAGTACGTTAGGCAGACAGATGCTGTGGCTCAGCCAGTGGTAGGGCTTACCAAGCCCACAGTGACATCTTCCCACACTTGATGCTAGTATTTGTTCTCATCTCTCCACAGCTGGGAATGGAAAGCAGGAGCAGAAGTGGGGTAGCAGGGAGGGATGAAGAGATGTGGTCATGCCAGACTCAAAGGTCAATCTGTAGCAAGGCCAGCAAAAAAGCCGTGTCTTAACAAAGGTGGCAGACAGCAGGAGAGCCAGTATGATCCTCTTTCAGGAACTGGCTCTGCACATGTCACTTGTAAAACACAAGCCTACTGAGGAACCACAGGACGGAAGCAATAAACAGAGGTACTTGTAGTAACAGATTTCCTCAGACTCGTTGTTCAGGTTCTAAGATCTGTGAGATGTCATCCTACTTACGATCCCTAAGGTGGCTTTCACTGAGTTCCTATAGATTCACCCTCTTCCTTCACTGTGAGTTATGGGAATCTGGTATTTTCTATCTAGTGTTTTCAGGGTGGAAATTCTGTGTCATGAATTTAAGTTTTATTTTTTTTCTAACCAGACACCCAATACACTGTCAACCGACAAAGTAGATTCTCAAGAAGTGTTGAATATTTAGGAGTGAAAATACAGAGAAAAAGAAGAAAACATCAAAAGAGAGAAATGGCAAATCCAGTCAGCACTAACATGCCTTCTATAGTAGTAGAGGGGATACGTACTAGTTGGTAACAGCTTCCTGAGTTCAGTCTTTTTCAGACAGCCCACCCCCTTCCACACAGTGTCTGTAATGGACTAGACAGCATTAGTGAAATGCTTAGGTGAGATGTGGAATTTCAGAAGGTCCCAGCAGGCAGAAAGCAGGATGTACTGCATACCGGTCTGGAATGACTCATTTGTAAGACAGAGGTGTTTTATGTGAATATCAGGGAAGAGGTTGACAGAATTCTCAACTACAGACATCTCAGCATAGCCACACCTAGGTGCCCCATTGGTCTCCGAACTGTCACAATTGAAAACACAGTTTAAATTCAGAGATAAAGTAATCAACTGTGAGCAGCAACGTCTGAGACATTGGGCCACAGATAAGATGTTTGGCTTCCAATATAAGAGAACAGAAAATGATCCCCATGTGTGATCAGCACTGAATACGAACGTGGCCACATGGAAATGCAGACAATTGGAGCCTCCTTAAAGAGAGCAGGAGAAAATGAATCGGGGCAGTAAGGCCTGCCTTTAAAGGGAAGATAAAAGGTGCTAAATCAGTACAGCTCAGCTAAGTGGTGACTAAGAGGGTGACACGCTAACAATCTGCAAATATTTGAAAGGTGTAAACACCAAAAAGGGAGAAATGCTTAGCTTGAGAGCAGGTGTATAATTATTAGGGAGAAGAAAAATCTGGACAAAATATTGGAAAACCAGTGTGGAGATAACTACTGGGTTATAAGTAAGTTTCCCGATGGCGACGAGAATGTTGTTCCTGCATCCTGAAGCTGAAAGGTACTCAGCCGCCCTCTGCTCACAATCAAAGAAGTGCACACTAGCCAGCTGCAACTGCGTCCTCTCCATTTAGGGACAGATCTCAACAGTAATTCAACCCGAGTACTTCTGATTTAAGTACTACTGGCCCCTGAAATTTCTACACAGTTCTTGCTGATCAAATCATGAGGAGACAGAACAGCAGTTCTGGTGGGAGTTTTAGAACAACAAAAAGGCTTTATCTGCTTCCAACATGCCTGGCAAGTAGTTAAAGCAGGTTTGGGTGTAGCCAAAGATGCAAGGGGCAAGGAGAGAAGACCTCTCTAGTTTTTAAGACCCCAGGCAGGAATGCTACCAAGTTTCCCAGGTGGGAAAGTGTGGATCCCTCTCCTTTTATTTTATATACACAGCCCCCTGGAGGAACTGTCAAGGACAAGGCAAGGCAGGAGAGAACGCCAAAATAAGCTTCCTGTCACACTGACTGCACTCCAATACCTTTGTCTGAGTTCCTGCTGCTGCAGCTACTCAATTTATAATCCATAGGCTCTCTGCAGAGTTTGTCCCCCAGATTCAATTAGTTCCGTTTCCCTTCCTTCCTTGCTACGTTTCTCCCTGCCAACAAACAAAAGTGAAAAGGTCCCACTGTACATAGAGAGTACAGCACTTCAACTCCGCATACAAATCTGGGTGTTGGGGTATGGGGAGCAGTACTTTTAGACAGTGATTCCCTTCCTAGGTGCCAAGAACAAAACCCCTCAATCATTAACAGGAAGGGCAGAGGCACGAAGGTAGGCCACCTGCTCAGTCTTAAGGAATGTGGTTATCACTTACAGACTTAAGTGGCTGGTTCTCAACACTGTTCTGCACCTCATGCACCAAAAGCTGGTTCTCAAGTTCTGCTCACAGGTGTAAGAAAGATCTGCAATGCTGCTGACGGATCAGTTAAAACTGAGGAACGAAAGCCGACACACTTGCCTCTCAGTTTTCCATTCCTAAGAGGTCCAGAGAGAAAGGTAAGGTGGGAGTCTAGCTGGCCCTAAGAGTTAGTTCTGTGCGGTGTTAGACCTCGATTTATATTTAAAAGTTCAGAAATAAAATCAGGATTTTACATTGTCCTAGGTTTTATATTCTCTCCCTTGTTCTCTAAAAAGCTTTACTTTGTTTCCTCAGGGGAAGCTTGAATCTTGTGAGCAACTTTGGAGCATGCCACTGCTATAGCTTTCTCAGTGATCAGACTAAAGGGACCAGAGAAGAGGGAAGGGATTCTAATTAAGGGATCAAACATCTCAGGAATTGTAGTCAAGGGAGCCAGAACTGGGGAGGAGCTAAAAATGAATGCTTTTAGTTTAGAGTTTTTAAAGGATGGATTTTATTAGGTTGTTGTGGTTTTCTGATGTTTGATGTATCTGTTGAAAGAGTGGAGCCTGAAGTTAATTGGGTACAGGAACAATAGGGCAGTGGGAATGGCAGCGAGCTTTGAAGAAGACAGGGGAAGAAGAGGGAAGGTAGCTGCAGACAGTGGTGCAGAGCAGGGCTGTTACACACACCTTAGGTTTCTCTGGTATGAGTTGTAACAGACGCAATTAGTCTGTTAATATGTCCCTGCTCTGCTGTAAGTTGAGGAGAAAGAGTTCTTCCTCCCCTAGTGCATGACACACGGTAGATTCTCAGTAATTGTTTGTGAACGGGAATGCCAGAAGGAGAGAATCTAGTGGAAATAATGTAACAAACCTGTAACATCAATCTCCATTCCTGAGTTTAGTATGCATCAGAGTTAACACTTGGAGAATTAAAGAGAAATTCCAGTGATACTTATTTCCAGGACTTCAAGGTGAGTGTGTGCTAAATGCAAATCACTGGGTATGGTAAGTGGAAGAGACAAGGAAAGGGTGGCTTAGAGGCTTGACACTGGATTTCTCACTTTCAGTCTAGCTGGGCAGCACTCAGAACCCGCTCTTCCAAACCTGATTTACAAGCAGCTTTAGACACCAAAGAATCACTCTCCAAAGGGAGAAAAGCTTTTCAGATGGGGCTGGCATAGTAGATAATGATCAAGCTTGCCTTGGAACAACTTTTCTATAATTCTACCTATTGCCCAGCAAGAGCAGGAAACAATGAGTTTTAAAGAGAAAATAAGTCTCCCTGAATAACAAACATGGCTTTTCCTTCCTTTGGTACCTCCAAAGCATAGCTGTTTAACAAACCATAGTATAGG
The DNA here is from genome assembly GCA_030674055.1 of Rhabdomys pumilio. Classification (NCBI taxonomy): domain Eukaryota; kingdom Metazoa; phylum Chordata; class Mammalia; order Rodentia; family Muridae; genus Rhabdomys; species Rhabdomys pumilio. The sequence goes on along the minus strand of JANHMN010000016.1, from coordinate 35,802,317 downwards.
GCTGTGTCTGGGGTGTGCGCTTCCCATGCTCATTTGGGGAGTTGGCGTGAGCAGCAGCTGCAATGATGATGGCCCTGTCAACCACGTAGTAGACCGTGCGGAATGATTTGGTGCCCTCTGGTATGTCCTTTCTGGAGTTTCTCCTCACTGTCATATCCAACAGCCACCTATCTTAGTATTAGCAGGTAGAAAATGAAGAATTCAAGGTAAAAGAGTAGAGCTTTTAAGTGGCAAGAGGCACCTACAAGGTGCTGGCTTTTCTGTAATTCACTGTGGAGACAACATCTTACCAGAACAAACGCCCTGTGCCTGAGCCAGGAGGGGAGCTCGTTTCTATGAGAACCCCCACTCTGCTTTTATGACTCATTTTAAACATGGAACTTTATATCTCTGAGTCAAATGGAAGTTAGATTTATATTTCCCCCCTTTTCATTTCTGGTACCCAAAGGGTTCCTGATCTTGGTTTGTTTTATTCTATGATAATGAATAAAGAGAACAATTTGAATCTACCATGAAGACTCCGAAAGAGATTTGCTTCAGGGTAGGGAAGAAACCACAGGAAATACCTATGTGGATCTTGCAAGTACAAGCTTCCAGAAGGTATTCTGGCGCACACCTGGCAGGCAAATGTAAAAGCTACTTGCATAAATTTAGAGTGACTTCTAAACCAAGCTGTGTTGTGTTATTTGAACAAAATGGTTCGAGATGTGTTCGGTGTCCTTCCAACTACTGCCTTTCTTAAGCTTGCACTCACTGACAATTACTCTGGCTCCTCCTTCTGAGAAAAATGAATTCCAAATGCCTAGAAACTGGTACACTCAGCTAGCAGAAGAAAGAAGGAAGAAAACCAGCTAGTGTCAGAAACACTAAGGCCCATGAATAGAGAAAATGGCTAAAAACCCAGAGAGCTGAGAGTCCTTTCTCTTGCTAACTTTAGAGGCTCATCTTGGACACACAGACAGACACATGTCCATCCAGGAAGTAGAAAGCAAAGGCATCTGAAGAGACAGTGCTTTCAAGAGGACAGGCTTGTCTCGGACACACAGACAAACACATGTCCTGATAAGTGAAGCAGCTTGAGTTCTGGAGTGTGGGTAGAGAATGACATTCTTTTCCCTTTCTTTTCTGTTTTGCTTTTCTCTAGAGAGAGTCTCCTTATGTAGCCCAAGCTGGGCTACAGAAGCCCAGAACTCATGATCTCCCTGCACCTCCCAAGTGCTGGGATTATAGGCTTTGTGTCTGCCCCCCTTTCCTTTCTGGGTTACCACACTCTGAAAGAGGGGGCAATAGATAGTGTCCTGAGAACTGAGTTTCCCAGCATCCCCCCACCCCTGGAGATACAGTCTTACTATGTAGCCCCAACTGGCCTACAACTTCCTACATACACCATTTTGTATAGCTCACAAATTAATACATGCTTTTTATACTTTGGGTAACAACCACACAAGACAGAGTTCACCTAGATTAGAACAGTAGAGGCAGCAAACAGCATAAGAACTGTATACCTTATAACACTAGTAAAAAATAGAGAAGGACTCACAGCTTGGAGGACACTGTCTACTGTCTAGGCTCACTCCTAGACATTAGCCTATGATAGCCTCTGCCCTCTATCAGTTCCCTTATTCAGATTTCCCCATGCAAAACATGCACTCCAGAAGATCAAACATGGAGCATACATTCCATAAAGCTGCCTTCCTCTGACAGAGATTTCTCCTTGCATGTCTAACTAATAATACCTCAATTCAGTGTACCTAAGCTAAACTCTTCTTCGGCTGTTTCTCACCCCGTGCCTTCTGCTTCTGGCTTAGTCCCCCCCTTCCCACGCTGGAAAACACCACTCATTACGTGTTGCTTCTTTCCTTCCCTACCCATGAGCCAGTGCACGCTCTGCCCTAACAACTCTTTACTTAATCTCCATAGCTCTTGCCCTCTATATTCAACATAACTCTCTTCATTCAGACTCCTGAATTCTGGCCAAGAATCTTCTGATTTCCTTGCCTGCCATCCATTTTCCTTTATATATATATATATTTAATACACACAGCTACCGGAATAAACTTCTAAAGCACACATTTTGTTCAAAACCCTTGAGTGGCATCCTGTATTTCACCAAGCAATATTAGAATTCAACAATCTGACATTCCAGGCCTTATAAGACTCGTGTAATTCCTTGGGACCATATAAAACCTCCACTACCCATCTGACAGCCTTCAAATATTTGAAGACACAACATCTATATTTTCTCATCCTTATGTCTTATTTTCTCTAGGCTAGACATTCTTAAGACCCTCATGAGACAAGAATTTTGATTTCCTACTATCTCATTCTTTTCCCTCTTTAAACCTACATAATATGAAGTCGTCTCTCTGAAAATACCTTTTTGGTTGATTTAATTAAAAAGATCTAAAGGGTGTGGAGTGTACAGTGGGGAGCAGTTTCCTTTTTCACTACTGAGAATCAAGTTCAGGAGCTTAGAGATGTGTTGCCTTAGGGAGGACTTAGAGTGGAGTTGGGTGGAAGGGTGGAGGATTCTCGCCCTGTGACTAGGCCTTCAGAATTCTACTCTGGCAGGAAGCTACAGTGACAGAGCAGGACTTAGCCAGCTGAGAAAAGGCCATCGCTAGCTTGGGGAACTGTCCTCTTAGCGGCTTCTGGCTTCCACTGGCCCCCTTTCCAACCCATTTCCATTCTCATCTCAGCAGCAGCCCAAAGGCACAGTGGAGACCCTGGTGGTGTTGTGACAAGCAGCCTATTCATTTCCTTCTCTCAGCCAAGCGCTCTGGGGATGAAAAGGAACAGCAAATCTAAACCACTGCCCAGAATCCACTTTGCAGAATTCAGGGAAAAACTGGTCTACTGAAGCAATTATATCCCGTTTGCAAGACCTGAGGGGGAACAAAAAGGATCTTTCAGTTTTCACTGATGCCATAGCACTGCAGCGGAGACTGTCTCAGGCACCACTGTGGTCAGTGTTCAGGGAAGGCACAGTGTGCACTTAGTAAAGCTTTAAGCTCCTGTCACATAAGAACAATAGGGCACAAAAGTACCAGGACACTGGACAGAAAGCTTCAGCTGGGAAACCGGAGAAAGGCAAGGTCAGTAAGGAGGAAAACTCAGATCCCAGAAAGCCAGCTTCCCTAGATGAACCTGGAACAATAGGCTGTCTATCCAGGGTCAGAAGACTGCTTTAACATGTATGCACACCACTGTACTACTGAGGAATGACTGGGGTAGAAATCTGCCCAAAATCAGGACACACAAGCAAAGTATGTGTGTGTTGGGGAGGAGCAGGGAAAAGTGGTGGCCTAGTGTTTAGAAAACTTCCTGAACACAGTTCAGCCTGGCAGATTCCCTGATAATATGGGGTAGGGTCGGAGTAGGGGAATGGGGGACGCATAGGATGCAAGAACATGTGTGAGTGGCCCAAGGAAAGAGGCCAAAGATGGGGAAGGAGAAGAGTGAGGGAAGAGTAGCTGAGATCATATACAAAAGTCTCAAATGAGAGACTGTGACTGTTACAATGTCTCCAGTCACTCAGAAAGCTTGAGACCAGGCTCCAACTATCAGAGTGCCTGCAGGACAGCCATAGCTGGACCTTTCAATCTTGCTCGTATCCGGCCATCCTTCCTGGAAGAAGGGTTACTTTCTTTTGGGGCACATCCTGCTAGTCTCCTCCAAAGTCCCATACAGTATGCCTGGTCCTTTTTACCATTTTGCACACTTCAGTAGATGCTGGTTTTCTCTTGACTCCTCTAATATATACTTGCAGGCAAGCAAGCAAGCAAGCTAGCTAGCTCACTGCTTCTTCTGATCTGTGTCACAAACCATGTTGTTTGTACTATGCTCAATGCCTGAGTATATGCAAGAGGCTGGTGACAGGACCCCTAAATTATAAAAAGAAATATATCCATGTATTTATCTATTTGATGAAATAACATATTTGATATAATGACAAATACTATTTATGCCCACAGGTTCGGTCATTAGAAGAATTAATTGTGTGTACTCTTTGAATGTAAAAAAAAAAAAAAAAAAATTAAAAGTGGCCAGTCCTGGATAAGTATCTTTCTGGGTATTGCCTTCCACAATTTATAAGTTACTTGGGACATCCTATGACCCACAAATGGATCTCTCAAGATCAGAAGGCAATTAGATCTCTGAGAGTGAAATGCTAACACCTGGGCCATATTACCACGCTTGTGCTGGAATTTTCATCCCAGGCAACCTTTCTGGGAGGTACTAGCTCCTGAATGGCAGAAAGGAAAGCTGCCAGTAAGGGCCCCATGAAGCAAATTCCATAGCACAACAGCCACAAGGACAAGAAAACCAAGAAAAATGTTTCATACAGAGTAAGGCTACTAAATAAAACCATCCTTTGTTTTGTAATTTATCAAGCCTTAGCAGACAGTTGTTCAGGATGGAGCCAGGAGGACAGGTAGATGTTTGGTAGGGGATATTTTCTAGTCAGCCTGGAGTTTTGAGCTTAGTTAATAATGATCGAAGTGAGCTGCCAGAATGTAGACTTCTTTACTTCTCTGCATACTCAGACACTTACCAGTCCATATCCAGGGAATAAAAAAACCAGATCTCTTTTCTGGAGGCAGCCTGGTGAGCATCCCAGAAGTCCACTAGGGATCTTTGGGGCAGGCAGGAGTGAGGAGATAGTGTGAGAAACTCCAAGGGATCAGGATGGATGGAGACCACTGAAGTGACCTTGTGTGTTCAGACAGAGCTGACAGTTATAATTTGTAGGGCCCCTAACATTCTTATTTCCTTTTTACCAATGCACTAGCAGAGATGTTGTAACATATTAATCTTTGTAGTTGAATGATATGGTTTAAAATACTGCAGGCTTGGCTGCCATTCCCTCCCCTGGGGTCTCAAAATAACTCCACACAAATCATCTTTGCTAAACACTCAAGCAGGCAGCTCTCCTCTGCTAGCACACACACGTCTTATGTAAGGGAAAAAGCCACCCAGCTTGCTGGGAGACAGTGGCACTCCTAGAGAGGCAGCTGCAATCTAGAGGCTAAGCTCAAGCTTCCTCAGTAAGAGGATATCCAAGGAGGTTGAGGTGAGGAGGCTGCCCAGTTCACAACTATAAATAAACACAACTCTGTCATTTATTGACCCCTTACCACAGAGAAAGTCTACTCAGCTAGATTTGGGAAAGTAATGAGGAAAGAAGCTAATGTAGCCTCTCCTTAGAATCCACAGTTTGCAACGGAAGACGAGCACAGATTTGAGGAACCCAAAGAAGAAACAAGGAGAGTAGGGCAGTGAATGGGGGCAGCTGCAGAGCCTTTCAATGCCTCTCCATAGGTACACAAAATAGTACTGGTCTCCAGGCCACATTCATCTGGCCCTCATGGATGTGGCTGGCCTATTTGCTAGATCCCAGCAAATCAGGTGGCACCTATGATTGAGATCTCCTGCTCATTGGTTTGCATCAACAGCACTCTCTCCCTGGCACCATCAGTGTGCTCAAGCCCGAAATAATCACTTTATGGAGTCTGGGTGATGGATCTGCATTGCCAGACCCCCATGTAGGCCTCAGTCCCCTTGTGTCCTGATAGCCTTGATCAGGGTTGAGCTTGGTGAAGTTCTAAAGTTTCCATCTTATCCAGTGTCAATTCTAGCCAAACTTAGGGGCTGTGGCAAAGGTTACCCTACTTTCCTCAGAACTGTCTTAGGGGAATCACAGGTCATTTCAAAGCCCTCACTTCTCAAGGCTAGAGACAAAATGCCCTGTCTTAAGGGCACGTGTGAGGTCCACAAGGCTGTTCTATTACCCATTTCTCCAGGTTCTCCCATCCCCATGGTCCAAAGTCTCCTCTGCTGTCTAATCCTTTCTCCTGACTGGTTCTGAAGAGCTGGAACTTCATGGCAGCTAATTGTTGGCTACATTTTATCCCAATCTTTGTCATCACTGAGCAATCACAGATGTACAGCTGGGCTTCAATTTCACCATAAATTGAAGGAGATCTAAAAACTGATATTCATTTCCGAATTCACCTGTACCTACAAATGTCTACAAGCAGCTCACAGAAAAGGTTTCAAAAACTAACCTAAGGAAACCTTTTATTATTTGTAGCTGAAAAAATTGATGTCCTTGTTCTCATCATTCATTACCAAACAACTAACAAAGTTCCATAGATTCAAACATTACTTGGCAATTCTTGGGTCAGTTCTACCTGGTCACTGCACACTAAGCCAGGCTTCCAGTCAACGGCAACCATATCCCAGGTACACATGCTCATGTTGGTCCAGCTGTTCAACTCTCCACACCTTAAAGTGATCTAAAACTGGACATTGTATTGAAAAAGGAGAACCTTTTAATTTATCTGGTAACATGGATGACTATCATGGTTAAACTGGTGTTTAAACCGATTTCAGTTTTGAAGTTCAAAATAGAGAAAACTAAGCCATGATTAAAAAGGTCAGAACGCTGGTCATGTCTGAGTGGAAGGCCCCAAGGGGGCATACTAGGATATGAGAAATAGTTGGTATTTTCATGGGAGTGTTACTTGGAGGTATGTACACAGATAAAAATTCAACAGCAGCATACTATGGCTTTCATGTGATACCTAAAGAATCAAATAAAAAAAGTATACAATGCCTCAGCTGTCTCACTGTTTCACTTACGTTTTCTTACCAGTTCCTATCTTACAAGTCAAGGATGGGCTGGTGGGGAAGTGGGGGTGGCTAGCATTTGTGAACCTGAATAAAAATCTTTGTGTGTGCATCAATTTATTGAAACAAAGACGGACTGTCTTCCAATTATTAGTCCCTGAGAATGGCTATAAGTTAAAGTCATCAATAACTGATCTGAGGCACAAGCCAACCAACCTAGCACTCACACACCCTTCTGAGTCTGTCCCTGAGCCTGTCATATTAAACTATTTGCGCTTTTGAATAACAATATTTATTTTCTCAGGGGTTTTTTTTCCCCCCTCTGTCCACTTATGGTTGTCTTCTTTTCCTCTTTAAAATCTATCAAGGGAGAAAACTGACAATTTTTTAAGATTTAACATTAGCAAACAATCTGAACTGCAAAGAAACAGCAACACAATCAGCCTGCAAAAGGCCGGCCTGGGGACATGGCTCAGCGAGCACATGTTGGCTATACATGGGAGAGTTCAGGGGTCAGTTCCTGAGCACTGACATAACAGCCGGGTGTGGCTATATTCTTTGGAATCCCAGTCTCAGAGGAGGTACCTAGTCTAGCCCAAAAGGGAGTGCATTAATAGACTGTCTCAAAAAATGAAGTGGAAAAATAACTGAGGAAGACATCAGGTCAAATGTCAACACTGGCTTCTACATGTGCCTGCACACTTAGACAAAGCACAATACCCACCCCCCCAAGAAAACCCAGTTGTTGAAGGAATGAATCTAAGCACTAGGATCCACTGTTCTTTTGTTTCTTTAAAAATGTGAGCGATAGTCTACAACTGGGTCAAGGATTTGAAGACCTACTTTTAAATGTATAACAATGTGATTGTAAACACAAAAAGAAAAGGTGAAATAAAGTCAAAGTTCATATAAAGTTGAAAAGGCAGAAGAGTAAATGTCAACAATGATCATTCAAGTTCACCTGGAAAGGAACTGGAAAGCACTTGTACCTGACTATCATTCCATGATACTAAGAACCTAGAGTTTAATTCCAGAAAACAGCAGTGCTTAGGTCTCTTTCCCAGATTTCCCAGACTATTAAATAAATGTCAGTAAAGGTATCATCACACATCAAATAAACATCACACAATTACAGAATTCTGTGGCAGCCAAGAGCCTTAGAGATGCTTCAGCAATATTTCGTGTTTTAATAGAGGTGGGTACCAGAAACGAGGGCAGTTCAATGACCTTCACAAGCTCGAACGGCAACTAAGTACAGATTATAAGTCCTATCTTTTGACATGTACTCGTTTCCACTGCATCCTGTCAGTTCAAGCAGAATACATTTCATCTTATTTAGGTTGTATGGAGTCCTGATTTATCTTGAAGAATTCTGACTTGGGTATCGTTTCCTGAATTAACAGATAATCTAATATTGAGAACTTTTAAAAAAAAAAAATTAGGCTACAGACAGGTTCACATGTAATTATAAGGGTTCCAAAGTGCAAGAAGAGAGCAGACAGCATGTTTAAGTGGTTAGTATGACAATAGTACAAGACTGTGAAGTTAGCTTCCCTTGTGTTAGGCACTGGATCAAGTACTTTTGAAAATTACAAACCTTGCCATTTAATGCTTAAGGTTATTATAATTTGCACATGAGGAAAATAAGGCAAAGGCAGATTAAATAAAGAAGAAACCTGTAAGTCGAGCCTACTCTGGTTACTCTAAAGCTCATGTTTATTGAGAATAGTACTGAAGTGCCTGCCTCAACATTGTGATGCAGTATTGAACTTCCAAGGCTGGAATTCTTAAGACTCAGTTATTTTCCTCTAGCATTTTTATTCAGATTGGACAAAATGGAACCAGGAGCAACAGCGTCCTATTACAGTCCCTGCTTGCTCCTACAGAACAGGCCTCTGTGCCGGTGTCCAGGAGAACACAAAGCAGGTTAGCTGTCCAGTTATACATGAGAAAGCATGAGGAATGCTTATTCTACCCTGATCTTCTGAATCCTTTGGCCTCAGTGCATGTGGATGATGATCAATTGTCATCAGTTTATCCACCCACCCACTATTTACTAAGTCTCTATGTGTTCCAGCTGTGGCGTTTACCATGTGGCTAGTTCAAGCTGCCATGAAGGCAGGCAGCATGTGAGCTTTGAGGAATTGGAGAAATGAGAACAGACTAGCTAGAGGAATGTGGGAGGGGTTTGTGGATGCTAGTGATGTTTTCAATAACAGAAGGACAGTCTGACATTTATGATGAAGGACAAACTTAAGGAAGATTCAAGAGTCTCCCTCTGAGAACTCCCAAGGTGGCCTTTTGGGGTGGAAAGTGAACTGCTGGAAGCTTGGCATCTCAGCTGCTCTCCAATGCCACAAAAACAGTGGGAGCACCAATACCTCACTCTCACTTTCTACTCTGCTCCCTCTAGAAAGCAGAAGAGTGACTCTGTTACTCTTTTACTTCTAAGGCTTCAGAAAGGCTCTGGCCCCAGAAAACCAACCAACCAACCAACCAACCAACCAACCAACCAACCAACCAACCAACCAACCAACATCTGCATGTTCTTCTCAATATATTTGTTGTGATTTCAGATATAAAAATGATTATTTCAAGTCTGTATAACTGCTATTTAATCAGATTTTCATGTTATCAGTCAGATTTAGTTTTAATTAAAATTGTGAGTTATCTTAGAACCATTATCACAGCATGTCCAATCATCAAAGCTTTGAGAGGAAATTCAAAGGAAACTAAGGGCTAAAGGGGGTTATTTTGGCCTGGAGAGATGGCTCAATGGCTATCTGCTCTTTCAGAGGACCCAGGTCTAGTTCCAGCACCTTCATGGCAGTTCAAAAACACTCCAGCACCAGGGATTCCTGCCCCCAGTCTTACATGTGGGTAAAACACCAATGCATGTAGAGATTAAAAAATTAAAAAAAAAAATTTAAAGTGGGTTATTTTTATAATCAGCCACATTTTACAATCATCTTCTAGCTTCAAAATCTTATGAAAATGGCTTTCACTATAATACATATGCATATCAAGTAACATGGGCCACAGTTTCTGTTGCAATAACTTCTAAAAGTTAAGGGTTAAAGAGAGATGGAGATATTTGATTGATAGGAGGTCATAGTTCATTAACAGAAGAACAAAGAGCATCTCTCAATGGAAGATTGCAATTGGAAAGCTTAAAAATTCACTTAAAAAAAGAAACATTGTTTTGACACCCCAAAAGGAGAAATCAAATTGGTCTCCTCCCTCTGTCCCTGAAGAGGCAAGGCAGGAAGTGCTGTTGCAGGAAGTAAGGGTTCCAGCTGTAATAAAGCTGTATGACCTTGGGCTTCACCTAAGTGGATGAGGAAGGGGACATGTAAAAACAGCTGAAAAGAAAGTAAGATTACATGAATGAACTCTCAAGGAGAAGAAGTAGCCCATAAGTTATAGCTTACTGACTTAATCATAGTCTAAGTCATAGTCTGAAAATGGTCACAGTTGTGATGGGTGAGCTCATGACTTCACTAACTACAAGAGTGTCCTCATCGACGTATTTTTAAGATTCATTCCTTGGGAAATGAAGAGTGATCATATTCTAATATAAAAGTGGACCAAGTATGAATGAGTATGAAACAGGAAGAGAAAGCTTGATCCTAAAGGGTGTGGCAAGGGTATCACAAGCTGGTGGTGGTAGGCTTATGAACAGGAAGGAAAGCAGAGCCTCTATCCAGATCCCAGGATGTGCTCTTGGATGAGACCTGTGAGGCAGGAAAAGAAGACAACAGCTGGGAACTCGGGGAGGGAGTGAGTCAACTGCAGCTTTTCCTACTCCTGGAAGCAATCGTACAGCAGAGATGACAACAAATGACAGTTACGTGAAAGCACAAATCCCATTCCTCACTGATTTTCTCCATCATCATTTTGGCAAACCCAGTGTTTCTTGCCACCCCCTCCCTGGCAGTATCACTTGTACAGGCAGCATTAATGTGACACAGTTTTCTCTGGAAGCCATCCTCAGGAAATTGGATTACACTGAAAACAGGAGTGCTACCTCCGTAACCTGGACATCAGCTTTGTAGTATTCCCTCAAGTTTAGATCTCCTTTCTTCTCCAATCTTTCTGATCCTCAATAGATTTGAGGCACAAGCTAGGGAGAGGCTGTGAGTCTGACCAACTGATGCTCTCAATGTTTCAGATGGCAGAAGGATTCTGCAGCTCATGGGACATCCCTCACAAGGAAGAACTGTTTAATCCAATGTCACCAGGCTCTCCTTTGAGAAATCTGTAACTCTAGGCTTAACTTCTCTTTCACAGTAACCATCTACACTGCTCCAAATGAGTATCTTGCCTCTGGCTTCCCCAGGACACAGACACACACACACACACACACACACACACACACACACACACACACACACACACTCACTTTCTCTCTCTCTCTCTCTCTCTCTCTCTCTCTCTCTCTCTCTCTCCTCTCTCCCTCTCTCTCTTTCCCCCCTCTCTCTCTTTCTGCCACTTAGAAAAAAAAAGTAAGTAGTTCCAATCTCTTTGTTAATAATTTTGTTCTAAGGCTATTTAACAATTTAAGGAAAAACAGACCTGGTAGAGCAATAGCAAAATAAACAAGAAAGCAGCTGCTGTTTTGACTTGAGGCCAAATATATTTTACTCCAGTTTTCTACAGACTCTTAAAGAGATTAGAGTGGTGTTGAACTGATGCTCTATATAGCTTTGCTTCTGAGGTGAGAGCCATCAGTTCAACTAAGGCAAGCTAAGAACATTTTATGCCAGGGTACAAATGTAGAGCTGAAGACTCCAGTGCAGCAGTTTCCAACCTGTGGGTCATGACTCCTCTTGCAAACCTCTATCTCTGAAAATATATTTACATTATAATTCATAACAGTAGGAAAATTATAGTTATAAAGTAGCAATGAAAATGATTTTATGATTGAGGGTTACCACAACTGAGGAGGAACTGTATTAAAGGGTCACAGCATTAGGAAGGATGAGAACCACTGATTCAGTGGATAAAGGCTCTGCGTATGCTCAGCTTGTACTGAGATAAGGGCACTTCTTTTCACCGTGTCTGCTTCCTCACTTACAAAATGGCTAAATAGACTTTAGTACTTATATCAGAAAGGTTGTCAGGGTTGCCTATGAGACCGCTCTACAGAATAAAGGCACTGGACTGGTTTGTTATGCCCCATACCACGACCTAATCTCCAGGATTAATATGTAAGAGAAAAAAGGTAAGAAAGATAACTCTCTCGCACAGACCCCTCATGTGCATAAACAAACACGAACACAAATACACAAGTACAAACATACACACGAAAGAATCTTTAAAAGTAGAAACTAGAAAACCATCCATGTAGGGGGCTTAGGTCCTGCCCACACATGCTCGTTGGTTGATGGTTCAGTCTTTGTGAGACCCTACGGATCCAGGTGAGTTGACTCTGTAGGTCTTCTTGTGATGTCCTTGACCACTCCCGGCTCCCTCGATCCTTCTTTCAATTCTTCCACAAGACTCCCTAAGCTCTGCCTAATGTCTGGCTATGGGTTTCTGCAACTGTTTCCATAAACTTCTGTATAAAGCCTCAGAAGACAGTTATGCAGCTTGCTCTTCATGTGGGCCCCTAACAACTGGAGCAGGGGGCTGTCTCTGATTCTGTTGCCTGCTTTTAGATCCCTTTCCCCTACCTGGGCTGCTTAGTCTGGCCTCCGTGGGAGAAGATGCACTTAGTCCTGCTTTGACTTGATATGCCAGGGCAAAATTGGTACCTATGAGGAGGGGGGCTTATTTTCTCTGAGGAAAAGGAGAGGGAAGTGGGAAGTGGGGGTCTGAGGGTGGGCCTTGGAAGGTAGGGTCTGTAATTAGGATGTAAAGTAAATAAAAAAATTAATGACAAAAGAAAAGAGAAAATAGAAAAACAACACGTATCTGCTTCCTGCCTTTAACAGCTCCGACTACATCTGATGAAGGGTACCCTTTGCCATTTAGTGAAACATGCTCTTCAGTTTTTTTCTGCATGGAAAGGATGCTGCTCTTTGCCAAAGAAGTCTGCAACCAAGGGAATGCAACAACTCTCTGCACTTGTCAAGAGAAAAACACACATATGTACAAAGAGTCTCATTTTGTTCAGCTTCAACTAAGTTCGAGAATTCTTTAGCAAACACTTCTCTGACTCGTAGTCAGCTCGGTTACTCAGCACTGCTTGGGTTTCCAGGCTTAATTTATTTGATTCTATCCATTCCCGCTCCCTATCTTCCTTCCAGCACAGCAATTCAAAGGAATGAGAGAATGCATCACGTTCCCTTATGCAAAGAGTTTTTCAGCACTATGCCAGTACTCTCTGGAATTACCTTTCCTTCTTAATAACAATAAGAAAAGGCACACCTGATGTGTACTAATGTAGCTATCACGTTTTAAACACTTTTGTTATTTTCTGAGTTATGCAGTATTCTATTAATATGCTTATAGGATCAGGTTTCTAACCCTCACAGCAGGTCTGAGACTGGCCAGGCTGACCAGTTTTGAAAGGGAACAAACAGTAAGCTGCCACAACTTGAGATGGGCAGCTGGCTTACCTCACTTGATAAAATATACCTACTTCTACGCTTCCAGGTAGGTTTCAAAGGCCACTGAAGAGTGTGAGAGTTTCAGAGGCCACTCCTGAGAGTGGACACTGGCACCTGTGCGAATTATTCTGGTTGAAAAAAATGGGAGAGAAGCCTGTTCCAACTCAGGCACTCTTTCTGCTTTTATAAACCTATTCTAAAACTGAAGCATCAGAACAAACAGGAGCTGGTGATGGCAGGAGAAGAAAAGGAGGCTGATGAGAAGAAGGCCTCACGAAGCAGGATATTCACATGCTGGTTGTTTTGGCTCTAGATTTTGCTTTCTTCCCTCCTTTCTTAAAAATGAGACCGGCACTTTTTAACAGTAGCAAAAAAAAAAAAAAAAAAAAAAAAAAAATCAAGAATTTAATGTATTTATTTTCTATCATCTTGAGGTTTCTTCTATTTCTAAGCTTGCATTTCATGTAGCCCTGAGTGAAGCAGTCTAAATCTAGGTCCTAATATTACGTAGCGTCATTTGTAATGAATAGGTAAATGTCATCGTATTCATTGTATAAAAAACCTGCAACTAGTTTTTTAAAAATATATTTAGGTAGCAATGCTCCCTGCTTAGCCATAGTTTCAGTTACCAACAATCATCTGGAGTCCAAATATATTAAATGAAAAACTCCAGAAATAATCCTAAGTTTTATGCGGCCTAGCAGTCTGGGGAGTGCGCTGCCCACTGTCCCGTAGCAGAGGTCACAGTGAGCAGCTCTGACTGGCGTGGTATTGCAGCACTGTGTTCAAGTAGCTCTTCTTTTCTTAATAATGGCCCCAAAGTGCAAGAATATCAATGCTGGCAGCTCAGATATGCCCAGGGATGTAGTAAAGTGCTTCCTCTGTATGAAAAAGTCAACGTACAGTAAGACATTGAGAGAAAGAGGGGAGGGAGGATTAGGGAGACTTGAGTCCATATTCACAGCATATTTAGAAAAGTATATTGTGTTGGCATTCTATTTTGTGACTAGTTATTGCTGTTACTCTCTTATTATAGCTGGTTTATAATAAACTTTGTCTGAAGTAGTTATAAAGAAAAGAGTGGGTACACACAAACTTGGTACTTACTCCAGTTTCATTTATCCACTATGGGTCTTAAAACATACTGCTTATGGTCCAAGGGAGATCAATGCATATCAGAACACTATTCACTCTAGTAACCAAGATGCTTTAATTGTGTGAAGTAGATACATATGTATTTTGCATTACCTACAGATTTAATAAACTATCTGAAAAGAAAAAGGCAATAGTGTGTCTGTACACACATGTGGATTTCCATGGTCCAAATAAGAGTCTTTCTCACCAGGAGGACAGAAGACTGACATCCTAGGGTTTGAGGGTTCTACTCTGAAACCACTATGAAAGACCTGCCATGCCACAGCTTCAGATGGGAAAGAAAGGGCATAATAGGCACCAGAGAAGTCTCCTCCAATGACTTAACTTTCCTAGGGATTACCCTAGCTCCATCTCAGGATGTTTCAGGGCAGCTGGCAGGCAAGCACTAAACCTCACAGAGGTTGGGTATTTATTTCGGTCTCACTGTCACATGGCAGCATCTGATAGAATTCCTTAAAGACTCTCAGAGCCTAACTCTAATCTCCCACCAAAGTTTCACTTAGAGAAGATTTGAATATAGATGAAACTTGGTCCATTTATATTTCATAGATCATCGAAGAAAGATCACGGTGAATACAATTTAATGCCTAGCGTCTCAGCTGCAAATGTCCCTGGGCTGTAGAACATAACTGAATTAGAAAAAGTCATAGAACCAGACTGGCTGGATTTCATATTCACTCACCTAGGGCCTTACTGCTCGCTCCTCAACAAGGTGTGCATGTCACTCTTTTCTTGATGACAGTGATGAAATGCTTTCTTTACTCTACTACAGAGGAGTAGTTCTCTTATGGGGGACCAGTGTCAACTTCCAAAAAGTGTTAGAAAGTTATGTGAGGAGTTGGGGTTATTTCTAGCTGTTGCAACAATGGTTGCTACTAACGGCTTTTGGTAAGGACAGTAATGCCAAGGATCCCAGTATGAGTAGAAAAATCAATGAGAGTTTGTTCTAGAAAGCTGAGAAAAACAGAATGCCTCTGTCAGCAACTGTAATACCGGCCTCGATATTGTGTCATGGACCCAGGATAGAAGTGGCGAAGGTAGAGGTATTATCATCCTTTCTATCAATCTACCCAGTCAACTCTATAGGTTGAATGAGTAGCAGCCAAGACAGCAATCTTCTGCACCTATTTCTTATCTAGGTGAGGACAGTTAGATGAGTGGACACAGACACAAAAGGGTGAACTCTTGATGCTTTCCAGGTAGTAAAGGAGGAAATAAAAGCCTATACTTATGATGTGCTTTCCCACATTTTCATACCATAGGGGACTATACTGAATATTAATTAGCAAATTAGCACTGAGTCCTCATTCAGCAAATATTTAAGGAGTTCTACCTACTATGGGTCAAGAATTTTTCTTTATGTTCAACGACTATATTTGCTTTCTTATGTGCAGTGTTAGGTGGTGACAGTCCTGGAGATGGGAGCAGGGGGGATTAATCATGGCAAGGTGCTGAGACTTGTTTTGCTATTCTAAAGAGGAATCAGGAATATATATAAAAGGACCTCCCTATAGAGAAGACCAAACAGGAGAATGGAGTTATCCAGGGAAAAGGGTGCAAAATGCAAAGTCTCAGCTCAAGAGTACTTGGTGGAGTAGAAGAACCAAAGGTGAGACAAGAGAGAGGAAACACAGAGAGCAGAAGCAAGGCCAGAGTAAGAACCAGCCTGTCTTATGCTGGGGACAGAAAGCCATTGCTAGCATGGCATTGTGGGATGAATAAATATATAAACAGCTATGTGGATGGCAGAAACATGACTGTGATAGAGTGCGTGAGGACAAGGCCTAAGTGGGATCCCCAGGACCCGGGCAGATCTCTACTTGTTGGGCCATACTGCAGAGTCCTGAGGGCTACAACCACCAGATATCCAGCTATGGCTAGATCCTATTCCATTTGTTCAGAGTGAAGACACAGGGCATACAGCAATGCCTGAAAAAGCTCTGCTGAAGAATCGCCCCACCTTCTCCTGAACTCGTGGGCTGCTGCTATTAACATCACTACCATCCTAGGTTGGTGTTAAATTAGCCAATTTAACAACAGCAACAAAAAGCCCCACACAAATGTGGCTTCCGATGGCATATTCATTTTTATTAATTGGCTAATTGAGCACTGCTTTAGAACTGCACTGAGGGTGGTAATGCGTGAACATGCTAGCATGCTACATGCTCTCACTGTCTGTGAATATTCACTCTCATTTCAGGATAGATTTTCTATGTATGTGGAGAATCCAGGGCCACAGATGTCACTGGCTCTACTCTAGCCTCATACCTAATGCCTCTAACATGTTGTCTGGAGGTTTACTCTTTTGCGGCTTGCCCTTATTTTTTGCATTCTGCAGAGGCTCCAGAGAAGTAAGGAGATGGTTGCTGTCAGGGAGAGCTCCACTTGATTTTTTTTCCAGATGCAGCAGGCAGAGCTCCACAGAGAACAAGCTGATCCTCTCAGCAGAAGCACAGCCAAAACCAAGGCAGAGCATTAAGCAAAGAAGAGACACCGTCCAGGGCTTCAGATACCTTCACACACAAGATGAGACCTCTACTGGGAACCCAAATCACAGTTCTGCATGATTCTACTATTAATATCCCTGCTACCTTTGTAATCAAATGCAAAGTGTCAGGGTCTTTTCTAGTTTTGTGCTTCAGGGCCACCATGTATGGCTAGGGCTGGGCTATTTCCTCAGTAAAGTAAGAATGAAAGCTAAAATGAAAACAGAATAATTATATGTATAAAATTATTCATTGCAAAGCATGTAAAAGTGTCAGCGAACACTGAGTATCTGCTGCAACAATTCAGAAGACTTTCATCCTAAACTGCTGAGTTGAAAAGACCTCATGACTAGAAACGGATGACATTTTTTTAGTGGCTGAATTGAAATGTAAATTTGCTTGGATCTTTAATTTTTGTTCTTTCAAGAGATTCTACTGTAGTGGCTTAGATGAAGATGACCCCCATAGGCTCACATATCTGAATACTTGGTCCCTAGTTGGAACTGTTCAGGAAGGATTAGGAGGTGTGGCCTTGTTGTGGAAGGTGTGTCACTCAGGGCAGGTTTTAAGGTTTCAAAAGTCTCCTGAGAATCTCAATGTTCTTTCTCTCTGCCTTGTTGCTGTGGAACAAGATATAAACTCTCAGAGAAAGGAATCTCAAGTCCAACACTTCCCAGAATGCCTGCTAAAAGGCATGACTAGAGGCCACATCATCAGTCCCTATTTTGAATCAACAGGATGGCAGTTGTAGTGGCTTCCTAGGAACAAGAAGAGGGAAAAAGATATATTCAAAAAAGGCACTCAACTGGTCAACACACCCCCAGGGCAGGTGTCCTCGTGAAGCTGAGAACCTTGAAGGGTTCCCAGGAACAAGGGCTGTTCTGCTGCCTCTACAGAACTTTGAATGGGTCTCACACTGCCATTTCTCTGTTCCACAGCTTAGAAGCAACAGGAACAACTTCGAAAGATACCTCTGAAGAAAAACTACTTTGGACTTAACTGAAGGTAGCTAGGTATAAAGCTATAAGACCATTGTGGTTTCAGTCTCTATTGTTTCACTGCTCCCCGAACTTGGAAGAACAGGCTGAGACATGCTAGGTTTCTATGAGGCCTCCCAAGACTTCCCTGTTCAGAGAAATGGTCACTATAGAGTAAATGACCAATACTTCCTAAGCCACGCCTGAGATAAGACTCTGCCTCCACAGGCCTGGGATTCTGAGGAGGAAGGCATACTAAAGCTAAGATTGGTACAATTTGACAGAAACAAAGATTTGTATCAAAACAAACAAACAAAAAAAAAGTCAAAGAAACTATGAAAATTACACCCAGCAAACTATAAAGCTTGAGCCACAGTGCTCATGGCTAGAGTGCACAGGAGCTAACCTGTTTTTCACTGTGCTTTGTGCTCAGCCTTGGAGCTCAGCAGCAGGTCAGCAGTGACTGCTGGTGGACCTAGCAACGGCTCTCAGGACTCTTGTGACTATCTTTTCACTTGTTTCACACATGAAGTTCTGGAGACAGGTTATACCTCACCCCCACCTGTATTCAGATGCTCATTATGTCAACTAATAGTTTCAACAAGCAGCCTCTTACCTCATACTTGCTTCTACAGAAGGTACTTATCCAGTATTGCTTATATTGTCTGATGCATCCTTCTGATATATCATGCTACATATGGTGGGGAAATTCCATCTCAGAAAGTATAAAGAGGCACATGGGGGAGATGAGGTAGAGAGCTAGCAGGGGATTACCCATGGGTTTCTGTTCAGAGAGCAATCATAAATGCAGGGTTTACAGTGAGGCATACACTGTTAGTAGTTGAACATATAGAAAAGGTGCAATGGACAGACAGGCCAGTGACACTCATGACTGTGAAGCATGGTTGGAACAAACATTGACAAAACACATGGATTCTTGAGAATATGCCAGAGGTAGTTCAGACAGGGTACCTGACAGAGAGCCTAACAAGGGCTGCATATTTTTTGTGCCCTACTATTTTAAATCCTAGATAATTTTACTACCAAAGACTCCATTGTGTATAGCCATGTGTACCCCCGTCCCTATTCCCACCCAGAGCCCATGGCTAAAGGGTAAACAGGAGGTGAAGTGGTTTCCCACATTGGTCGACTGATGCCAAGATGAGTTATGGGTGCACTCTCATCTCTCTCTCTCAAGATAAGGTGCAGCTCTCTGTGGGAGATGCAGGCAGATATATATCAGTGCCCTAAGCAACAGAGATAAATGTCATAACTCCAGCCCCTGTCCATAAATACTCAGCAGCGGGAACAACCTTAAACAGCCCACTGTGCCCAGAAGAGGCAGGATTTAGTGGGCTTTGTTACTTGCTCATGTGCTGAAAAAGCGCTTTTAGGAGACTGTTAAATAGGCACATTACGCAAGCTCATGGACCCAAAATAAATAAGGCATCCTCCTTCTGTGGACACCACCCACACTGAGAAGCTACACGCAGCAGCAGGGAGAGGAGGAGACGTTCCAGAGCTGCCAGAGACTGCTCTTGAGCCAGTGACCTTCAAACGGGTCCCAGTGGGGGTGGCAAGAGGGCAAGGAGGAGCTTCTCCATTGGCATGTCCCTATGTAGTCTAGAGAGATTCATTCTGAATCAGTGCTATTGAAACAAGAGGACATGCTGCTGGTTGCCACCTGCCACCCTGAACCTCCTCGAGATCCGCAGCTTCCCGAGGTGTACCCACCCGAGGTGTATCCAGTGGAAGACTTCTAGGTACAGTATCTTTTATGATCAAGGTGACTGTACCTCTTTGCCTTTATGATCAAGACACTTTGTTTTTTGTACCAAGCTCAGTTCTTAAACAATCAACTGGCTCATCTCTTCAGATCAATGAAGCTCTTCAGCTCCCTGGAGACAGATACATTAGGTATCAATCATGCACATTATTTTACAATATAATTACACTGACAATTAATCCACAAGAAATATTGCTCTCCAGGTCCTAACTTCTGCCAACACAAATACAAAACTCTTGGAGAGTGGTCATGTGGAAGAGATTCCACAGGGAGACCTGGCTACCACATTCAAGGCTGAGGAGCTAAGAGAAAAGGAGCAGATGGGCTTGCCCAAGTCTCTGTTAATCCTGCTTCAGAGACCTGCAGATCCATATTTAACCAGAGAAATATCATCAGGTAGAATGAGAGGGGGCACTATCTTACCTTAGAAGGTAATAGCAAGGGCTTCTGCATCAAGAGGTTTACACTCAGCATTCTGGAGAGGTTCATCCTATGCACAGCTAAGGTCTTCAAAGTATACCTCCATAGATAGCCCCACTGCTAACTTACTGAAAGTGCTGTCTTGTGTAGTCAGGTCTCCAGGACAGTATATAATAAATAAATACCAAGGAGAAAAATGGTGGCTACTAGGTCATGCCTTTGGAATACTTATCCCACCACCCCAAGTATCTTGTGGTCTGTGTTACTTGGCTAATCCGTCTTGGTCTATAGAGTGCTTATAGGAAAGTTGACTTAAAAATTAATTTTTAAAATTCGTTTATTTGTTGGGGTTGAGTTTTGAATCCAGGATTCCATGCATGCCAAGCAGTTGCTCTGCTCTTTAGCTACAACTCCAGGCAAAGCCAATACTGTTCCTGAAACCTAAATGCTGTCTACTCCAAACTTATAAACTGCCTCATAATCAATGACTGATAAAACTAAATCTGTGTCTGTCCCCCTCCCCCAGTGGCAGCCGGGTAACAGTAAAAAGGCTGAGCTCAGACTAGCAGCAGGAGAGACCAGAGGAGAAAATGATAACTGCCAAATTGGATGAGCAGTTGCCGAAGAAATGAAAATTAATAAGAGCTGTTTCCCAATAGCTTCCAACTCAAGTAAAGAGAATCTGCAGATGGGACAGGGAAGAGATTTCATTGCATCAGAAGCACATTCCATTGGACTTGCCTCCTCACTGCCCGATTAGCATTCTGACAATACATCAACTAAGGGTGCAGTGTGAGTTAAGGGAAATCAAGGGCTCAGCACACACACGAAGATGTTCACTGACTGAGGCTGAGGTATTCAGTGTAGAGGGAGTGCCAAGTATGCACAGGGCCATGATTCTGACTCCCAGAACCTCCTCAAAGTTTACTTCCTATCTATCTCTCTTTTCAACTAGAGAAGATGGGGGAAAACAGGGGTAAAAAAAAAAAAAGCAAGAATAAATAAAGAAGAAATATGCTTTAAACTAAAAATTTTGGAAGAGAAGTGGGAGCCTGAATGCAGCCAGGGGAGGAAAGGCCTCCAGCGAAGGGCCTCTGCTCCCACTCACACACCTTGGTTGGCAGGCAGGCAGGCAGGCAGCCAACTCCTTTCTCCAGTGATAGCCTTCTCTACCAAGAGTTTGCTTTTCTTAAAGCGTGCTACAGTCAGTCATCCAGCCTTGGAAAAAACGGTCAAGAGGCTGTTAAGACAGGAAAGATGTTTTACAGGCATCTACATAAGTAAAAATGTCCCAGCTAATTACAGGCCTCAAAATGTCAGGTATCTGACACTTTCAATTTTGATAAGCAACTTCAGAAAACAAATCTACATCTTTGTAAGCTGTCATGTCAAAAATGAGTTACTAGCACAGAAAGCTGCAAACAGCCATAAAATGTAACATAGCTGCTTTCCTCCATGGCTGACAGATCTGCTCAGGGATCTCTAGAGGCAGCTAAGGCCATAGGGCAAGAAAAATACAAGAGAGCTAAGAGGTCTTAATTGTCTGCCTAAAGCTAATAGTTTCACACAAGTTTGCTTGCTCCCATTCCCAAGCTGGTTCCACGAATCTGCACTGAGTGGCTACTGTGTGCTCTCTGGACGTCAGTGATGATCTTTATGTTTAGTCTTTACTCCTGCAGGTACAACAGTCTCTGGAGACTTAGAAATTCACGTCAGTGCTACAAATACAACTTTAGAACCAAAAAAATCAGGAAAGGATATCCAACAAAAACCAAGGCTTTGGTCTTGGTCTCGGATAGGCAGAGGCCGGGAGTCCTGAGTTTGAGACCAGCCTGATCTACATACCTAAAATCACAGTCAGGGCTTCATAGTAAGACCCTGACTCAAAACAAGACACCAAGACCAAAGCTGTCGAGCAATGAATTTGCAGGTAAGAAAATTTTCGCTGCCTGTTTTCTTTTCGGTTGGTTGAGAGCTTAGCCTTTATTGGTGGAGATAGCTCAGGCAATAAAGGCCAAGGCCATTCTCCCTAGAACCTGTTCTCTACTTCCTATTGAAAAAAAAAGATTAGTAGAGTAGACACTGTGGTACCTGTCTGTGATCTGTAAGACTAGTCAGATAAATCATTTAAGTTCCTGGCTAGCCTGGGCCATGCAGTAGAACCCTCGCTTTACAGAACAATTAAAATAATAGGCAAATTTGCACTTATTTGGTAACATAATTAATAAGTAATGATAACAAGCCAATATTGTTAGGCTTGGAGCAAATAAAGCTAAGCAACACACTAGGAATTTAAGGTCTGTTGAAAAAGGCCTACTTTAATAATGTAGGGGAGAACTCCAGGGAACACTGAGCAAATAGACAATGGGAAAGGGTTAGTATTCACCAGGAGTCAGAAGACTCCACAGGAGAAAGGGCACTTCAGTGGAGACTACAGGTTCAACAGGAGCTATTCCTTCAGTGTAGCCAAAGTAGATTCTTTACTCACAAACTCAAATAGGACTAGGAGAAGAAATAAAGGTTCTTTGGCTAGAGGAAGGAGCTCTTTGCTTTCCCATTAGTACCTGGGGCCACATGAAGATCCTATCCTATCACAGAAGCACTGGGACCAGGATTATAAAAAGCCCTCACCTTAAGAAGTTTCGACCCATTCAGTCCCACATTGTCATTTCCCACTTTTAGCCACCAAATTCTGTTCCAAACAAATTAATTTTATGTCCAAGAAGGAATCCTCCAGCCTATTCAGCTCATCCAATGCCCCTCACCCCCCACCCCCAGACATCGTCTCTCTACAAAGCATAGGCTGGCCTCATTCTGCTTCAGCCTCTAGCGTGCTGGGATTACAGGCACTACCACGTCTGGCTTCAGATTCCTCTTTTAATAAGATAATTTATCATGAACTCTACTCTCATAACATATTTGGAAGTGCAGTAGAAACACAGAACTCCATACACCATGAATAACCGAAACTTGAGAGCTAGTGAATGCAACTACTCACTTCACCCTCCTCTAAGCACCTGGCAATCACCAATCATTCTCTTGTCGTGTGTTTGGCTATTTTACCTACACATCTGTGTAAGCATATAGTATTTCTCCTCTGGCAACTGACTGCCTTTATTTCATCTAGCATAGTGACCCCAAAGTTGGTCCATCTAACTGTAGTCAATGACAGGATCTTCCCTCCCCTTTAAAAGGCTACATAACATTCCTTTGCATGCCTCTACCATGTTTTCTTTATCCATATCTTGGCTTGTAGTTAGATGTTGGCTACTTTGTGGGTTCTTTCTTCTCCCATTCCTTCAACCACCTAACACTAGATAGGAAAGAAAAAAGGATAGCAGGCATTTAAAGGGGGGCAATGTTATTGTTAGACTTATTTCCTGCTGTTTAGGGGCATTTGAGTTTCTTGGGACTAGTTTGATCTTTGGTGCCAGCATATTATCTAGTTTCTTCTGTCTTCATTGTGGATAATCACTTAAAACTGTGACCATAATCAGTAACAACCACCAACTCACCAATCCTTGGGGCCCTAGCACTTACATACCTCTGAAAAGTCTCCAGAATTCCAAATGTCACACAATCACAGAAACTATCTGTAGCTGACAAAATCATGCCCCGCTAGAGCATGAGGCAAATCATAATCAGCTCCTGTGGACAACTGAAGTACCCCTATATTCCACATTTGGAATAATAAATAAATAATAAAGAAAAACATATTCTTATAATATTTCTGGGTTTTTAAAAGAAACCAAAATTCTTACTACATAGGTTACTATGAACAATTCTGCTTTGGATATGGGGATACAGACACTTTTTGAGATTCTGATTTTATTTTTGGGGTATACACCCAGAAGTCAGTTCAATTTGTGAAGTTTTTGAGGAATCTGATGGAGGTGATAGTCCATGGTTTGACCCTGGACCCTGAGGCAGGAAGAGCTGTTATAATTTGAAGGTCAGCTTGGGCTACAAGGTGAGCTTGTGTTAGCAGTCGGAGACCCTACTTTAAAAAAGAAAAAATTGAGGAATCTCCGTATTTTCTTCCACAGTAGCTGGAACATTTCACAATTCTATCAACAATTCGTAAGGGTTCTAGTCTCTCTACAGCTTTGCCAACATTTATTATCTTTGTTTTTTCTGACAGCATCTACCATAATTGGTCAAATTCTTTTGAGTCTGTAACCTTATATGCATCTGAGATTGAATCATCAGACCACTGCTACAGACAGCATTGCCTATATACCCTTGTGGGTAGCAGGCTAATTGGCCCATTCTGTTGTTGTTCATAGACTACCTGACTACAGGCATCAGGGGAGGAAACACCTATTACAGCTTAGCAAGGTCTAGACAGAATGACACACTAGCCCAGAATGCTTTGCAAAGAGCCCTGCAATGTGCATCCATTTCTTGAATATGGAAATTAAGACTTCCATGTAAAATTTAATATGGAAATTCTTCACATAATAAATGGGAAGGTCCAAACTCAAAGTACCGTGAGTAGGCAGGCTCACTAATCTCTCTGTGTGTGTCTGTGTCCTAATTTTCAAATCTAGAAGAGGAAAGGCAAATGAGGGAAGGCTAGACCCTTTCTACTCAAAAGTGATCTGAGCCATGAATGTTCTTAGTACTGGAAATGTGTTAGAAATGCCCCACTCCTCACACACAGGATACCAGAAATCTCTGGAGGCCTGGTGACCAGTCTCTCTAAGCTTTCACCCCACAATATAAACCAAGAAGTCCTCACTCAGCACTCCATTTGTCTTTCAAGCACAGGGAGAAGAACAGGAGAGGGAGAGGCAACCTCTTTATCTTCTATTCAGCATAAAAGGCAGCCCATTAAATAACAAGGGACAGAAAAAACGAAGTGATGGAGCACCAAACACAGCTGGCATTAACGCTGACAAAGGCTGAGAGAAGCACCTTGTCCTCCTCTGGAGGATCTAACCTGCATTTAACCCTGTGCTGGGGACAAATCCTGACACAGGAGGGAGGTCAGAAGGAAAAGGAGCTGGGAACAGAACAAGAACTGCCTTCTAAGGATGATGTGTAAAACAAGTGCAGATGACTTCCGGATTCCCAGCGAGGAGTGTCTGTCCAAATCAGGAATTCACACACAGGCACGTGCTGGGGATAAGGTGGTTTTTTGCTACCCCCCACCCCAAACAAAATAACAGCAACAAACAACCCCCCAATCCCCTGCAGCGTTCTCTCTGGGTTGTTAACTGTCCTGCAGTGCTGCTGGGAGGAGCAATTCCATTTTAAACATATAATGCAATAGTTTAAGCTGTAAACAGACTTTCTTACTGTGTATGCACATCTCATCTCCATGCAAACATTAAGAGATTAAAACGCTCCTCCTTTAAACTTGGTTCATTAAAGGCAATCTCCCAGCTAAGTATTGAACTTGAACTGCTTTTAAGTTAGATGCAAATAAAGGTCAAACTATTTTACTTCCTTCTGAAGGATTTAGAGGAAACAAACTTGCAGGAGGTGGGAAAGCTGAATGAACAGAGTTTAACACTCCAAGTGATTTAAGAGAACAGGGTTTCATTTCATTGCCAGCTCTCTGTTTTCTCCTCCCTCCACTTCAAATCTCTTCACAATTACATTGTTCATGTAAAATGAGTCAGGGAATGCAAAAGTTAAGGTTCTCATGGCAACTGGTAGTCTCATGATGCACATAGCAGTATTGGCAATTACTAATTAGGTTGTTGATAAAGGTGAAACCTTAATCCTTAAGATATAGCATGTGTGAAGTGGGTGAAATAGCATCCTAACAGAATTTTAAACCTTTCTTATGTTTTAAAATCTAAAGCCTTAAAGATAAACCCAAACTCAGATGGGCAGTGGTGGCACATGCTATTAATCCCAGCACTAAGGAGGCAGAGGAAGGTGGATCTGAGTTTGAGGCCAGCCAAGTTCACACACACACACACACACACACACACACACACACACACAGAGAGAGAGAGAGAGAGAGAGAGAGAGAGAGAGAGAGAAGGGGGGAATGAGAGAGAGAAGGAGGGAGGGAGGGAAGGAGAGAAAGAGAGAGAGAAAGGGAGGGAGGGGGTAAGGGAGAGAGGGAAGGAAAGTGTCAGAGCTCTAGGACAGTCAAGACTATATAGAGAAAGCCAGTGTCAGTTGTGAGAAATGTCGCCTCTTTCCCTTCGACTGAGGCTAGTTTGGTAAGGGCCAAAGTCTTACCCACAAACTTTCCTGGTAGAACTTTTGTTTACCACCCACCACAACTTGAAGGCATGGAGCAGCAAACCTCTCTCTCCCTTTGATTTTTTTTTTTTTTAAAACATAGCCTCAGGTGGCCTTGAACTCAGAGATTCACTTGCCTCTGCCTCCAGAGAGCTGAGGTTAAAGGCCTGTGGCCTAATAGCCTGGAAAAAATGTGAAGATGAACACCAGGCAAAGGAGAAAATACACAGTCATTGGCATAAAAACCAAGCAAAGGGCTTGGCGTGTGGCACACTTCCCCCTACCCAAATTAAATTTGCTTGTTTAACTTCTTTTGCTTTCACTACTGAGATTATTCTTGCCTTGTTTCTAATACAAATAAAACCAATAGTTAACACAACAAAGCTATAATCCCAGCAAACAAAGGAGGAGGAAGATAAGGAGGGTGGATAATGGTAAAGACAGGATCAGAGGATAAGCCTAAACAGTCAGCTTCCCTTGGAGATGCTGGTAAAAAAAGTCAACGCAGCTTCTCAACTTCTCTTGGTGCCAGCACAGAAGCTCATGGTCCTCATCTCATTAGAGCCCTAATTGCTCTTCTGAGGAGCTGGATCGATGACATTAGCATTAGCCCTTGGCTAGCTCACCTTTGAGCTCAGGACACTTTAAAACTGAGCTCTGTCATCTAATTAGAGTGTTTATCTGATGAACCAAGGGAAGACACAAGCTGTCTTCTAAGCTGTCATCTCCTACTCATATGGATTACATTTATGTCAGGGCAAAGATTTAATCAACTCAATTTGCCGATCAGCTGACTTTATTCCAAACTCAAAATATAAGAGTAAGATGAGTTTATAAGATCAAGGACTTGAAAACCCGTCAGCTCCTACTTTCTATAATTCAAAGAGACACAACTAGAGCTATAGCCTGCACTTCAAGATTTTTGGAGGTGGAGCCTACAGAAGTGCAGACAATGAGACTCAGCTATGCCTGTCATATGCGGCTATGAGGAAGCAGTGGAATCTGGACAATCTTTCACCAAACTGTCCTTTTAATTATTTCTAATTCATCTCTCACCTATTTTATACCTCAGAACGAGCTTCTATCAGCTCTACCATGAGGAATAGCTGCTGCTGCAACGTAAAGTAACAATTTCTCTGTGTCCCCCACAGGATTAATGAGCAATGGTTGTTGAAGGATGTGACTAGGCTGTGAGATGGCTCAGCCAACAGGGGCATTTTCACACAGGCTGACAACCTGAGTCTGTGTTTTTGGATACCGTAAAGTGGCAAGAAAGAAGTGACTTCTGAGACCTGCCCTTTGACCCTCACGTGTGACACACACAGCCCGCTCCCAGTTACATCATCGTTCCTAGAGGCACATGTTACTAGTGCTTTCATTATTGCTGGTATAAAACCAAGATCATTCTGAGGAATGAGAAAAAGGCATAGTTGAAGAAATATAAAGATATTTGAAGAAATAAACATAATCAATGAAGAAGATGAGTATACATTCCAACACGGTATTCATTTCAGCAAAAATTCTGGAAGATGTAGCATGAAGTGGGTCAGAAAAACAAAAATAACAAGAGTGTGCAAAGCTGAAAAAATAAATCTGCTTAATATCTTGTATCATGAAATTCTAGACAAGGAGTCCAGGGTGCTAGGATATTAGCTGCCGTTTGTGCCTTTAAAAGATTATCACTGTATGTATATATAAGCATTTGCACGCCAAAGGGTACAAGCAGAGGTCAGAAGATGACTTTGTGGAGTTGCTTCTCTCTCCTTCAACAGTCACATGAGTTCTGAGGATAGAACTTGGGTCAGGCTTGTACCCCAAGCACTTTACTGGAGCCACTGTGCTGGCTTCTAGTCATGCTTTTTCGGGCTTGATATTCCTTTCTCTGGTAAGTTAGCTGTCAGCAGTTTAGAGTCTAGCTGTTTATGGTCATCAAGAAATCCCAGTCGTTTTTGGAATACCATTAAACAATAGGCTCCAAACTCCCTTGTAGGTAAAAGAATCATTTTGCACATTTCTAACCCATTATTAATTGAAATATAAAGACTATAAATACCCTACCATATCTAGTGGTAGCATAAAGTAACTTAGACGGCAAACGTGTTGACATCTAGGACATGCACACTCAGTCCACAGGCTTCCAGACAAGCCAGGAACTACATTCTTCATGTAACTGTTTCCAGATCTCGCACCCTTGTGAACACCCAGGATTAAGAAAAGCCCAAAGCTGCTGGATGCATGCCAGTTGTGAAGTACGGACCATGAAATGGGGAAAAAACCCAAACCAAAAACCAAACCAAACCATTTCTTATGGATCTGAGCAGCACTCACACCCAAATCTTCTGATTTTTACAAATGCAGATGGCAAATGCGCCAGTGTGTTAACAATACAACAATGAAGAAATGAAGAAACTCTGTTCTATTTTTTAACTTTTCTTTTAAAATTATATCAAAACAGAAAGGTACAAGAGTTTATGGGGAAAACAAATGTCTGGATGATTTAAAACTGTATCTTCTGTGTCAGGTAATAACCATGTACTGTGGGCAAGCTTCTGGGATTGCTTAGCAGCCTTGTCAGTCAACACTGTTAACAGGTTTACACTGTCTCTCTCTACACCAACACACAAGGCCTCATGTTTAACCCTTTTACCACCAAATCAGAAAGGAGAGCTCCCTGGTGGTCAGCAGATCCTCTGTCCCTCTAACCTGTTCTCAGCTATCTACGTAAGTACCACCAGGACCAGGCAAGTTGCTTGGCCTTTTATTAGTAAAGCAGCTGAATAATTTATAAAGGTTGCACAGGGCCCATTAGAAGTGTCCTGGCAGTAATAACTGGCTTAGGACTTTGCTTACTCAGGGCTAAAGTTTAATTTGTCCATAAACACCCCAGCTCATAAACCCATCCCACAGGTCTGACCTGTTCTTTCCACAATTACACATCCTAGCCATGCTCTCTTAGGTATGTATGTTCTTATTGGTGTCACCTTGTGGGCCACGAAAACAAATCCAACCCCCAAATGATGACTAAAACTTGTATCTCCATTACTAGATTTTCCAAGAGGGGTGGCTATTATCATCTTTCTAAGCTTTGTTTTTGGTTACACCACAAGAAAGGCACTATTGGGCTGGTTTCTAGCCAGCAAAGGCACAGGCAGATGCAATGAATGAGCAAAGACTGCGAACTCCACTTACTGCCTCCAGGAATAGAAGAGGTGAGACCTGGGTAACTGTGTTCATTGCTAATATGGGTGCTACATTCTAAACAAGGGCCCATAAAGCAAGATTAAGAAAATGTGCTGTTATTTAGCAGGCTAATATACTTTTCTATACCTCAGTTTTATTTGTAAAATAAGGATTGTAATGTTAATTACCTCAGAGAGCTGTGGTTAGAGCTAAATTTACAACTACAGTAAATACCCACTAAGCAAAAGCTATTATTAGAAGATCAGAACAGTAATGACCCAGAAAAACCAAATTCAACCCATTTATTCCATGGAAAAACAGAGGCCACAGAAGCTAATGTACCTGTTCAGGGCTCTGTAACTTTGGGCAGACCCCAGACCCCAGCATTATTCTGGTTCTCTTGAGAGACAGCCAGTTTGGTCTCTTAGATGTCATAACTGCTATGGCTTTACCAGTCTGTGGGGATTTTTTATATATATATATATATATATATATATATATATATATATATATATATACACACACACACACACACACACACACATATATATATACACACACACACACACATATTTTTCCTGCAATTTTAAATAATCAAAATGTTACACCCTCTCCTAGCCAAAAAAAAAAAAAAAAAAAAAAAAAAAAAAGCCAATCAGCTCACTCACCCACCCACTCACTCAAGTTCAAGCACTACTCCATCCATGCTCTGCTATGAAGAGTTAAGTGGTGACAAGACGGCAACATCCCTGTTTTCAAGCTTCTTACAGATTTGAGCCAGAGTAACATGAGAAGGCATGGCAGGGATGGAGCAGAGTTAGACATGCCTTAACTGAGGTCATTCATGCCTGGGTTGGTCTCTAGAAAGATGGTAAACACTAGTTTCAGTATATGCATACATGAATATTCATGAATACGTGTAATAAGAAATTACAGTGGCCTTGCCCTCTATGCCTTTCACTCTTGGGCTATCTATCATAATAGAAACAAACACTATCACTAATTCTATTATAAGATTTTTTATAAGAATAGACCTCTGCAGGCCTTTGGTCTTCCCACCTAGGCTATTCCAGTGTAGAGTGGTGGGTTAAGATAACACCAGGGTAATTTAAGTGGAATTCATTTCAGACTCTTTCAGGTGAAATTCATGTCTCTTCCCTCTTGAGGTTCAATTCTTAGCCCTTAGCATTTGTGTTAGGTCCCATGAAATTCCTGCCTCAAGAATCAGATCAGGGGATCAAAGAGCTATTCTTAATGTCTCAGTTCAGGCCAACTGAAGGAAGGAATGGAGGCAGAGGCAGGCTACTCACTCCAGCATTTAGCGGCCCTCCTCCACAACGGGGCCATTGAGTGGGTGCCACAATAGATGGCTGAGAATAAAAGGCTGAAGGAAAGCATACAGAGTCCCCTTGCACAGAGTCGGCCATTCATCACCAGGCAAGTGCCAATATCTGGGAACAGCAATCTCAATTTCTGCAAATCCTCCAACCTGCAACAGCTGCTAGTGACTCTGGTGGGTGACTTTCCTGCTTACTAGAGTTTGCAATACCCAGCCCTGGCCAGGAGCCAAGGAGACATTACTTAGGGTAGAGCCACGCTGGCTGCAATGAGCAGCAACAATGGACTTCACAGCTTATAAAGCAGCTTACAAAGGGCTCCCATGTATTTCAAAAAGCACTTCAGATAGCTGGTGAGAGAAGCTATCTGCACACACGCAGCCAAGCAGTTTATTCCTAACCCACTTAATTCAAGGTTTCTGTCAGAAGCCAGGACATACTGAAGGCAGGTCCAGAGAACCAAGAGGTTCGGATGATAGGAAGACATGGTGACACAGTTAAGGTACATCTCCTTTCCCTAGAGAACCAGCTCAGCAGGCAGGGGAGTGGCTAGCAGTAGCCAGCATTTGAAATGGATAGCCAATATAAGAGAACTAAGTGAGGCTGTGAGATTCCAGGGCTCTTTAGTGAGCTGTCTGCCTT
This sequence comes from Rhabdomys pumilio, assembly GCA_030674055.1. Lineage (NCBI taxonomy): Eukaryota > Metazoa > Chordata > Mammalia > Rodentia > Muridae > Rhabdomys > Rhabdomys pumilio. The sequence continues at coordinate 35,770,943 of JANHMN010000016.1, read as the reverse complement.
GTTTCCATCAGCACTCTTAAGCAGCATTTGTAAATGTTACTGAATGAACACACAGAATGCTACCTGGATGGCCATGCTACACCAACCAAGTGGACTGCAAAGGTCACACCGTCAGCCACATGTCCTCTGCCCTGCCTTACTGCCTGGGCTATCCTGCAAGGCACAGTTTCGTTTCCAGAGAACAGGTTCACCAAGAAACAGGTTCAAAAACCAACGAAGCTAAAGACTGAGCACAGAATGACTGCATCAGGAGTTGTGCTCATGGGTGCTGAATGTACCCAAAAGGGACTTTTCCATAGAAGAGATGCAGGGGTATGGAAAAATTTCCTATTAATTTTATCTTGTCCATCACCTTTTATTTTGTTCAGGTCAGTTGAGACAGGGTTGAGTCCAGACTGGCCATTTTAAAACTTGCTATGTAGCCATGGATCATATCACTCTCAGATCTTTCTGCCTTCACTGACAGAGGACTGGCATTAAGGGCATGGGACACCTTTACCTTTTTTACAGCCCAGTTTATGTGGTGCTGGGGATTGAATTCAAAGTGTCCTGTTAGGTAAGCACTTATCACCCAAGCTAATGTACACTGTCTGCAGGTCTTGAAGAATTTCACGTGTGTTTTGTTCCTAGAAGATGAACTGATGTGTAGGGTGCGGTGGAATCGCAGAGCCTGGACTGTAAAATGTACATGGAAGGACCCTCACTTGACTTTGGAGCCCATTTGGTGAACTGACTTAAGTATCTGTCACGCTGGGTGTGAATTTCTTAGGGAGAACTCTGAATCAGCCCAGCCCAGGAAAGATGTTTATAAGACTAACTAATACAATTAGAAGACACACAAACGCCTGTATCAGACATGTGAAATAGAATTTAGGAAAGTAATACAGCTCAAATGTTACTATGCTGAAGAAACCAAAGGAACCAAGTCGAGTCTAGTCCTCTGTTCTACTAGGCCTATCCTCTCAATAATCAATAACTATGATGTGACAGTACTTACTGCAACCTCAAACTCATAGCAGGAGGCAGATCATCATGAAAGGAGGCTTAGAATGCTATCTGTCCAGGTCATGTAAATTTCTTTTCTTACTTAGTATATGACATATTATGTACAACAATAAGACAGATTTTATTTTATACTCAGCGAGAGAGCACATGCCCAGTTGCAGGCATCAGGCTCTGAGTTAGTGAATTACAAGTTTGTGGATTAACAGCATCCTCACAGGTGTTTATATCTTATTTACTTAGGAATTAGCGGAGGAGAGAGAGAGAAAAAAAAGACCTTTAGAAAGAAGGAAGGGAAATTATATCAACTGCAGAATTTTGGTTATCTACCCAGAATGCACCTTGATTTGCAGTATGCATTTCTGAGCCCCTTTCATGTTATTTTCAAAGTGTGTAGTGGGTGTGTGGGGTAACAGAACTGGTCTTTTACCAGAAAAGATCCTTGTAAGTCAGAACTTGTAAAGAAACAGATCAGATATTGAATGATAGGAAAAGCACAACATGTGTGCTGGTCTATGAGCCAATGCAAGCTTTCTGCCCTTAATCAGCAAACACCAGGTCAGGAGGAGCTTGCGAGGCTCTGGTCCCAGTCCACGACTGCAGTTTCCATTTGGTTCTCAGGATCTACATGATGAAGCTGCTATCTATCTACCATGAGCAGGAGCTGGGCAAGAGGACTTAACTACTGACACTCTCATCTTAAGGGGCCTACTTCTGTGCTGGCAATTTCCACCCTAATATTCAGGGCAGTGAAATCCAAATGCTAATCCCTTAAAGGCCTCCACCATTTTCTTTTCTGCCCCCTGGAGTGCTGAGCAATAACAGGTGTTAGCAAGTAACCACTGACTAATCCCTTTTTAAAAGGGAGAATTGGAACACAGATACAAGTAAGAACAAATGTCTGTTACCATGTCTTCTACCCACTGCTCTGGGAAAGAGAAAACGCTGCTCCCCTCAAATCAAAGCAGGCTGCTTACAAGGAATACCATGTGAGTGAGAAAGATGGATGGCCACTCTACACAATATGCCTATTTTGATACGAAGGGTTGTTGTTGTTACCATTTCCCAATCAGTAGCACTCACGAGTATGTCTAAACTTGGAAAAGGAAAAAAAAAAAAAAAACCCTATTAAACAATGAGAATCAAGAGTAAAAAAAAAAAAAAAAGCAGAAATAGCAGTTTGCTGAAGAAGAGACTAAAATACTTTAGGGCCTTAGAGTTATTTCTGCATCCCCTGCACATACAACATCATTCATGAAGAAGGCAACGGTACAAATATAGCATAAATGTCGTCTGCTCTAGCTTGTAATTTAAAATGCAAATGCTAATGAGTGAACTGGTGTATCAGTGGAGTTAATAACCGCATGCCTAGCACAGGGGCTGCATCCAAAACACACAGAGAAGAGACAGACACCATGTTCCAATTTAAAAATAAAAACACCCAAATTAACCCTAGAAAAATCACTAGCAGATGTACAAGCTCAGGAAAAGGAAGCACACAGGGCAGGGAAACGGACTTCTTTGCTAGTCTGCTGACTGGTAGACTTAAACACAGTAAAGGAATGCACAGGAGTTCATACTGGTTATTCAGGAATTCTATTGTAAAGCAGCATTAGAATATACAGAGGGGAAGATTACAGGGAAGCCAGAAAACTCCAATGTGAAGTTCTCCCAAAGCCTGTAAGCAGGGCACCATAGAAGATGTACATCTCATTTTTTCACTGGCAAAGAAAAAGAAACTCTGGTTAAACCTTTCCAAAACATCTAAGTAAGTGAAATAAATGAAAAAAAGTAAATTGAAATAAATGGAATAGTAGTGAATGCATTTGTCTCAGATGTCTTCCACATGTGACAGGGACATCTGTGCTTCATTTTTGCACGTATGAGACCTATACCTGGCACCCCTCCATCAGAATGGGAATGTTCCTATTGCCCTGAAATGAGGCACAGCTCCCAGTGCTTCAGTGGCCTCATGCACGATGAGTCAAAGTCTGTGAGGCCTTTTAAAGAACAAATGGAGGAATGCATATGGTGGGCCACACTGAACAACTTAACTGTGCAGCTCCCACAGAAACTGAACAATCTCGTGCAAACCCAGACATCAGTTAGAGTAGCCCCAGTAACTTTATGAACATGCTACAAGGGGAGCAATGACCTGGGGCCAAAGAGAAGGGCCAAGGCCATTTCATTGTTCAATAAGGAACAGTTAAATGATATAAATTGGTTTGAAAAGAAGACATGAGAGGTAGTTCTCATAGCAACCAAGATACTTCTTATAAGTAGTGGGACACGCTGAGACTACTCACTACAAGAAATGTCATAACATTTCTCTTAAAAAAATAATTATTGTTATATGTATGGATGCTTTGCTCACATGTAGGTCTGTGTACCATGTGTTTGCCTGGTGCCTGTGAAAGCCAAAAGGGAGCGTCAGATCACCTGGGACTGGTGTTACAGAGAGCTGTGAGCTGCCCTGTGGGTGCTAGAACCAAATCTGCAAACAAGTGCACTTAGCTGCTGAGCCATCCCTCCATTCCTCCTTTTAAGTTTAAATCATCAAAGTAGTTTTTTATGCTCCCTGTCTTGCATCCAGGGTCTGTTTCTATAATCCTTCTGGCCAAACAGACTTCCCCATAAAGCTGCACTAGTGGCGAGTAGCCTAATCTAGGACGCCTTTCCATTAGTCCTAGATGGGAAATGCCAGCAAGCTGATATAAGAAAGAAAACTACAACAAACAAACCTCTACCAAATGTATTCTGAAAACTACATGGAACGCAATGGGCACAACTAGAGAGACCGTGCTAGAACTGGCCACATGCCAATGGACCTATCAGATCTCTGGAAACTACCACTTCACTCTTCCCTGCCCTAAGAAGATTCAGCATGAAACTGTTTTTGAATTAGGAAAGGAAAGGAAGAGGAGGAGGAACTGTAAAGGAAAAAGCACGCAGGCCTGCTTATGGCTCATTCTCAGGGCTCTTACTCACTTTGAATGACAGGTTTTGTTTCTATTGAGGATCACCCTTATCTCACAAAACCAAAACTCTGAACTAGTAAGACCATAAAAAGCATTAGCAGCCTTCTGCAGAGTATAAGAGTTCAGAAGGAATCTTCTCAGTGACTAGCCAAAGGCATGCCAAGGGCCCTTCCCAGTGGAGGATTATACAATGTTTCTTTGGCACATAGAACCCAAGTGAGATGAACAGTATGACTTGGAGGCCACAGAAGTCTGACATACTCCACAGAGGGTACCACGATGAAAAGGTCCTGGCTGATACAGGATAGCACTGAACTGCCATAGGGGCTTTGCTGTCTCCCTCAACCCCTGGTCACCAGCATCATTCCAAGATAATTGGGCTGGTCTGATCAAAACAATTATTGAAGAATCTGGAAATCAGAATCCTAAAGTGTTTCAGCTCCCTTAAACTATGCTGAACAAATTTCATTTTTACTGATGACTTTATTACTTTGCCTTGATCAAAAAAATTTTTGAAGTGGCCATTGAACTAATTGAAGTCCTCCCTCTCCTCTCCTGAAATACTCTGTTGTGTCCTTTTGAGCCCTATGGTCCACTCCCAGATATGGGCATTTCTAGGCTCTTACTATGGTCTCTCCATTCTCACTGAAGATGAGATACCACTGAAATACCATGCATCACGGTGCCCTCCCTTCCTTGGCCCAAACAAGCAGTTTGTCCCATTGGTCTCTGAATCTCGAACTTCTGGGTTACAGAGCAGGACAGTTAGCCCTGAGAGTATCAGAATGCTTACTTACTGTTTCAGAATCTCTAAGTGAGTCTCATGTGTTTGTAATTTAAGGTTATGTTTCTCTTTCTCCTATCTCACGGTTTGTCTGTCACTATTACTGTTCTGAGACTACACTCCAGGCTGGCCTGGAGGTATGGCAATCTTCCTGCCTTAGCTGTCCATGTGTTGGGATTACTGATATGAATCACCAAGCCCAGTTACCTTATCCTTAAAATATTTGTTCCCCTTTATGTTTATACATTCCTTCCGGTAGAAGGCTCCAACTTTATCGTACATTTCTATATTCCTTAAGATGGTGCCCAGAGGACAGAAAACATTATTAAATAACCATGCCAATGAATGTCTCTTAAGTTATGAGGCAGCCCATTCTGGGGCTGATTCATGGTTTAAAGAAGGTAGACAATCAGCCTAAAGTCAGAGGTTTGCTCTTTCACCTGCCTGACTAGTGGTGAGCCTGTAGAGACTTCAAGCTGAGGCCACAGCACTTCAATGGGGGCGGGGTTGGGGGAGAGGAAGGTCCTTTGAGAAGATGTTTGTGCATTCCCATAGAAGCAGATACAGCGATGATGACTACATCTTTTCTGTAAGGCAACCTTGAGAACCAACATAGGCAAAGGTGTTCTGTCTAGATAGCCAACCTGCCAAAACAACAGCTCCATATTTTGGATGCTCAAATGCTTTTCCAGCCCTTAATTACTTGTTCTTTCCTCTGTACTTTTGCTGTGCTTTGCATCTGGTTTGCCATCCTGTTATCACTCTCTCCCCACAGCCCTCCATCCCAGGGGAATAAAACTGGTACAATGGCAGTGTTGGAAGGCAGGGACTTTAAGGGATGGATTATTGTAGGAGGAAGTTGTTAGAAGTTAGGAAGACCCTGCTTCTCAGAACTTTTCTCTTTAACTTATACACTTGCCCTTCAACTTTCTACCATGAGCTGAAGCAGCAGGAGGTTCCCACCAGAAGCAAGCACATGCTGGCACCACTAGGATTTTAGATGACACAGCTTCCACAACTGAGAATCGAAGTCCACTTCTTCCCTTTACACATTACCCAGTCTCAGCTTAGCTGGTTCATGGTCACAACACAAATGAAACTAAGACAATTCTTGTGATGTGTTGTTTACACTTTTGATAATTCTAATTTTATTATTGCTTGGTTTTATATGGCTGTGTATACTACTAGATTAGAAGTTAATTTGAGAACATAAACTATCTTGTTAATTTATGTATCTGCCTTATAATAAACTTGTGAGAACTCTGGGCCTTGTAACAAATGTTGCCCGAATCTGTTGTGGTAATAATTTCCTGTAAGTGACCTTTTAGGATGCTCTTCATTATAAAAAAAAAAAATCAAGAATCTTCAGGAAGGTCTCTTGTTAAGTTGTTCATTTCAGGTGTTGGGTCCCAACTGAAAACACACAGGCAGAGGAGACATCCAAACTGGGAAGTCCCAAGAGAAAGAATACCCCACTTTACAAATATCCATTAAGTTGCAATTCAATTAAAACATCTGAAAGGAATTCATAAGTATCACCAGACCCTGTAATTGCTTAATTAAGGCTAGAAGCCCAGCAAACACAACCACAGTAACAGTCTGATTCATTAGCACCTCTGTGATAGCAGAATGGGATTTCTCACTTAAACATACATTGGCTTTAATTGTGTAATTTGGTTAGGCACTGGTAATCAATGGGGATCCACCATTCCTGGGGCCCGGAGATGAGAAGGATACTCCTGCTTACCTTCCCTCCCTTCCTCTCATTACAAGTTTTTGGTCTATTGAAACAAGCAGCTGATATTCCAATTACGACAGGCTGGAGAAGAGACTTTAAAGTGAAGGAAGGAAATGAAACACTATTCAAAGGCATTCAAGGTAGAAGGACAGACACATAGCCACACCTTTTGTTCATCATGAACAAACCCACTACCAGTCATTAAAATGCAGACACCTAGAACTTTATTGTCTCACTTGTCAGAATGCATCACCGGGTGGGGGTGGGGGTGGGGTGGGGAAGCTATAATCAGAAAGAGACAGAATAGTAAAAGAGATGCCAAAAGGCAGGCAAAAGGAAGCCTCATTTTCTAGTCCTAGCTCATGTGCCCAGGTAAATGGTTAATTATAAGTCACCTGCTGTGATCCACATGGAACCCCTGCCAAGTGGCTGCTGCCATCTAGGCAGCTTGTCCCACACGTTCTATGTAAGGTGAGTGCTATCTACCCCAGCCCCTCACCCTGCTCACCATGGCTTGTAATTAACCAGGCTGCACCGCCTTTAAGGCATAGAAATGCAAAGGCCTATATGTGTCTTTTGATTGGCAAAAGATCCCAAAGACCTGATTTAAGATTCCTTACATTACTTTACCCTGAAGGTTCAAATTATTCTTATCTTTTAATTCTGGAGAAGGCATTTTGTTTACTGGACACTACCTTGATACCTGCTATGCTTAGTATGGCAACTTGAACTGTGCCCACAGCATGGCCCTGATGCCCAAGAGATACCATGTAACTTACAATGAAAAAACTTCACACAAAGGTCATGTTTAGTAGGGCACACATCCGTGTTCATAAAAACATGAATCAAGAAGCATATGAGCCGCAAATATATGCTTCAATCAAGATACCAAAATAAAGCAAAGGTTTAACATACATGGCGAGTGACTGAGTAGCGGGAAATCAAAGACTAAGGTATGCTGCATTTGTTCTAACAGAAGGAAACGTGTGGGGCTTACTAGATGCTGCTTGAAGAAAACTGATGGCTTAAAAGCAAACGCAAGCTGCCTTGGGTTCTCAGGGTACACACCGACTGTGATTTGCCTCCAAGAGCAAAATAAGTGTGCACAGGAGGCAGAGCAGCAGTCTCAGCTCTGATGGGCTACGGTCATCTACTCGCTGACCAAACCTAGGCCAGGTGCTGAAAGGACTAAAGGGCAAGAGCTGTCAGGAGGCACTGACCTGTTAGCTGCAGCTGACTTTCCCAGCCCCACCTGCTATCCCATCTGACTAAACAATCACTTCACGTACAGGGGTGCAGGAACCGTGACAGAGAGACCAGCTGGCTCGGGCCAAATGCCACTCCCTATCAAGCTGTGGGGCCGTCTGCCCAAAACAGGCCACATAAAAATGCAAAGTGTCCATCCCACCTTCAAGTCTCCAAAAGGCCGGGATTAATGAGAGTAGCAAAGAGGGGCCTGATCTCAACAAATGTCTTGACTTTTCCCTTGAGAACTGTGATTCTAGTTCTTTTCTAGTTGTGAATAGAGACCATCTCTGCAGTTCATTTTATCTGGTGTGGAGTGAGCTGTACCATGAGAACAGACTGTTCCACCAGTCACAGCTCAGGTCTCTAGGCCTATGCTTATGCTCACTCACCTTGATGTCACAAAGATCTCTCTAAGCAGACTCCACCCGTCTTCCAGCAAACTCTCATCTCCAGGTCAGCTTTTTCTTCCTTGATTTCTCCGAATTCTCAACAGGGCTCCTCAGCACTTTAAACTGCGTGTTCCCTAAGACTGTTCTCCATCCTCCCCATCCCTGCACAACCGATTTTGGAGACAAGGACTCATGTAGCCCAGGTTAGCCTAGATATATAGCCTCGAACTCTTGGTCATCGAGCCTCCATTTACTTAGTACTGTGATTACAGGCTTTTACCACCAGTCTTGGCTAGTCTATCTTTTTTTCTATGAAGATTTTGTTGTTTCATCTAACAATCTAGGATTGTGTTAAGAAAACCAAGCAGCTATACTAGATGGCTTTCCAACTCTACCATACAACCTCCATGACTTGAAAGCACGGATCGATTTTAGAAGAACGGTAGATGCCGGCATCCTTCTGCCATGTTACCCAGTCAGCTCTCACTCATATGCACTTTTCTCCATTTTCTGATAGATTTTTGAGTTAAGCAATGTATATCTGCTAAATCTGCTCCTTACCAGCAGCCACAGGAATTTTCTAATCACCTGAAATCTGCCTTTGGTTGATGAAAATATATGGACAAAGTAACCTATGACTTTCTGATTAATTAAACAGTACAAAATCATGTCACTGCCTTGTACACTGGATGTTTTAACTCTGACCGTGCTGGCTCCTCAGAGTTCTCCATCCCCTTGGCTTCTGAGGACTACTCTCAGTGGTTTTGTTACTTTTAGAGTTGTGTCTTCTATCTGCATATGAATCCTTAGCCTATGCTGGAGCTCTTGGGTGTTCACTTCACATACAGGGTAGAATAAACCACTCCTAAAGCTGTTCTGGAGGCACCCAAAGAGTCTCAAGCACTGCATACATGCAGGGTACTCCCTGATTTGAGCATCTGCCCAGGCTCTTCTGATGAGCTTCAACATATCCACAGAAACTATAAATATTACATATCCAAGGCCAAACCAATGACGCATTCCTCTAACCAGTTCCTATCATTGCATTAGCTTTGACTGTGGCCTTCATAATCTACTCCAAGGCTCAAGCTTAGGATGCTTGACTTCCTCCCCTACACTCATCCTAAACAAAAGACATCTACCTCCTAAATACTTGCCATTATTCTTTTTAGCATGTATTTGCTACTATGTATCTTTCAGACTGAAAGTTAACTTAGGATAATGCTAAGACTACAGAGGAAACAGTTGACACAGTCAAGCAGCAACAGGGCTTCTTTCTAAGTGAGGTGGAACAAGCAGCATCCTGCTAGACCACCAAGCACACACCGTGAACTGGCCTGTTGAAGGAGCTGAGTTTAGAAGCCAGTGCTTTCTTTCAATCCTCTATGGATCTGAGGCCAGGTTTCTGGGAAATAATCAGACCTTTTCTGTTGTTCATCCTGGACTACACTCCACACTGCCAAGACACTGCTTTTGTTTTTCGGGTAGAGCGAAGAATGAACTGAATATATACCTCAAACCCCAGAACAAGAATTCAGAGCCAAGAAACCTTTCAGCTATAGAAAGCTTAAGAACAGGGCACAAATGTCCACAGGAGCAGACTTGCACTGCCCTGTAGCCTTGCTTTACCACAGCTGCCACCAACAGAAACACATGTGGTCCTCCAGCAAGGTGTGGATTTGATTCAAGCCTTCTCTCACCAACTGTCTCTGAGGATGGAGTTACACTTCTCTTGGTTCTTGCAGGAAACCTGCAGAGCCGTGTAGGGATCATCAAACTGCTAAGAGTTCTTTAGGTGCCTTGTCAAGAGGACAGTCAAGCAGCAGCAGTGAGCTGCACAGCCGGGGGTTCAGAGCGTAGTTTATTGTCCATAACTCAACCCTTTCAGGTGGGGCTTGAGGGAGTCCCTTATCTAGAAAAGAAGTTCTCAGTGCCTTCCAGGAAAAAGGGGCAAAAGGAATCTGGCTGTAGACAGACAGAAAGCAAGGCTCTTCTTCCTTCAACCACAGCAAATTCTATTCAGGAATTCAACAGAAGTGCTGAGGCGACAGGACAGTAACAAACGGCACCGTGCCATCTGGGAGCACAACAGCACGTGTCCTTTGTGAGTGGCTGAATGTGTACTCGGGGTGGGAGGATGAAGGGACAGCCTTCCTTCAAAGACTGCAGTTTCTGTAAGGGCTGACTGGAAATAAATATCTTTATTATTTGCCAGCAGCGAAGAAATGAAGCGGTTTATACTCTGAATACATAAATGTAAGTTGTTCAAAGAGTACAGTTCATACAGTCTCGCTGTCTGGGGAAACATTAAGCAACCCAGAAAGGCAGGCTATGAGAGGTGAACGTGCAGGCGGCAAGGAGGGAGGAAGGCTTGCTCTAGCATGTCACTCTCAGTCAACAAGAAACACTACTGATGTAGGAGCCTGTGAAAGCGGTGTCACGGTTAGACTTTCCTAAAGGACTGGTAACCTGATGACATTTAAAGAAAAGAAAAAATGGACCAAGTGGCACTCCCTGGGGAACTCCACGGGCAGGGCAGCTCAGATCCTGAGGGCTGCCGACTACTGACGTGGCAGGAGCAGGTGACCTCAAATGGCTAATGCCAAGTCTGGGCATTCTATTATTTGTTTTCTAGGCTTAGAATTCCTTCCACTTAAGCAGGATGAGGTTCAGTGCTGTCTTTCAAACTATTTTCCAAAGTCATATGCTAGGAAAAACAGGAAGACTTGAGGCTACAGAGAAAAGTCCAGGGTCAACTTCCCACAAGGACATTCAGAGTCATATGCGACATGAAACTCACCGGCCAGCAAGAAGGTGATGAGGCAGGTCTCCTTAGGTAAATAGAGCTTGAGGCGAGAGCCACTGAAGACATACTCCACCACAGCCTCTGAACGGCCTGCCCGCTGAAGAAAGGGCAGGAACTGCTTTGCTTTCTGGGTATCCTGATGGAGAAAAGAAGGAGACAATTACTGGAGAGCAGTGAACACAGACATGATACATGCTCCTTTATCTTCAGAGCAGTGGACACAGATATGTGTTCATCTGTCCTCAGTTTGGGATAAAAAGTGCAGAGGAAACTAAGCATGTTAACTACCTAAGAATCTGTAATTTTTGAAGACATGACTCAGATGTGCTACTCATGTGATCTTGCTAGAAGAAATATTGTTAAGCAACAGCTTCCAGAACATTCTCGTTGACCAATGCTTCCTTCTGCACAGCAGCTACGCACTAGGTGCGTATATAAGTTAGGTGAGTGCCTGGGAACTGAGCCTACTCCTGCTCTGGGTCAGGATGAAGAGTTCATTTTCTCTTAAGCTAAAACTGAGGTCAGAAAACTAATACTATTCTCCCATGGCAGCTAACTGAAACTTTAATTTTCTTTTAAAAAAAAAAAAAGTAGTATTCAGTCCATGTTATGTAATACCTACAATCCTTGCTCAGGAAAGCCATAAGTAGTCTATTTTCAATTGTAAACACACTCCAAGCTCTGGTTTAACCTTGTGCAGAACCTGGCCTTCTCTGGACATCAATCCAATTATCCCTGTTTCATACGCATTTTGAGGATGGGTGTACGTGTGTCGGGGGATACTCTTCTACCCATGGAAATCTGTTAAGAGCAGATGAGTTCCATAAAGACAAAGACCACATCACACCAGCACAGCTAGTTACAGAAACACACACACACACACATTTTCAATGCACCAACACAAGTCCATGCATTCTGCTCTCAAGAGTACCAAGTGTGAGCATTTAAAGTCTCAGAGCTCTTGACCACATAGTCGCTGAGGGTTTTCAAATCCTCTCAGTCTCTCAAGCTAATTAAACAGATGACAGAGTAAGCAAGCATCAAAATATCACATCACATATGCTGGGGGAATAGTTGCTGGATTTGAGAATTTCTGAGGTTTTCAGTCCAGGCAGCAGAATTGCAAACTCCCTATGAGGACAGCAAGTTCTATGGACTTTCCTGACTTCTGTGACACAGGCAATCTGTACTCAGCCAGGCTCTTCTAGCCTGATGCTTCTCCTAGCAACACAGCTATTGTATCTAAATTAATGTACATACAATAATGAAAATTTAACAAGCCATCAAGTATTACAGCGTTTCCACAGCAGCCAAAGATGCTCCTCTCATTCAAATCAGTGAGGTAGGCTGTGATGAAAACAATATTTAAAGTAATAAGATCCATCCTCCCTTCAAAGGGATTCTTAGGGAAAAGGAGAGCCAGTCATCCATTCTCAGTCTTCCTAATGGCATACTGGTAGAAGGTAAGCTAACAATGAGCTATAGTGGGCTGGAAACTCCCCCAGTGAACATTTAAGCGACACATATTCTACTACACACATACAGCAGGAAAAAATGCCTTTCTGGCAGTTGGCTGAAGTCCAGGACAGTCAAGCAAGACAAATGCTCTAAGGGAACAAAAGCACTACCTGACTCAAATCCTTTTGCCATACTAGTCTAAATCTGGGGCATTATTCATGAGCCCAGCCGGTAAGTCAACAACAATTACCAAATTGATTACTGCAAATCATGAGGCAACCGAATATCACTGAGAAGGAGTCTAAATTTTCCAGAAATAGACTTTTGCTCACCGCTGTCTTTTGGCTCTATATGGGAGAAAAAAAAAGATGCTGTAGGGCACACACACACACACACACAAACACACCCCTACCTTTGTTAATACTGACAAGGAAGCTGTGTCCTTATCCTCCCCCTTTTGTTAACCTGGCTAAATACCAGGATAAAACATTCCCTGCTTTTTCAGGGAGATGCTTATTCAGCACAATCACAGAAATTCAAGAGACCTGACCGAAATCCATAGAGACCTGCACTTCACTTAGGTCTCAGCTCACAATCTACCAGAAATGATCCATGGAAGATGGCAGAGAAAGGCATGCCATTGATGATCACAGAGATTAGAGGGGAAGTCAGCAATCAAAGCTGAAGGCATGAAACTTTAACAGCTTCCCATGTTTACTTCCAGATGTAAAATTGTAAAATAAGACATGCAGGGCCCATGTTCTTGAGGCAAAAATTCAAAGGCTTAGGAGAAGAAATGACATGGAACACCCACTAAGAGGAAGAATGGAGACTTCATCCAAGTTGACAGCATTTAAAGAATGAAGGAATCTCATGAAGTCAATTAAACTGACTGTAATAACCAAGAGATGTCAGCTCTTTCCAATCTCAGTCACAGCCACAGGACGGTGTCTGTCTTTCCTTGTTACAGCAAGCATATCTTTGGCAAGCATGCTCCTGTTCAAGAGGGAAATTCTTGAGACTGCAGATTTCTGTGGCTCAGATGAAAAGAACAGTTAAGAATATTGGTAACTTTCCTCTGGTGATGTACCTAAAAATCACTCCAGATAATTTAGAAGTAAAAATTATTTACCTTAGGAATTCAGAGTATATTACAACAAAATGGACTGAATGTGGCTAGGTAAGTTGCCTTTAAAGGAGCTTATGCAAGCATGGAAAAGTATTTGAGTCTCACAGTGGTGTTCAGGGCTAATCAGAAAAAAGTAAAGAAAAGGTAAACAAGATAAAATTTGATTGAAGAAATAAACAATAACAGAGGCCAGTTTCTACTCTCCAGTGAGGTTCAAAATGCAAGCAGATCTTCAGGCCAACACAGTTAGGTTCACAGATGCCACTGTCATGACGGGTTCAGTCCCTTCCCAATAACACAGAAGCACAACACACTCAAATCTGGTAATAGTCAAAGATTTCTGTACAACTGTAGCCCTGAGTTTGTTTTTAAAAGCAGACATTAAGGATCTCTGGATAATATCGAGGTGTATAACACCAACTGCTCATTGCAAGGCAATGTCATCTACTTAAGCCAAGATGGGTAGATGGTCATCCTTAGGTGTTCCATGAGACAGCTTTCTCATGAAAGAACTGGGAATTTACTGCCAGAGTTCCCTGGTACTATACTGGCTCAAGAGGATCTAGCGGATAAATTAGGCACGGTTCTCTTATCTATAGCAATACTTTCCTCCATTGGTGTAAAAAGTACAGCAGCAGCTGTAGTTCTGGGCAGAAGCTTTTCCGTTTAGTTGCACTGCTAGTTTTCACATTACCGGTGCTTTACAACAAGCCATGCACAAGCATTTTTCTGTACTCTTGGAAGAGCTAATTTGAGGTTGCATTAGCCACATTTAACCTGCTATTGTAGATGGCATCTCTTTAAGGAATGTTTCTGCCTCCTCAATACACCTTGAAATTGAGAAAGTAATGAGGCAACAAATGCTCCTGGGGTGAGTTCACTTCAAAGTAGTTAGTATCTATACCTCAGACGTAGAGCAACAGGGTTCAGAATGACCCCCAAGAAAGATTCTCCTTAGAGAGAGTCAAAGGATAGAAACACATCTTAATTATTGACTCTCATTCTGTCCTGTTCTGGCTTAGGCACAATCTTTCAAATGTGGAAACATCACATCTTTCTTTAAAACACATTTTTAAAAACATTTATTTACTGTAGGTATGTGTCACATTCATGTGGGGGCTAAAGGACATCTCTCTGTAGTTGGTTTTCATCTTCCACTAGGTGGGTTCTGGAGACTGAACTTAGGTCATTAGGCTTGTTGTCAAGTGGCCTTTACCTGTTGAGCCTTTGCCAGCTTTCCACACATCTCTCTGTGGCTATACAAAATCTATCTGAACAGCTGGGCAGTCAATTCTTTCCCAAAAAGTACTTTCCTGTGGCTTGGGGCACAGTGGGGCATACATGTGATCTTAGAACTTAGAAGAAGGTAGCAAGATCAGGCTAGAGGAAACCTTGTCTCTAGATAACAAAGAACAGGGCTGAGGATGTGGCTCAGCTGGTAGAGTGCTGGCCCTGGGCTCAGTCCCCAGGACCATACAACATGGGAGCGGTGATGCATGCCTGTCATCCATTCTGGCACTGAGGAAGCTGGAGCAGGAGGTCAGAAGTTTGAGGTCATCCTTAGCTACTCAGTGAGTTGGAGAACAGCCCAGAATAAATCAAACTGCCTTAAAAACCCAGATAAAACCAAACCAAACCCGACATGGTACCTTCCTGTGAAAACAACTAGTTTTTCTCTTTTTAAAATGATTTTTGCAATTACTAGGTGCGGGAGAGTGATAAAGTAGGTTGGAAGTAAAAGGGTGATGACACAGAATCCTAGAGAACAGGCCCAGGACAGGGGCTCTGGGGCAGTACTTGGACAGCCAGGGCACGGGTCCTAGAGAACACAACATACCGAAATGACAGGTTCATGAAGCTCTTCAAATGCTCCTGACTTTAGCAAAAAGAAATCCTATCATCTCCCCTCAAATCCCCATACATGAAACATCATAGCACTCAAAAGAGCGCGGGGAAATGGGAAGAGGGTAAGCCTATTAGTTTCCAGGTAACACTCAGGATTATCATGTGCAAGCCTCAAATGGGAACCGTTAGGAAGGAAGCTCACCAACAAATTCCCATCACCTCAATCACTCTTCCATTAACATCAAAGAATAACCTTGAGGCAGACCAAATTACACACACAGGTGAGCCTGTTAACACAGACATACTCTATCAGCACCAGGAAGCTCAATGGTGAAGAAACCAACGGGCCCAAGGAGACTTCTGGGAAGCAACACAGGTATTTTCCCTACCTTAGAATGACCCTTCCCTGGCACCAACTGGATGTATCACTGGCCCCTCAGAGCCAACAAATCATAATACATAATCAGTGAAACAAGAGGACAGACAGAGATAAGACTGGAGACCAGAACTAATTGCTAAGAAAACTGAAGCAAACGTGTGTTTTCATTTTAAAGACTATTGTGATCGTTCGCTGCCATAGTTATCTATCTTTGCAGGGCTGTACAGAATAGGTGAATTACTTCTGCAGTGGCACAGAAGACAAATCACAACTGCATCCCTACCAGGAAGGCAAAAACACCACTCATCACTCCACACTCTTCCTCCCTTCCACACGCCGGGTTCTGTGGTTACAAGTGACATTTTAATTCTTGGAATAGGTTTCTGATTCTCTATGAAGAGCCAACTGTACAGCATGATAATCTCTTGAAATAAATGGGACTCTGGTGGGGAGGACACTTGGGAATGCACTCCAGCTCTAGTGTTACCGCAAAGCACTTACAACTCTTAAGCCAACATTTCCTGGCTAGTTATTAATATTTTACAGTAAGAGTGTGTAAGGGGTCTGGCATGTGTGTGCAAACTTTAGTGGCATGTGTGTGCAAACTTTAGTGAGCTGCACATTTAACTGGAATAAAGGAAACGTAGAGAGTCACAGAGAAAACCCCCCAGACCAAAACAGCATTCTCCCATGTTTTTATAAAGGTGCTGAGTCTAGGCCATCAATAATCTCTCATTAAGCGACGTCTGGCTTACATCACCTCATGCTGTTGGCTTAGCTGGCACATCACATCACTCAGGCTTCCCACAAGTCAGAGCAGAGAAGTGGTTGTCTGAGCCAGGGTTCCACCTCTGTACGTTAGTAGGAAGACATCTGCATTCTTATTTGTGGCTCTCTTGAAGTTAAAATTCTATACCTTCATCTGTTATTGAAGGAATACATCCCAATTAGCTAGCTAAACCAAATTTCCAAATGGAACCTGTAAGCTAAGGACAGACAAAAGACAAGAGAAGTCTGGAGTGCTACCCACTGAAACCTAGAGAAGGCAGATACCTTAGTTCTCGAATGACCTCTCTTCCAAATAAGGAGGAACTAAATCCTTTGTGGCTTTGCAGACACACCTATTTCAGAAGTGCCACAAATAATAGGCATCTATATATGATTCCATTTGGTTGATCCAGCTGACGTGGGGCCTCTCTCCCATGTACAATTCCAAGGAAAGAAAGGAAGACTTGGCGAATACTAGAAAGATAAGGCTCATTTTGTGTTCAGGATAAACACACACAAAGTGGCATGCTGACTGACAAGCACAGCAGTTCCAGACAGGCCAGGCCACAGGCACAATGTATGTTCTGGACTTTGAATAACACTTAAAATGTAGAATGGCCTAACAATTCGCCAGCTTGAGATACATAACTTGGACACACCCCAACATGTAATAGTACTCTGCAGTAGGAATGGAATAAGCACAATAGGCACTTTTTTTAGGGTTATCATTGCTGTGATGAAACATCATGACCAAAAAGTAAGTTGGAGAGGAAAGAGTTTATGGGCTTACATAGTCCATCAGTGAAGGAAGTTAGGACAGGAACTCAAACAGGGCAGAAACCTGGAGGCAGGTTCTAATAAGGATGCAGTGTAGGCCCTGGAAGGGTGGTACTTACTGGGTTTGCTCAACCTGTTTACTTATAGAACTCAGAATCATCAGCCCAGGGGCAATGGCTGGACCTTCTCACATAAACCACAAATTAAGAAAATGCTGTAAAGGCTTGCCTACAGCCCAATATGATGGAGGCATTTTCTCAATTGAGGTTCCTTCCTCTCTGATTCTAGCTTGTGTCAAGCTGACATAAAACTAGCCAGGATGAGTATGAATCTAAGAATCGAGCCAGGTTGGTAGAATGTTTGTCTAATATGCATGAGGCCCCTGGTCATGGTTTGTGTAAGACTATAATCCTGTCATTCTTGGGTATATCATGAGCTCAAGGCCTGCCTGGGATCAGGAGACCCTTTTTCAAAAAGGGAAAAAGTAAGGGGGCACATTTGTCAAAGCTCACAGAATTATATGCTGAAGATAATATATTTTAGCTGCATATATTTTAAATTTTAAAAGGTAAAAATAACCAGAATATGAAGAATGCACTTCCTTAATTTAAAATTCAAGACAACTTTTACCCTAGCCAACTAACTTATTATTAAGTAGGAAAAAATGACAAGTTCAAAACTATTAGCTCAGTAGTTACTTTTTATATGAATTACTTTAATACAATAAAAAATGGAATGTACTAAAGCACTTTAAACTTTTAACCAGAAAATGATTTAGATGAGACAATGGTTAGGAGAATAGGAAACAATTATACCAGTTTTTCCAAAGTTGTATTAACAAAGTTTCAGCTGTTAGGCAACAGTTTAAAAGGAAGTAGGGGAACCCATGCTCAGCTCAGCTAACTAGAGAGGACGTGCATTTTTCAAACAAGGAACAAAGTTTCAGCCAATCACTGTCCACGCTGTAGTCCCAGCACGTGGGAGGTGGATCCAAGGAGTTCAAGGCCAGCTTCATCTTCATGGGAGTTTGAGGCCAGCCTGAGCTACATGGACCTGTCTTAAACAAAACACAAAAAAGTACAAAAGCTAAAAAGTGCTTGCTGACAAGCCAACTACTTTGGTCCAATTCCTGGGACCCACAGGGCAGAATGTGGTCCCTTGATCCTCAAACATTTACTGTGCTCCTCCCCAAACCTGTAAAAAGCATTCTGGGGGGCAAGAGGAAGGGAGTAATAAGAGAAAAGGTTTCACTAAGTCCTAATATCTACCTGGAAACAGAATCAGTTGATATGACTTAGCATGAACAAAATAATAATTCTCAAAAGAAAAACTCTATACAGTCTTAGAGATCGTTTTTGTTTTAATTGAATGACTTTCAGCTTCCCAAATTTAACCAGCTCAAAATAAGCTATGAGAATCATTAAATTTAAACTTTAGAAATGGAGTTATTGCCTTTTAGTGGTAACATCTGCATTTTATCATCAACAGGAAATATAACACACCATATTCTACATGTAAGCTAAGTTAGGCATATTAACCGCAGAAGATGGTATGTGTGCTTCATATAAAAAGGATAACAACATACACCTAAATCACAATGAAGAAACACATACTCTAACTTGTTCTCTTCCTGTCTTCAACCCATTTTCTAATAAGGGTACAGTGTAGCCATTAAGGCAGGGCTAAGGATGCCAAGTCAGATTCTTCCCAGCACCAGCTAACCTATACAGTCAGGGTAAAGCTAAAACTCAAATTCATGGTATCTAGAAAAATCTTCCACAGACCCATATTTTCTTGTCCTCTGCCCAGATCATCCCAAACTGTCTTCCTCTACCTCTTCCTGCTTGTCAATACTCTAAACTTCTCAACAGCATACTTTTATAACTTTTGGTTGATTGTCATGCTTTTGTCCTACGATACCACACAAAATAGTTGTCTCTTTGGAGAGCTTCCAACCCTGCTGCTGGCCTCCCCATGCAGTCTGCCAGCCTTTCCCCCATCAAGACCCTAGAAACTCTTTTCCTCTCAGATCCATGCCTTCTACTTTCTTGTTCTACTTTCTTTTCCTTAAAAAAAAAAAAAAATTCTCTTCATACTTCACAGAGAAAATATCTTATCTCTCTAAGGTCAGGTAAATAAATACAGAATTGCTTTTATATTTCTATTCAGGAGAAAGACTATCCTATTCGGATACTGATTCGAATCAATAAAAAAATCCCTTTCAATATTCAACAGTGTAGCAACACATTATACTTCTGATAGTGCTGAATGCTTTAGCTCTGATGTACAGGAAAGTTATTTTATTATAAAACAATGGTAATTACTCTAAATATAGGCAGGGCACATGACCATTTGTTTTCTGGTTCAGAAATACCAACATATACAGGAAAAATGTTTATAGGCAGAGCATAACAAGTTATAAGAAACACCTTTCAATTATTTTCTAAATAAATATTCTGGCCAAACATGCAATTTCTTAGTGTAAATGCCTCATTTATCCAAATAAACCTCTAAACTGACGAGGCAGTACTGAAAAGAAGCACACCGCAGACAACTGGAAAAATCCAAAGGCTTAGACTTTTAACAGTTCTTCACTTCTTTTCTAAGCATTGTGCATTGAATGTTTGTTTATTTATTTATTTGCCATGATGTCATTATGCTGCCTTTGTTGGCCTGGAATTTTATGTTGACCAGGCTGTCTTCAAAAATCATAGCAATCTACCTGACTTTGTCTCCCAGTGCTGAGATTAAAGGCCTACAGCACCATACCCCGAACAAATAAGTTTAATGGGACACAACAATAGTGTCTTCAGGAGTGAGGCATGAGCGTGACCTAGAAACAGTGTAGCCATGGCATGTGGCACTAAGATATAGAACAACGTGCATCAGTCAGAGGCTATAGCTGGTTATCTATTACAAGACTGGATTAAAAAATAACTTACAAGTGTGAAATATTATTTTTCTTTAAAAGTTTCAGACAGATTTTTATTACTTCCAATGTCTCTATAGGTTAGAGGTAAGAATGTATTACAGAATCAAAAAATGGCTCAAGAGATAATTAAAATGAAATGTGTAGAGAAAAGAATTTAAAGTGGCCTGATGAAGCACACATTTTCATTTCATGGGCAAATCAAGAATTCAGAGGCAAGGAAATTGATGTCATGCAAAACTCTACTATGGACAAGAAGACAACTTCAGAAAAAGAGAAAAAATGTCAGTAATCTACAACACAAATTTCAAATTTCTTAAATAAGTATCAACCAGCTGTTAGGTGAAAACAAATGCATTTTTCTTTAAAGAATTTCTGACTGAAGAGATTCAGAATCCTAAATATTAAGGTCAAAGTTCCCATAATGTATTGCAAAAGCAGTTTTATTATATCTAATTAAGACTTTTCAAAGTCTGATGTTTTTGAAAGAAGAAGTTTCCTCAATATTCAGACAAACCATTATGAAAGAAATTTATTAAGGAAAACAGAAGGTATTATTTTGAATGACTCAAAAATGTGTAAGTTAAAAACTCACTTATTTTACTCAATAGCTTTCCAGAATAATAAAAATACGTTATGCATTGACTTAGCATTCTGTTTTGTGGTATTGCTTTACAAATTACTGACAGTTTTAAAGGTAATTTATGATTTTGTGTGTGTGTGTGTGTGTGTGTGTGTGTGTGTGTGTGTGTGTATGAACGAACTCACACTATCCTTAAATTCAACTTCAAGAGGTAGATTAAGGCAGTTTACAATACAACACTTTAAGTCATCCACTCACCCAATAGTACTAAATACCACCTATGCCCTCTTCTAGGAACTGATTGTACAGCTGAGATAAAATGCATCTTAGCTATTAATCCTGTAGAAGGTTCAGTCAAGATTTCCTCCCATTCTAACATCAGTCTGGTCACTCAGTTATTTTCATTGGTATGTAGAGATTTTTAATTTCATTTAATCCTATTTGTTAATTCTTGGTTTTATTTTCTGAGCAATTGGAGTCCTTCAAACAGTTGTCAAAATATAAAAAACAAATGGCCATTAAACACACAAAACCTGATAAATGTTCCTAACTATCACGTAAATGCAAACTAAAACTACATCAAGAGTCCACATCTTACCCCAGTCACAACAGCTATCATTAAGAAAACAAATAAAAGCTGAAAAGGTGACTCAGTGGATACAGGCCTAATGCCTGATTTTTATCCCTGGGGCCCACAAGGTGGAAAGAAAGAGCGGACTTCCTCAAGGAGACATATGGACATACGTGTATACACACACACACACACACACACACACACACACACACACACACACACACTCACCTGACTCCCCCAAGGAAATACACACACTCCAAAACCAGAGTAGGAACAAGAACATCCAAAAGTTGCTGAGAATATGGGAAACCCTACTGCTGGGAATGTAAATTCATCCAAATATTAAGGAAGTCAGTATGAAGGTTCCTAAACAAAACAAAATAAAAAGCTAACACTACCTACCATCTGACTCTGCCACAGCCCTCCTGACGCTAACTCCATCCACATTGATGGCAGCACTATTTACAACAAATAGCCTCGCTATGAATTAGGTCAAGTGTCAGGATTGGTCCATGATTCAAAGAGAACTAAGCAGCAGACTTTCTGGTGCAGATAACATCAAGTTGCCCTTCTGTCAAAGAACAAGGGTAAAACAGTCATGGCTCATAGCCAGAAAGGTTCAAAAACAAATAAGCTCACATATCAATATGATGTTGAGAATTAAAAAAAAAAATGTGCTTCTAGATAAATGGATAAATGTGATCGTGTGTTCTGTCTTTGTGTATACACATGCATGCACAGATCCTCTTAGACAGCATCACAGCCCCTGGAGCTGCTGTGATAGGAAGTTGGCGGCTGCTTTGCATGGGTTCTGGAAAACTGAACAGAAGTCTTTGCAAGAGCAGTATGAGCTCTATTCACTGAGCCATAGCTCCAGCCTTCGCAAGAGAACTTATTCAACAATAATGACATGAATGACATGTCATTTACAGAAAAACTGATCACTATATTAAACAAACTAAAATACAGATATCACACTCTTGGGGGCGGGGTGTGGGTGAAGGAAGGGGTTTAGTGGACAGGAGCAAGGGGAGACAGGGAGTGAGTGGGGAGGGCATATAGCCAAAGTACTCGGACCACCTGAAACAACACTTATTAAACCTGTGGCTTTGTACAACCAATGTACTGCCAACCGGAAAGCTAGCAATATAAACTTCTAAAAAAGGATAAAACATCCAGTCTCTGTTCTGAAAAGAATTTACATACTTCAAAAAGTAAAAGAAACGGGGCGGGGGACGGACACAATCTGCTTAACCAGCATCTTTCTGGCACAAACATACAGATGGTTTTTATTTTCCTCTTTTGCCTACTTGTAGTAGATTTAGTTAAAAAACAAAGTTTTTCTATGTAAGAAAAAAAAAAGGTTTTCTTATTTATTATTAACATTCAGAACTAATTCTGCTTTGCCCAGATAAACTTACAAATCAGTTAGGTCAGATAACCATCCCTTTAGCTCTGGAGCCCTCTGCAACAAATTTGTTCTTTATCTTTTGAGACAAATATTTTTGATGTTGACTAGTCTGTAAATGATGTGGAAAACATCACTGGGAGCTGATGTGGAATGTGTTCTGACTCAATCAAAGGGCTGTACGCTGAGTGCTTCCCAGTACAAACAACAAACCTAGGAGTCCTTCTTCAAAGCAAGGAAGACTTTACATAGATAATTATGGTTCAAAGTCAGAAAGGTACAAAATAAACAAAGCTCACATATCAAACTGGTTTGAGAATTTAAAAAAAAAAAAATGTGTTCCTAGTAAGGCAGCAGCACGCAGTAAACGTCTCCAAGCCATGCTCAGCAACAGATTAATAAAGTGTACCCAGGATTTCACACACAAGTGGGAACAATTGATAAGAAGCTTACAAAGCAAAGAGGCAACCCTACAGAACACCATCTTTAGAGTGGTTTGATGTAGTTTTTGTACTGGAGGTTACAAACTTCCTGAAGCTGTATGTAGCACTTCCTCCTAGCCTCGCCCTGTAGCTTTCAAGTACTGAGGTAAAGTCCATGTGGACTATATTGATGATCTACCTCCTCAGTGAAATCCTCACTGACAGAGTGATGGAACTGAAATGCGTTTTGACCAGGACGAAATCGATGTGTTCACCCGAGGAGCTCTGATGTAGGTACTCTCGGAGTTTTCAGACATTCAAACTATACAGGTACCATTACCACATGTATACACTGCTGCAAAATACGTTAGCTCTTCTGCTAATCCAGGTGGGTTGATTGCTAACTTCTGCCACCTCGCCCACCTCCCTCATTACTCCCCTTACGCTCCCCTCCACAAACTAAGAACATGGTGCTAAACTAGCCATGGAGCAATTCTCAGATCTTCATCTCCTGTAACAGTGGAGCAGCAGGGTTTGTGTAGTGACACTCTTTTAACACTCTATCTCTTGGGCAAAAGCTTTTCAATTTCCTTTGCCAGCAACTCCCTTATACTGCTATACAAGCTCTATATTTGAGAAAAAAGACCTTGGCACATGGGGATTCTTCTTCATGTGCTCTGTGGAGCTGGGCAGACATGCTTGTCTATATTGAGCTAGATTCTTGGGATTTCATGGAAAGAGAGGTCCAACTCCTGAATCACATCCTCTGACCACCACATGTAGGCTACGTTGGATGTGCAGCTATACATACACAAATATCTGATATATTAAAATTTAAAAATTAATTTTAAAGAAAGTTATGGTAATGCCTATCTTCAATCCTAGTGCTTTGGAGGCAGAGGCAGGCAGGCAGAACTCTGTAATTCCAGGCCAGCCTGGTCTACATAGCAAGTTCCAGGTCAAAAAGGGCTACATAATGAGACCCTGCCTCAAATAAAAATAAGTATTTGTTTTACACATGCATGTGCACACATACACATGAGGAATGCTGAGATGACTCAGTGGGTAATTCAATTCCCGGAATCCATTAGAGGAGAGAGCCAACTCCCAAGAGTTGTCCTTTGGCTTCCACATTTATGTAGCACCCACCTACACTCACGCATGTCATACATGCATCATAATAATGGTAGAACAGAATTTAATTTAAAAAGGATTTGAGGCAATTATGCACATATACATCTATGCATCCAATAGTTTTCAAACCACTGGCTTAGAAACCACTGAATGGTTCATGCACGCTTAACATTAACATGTTCAGAAATTCCGAATTTTACTCTCCAATCTACTCTGTCGAAGTCTATCATATGGGAAAAAGCACACTACCACAAAGAGTTCTCCATACTGTTCCTGCATGGCAGCTGACTTAACTCTCCTACCTTGTCTCCTCGTCTCCTCCCCAGTCCTCTGAGTCCCTTCCTTGATCCCATTTGTCCCTCTGCTTCCAAGGCCACAAGTCTAGCTCTGGCCACTGCTCCCTTGTCAGCCATCTTGAATAAATCATGGTCATTAGTATGGACTCTCATGGGACTCAGCTTGAATCCCCACAGTAATTATATAACCAATGATGTATGTCCATAAAGAATACATTTGTCTGGTTCAATATCCAGCACTGTGTCTGGAATTTAAAAAGCTCTTACCAAACACATACAGTTTACTCATTTATTCATTGATTTTACATGTGAAATGCATGGGGAAAAGCCCAAGATGGAACACATTCTCAACATCCAGAGAGAGATAAGGCTCAAGGAGGAGTGCTTTTGAACTTGAATCAGAAAAGAAGTTTGAAACAGAAATATTACAGATGATGACATGTGTCACTCACAGAGGACTTCCTGTGTGCTAGATAGTGTGCTAAGTAACTTAGTAACAACAATCAACACAAGGTACTAACCACTGATCTCAGCTGAACTCTTGTCCTGCCAGTTGTTCAGAATATATGTGTGTATTAACTGATATAACTACAGCACAATCTGAGAAAGTAAGCACCATCATCACACCCATTTTACAGACCGAAAGCTAACAGAAACATTAATAACTTCTTCAGGGTGACAAAGTAGTAAGTAATGGAGTACTGACTTGAATTTCAATGATCTGAGACAAGAGCCTACTCTGCTCACACTGACTCCATTCTACAAGCACACACTCCTGTGCATGTCTTTACAAGCCTGCCTAGTTGGATCACCAGTAGTTAACTCTGAACTTACAGAGCCAGCATTAATTTTTTTCAAATATAAGTTCACCCTCTGAGGTGCATTACTTGACATATGAAATCTAAATAAGATACTGTGAATAAATATAAAAGCAATTCATTCCCCTTAGGGATTTAGAAGCTAATAAGGAGAATACCTCTAAACAAGTTGAAAATTTACCTATTTATCAACATATACAAGATCACTGTAATATGATTTGTCAATGCAAAAAAAGGGCATGATCAGAGGGCAGGATGGATGCAAAGGGACACACAAAAGGAGGCAGACAGCCTGGTCCTAAGGGAGGAGACAGCACTCAAAAAAGAATTTACCCTCTAGATGTGATGAAGAGGGAATGCAGGCAAAGTCCTTAAATAAGAACATTAAACTGTGGGCTAAGTAAATATGACCCAACAGAAAGGAACCAGGCCTGACTGTGAGGGAGGCATTCACGCACTTTGTGACAGTGCGCAGAGAGCATAGGTCTTTCTCCAAATTAGAAATCTCGATAACAGCTTATGTTCTCAGGACCTTCCAAATCCAATATTGTGTCAGGAATTCTATAATTTCCTCCTGAGAATACCACTTCCCGAAGAAGAGAGTCATATAACTACTGGGCATTTCAAAGGTACCCGAGCTCTAATTCAAGACTATCTGGATGTCAACATTGCAGAGTTTCCAAAATTCTGTGCGACACAGTCTGTAGGGAATATGTTAGAAACATGC
Source organism: Rhabdomys pumilio (assembly GCA_030674055.1). Classification (NCBI taxonomy): domain Eukaryota; kingdom Metazoa; phylum Chordata; class Mammalia; order Rodentia; family Muridae; genus Rhabdomys; species Rhabdomys pumilio. The sequence continues at coordinate 35,744,751 of JANHMN010000016.1, read as the reverse complement.
TAAATAAAGACTTAAAATACAAGCAAGCAGAATGTCTATGTTAGTAAAATGACTTACTTTGAAATGTTTACATAAGCAATAGCCACAGGACAAAATGGGTTCAGTCTAAGGCTAAGTAGTTATGATGACAAAGCAGAGAGTGGAGCCAGGGCAGTGCAGAAATACTTCAGGGCTTACCACATCACTGTGAACTTGGGACAGATACATCAGTCAACCCAGTCACACACTGCAACTCAAGAACCAGGAACATTAGAATACCCTTACTTTCATTTGCTTTTGCCACGCTGGGCTCATTTGACCAATCTTATTCCTAAAGTAGAATCACAGTGCAATATCCATGTTTTCAGAGAATGGAAGGGTGAGAGAACATGAACCAGTGACAGCAGAATCCATGTGCAGAAGCACTTCTCTGGAACCAGCACATCTGGTTCAGAAAAAATGCCCTGGGACTCTCAATTTTCTTGCTACTTTCTTTGGACAAAAGAAAGGTTATAGCTTTGTTTATTGAAATGGGATCTAGGACCCTGTGCTGGTGAGTTTGTTGTCAACTTGACACAAGCCAGAACCATCTCCAAAGAAGGAACATGAATTGAGAAAATTCCTTTATTAGGGATTGGTCAAAAGATAAATTTGTGTTGGGCCTCTTCTTGATTAATGATGGCTACAGGGTGCTGAGTTGGAGGTAAGTTCAATGGGGATTGTGCTATGCATGGACAGGTTATCTTGGGTTGTACTAAAAGCAAAACACCAAGTTGACTGAGCCATGAAAAGCATGACAGAAAGCAATATTCCTCTACGGCCTCTGCTTCAGTTCCTGCCTCTAGTTACTCTAACGTACTTTCATTATAGATTGTAAGCCACAAGATGAACCACAGCTTTTCCTAAGTTGTTTTTGGTCATGGTACTTATCACACCAAGACAGCAAACTTGGACAGACCCTGATGCTATGGAGCTCATCCACACGTACTCCTATGTAAAGTCCCAGTTAAACACGAAATCAGACGGAGCATGGGAAATATCCCAATTCATGGCAGAAAGACATCATCAAGGTTTGAGTACACAGGGATGGAAAGGTCTTCCTCATAAGAGGTAACAAACAAAGTGTCCTGCCTCTAATAGTGATCTACCTTTCAGGCAGGTTATTTGACCCAGCATTTCTTCAGAGGTATTAAGCAGCAGAGGCAGGACACACTCAACCAACGGTCAAGATACCACGCCTTGCCTTCAATGTCCAGACTTCTACCTCTAATCGTAATTTCTGCAGTACCTGGATTTTCTACCAACAAAAGTTGGCTGACGAGTGCTAGGCATATTGGAGCATGCCCATATATTCCATTGCTAAGGAGACAGGCAAGAGGATGCCTGGGCTACCAAGTAAGACCATCTCAACTATCCCAAGGCCTCAGACTTAGCTCAGTGGCAGAACACTTGGCCTTGTCTCTAGACCCTAACCTGGTCAATCCGCCAGTGAACACAACGGCAGTCCAAACAAGCATTATGGAGTCAGACACTTCAGAGCTTCGTTTTAACCCATTTACTGATGGAGAGGAAGGTAAGGAACAGACACATATAGGTCACTAGGAGTGCTGAAGAAAACATTCTATGTCTTACTGCATGAAAATATAGATTGAAATGTCAAATGTGAACACGTTTCTCTCACAGCAGAGATCAGCTGTGTCTCTAAAGGACACGTCTTCAGGATTTACATGCATCACGATCAGCCCTTCACAAGCCATCTTCTCAAGCTACAAAGGTGAAAAACAGACCAGGAAAATCCACAAAGCAAAACTCACAGAATTGCATTACCACAAAAGAGCTTATAAGGCTGTGCCCAGCATTCTATAGAAAGTACACTCAGTAATCTTCCTACTTATTTCAAAGTCTTGAGCAATTTTCCTGATACTCAAAACTAAATAAAAGCCAGAGACCATGTCCTAAATTTGGTGCCCTACATTGTACAAAGAACACAAAAGAAATACAACTCAGTCAAAAAATGTATTAAAACTCTCTTAAGAAGTACTTAAATACAACCACCACTGACTGTAGTCAATGCTGAAATATCATCCTGGGAAAGTTCTCACGGAAACCATAAACACTTTCTGATTTATTTGGAAGAAGACAGTGATGTTCCTGCAATTCTGGGGAACTTAATGTGGGGGGTGGGGGGGATTAGTACACAGGACTTATGTGGCTCTAGAGGTAAACCCTCCCTCCTCCTTCAAACCAATAGAACAATGCCCTCTACCACAACTGACTAACTCAGACTTTCTGCCACAATCAATGTCTTCTTGGTGACATCCAACTTTTCTACAGAGATGGTTGGGGCAGGGTGAAAGGGAAGGGAAGGGAAGGGAAGGGAAGGGAAGGGAAGGGAAGGGAAGGGAAGGGAAGGGAAGGGGAAGTAGAAGGGGAGAAAAGGAAAGAAAGAAGATCAAGGAAACAGTAAAGAGAGAAACTACTTGGTAGTGCATGCATATATAATCTCAGCAGTCTTGTTGAAGCGGGAGGTTGGCAAGGCCAGACAGAGCTACACAGTGAGCTCCCATTTCAATACAAAACAAAACAAAACAAAACAAAACAAAACAAAACAAAACAAAACAAAACAGAGTGCCTTAGACCTTCTCTGCAGCTAATCTCGCAGTCCCCCTGCCATCAGAGATTCGGAGAGCTGCAGAGCTGTGGGGCATGATTTTTGTGTGGAGAGAATCCAAGTCAATTAGCTGCATACTGCAGTCCAACCATTTCAAGACAGAAGAGAACAGAGAAAGCAGTACCTTCTCTTAAGTGAGGAAGAACTCGAACTGTCAAACGAAGCATAGGTACCAGAAAGTCAGACACCTGAACACTGTCACCACCACAGCTTCTGACCAAGGTTCCAACTTTGTTTATGAAACACAACATGCTTGCCTGAGAGAACATGGACTAGACAATGACCTAGCTCATGTCAGCAAACATGGAGCCCAGCAGTATAGCTAGAGGAAACATGACTGAATAGGGTTTGGGCACAGGCTCTGACCACTTTTTGTGTCAGCAATCAACAACACACAATCATTAAAATTCCTCAAGCATCAGAACAAAGAGACCAGAGATGACAGGAGAGGAAGTCTCAAATACACACCCCGACTCATTATAACTCGTAACGCACAGATGGGAGAGGAAGAGAGGGAGGCAGAGGAAGCAATGTGTACTTTCAGCGCTGGCTGCCCTCGAGGAGTGGGAAACTTACACTCTCTCCTTTTGAATCATATTTGATTTGTCTCAGCTACCAGAACAAGCTAGCCATATGCCAGGCCCATTTTACTTCCTGTTTTACACTCTACCTATAGAACACTGTATTTATTGCAGAACAAGGCTGAGGCACAACCGATAATATACCTAAGATAAAGAACAATGGTATATTCTATTGACATGTGTAAATCCTAACTTTTCTATAGTAGCAAGGGAAGGAGAGGCAGGATGAGGAAACAACTAAATCCCTGATAATGGAGATGTAGATGCATGAATGGAGCACTCCTCATAGAACTGCCCTTCGAACCAAAACTGATCTAGAACCAGGCCAGTCAAATTTGTGGCTGGATTTACTTCAAGGGTATCTTGCCCCGAAAGAAAACCAGGTTACAGAAAAGTATATGGCTTATGCTTATAGAAGTCCACTCTCTATACCTGGAAAAATGAGACAATACAGAAGCTTCTTGTGTATGAGACAGTGCCTCATATGTAGCCCTAGAAGGTTGGCCTAGAAGGGTGATCCTCTTGCCTCTGCCAGCTCACCAATCATTTCTTTAGGACCTAAGTTACTAGCCCAGCAGTGAGCACTTTTCTTCCTTAGAAGTCACTCTAAAAATAAGTGCAAAAGATACAAATGGGTCAACTTTTTACTACTTAGTAAAAAGTGTCTAATTAACTGATATGACATAGGTTATCTGCTTATCTTACAAAAGATTCAACTTAATGCTAAACATACCTGCCATTCATAAACAAAGACCTGCTGGTTAGAATACACCAGGCTAGAGTCTCACTTTGTAAGAAGTCCATTAATTTCTCACTCCCATGCCTAGATCTTACTTCCGAGAAGATACTGTTTTTGCTAAATCTCCATTTGAAAGTATTCTAATGTATCCCATCAAAGGCCTTTGGAAACTAAAACCCAAGAGAAGAGATAGGAAGAATGGGTGCAAACTTAACTTCTAAACTGAGATGCGGTCTACTCTGGAACCAAACCCACAGGCTATTTGCCTCACAGTCAGGACAGGACATCTGCAGAGAACAGAGAGTGTGTACTTATTCCTTTTTTTTTTTTTTCTCCAAAGATATGCATTGTGGTGGGAGAAAAATAGAGGGAAGAATTATGCAGAAATAACAGTTCACAGTAAATTATTTTGACATCATAGTGCATACACTGTCAGCTCAACAAAATCTTCCATTTATCATGACCTGAAACTATAGGGAGAGTCAGTACAGGGCAATGGGGGGTGGGGGTGGGGTAGAAACACAGCTGAGACTGTAGAAGAGATTAAGATTCTTTTATGAGGCTATAAGTGTATATTACACTGCCAGTACTCAGGGGTCTGTTTCCATCAGCTGCACACTGCTTGCCCATGACCCTACATGCCTACCTGTCCCTCAGATAGCAAAATTGCCAGCATGCTCTAGGGAGCAGAAAACCCATACATCTCACTTAAATGGCACAAGGGCACCCAACCCATACTCACATTTAACACTGTGATGGAGGGACGGGGAGGTGAGAAGGGGAAAGACAAACCTTTTCTACTACACAGGGCACAAAAGATTGCAGTCTTAGCTGACTAATTTGTGATCCAGGCAGACAAGGTCATATCTGACATCTATTTAAATTGAATAGCTTTTCACTTCCAGTCTTCCACCTGCTCAAGCCTTCCTCTTTTATTTATGTGGTCACTGAGGGACATTTAACTGGCATTTATTTTTAAATAACTTAAGAGCAAACCATTTTTTTCCACACAGAAAAGAGAATAAAAATAGGTTCAAAAATGAGCCACGGTTTATGGGTGAGTCGGTGGGTTAGGAATAATAATATCAATCATGATAATGGAGAAAAATGAAGACAAATTTGTACAAGCACCACTGATATCTACAATAGCAACTAAAGGGTTAAGAAAAACCAGGAAGCAGAAGGGTCAGAGACAGCATCTAAGAGGGAAAGACAGTGCTACAGATTCCCTGACCCTGTCCTCTGGGGTCCTAAGAGGATCATGGCAGCACACCTCTACCCTGCAATCTTCCTCATGACTTCACTGCCAGGGCAAATGGGGAGCCGAACTGTGATCCTGGGCTATCATGAGAACCTATCCTCAAACTGTTCTTTTGTGTATTTGAGGGGCGGGAAGGCCCTGCGGTGTAGCTCATACTAGTATGATTTACTAATCTGTTTAAAATCTGTTTTCAATTTTAAATGACATCGTTTCCCAAGGTTTCACTGAGCTCTGGAAAGGTCCTAGAGTGTCAGTTTTACATAAACATGTCCATAGGCAGATGGTCCACTTGTAGAGGAGCCTCCATTGTGTTTTACAAAACAAGCATTTGTAGCAATTTCTTTCCCTAGAGCTGAACAGTCCCCCAAATTGCCTTATGATTATACCAACCTCTTCGCAAAAGAACACTAAGGAAAATGTTGTTGAGAATACCACAGCACATACCTACAGAAATTAATAACATGTATGCCAGAATAAATCAGCAAGCTAAGCAACAGAGAAAACAGGCTGAATAGCTACATGCTGGACCCATCATTCCTGGCAACAATAGCCTTAGCAAATGCACTGCAGACACACTAAGGGCTGAATGGCCATTAACAGGAAGTTTCTTCTTCTCAAGATTCTAAGCCACAAAAACGTGTATCACTGCATCTCACCTAAGTACAAGGACCCCAACCTTGAGACTGACTCCTAGCTTGGGGGAAGTAGGCAACCCTGTTTAATCTGCCGCCTAGGCGAACAAGTTATATTCAAAGAAAAGCTCACTGAAGTCCCACTGTTTCTAATGGAGTATGAGAACACTCACACATGGGAGATTCTGGCCAGACAGACTTCCATAAGCTACAACAGGAACAAGAGGAAAGGTTGTGACCAGGCATGTAAACATGGCATAAGGAGAAGGCATTACATTCAAGTTCTTCTCTGCTTGGGCCCAGGTTGAGCAATGGAAGAATTTGTTTACACTGGAACTGTCATCTTGAGGTTCAAGGCACATTCCTTGTGTGTCTATGCTCAGAATCACGGGTCCTTTCTCCTTCAGTTCCTGATGCAATGTGGTCCTCCTCACCTATGGCACACACCAATCCCCTGCTTGGCCTTACTGCATTTACTGCAGTCATTGAAAAGGACTGTGTATCCTGGGCGCCTTCCCTGGTCATCAGAGCAAAATCAACACTGGCACCATTAGCCTCCTCTCAGCTGACTTTGCTTCTCTCCATACAAGACAGCAGGCACTGTTTTCTCTTTCTCACTTGAATGTAGGGGGTCCCCCCCCCACCCTTCTCCATTGTTATACTCACAGTACCTAGAACAGTTCCTACACTTAGTAGGCAGTAACTAAGTATTTCTACAAGAAATCCTCAACAGGCAGACCACTGCTCAGTCAGAAGAGATCTTAGCAAGGGCAAGTCTTTACTGAAAAATGTTGCTAGGGACAGAGTCTGATGGGAACTCAGAATTATTTGTCACTGATTCTTCTATGTATTGTCTTTATTAATTATCTCTAAAGATGGTCACATATTCCTCTATTCTGTTCAAGTAATAGGCAAGCTGTGAAGAAGAACTTATTAAGAAGTCACAAGTAATTCTTACACTTTCTCTTATAACCTACACTTGACCTTTTAACATGAAGACTTCTCATTCACAGAATAAAATAGGTATTAAAAAACGCAGAGAGCTAATTTTACTTCAGTACAATGAGGAAGTATAAAGTATCTTCTAAACTCATAACAGTTAATAACTTAGAAGCAACATAGAGACAGCTCAGGTAAAGAAACAGAATGGGGGCTTTAAATTACCCTTTTCCACCATGTAAACCAGAATTATTACACATGCCTTAAAAATACCCTGGAAAACTCACATTTAGGGCTTGAAAAGCACAGAGCTACAGAAAACAGATAAGCAGAGCCCTTTAGTGGGTAAGAAACACACAGGTTCTTGGAGGCTGAGCCCATAGTTGGGTTCAATGCCACAACTCACCCCAGAAATGTCTGCAACTCGGTGGATGGGCACTTCCTTCTTGCTGTGTAATCCTTTGCCATTCTTAATAGCTCTGTAAGGGCAGAAGAGAAAAACCCATTAAGATAAAAGCCATACCAGAGAAGAGTCTAGGGCTGGGGGTGTGGGGAAAGGAATGCAGACTGTTGCCGAGGGATGTGCCACTATACAAGCCCCCATGTACACCACTGAGCAGCCAGACTGTGAGGAGCAGTCTCTGAAGGGGAGAGTGTGAACTGCTCTTCTGTCCAGCCCAGTCACCAGTACTTGGCTGCCACTGTCAGCTAACTGTGTGCCTGGTAATCATAGAACTCCTTACTTGTTTCCAAATTAAAGGCATTGTTCTGGACACAAAGGAAGAATCAGTTGGAAGCTCACATTCCTAAGAAGCACAAGTAATAATGTTTCAGCGCTTAATCACATGAAACATTTTAAATGCAAAATATGTAGCTAGTGTTCCAATTCTAATGGAAATAAGTTCCTCCCAGGTAAAAAAGATAAATTGCCTGGAATGAAGCAATATAGTACAGAAAAGCCATGGGGGGTGGGGGTGGGGATGAACGAGTACTATATAACTGATATTAAGCTTCATTGCAATTAGTTGTGGGATGGCAACAACAGGATTTCACAGGTAACTCTTGAATTCACACATATGACATGAGTTGGCTAGTACCAATCTCCCACCTCTCAACCACCCAGCACTACTGGGCATGGTCACTGGTGATACAGGAAAAGCCACTGTGCAGAGCTGGTTGGTTAAGTTATTAAGCCCTGCCACTACTAGAGAAGGTCCATGTGGGTCCCGTTAGCTTCAGACCTCAGCACAGTCTGGAGAGATCCCTACTCTAGCCTTTGTAGGGTTTCTGGGTTCTAAAGAAAGTTGGTAGGAAAAGGACCAGAGGTATGCATGGACCCTTGGTCACACTTCCTCCTTGGGCCTGTACTGAAGTGGTGGCAGTACCTCTAAAGAAGTTATTCTCAGTATCGTAAGTCTTTAACCTAACCTCAACAAACCAAGTCAGGGAGGTACTGCTCAGTATCAGGTAGAATAACCACACATTTTACATGCAACTGGTGCTTTGATAATTCAGTGAGGCCCTCTGCCATTTTAGGTCACCTGTCACTCACGCACCTGTCTCACTTGAAATGCTTTTCAAAAACAACAGAGCAAAGCTGTCCTTTTTTGGTATGGCTGTTTCCACCAGAGAACAGTTTCTAAGGGGGGACTCTTGAGTAGAAAAGCTTCCTGTGAGCGAATGGCATAGTGCCTGTGAAAGAGTGGTATAGTGCCTGTAAGTCTGCACAAGGAAATTCCTGGTGGTGTAGCTGTTTTGGAGTGGCTCCTGTAAACAGCCCCAATACCCTAACAGGTTTACCAAGATGGACTTACACACAGTCTTTCTGTGGTTTGTGGGTATCCTCCCTATTTGGGGTAAATAGATACCTATTTTAAAAAATTATGCTCACCTATTTAATATGTTAATGTGACCATGTGCATATATGCCTTCAGAGAGGTCAAAGGGCAACTTGAGGAGTAAGTTTTCTTCTACCATGTGGGTTCAAGGAACAGAACTCAGGTTACATGTTATAGTAAGGAGTGGGATCTACCTCTAGGAAATATGCCCCCATTTCCTCCAGAGACTTAATTCAGTAGGGCAGGTCGAGCACCCGACTAGGGGACCACCCTCAGAGAGGCAGGCTCACCTTACGATAAAGTACTTGCCCTTTCTAGTATGTCCATCCTCTGTGTAGTCCTTAGGAGCTGCCAAGGGGTTTGGCAGGGTCTGTTGACCTACTGAGTCCTGACTGACTTCTTTTCTCCTTTCCTTTGCTTTTGTATGCTGTCCAGAGCCCAAGTATACTTTGAAACTCCCTAATGCTTTGAGCTTCTTTATTCTTTTTTTTTTAAGGCTCAACTCCCTGCCACTGGGCTGACCCCTTTGGCTTACTTTTTCCATTCACCTCCTCTGGGCAGCTGCAAGAATTCAGTTTGCTTACTGTGTGGTTTTTCTTTTAAACCCTAGTAAATTCTTGTATTTCTGTTTGAGCCTGTTCTTAATTTTTTCATTAAAGAGACTAAGAACCCAAGCGTGACATTTAACTTCCTCCACATCATATGGTGGCTCAACTGGAGCTTCCCAAGATTTCTCTTACTACTTTGTTCCTTCATTGACATCTTTTAGTTGGTGGAGAAGGCAAGCCTGTTGGTACAGACCTTCACCAGCAGATCTGTCACTCGGCTCTAGATTCCTCTAGACTGTTCCTTATACACCGTGGGAAGTCATTCAACAGTCTACCTTCTACTCTACACTAAGGATTATAGATAATTAGCAAGAAAAAAAGAATCATACACACACTCTGATCTGACATGCAACTCAGAAAGGATTTCAAAGTTCCTTAAATGCCAGGGTTACTCTTCACTGAATTCAGTTGCAAACAGATAGTGGGACCCATCACAATGAGTCTGTTACCCTTCAGGACTGTTGATGGCCACTGACTAGGGCTGACTGCCAAGGAAGGACTGTACCTAGTTCTTAGGATTTGCAACTAAGAGAATATGAAGGTTTAGACAGAAACTAGAAGTCATAAATGAGTCTCTTTTACTTCTAAAGCCCCATTTCCACAAACTCCCCTATCAACAACAGACTCCTGGTTTGGCCACTGTAAATTCAGTGAATCAGCCATCAGAAGAGCTCGCAAACTGACTCCTACCTGGGTGCTCCTCACCCGAGAAGGCAAGACAAGGTGAGGGTTCTGAGCTTTCTTAATGTTCACCAAGACACCAGGTATCTGAAGAACCATCAAAATAAATAAATATGCCCTCTGAACAGGTAGGTTCATGTTAAAGGGCTGCTGAACTGATAGACTTTCCTGGACTAGAAAATAACTCATATACATGAAGAAAAATGCAAAGGGCTTGAAAAGTAAATTAGAAAGCCAGGCAAAAAGTAGTGAGGTATATAGTTAGCGCCAAGTCTGTTCTCCTTCTGTGGCCCTAGACCTGAGACTGAACCAGGAGAAACATGCAACTACCAAAGTGAAAATAGAAAATGTGAACAACAATGCCCAAGTAACATTGGAAACAAGACAGCTCTTTAAAGCCAAGTCCTAATAACAAGATGTGTTCGGCTCTGTTCCTAAGAGAATCTTAGGGACTGCCTTGCATCCAGGCATTCATATTGAAAAATCTTCAAATAGGTTGTTTTACACTTAAGCTATGATGGTTAAATTGAATCAAGTTTAGCACGTTCAAAAGCTAACAGTGAAGGTGCACAGTAACATTGGGTCTGCTTTTCATTATTTAGAGAATATTACTTTTTGTAATCAAGCTCATACAAGACCATATTCATTTACTATAGTGTGCTATCCCTGCATAAACAGAAAAAACTCAAGCTAAATGTTTCTAGACCAATGTGGTTGTCATTTTCTGTTCAGTGTCAACTAAGCATAGTAAATTGAAATTTTTTTTCCCTAAAGTTGACAGCATAGCCAGTTCCCATAGCCAGTTCCAAACTATCATTCATATGAATATTTTTACTAACACTAAAGACCAATAACAGCATTATATTATGTATCCATCGAAGCAAGAATTGTCTGAGGTAGAACATCATATCCCCAGAGTCCTATTCATTTGTGATATCAAAGACTGGGGCTGGTACTCCCAGCTACCAGGGAGGCGAAGCCCAGGAGCTCAAGACTAACATGGCCAGCAGGATAAGACTCCATTTACAAACACACATACACACACACACACACACACACACACACACACACACACACACACACA
>JANHMN010000016.1:35654152-35733728 GCA_030674055.1 Rhabdomys pumilio | reverse complement strand
ACACACACACACACACACACACACACACACACACACACACACACACACACAAAACAAAAACTTCAACAACCCTGAAACTGTTCCTTTTGTTAGCTCTTAACAATAAAAAAGAAACTGGTAATTAATTCATAGTAGGTAGTTAACTACTCAGGGGTCATCCAGGAAGTACATGGGCTGCAAGCCACAAAGCAAGAGAGATTTGTGAATCTGTAGGGACTGGTCTGAGTTGGGGCTAAACCTACATTCTTTGCCAAGCTATAAACCTCCTTACTTTGTGTCTATAAGGACACACACCAAAACCAAGTATAGGACACTGTATATATGTTGTCAATAAGAGCCATGGTTCACTGAAAGCCCTGTGTGCTGTCCTGATGGCACTTCTCAGTGCTCCTCTCCCCAGTTGTCTCTGGGAATACTACGTATTGGATACTGGTAGGTGAGTCAAAGGCATGACTGCATCCACAGATAACTAAGTGCCACAGAGCACACTGACACTGCCCCAGAGGGTCTTGCCCTATATGTGGCTATAAGCATGGCTCTATATCCCTTTTCATTAGCCAAGGAATAAAACTCTTGCCTTCTGAAATTCTGTTGCTTCTCCTTAATAGCTACAGCCTCCCCACAGAAGGCTGGTGTTGAGACCATCCAGGGGAAGCTGTGGGGCAGAACACAGCCTGTTCCTCTCAAAAGCTTTACTCTATGAGATGCAGCAGAACGAAGCCAGAAAAGCCAGCAGTGTCAAGAATGGACAAAAGCTGCCACTGGCTAGAAAGAGTTAGTGTTTAGCCAGATACAAGAAAGGGTTATGAGCAGAAGAGGAATGAAACAGATCTCTAGGGTTCTCCCTGGCCTAGTCAGACTGTTTGGTGCTAGTGTAGAAGATAATTTCCATGCAGGTCACTGGAACTGTCCACATGTAACAGTGAGATATGGACTCCACACATATTAGTGCTATGGTTCCCCCCACTCCAAAGGAAAACCAAATCCTTTGCAAAAACAGATGAGAGCTGTGACCATAACATCAGCCACAGTGCCTGGGCACACCAGTGTAGGACCTTACTCACCTTCAATTCACAGGAACCAAGTCTACTCTGAAGTTTTGTGTGCTACAGTGCACAGTAACAATTTCCAAGAATGAGCTCTCACTAAGGTAGAAGTTGGCACTACAGAATTAACCTAACTGGGGCAATTAACAGGCCAAACCTAAAGTAATTGCTATATTATCAATTAAGGGATAAGAGATTGTTACTCTGACCAAACATTTTTGTTAATTTACAAATTTTTCAACAAACTTAAAGTATTTGTTGAAATCAGATAATAGCTGACACATGATGAATTCTTACTTTTGGTATACACAGGAAGCTGGGGGACTGAAAACTACTGAGTATTATAGGAATTTTCCTAGAGAGCAGTAGCTTTTTGTAGATTTGTTAAGAGGTTGCTTTCACACATAAAAATATCTGAAGAAAGTGCTATAATAGGCATACAAACTGCATATGATAGAAAGGACAAGTAGTGGGCAGATGATACTCAAGAATGCTTGACTGTCTGGGCACCTGTGTCTTCTATCTCTGGACACTGGGTACCAAGATGCCATCAATTCTGCTTGTTTCATTTGCTGCACACACTTTCTTCTTTCTTCATGGTGCTCACTTTGTCCTTTTACGACTCTCTGGATTCAGAGTCTAACCCAAGATAACTACACCTCAAAATTAAAATCAATTTATCAGCCATTTTTGATGCTGCTTACTGATTCCTTACTGCATATTACCATCATGTTTTCTAATTCATCATTTCATTCCCCCACCTAACCCCCCCTACCACCAAAAAAAAAAAAGTGAATGGGAATTCTGTTGTTGTTGATGATGGTTGTAGCAACCAAATCTAGGGCTTCATGCATGCTAGGGAAGCAGTGTACTCTAAGTTAATGTACCCTTATCATACAAAGAACACATTTTATTTCTTACAATTTACTTTTATAAGTACCTACCATGTGGTCCTAGTTTATATCTTCCTCTGGTTTCAAAACCACAACTTTTACCTGAATTAAGTCCATTTTTTTTCTCATGTACTCTATGTTAGCAGTTTTTCTAGGCTCCACCTGATAGCTACCTGGCAATAGCCAGGTAGGCCTGGCTTACTGTTTGGCCCCTCCTTGCTCTCTTACTTTCCCTGATTCCATAACCCCATTTTCCCTCTCTCTTCTTCCCCCATTCCCTCTCTCCATATGTTCCTGGCTGGCCTCTTCTCTCCTCCACCCCCTTCCCTACCCTTTGCCTCTACCTCCTTCTTATCCCTTCTCAACTCCCCTTCCCATGCCCTAAACAAACTCTATACTAAACCCATCATATGCTGGTACCTCAGGGGGATGGGATGCCTCAGCATGGGCCCTCCGAGGCACCCCTCCCACCTCACCATACCTGTCATACCTGTGTTCTACAAACCATATCTTGGCTTTTTTTTTTTTTTAAATAAAACACAACATTGGTATACTCTACATATATGTTTCGAATTATACATGTCCCCTAGAGCTTTGCTTCTCTTCCATCTCACCTCTCCTTCCAGGGTCTTCACTATAAAATGAAAAGAGTAGCTATATACTTGAAAGCCAAGGAGGTGGTTCAGTGGTTAAGACCACTTATTGCTCTTGAGGAAGACCAGAGTTCAGTTCTCAACACTCAAGTCAGATGACTCAAAACAACCTATAACTCTAGCTCTAGCAGAACCAACAACCTCTTCTGGCCTCTGAGGATAGCTCATTTATGTGTGCATACATATAAATAGACATCTGCAGCCATGGTCTCACCACATCATAAAACACATTACAGCTAGGCAAGATGACTCATGCCTATAATTTTACCATTTTGGAGGTGGCAGTAGGAGTTCAAAGCCATCCTTGGCTATGTAGCAAGTTTGAGGTCAGCCCGGGCTACATAAACTATGCTACAAATTACAGCAATAAAAACACAAACAAAAAATCCTGCTTAAAAAAAGAGAAAAAGCCTACTATACTAGTAATTCTAAGGATAAAGCTGAGTTTGGGGTGAGCTGTATTTTATATTCAGAAAGAATCTATGAATTCTTCTGAAATGGTAGTGAAATTATATACACAAATACAGTGTGTGTGCGTATTTGTGTGTTACTATTAAGTTATGATACTATAAATGGCAACAGACAAATCTGTATTGCCTCATGTTCTAGTCTTCCATTCTACAGTTAAACTGCAGGCTCTTAGAGGATTAGTTAGAATAATGTTCTTAATGTCTGTTATAGCATTTAACACAGATCTGTGCCTTCATTATTATATAAGCACAAGGCCACCTAGTTCAGTTAAAGTGTGCCTTGTAAAAATGAGCAAGTAAATGCCTTTGTAGAATGTTGAAAATACTTCAAATTAGAGACATGGATACTGCCAAAGTTACTGAAAGGCAACAACATGATGCTTGCTGGTTCCCCTGGAAGCACTGTGTCAGAATCCAAGCCCTAGGGCAGAGTACCAAGAATCCATCTCCCTCTCCCATCCCAGGGCTCTGGCTGAAAGAAAGTCTGCATGACAGGGAAGAGGCACAGGGCTTGGACCACTGTAAACAACAGACAGAAGTACCTGATTGTGATGATCGTTATGACAAATGACTTAGAAGAAGTGAAAATAATCTCAACAAAAAGGTTACAAATCACAACAGAGAGAGAAGGAGCCGTGCTAACTCTCCGACACCTCTCACTGTTTTGGGCTACATTGATGAATAGGGTGCTTCAGCATGAACCAAACATAGTTGCAGTAAACAATTCCTTTGGTCTCTCTACTGGTTCCTGGGCAGCTGGAGAAAGCAACAGGGTGTGGCTATTTAGAAAATGAGGCACAGAGCAGACACAGGTGCAGAATGGCAGGTGTGTGGGGGAAGAACTAAGATTATGCAGCTGCACTTTCAACAAAATCGAGCATTGCTGATAAGAACGACAGAACCGATGGTGAGCACAGACTGGAAATGAGGAAATGGAGTCCTCAGGTCTAGGGAGGGGGTGGACTAATGAGTCAGTAGGTATTATGAGGCAGTGAAGCAAATGACAAAGAACTCCAGGTCACCCTCTCATCTAAGACTAATATAAGATAGAGATGAAGGCACACGCTACTGGGCGAAGCCTGACAGCAGTGAGCAGAGATGGGGAAGAAGGAGAGGAGGGATGGGCTCACAGCAGACGGAGGGAGGGAGGAGCAGGTGTTGCGATAAGGAAGTGCTACTGGTCTTACACTAGGACCAAAGGAGTACTGGTGCTAGGCAGAAACAAATAGTCATTAGGAATAAAAGAGGACCAATAAAGCAGACTTAAAATTGCCTTCGTGTCACTGGCTTTAGGTTTTTGGATCCTGATTTATAGAGTCCATCATTAAAAAAGAAAACAATGACTCATAATTCTAATATAAAAATTCTTAATGTTTTTTAAGTGCCAATACACATATCTTCCCACTTATACATTTAAAAAGTGGTAACACTACAGATAAAGTTCTGTGGCTTTATCATTTCCCCCCCATAACAAATGGCTAAATGAGCACTTCACTGTGTCACTGGTTTCTTTACTTCATTTTTAATGGTTCTACAGTAAATCTATCATATGGCTCCATTTAATCAATCTCTTATTACTAGATATTTCCATGAGTAGGATACTTACATTATTATAAATAATGCTACAAGGCACAACTTTTCAATGACCTGGTGGGTAGTTTGTGAATTATGTCCTAATAATTCAGAGGCACAGAACAACTGCTATTGCACAGAGGAAGAAATGACTTGGTTTTGTACCTTTCTTCCCAGGTCACCAGATGGAACACACTGGCTCCTGTGGACACTGTTGGTGGATACTCTTAGCTGCAGGTGATTCTTACAAGGAGCTCACTCTTCAAATGCATCTTTGTGTTTGCAACTATTTATTTGTCTAAACCATCTATATATTGTGAATTACAGAATTTATCACAATAAACTTGATATGGTATGTTGCTTAACAGACATAAGGCAGTTATCGAATTATTTACATTACTTTAAAAACTTTCCACTGACTTATTTATTATGCAGGGGAAGTGATAGCTAGTTCCAATCCTTCTTTCCAACATATGGCTCCCAGGGAACCACATTCGGCTGACCAGCCTCGGTAGCAAGCATCTTTACCAAGGAGCCAGCTCTCCAGCCCAGTTATCAAAAACCGCAATGTGTCTTTTGAGTTGAGTGAAAAACCACACATATTTAGCAGAGTTTTTTTAGAAAATGCTTTTCAATGTAAGCAATGCTGACTTGAACCGGCTGGCATCCTCTGGAGATTCAGCTCTCTGAACTTGATGCAAAAGCAGGAGGAATAGGAAGTAATCCTTCTCAATATCTGGGTCCAAAGCAGGAGGGGGAACAGAGGCAGCTTAAGATAAAAGAGAACTGCACAAGGGAGGCTGCTACAAGTTGGGACGCAGAGACACTGGTAGATGAGAAAAAGCTATGAAGTGGATTCTCAAGCAGCTATGAAACTGTGCATCGATGGATCACGGTTTAATTACTCAAATTATCAGCCTTCTAAGAGATTTCTAAGGATTATAACCAAGTAGGCTAGGGATATACCTAATATAATCTCAGCTGGCAGAACCACTCTGCCACCTGCCATTGCAGAGGGGCTGAATCAAGCAAGCGTCATGGTATCTTGACTATTTTCACATTAGTCAGGTGGTGGCTACTCAGAAGCAATAGAACTACGGAGCCAACAACTGTGGATGAAGGAGACCAAGAGGAAGAAAAAAGTCAAGCATGCAGAGAAATTTAAGCTTGTCTGTTTCATGCTTGTTCTCTTTGCTTATAACCATCGTTACAATTGCTAAAGTAATGAAGATTAAATCTGCCATAAAAGGTCACATAATGGAATTTGCTTTACAGTGGTTAGGAGTTGTTTACAGCTGTGTTCCTCAATCAGTTATCACTTCACTGTTACTGTTTATTTCAGATTAAAATTACAGTCACTATAGGATGGTCTTCAAATACATGGACATTTTCTGTAAGGACCAAGAAGTTAGCTCAGAAGACAGTAAGAAGGCACACAGTGCACAGGCTCTACGAACAGACCCGCTGCATGCACTGAAGAATACTGACTGTGATCAGACGGTCCAGAAAGGCAAGTCTGGAACAATGTCCTCTGAAGGAATACAATCAGCACAGACTAATTGCCGGAAATATTATGTAAGATGTACTTATTACCAGCTTATTATCTGACCATGACTGGCGGAACTCTCTACAAACCTGGCACCCAGGGGAGCAAAGAGAGCGAATGGGCTCCAACTTAGCCCCACTCCCCTGGGTCACCAGTGAACTCGCACAGCTTACATCAGAACCAGGGGAGGGGAGGAGGAAAGGAGGATGGAGGGAGTGAGCAGATCCTCTTAATATCCTAAAGGAGAAAACTCACTGGAAATGGAGGCATTATACAGCTCTCCAGAAGTGGCCATTTGTGCTGCCTTAAATGCAGATTGATTACTGCTATTTGGATGTTGAGTGCATCATCTTTTCTGAAGAAAGGGAAAAAGCTAAATTTCCCCACACTCAGCTGTGTCTTCAAATCACTTCCCCACACCAGCTCTTTTAATGCATTTTCCTGTTATCATATCCACTTGCAATAGCTGATCTACCCTACTCCCCAACACTGAACCCCTCCTCTGAATCCTCATCACGTGCTGAGGCCAATTAGCAACCTCATGACTGTAACACCAAACTGCAATCCAAAAATAGGGTGGTGGGGGAAGGAGGCTGCCATATCCAGAGTTAAAAAGAAAGGAAGACAGAAGGCTGTTTCAGAGGAAGGCCACTTTCCATTGCCAGTGCTGGTTTCCAACCTGCTCTGGCATGAGGTAATATACCTGGTGAAGAGACCAGACAAGCATTCATGTACTTCTGCTTTCTATGATGCTCAAGTGGAAAGCCAGAAGCACCTTGGTGTTATAGAGACCGTAGAATACTCAGGGAAGAGAAAAACTGTTTTTAACACTGTTCAGTAGTTCCAGTTTTATTCAAAGAGAATTTTTACTTGTTGAGGTCATTAGATTCAAAGTGAGAAATCTTGGTTTATTTAAAGCTGTACCATTAAACTATTGAGAAGGTAAGAACAGAGGCTGAACAAAAATGACGAATTTCAAGGAGATACTCTCATGGGAAAATTTAATAGAAATGAGAGATAAAATAGAAAAAGATGTAAGGCAAGCAGTGTTAATAGTAAGTAGGATGAAAAAGGAAGAGCTAAGAAAACAGGCGAGAAAGGCAAAGAAATAGGAAAAATAATAATATCTAGAGGTACAACTCTAGATATTTAATTATTTAATGCCCATCCTTCTAGGATTGCATGCTTTGTGAAGAGTTCAATCTATTCTCTTTTTTTGTTCACCACTATTATTCTCCATGCCTGTGACCCAAGATATGAGAGAGAGAGAGAGAGAGAGAGAGAGAGAGAGAGACAGAGAGAGAGAGACAGAGAGAGAGAAAAAGAGAGAGAAAGAGAAAGAGAGAGAATATAAAGAAAAGAAATGGATGCTAAACCCCTGCATGCAAAATAAAACATAGCTGAAACAATTCTTCCTTTAACAGCAAGATCTGCTTTCTGGGAGTATGGATAAGCCCATGTCATCTATACTTCCTGTGCTGGCTGGTTCTGGGTATCAATTAGACACAAGCTAGAACCATCACAGAGAAAGGAGCCTCCCTCAAAGAAATGCCTCTTTGAGATCCAGTTTTAAGGCATTTTCTTAATTAATGACCAATGGGGGAGGGTCCAGCCCATTGTGGGTGGTGCCATCCTTGGGCTGGTCATCCTGGGTTCTATAAGAAAGTAGGCTATCAAGCCAGGAAAGCAAGCCAGTAGGCAATAACCCTTTATGGCCTCTGCATCTGCTCCTGCCTCCAAGTTCCAATCCTGCTTGAGTTCCTGTCATGACTTCCTCCAATGATGGACTATGATTTGTAAGTGTAAGCCCAATAAACCTATTCCTCTCCAACTTGCTTTTGGTCATGCTGTTTCTGTTGCAGCAATAGAAACCCTAACTAAGAAAATTTGTGATAGAACATAGCAGTTCTAACATTTCAAAGTACACAAATATTACAGGGAACACACATTTGAATTTGCAGGGAACACACATTGAAATTCCACAGTATACAGTGATGAAACTTGCTGCTTTTTCAGCTCAAAATCTTTAACAAATTGGTAATATGCCATACAAGTACACTGACTTCTTTCATTTACTAAGTCATAATGTGTTACATTGCTAGTATTTATTTACTGTGTGTGTGTGTAGGTGTGTGTGTGTGTGTGTGTGTGTGTGTGTGTGTGTGAGTGTGAGTGTGTTGGGGGGATAAGAGGACAACCCTTGGGGAGTTTGCTTTTTTGCTCTGTTGTGGCAAGGCAGTTCCTATTTCTGTGTGGCACAGCTGCATACTGCAGGCTCGGTGGCCTGTGGGCTTTTGGGTGATTCTCCTGTTTCCATCTCCCATCTCAAGCATTAGTGCTGAAATTGCAGATGTCTCTATCACATCAGGCTTTTAAAATTTGGGTTCTAAGTACTCAATTCAGGTCTACAAGCTTGCCCAGCAAGAGTTTAACCCTCTAAGTCACCACAATGGTTGTTTTGTCTTGATTTTATGCTGCTGAGGACTAGTCCTGACTTAAGTTCCTGTCCTGACTCCCTCCAATGATGGACAATGATCTGAAAGTGTAAGCCCAATAAAACCTTTCCTTTCCAAGTTGCTTTTGGTCATGGTGTGCATACTAGCCATGGGCTCTATCTCTGAGCCAAAAGATGCATTCTCCTATTCTGTTCATGAATCCAGCAAATGGATGCCAGTACATGGAAGGTGTCACTATAGCTTTCCTTTTTGTTTTTAAAGGCATGACTTTTCCTATTCCTTGAGAGGTTATAGAAAACTTCCTTCTGTGTGAGAACACTAGGAGAGCAGCTCTGACTGAGCATGTGTAGAACAAGGGCACTTCTATCCCAGTGGCCCTAAAAAACACTTCAGGAGACTTGAAATATGCATTCACTAAGTGATAGCTACCAATGCATGGATACTGGCAAGACCAACGTGACCCCTAACTCAGCTGGAGTCACCTGATGAAAGCTATAGCCATTATAATAATGCCCACTGATATTGGCTTAGCAAAGTCAACAAGACTCATCAAGAAGTATCCGGCCTTTGATCAGACGCTGAGAGAAATGCTAGTACAGTTTCCTAGAGCTTCAGGTAGAGAAGCCGACAATGGAGTACTGCCAATCATACCGAAAAAAGCGAGAGGCTGATGCCTGTGGGGTTTGGAGACTGGCGATACAGAACTCAGCAAGGCAGAAGCACTTGTTTTTTGTTGTTCTAAAGAGAGAGTTTGCTCAATCAGAAAAATGAGTTCTTGAGGGAGCTACACAACGAAGAAAGGAGGGCAGGTTTGTGCTTGCCTCTCAGAGACTAAGGACAGCACCAGTTTTCTAAGCTTGTAGTGTGCCTCAAAGTAACAGAACATACATGAAAAGGAAAGAGAATACCTGCCCTTTTCTCTTGAGATAACACTAACTTCATTTCATATGTCCAGAATGAATCTAAACTCATTTAAATCTGCTCAGGTGATAGATTTCTCAGTACAAGTGTTTCTCACAGTCAAGCTGGGGTATCAATTTCTTTTTCGAATATAGAAATCCTACCCTGAAATCACAAAAGCTGAGATGAAAAAGTGCCTTAAATGAGTAAAGCCCTAACTTCTGTGGGTTTTTTTTTTTAATAAGCTACAAATTCTAAGAGATTCCAGAAATAGTTAAAATGGTACATTGTAAGCTATGTGTGTGCCTTCAGTCTCAGCATCTCAAAGGTAGATATGTGTAAATTTGAAACTAGCCTGGTCTACACAATGAGTTCCAGGTCAGCCAGGGCTCCATAGTGGGACATTTGAAGGAAAAAAAAAAAAAAAAAAAAAAAAAGGAGCTTTGTTGTTATTTATTTTATTTTGTGAGCTAGGGGGTGGCTTTGAACTCCTATTCCTCCTGCTTAAGACAGTCAATGCTGGGACTACAGATATGTTACAGCTTAGAACATTATAGTTCTAAACAAACAGGAGAAAACACACATCAATGTCATTCCCCATTTGTACAGACCCAGAGAAAGCAGGGCTCTAGTCAGGCTTTGCTCAGACTCCAGACATTACTTCAATGTGAGTACCAAGCTCAACAAAAGCTCAGCGGGAAGGTAGGTGTGATAGCCCACACCCATAACCAGCACTACCCACAGGAAAGCAGGCCGGCCTTGTTACACTGTTAACAAGAAAAGTCCACAGTAACAGGTCTACACCAGGATGAAAATTTCATCTTCCCTTTCTAAAATCAAACTGGATGTGTTATAGCAAATACAGGGCGGGATATGTGACATTTTATAGCATTTTCAGAATTAAAAAAAAAAAAAAAGAAAAAAGAAAAAGAAAAAGGTTGAGGGACGTGCTTGGAAATACTTCAAAAGGAGGTAAGGGGAATCTCCTCCAGGAGTCAGATGCTCTAGCTAAAGCCTCCTCCAGACTAGTACAGCAAACCAACCTAAGACTAAACATTTGAACCATGCAGGTAAGAACTGATATGGGCTGCTTCCTAGGGGGCCATGAAGAAAAAAACTGGAAATAAATTCAGGGATGTCACAGTGAACCCTGGGTCAGGTACACCTAAATTCTTTTTGTAAAAAATTCCAAGGAAAAGCAACTTGGATCTGTCAGACCCCGGGACAAAAATCAAGGGCTTCTCAATGGAGCCCAGGAGAGAAACAAGGCCTGAGAGAAACCCAGGAAATGCCAAAACCTTATCTTGCCAGGACACAAGGTAATGAGGGAGGAGGTGGCTGATGATGGACACTTGAGCTAGAAAGGAAGGCTGCCTTTGGGGATTTAGCAGGCGTATTTATTCTTTAAACAAAGAGATGTGGCTTTCTCTAGATGGGCCAGGCATTTGAAGCTTTATGGGGGTTGCCCATAAGCAGACATGCAGCTAAATAAAGGCTCCTCGAAGGGTCAGCAAGATGAAGAGAAAGCAAAGGAGAGCTTGTTCCAAGCAGGCAAGTGATGTGCTAGAACACACACTTGCTGGCTTGTGTGTTGGCTGCACAACTTGATGTGGCTGGCAGGCTGCAGAGGAGCATCCATCTGCCCCTCCTCTCCCCTGGACACCCACCGAGTGCCTAAGTACACTACTCCTTGAGCTCCTATCAGATAGCCTGAGATGGTAGGAGCTGCAGAGCTAAGAGAAAGCTCAATTCCTAGGCAGGCAGCTGTGCTGACCCAAGAAGTCAGACAAGTTAACAGGATGCCCTTTACCAAAGCTTACAATGCTTCCCTAAAAGGATTAATGGCCAAGCAGTGCACTGGAAAGCAAAGTCAATGGAAGAACACAGCTGTGCCACTGGCGATAGGAGCAGTGATAAGCAGAGAAAAGCAGGTGGGGCTGGGAAGTCTGTGGCAATCAACATCATTGTAGGGAGAGACTTCTCATGAGGACAGCCTTGTACAGACCTGCGGAGCTTCAGCATGAATGACTGACAGGAATGCAGGAGATGTTACTAATTTGGCCTTTGCTAAAGCCTTAGCTATAGTAGCTCAAGAAAATTTCCTTGGAAAAATTAATTCAAATTGGCTTGGTTCAGTACACAATGACTGAAGATTAAAAAGTGGCTGAAGGAATGATAAACAAAAGACAGTCCATGTTGTGAAAGACTTGGGGTCAACACCAAAGTCTTTCTTGTTGAGGGGTTCTATCCATGGCCCAGAAAAGGAGTAAACAACTCACTAATGAAATCCACAGAGGACATTAAGCTGGGAGGTGGAGAAATCTAACCAACTGGGCACCAAATCACACAGCAGAGTGGAACTGCTGTGGAAATGTAAAGCTAATCCATCCAGGGGAAACAGCCCTAAACTTGGGTAATATGCAATAGACAGGCAGGATGCAGGACAGAGGCAGCATGTACTAAGAGATTTGATAAGCTATGCATGAGTAACAGAGGCAAGGATGGGGACATAGAGCTGGTGTCATGGGTGACTAAGGGTAAACTGTAGGCAAAAGAAAATAAAACAGTGTCAGCAGGTACATAGTTAGGGACAGAGACTGGCTTGATCATTTGCAAAATAAGGCTTCTCTACAAGACAAATCTCTTTTAATAGCTATAAAACCACTATTAGTGCCTAACAGGGATCCTGGTCTCTCTTGACTCTCACTTCACCTGACTAGGGCCTAGGCTAGCATCTAGGAGACGGCCTTGGGCCATCATCCCAGGGATTACTGACAATGGTGCTCCAAAGTAAAACCTACTCTAGCTCATCTTAGCTGTTTCTCATAATCCTTTACAGGGCCTGGGCCTGTACTGCCTTCGGGCATGTCTCCTGGCCCTGGGGAAGTGGTTCATTTCTCTCCATTTACTCACCAGCAACAGTGCAAGGACCCAGAAGCCAAATTTTCCACCATCAGTCTGAAAGCAATAGCTTAACACAATTATCTCTATGCAAGGCGACTCACTGCTTTAGCAAGCAAGCATATTGTTACATTACTACAGCACAAAAATCTACACTAAAGAGGTTTGTTTTCTTCCTAAAACCCAAATCTCCTCCAAATTTCTTTATATATGCATACTCATTAAACAATACTCATAACATCGTCATGCTATGCCTATTTCTAACAATGGAATAAAAACGAACTCAGGCATCCCTTTCCTGAGCTCCTTAGCAGATTTTGTCCATGCACACTTGCCTGTTAGAATTAAGTGTTTCTTTGCAGTATGATGGACCCAAACCTGGAGACAGGGTTATACATCCCACCTCCTGCTGGTGATCCTGACACTGTGAAAACCTCACTCGCTTTTCAAATGGTATCAAGTCAGAATGACCAAGCTGCCCATCGGCCCACCCCGGGAATTCCATACAGGTTGTTGCCTGTATGGTGTTAAGAAAAGTGTATCCACATTTTCCATCATGGAGGTTTTGAGCTCACTGTATTCATATAGCACTGGAAGGGAGAGAAGAGCATCTATCTTTAAATAACTATTTTGAATCTATATCACATCATTACTGTATTACTATTACTTGAGTCTCTACTCAAATTAATTACTCTTATTAAGAGTCTCTACTTACAGGCAAGGCTGGAAGTTGCTGGAACTCAAGATTCTCTTGCACCACATGCTGAAATAACAGACCCAGGTGCCTTGTGTTTTAACGGTTACTAATAAGAAATATATAAAAGGTCTGTAATAACCCATTCCTAGACAGGACGACTGAGAAAAGCCTACAAGAAAGAATCAGAAAAGTCACGCCAGCCTGACAGGCTGACCTCCACTGACATTCTGCATGATACTCTATAGGTACTCAATCAGTCAGGATGTGACGGAGTGGTACAGGTACATGCTGGATATTACAACAATGTTCTGGGCCAAAGAGCAAGAGAAATGTCAGTGACAAGGTGTGAAACCAAAATTAGGTACTATGTGCCCAATTCAAGCCTTCTCTAATGGAATGCACAATTTCACAGTGACCAAACTTCTAGAACTATAATAGGTCCTAGTTGCCATGAATAACAGCTGAGTGAGCCAAACCCATGCAATCACTCTGATACAATGGAGATACTTTGTGGGTCTACATGGACTGCTGAGCATCAGTTCAGCATTTAGCTCTTACAACTTCTCAAGGATTTGGGAAACCATGGGACTACCAGCACCACTGACCAAAGTCTCTCAGAATATGAATATGTGCCAGGAGGAATGTCAACATCAAGACACCCAGCCCAGCCGAGTACTATGATTTACTTGGGTAACCAGCATAGGGATGAAGGACAAAAGGAAAATGTCATAGGGCTTCTCAAATGCTCTCCTGCCAGCTGTCAGAAGTGTTTTAAGCCAAAACTCATTTCCTAATAAATGTTTTCATTTCCTTTGTACACAATGAAAGGTCTAGAGGTGATAAATGTCTAAGAAGGGAAGGGGAGGGTCAGGAAGGGGGTGGGAGAGGCCTCTGAAAGGCACAGAGCCAAATGCAATGCACACATAAGCCAGGCTTCCCTGACAATTTCAGGAATGGTATCATACATAGTTATCAGACATTATATACTCACAACCATGTTTCCTTTCTTTTATAATGTCAATGCAGGGCAGTCATATTCTATATGCTGCTGATTGGGGTTGGGGGAGCCTAAGTATGCTTAATCATGGTTAGGCAGAATTTTCAAAGGATGTCTTTCTTGATGTCCACTGGCAAAAGCTGAAGAGATAAATGATCCAGACTCTATCTGCATATTATTTCCAATGTACTCTGCTCAGCTAGAGGCACACCAGTGACACAGTGACACAGTGCTGCTATGGGTCCCAATATGTTTAGCAATTTCACAACTTACCTGGCCTCTGCAGCCAGGAGCTCATCATAGTGTGAAGATCTCTGGTCATCATCCTGCCGGTATCTGATCACTGTGGCTAGGCCTTTGCTCACAAGGGCCTCAGCAATATTTCTGCAACAGAAAAGATAGGTCAATTAACACTGGGGCTACAGATGGGGCTCAGTCAACAGAAATAACAACAGTTAGCACCTGGAGGTCACAATGCTTTCTGGCAGGGGGAGGGAGAGGCTGAGGATGTTAAGCTGGAGTCCAAATAAAACCGAACAACAAAAATCCACAACTCAGCACGTTTCCTGTGAGCAGCATCAGATGCTATGTCAATCCACACAAAAAACCAGCAGAAACTATCTGTAAGAAGCCCACATTAGGCCAGGCTATTTACAGAATGTTATAAACAAGCTACTACCTCAAGAAAAGTCTGCTCTAAAATACCACGCACACAAGATAAAAAATGAGCACATAAAAGCATGACCTAAATTTCTCAGGCTCCTTCCCAGCCTATATGAAAGCTAGAAGATGCCTATTTGTACTGCCAGTGTTACAAACACTGGTGTAACACGATACTCAACATGCCTCTCTTCTCACAGCTCAGACAGTGGATCTTCTACTGTAAGTGGGCCTGGAGAAGAGCCAGGAATGAACTGGGGAGAAGGCAGAGGAGAAAGGCATTTAGGTAGGGAGAAAAAGAAAGATAGAAAGAAATAAAGAAAGACAGACAGACAGAAAGTAAAGAAAAACAACAACAACAACAAACCCGACCCCACCTCCCAAAAAACCAGGAACAAACAAAGGAGGAGGAATAAAACCAGAGGTAACCAGTTTTCAGCTGGTTCAACTGACTTCAGAGCTCAGATGAGAATCTGCCTTCAGGTTACTCTTGCGCACACTAGGCCTACTACAGAATGAGACCTTCCCTCCCTCCCTTTTCGACTGTGTCCATTTCTACCCTGAGAACAGTGCATGGGGAATGGCACTCAAATGGCTAATGCTGCTCGGTTCATGGTTTCTCCCCAGCTTGGAAAGAGAACTTGCATATGAAGAGCCAACTGAAAAAAAAAATTAACAATATCAATTTTTGGAAAGTAAGAGATGTGATATTATTGAGGGAGAGTGGTGGTTATGTCTTTCTTTGTGTCTGTCATAATTACACCAAAGGCCCCACTTACACCATCTGGTATGCTGCCCTTTAGGGAGAGGGTACAGTAAGCAATAGGCTACTGTGCCATATGCTGTGATTTAGTACTGCTGGAAAATGCAGTTAACTCTTAGCACACTGGTGAGCCTCAGTAAGTAATAGTATGAGGCCAGTGGCAGCTCACCTAAGCAGCATCTGTTGAAACCAGCAAGGATTCTATTCATCTAAAACCTAGGAGAACAGACTTTTCAAAGAAGCAGCACAAAATCTGGTGGTAAAGAAAGGAGGGAAAGATGTCATGGCTGATTCTGTTCTCATTATATCCCCCTCTGCTGCCTGTTTATCTACTGCCAGCACGATATTAATATCTCCAAACTGCCATGGAATTAGCACTTCTTAAAATCCACTCCCACAAATAGGCTGCTCTGCTGGCCACCCTGTCTCCTGAGTCACTGCATAAGCGTGCTGGCAAATGCTGTCATTATCACAGAGTTGTGTTTGGCAGCACAGAGAGAGCAACAGCCCCAAATCAGCAGATGTAGATGTTGATTCATGGTGAGGATTTTAACTAAGGTTGTCACCAAGGAGCCCTAGTAGGGCAGGAGAATGGCTACACCCACCAAGGAGCTGTCAAGCTAGAAGGCTGGGGAGTGGCTTGCAAGACAACTCTACTTTTGACAGGCTGAGATGTCTTGGTGATTTTAAATGCCAAGAGAATAAAGAAATGTTTGTTACTGCATTTTAAATTACTGAGCATTGACATTTTACAGTCAATGCATGAGGTCTAGAGGAGAAAGCTGGAATGGCAGAGAAAGTAAGGAAATTTTCATAAGAACAAGCCCCAGTCTGAAAATCTAGAGAATACTAAGGAAAACAGTACAAATATTTAATGATCTAGTCCCATTAATGCACTCAAATTAATTCCCAGAATTACTGAGTACCTGCCAAGCCAACAGAGACCATGGGTACAACCCTTCCCTACTCATCATCCTTGTCCTCCCCATCCCATCAGCAAACGTTTACAAACCAATTTAAGCCTGCCACAGGACTTCCTGAGGCCTTAGATTCCCAATTCACTCTACACTCTGCTCACTCCTTTTCCCTTCCCCTCCCCTAAAGCTCTGCAGCTCTTAGCTTCTTTTCCTAATTACAGATTTCCCCTGAAGGAACAGTTGCCAGTGCTCAGCTACAGGAGAGTAAAGACACAGGAAACATAACAATCTCATTACTGAGTATTTACTACATTCCAGGCATGTGAGGGTCACGTGTTTCTTCTTGGTGATGAAGCATCATGCCATCACAGTGCATCTATTAACTCACTGCTGATCTGCCCTGACAATGTGCTTGCTCCGAGTGAGCAAGGATCCCAGCATCTTGCACAGCCCTTTGCACAAGGTGGAGAGTAATATTTTTTTTGGTGGAATTATCATATTTAGAATTTAAAATTTTTTTCCAGTGGAAAAATTACAGCAAGTTAGTTTTAAAACATCCAGGAAATTAAGATACTCTTTTAAGCCTAAGAAGATCTCCTAGTCATTTTGTAAACACAGTACTGGAATTCTAAAAGGATTCTCCTAGCCAAGTTTGCCTAGCACAGAAAAAAAGAACAAGAGGTTTTACAAGCTTTCTATCGCTCTCCCTTTTCTGTCTCTTTTCCATGACCTGAAACCACAACTGAAGAAACGAACGGAAGAGAAAACAAGTAGACTTAGTCTAGATCTAGTATTTGACTGTCTCATTCTGGCTGCTAACAAAAGGCTAGGTAGCTGTTCTGGCAAAAGATGGCTTAGAACCTAACATGAGTACACTAATAAGGTGTCAAGAAAATAAAGAGAAAATGTTAAAGCATATTCTGTGACATTATATTGCTTTCTTGAGTGTGTCAGTAATTCTACCACAATTACATGTCTGGCACAATGATGATTCATGATCAGCACATAAAGAGAGACCTAACTCAGCCTTGGCTGTCTGATATTACATGACCTCTCTCTGTATTGGTAAGAAAGAGAATTAATGCTGGGATTGAAATGCTTTGCTAAACTAAAGGAGACAATAAAGATGAACTGTTGTCATAAGGCAGAGTCAGGTATTTGTAGAAATGTATAGCATGGGGTCACATGCAGGTTTTTTTTGAAGTGTCTACAATAACGGGCATCTTCCTCACCCACTCCGTTCCACACTGCATCCATATTATAGCAAGCCTAAATTCCATCAGGAAGATAATTTCAAACCATGAGCTCTTAGATTCTACAAATGTGAACAGAGGTGCATTAAACCCATGAAAGAGAGTAAGAATATTAAAAAAAAAAAAAGAATTTTAATTACAAAAAACTCTAAGCATTGCAGCATATTTTTGTCTACCTTTCCCATTGCCTCCCTACACCTCAATATTGAAAGTAATAGAAAAATATATTAATGAGTAAGTTAATTGTCTACAATTGTTTGGATTGCTTCACAATATATGTGTATAATTCACAAGTCCACAAAGTTCCAGAAAAGTAGCACATACTGTACAAAGAAGAACCATCTGGGAACAAGTGCCTGACCTGTTTTGTTATCATCTCCCAAGTGTGTAATTCCTATAAATGACGTCATTTTCCTACACTGACAAGAAATTAGAAGACACATCAGTACCATCTAATCCAGAGACAACTGTCCTAATGGAATACTTACAAGAAAAAGGACCTAGTATCAGCCCCCAGGTATCCACGGTATGATCACTGGTATGATCTAAGATCACCCAGTGGGTGCCTGAAACTAAAGACAGCACTGAGGCTAAGCAGCAGCCAGTCCTCCACATTACCGTTCCACATCTGTTACTTGACTTGTAGTGATCCTTTTCTCATCATTATTCTCTAAACAATATGACTTAGCAATATTTACACTGGATTCGTTAATTAATAGTATAAGTAATCTGGGGAAATTTAAAGTACATAGCAGGATATGCATAAGAAATATGCCAATACTATGACACTTTATGTGAAGGACTTGGCTCAGGATTCTGTGGATTTTGGTGTCGTTTGTGGGGTACACTTCCCTACAATTGACTGCCCACAAACATTAAAGACCAACTGTACTTGGGGTAATAATGAATATTTCTGACTTTTTTTTACCCTTTACTTACACATATGTATCTATGACAAACTTTAATTTGTAGAATAGTACAGTGATAATAAAATAAATGATTAAGAATGTATTGTAATAAGTTATGTTAATGTAGTGTCTTAAAATACTCCTTTATGTTTTCATGTGTTTTACTTTACAGGAAGCACTTGTAACCTCAGGCCTTTGGGCGGGCTAAAACAGTATTTGAAGCTAGCCTGGTCTACAGTATGAGGCCATCCAAGAGAACTATGTTGCAGCTTTTTGTCTACAGATGTGAATTGCCAGCCCCACTGCTACTGAGATTTGCAGGACCTAATAAGTCAAATTAATAATTACTTGAAAGCAAACATATGGCAATACCACAACATTCGACTTAAAAAAAAAATCAAGAAACCCACTAACTGCCATTGCCAATGAATAGAGAGGTAGCATATCTAGTAGAATTCACAACCAGGTGCTCTGTTAAGATTCTGTATCTCTTTAATAGAACCATCTCTGTCTTTCTTTGACAACACGAAGTTGAATTTGGGAGTTTGTTTGGGAGAATTTGAAGTTTGTTTGGGAGACAGTCTTGTGAATTCCTTGGCTAGCCTGGAATTCACAAGCTTGCCTCTGCTCCCAAGAGGTAGGATTAAGAGCTTGTGCCACCATGCCCAGTAGAATCAAGATTTTTAAAGGAGATATAGGCCAGCTGTTTTGTCTCGTCTGTTCCTTTGTAATGAGACAAGTAGTATGGATAACACAGTAGTGATGTTGTATTGGATCACTTGGTTAGAATAGTATCTGCAAGTGTCTCTACTGTAAGGTACTCTTTCTTTCTGTATTAATAGGCAGTTTGTGAAGAAGCACTGTGAACTATATAATCTTATCCCTCATCAGACTCCCAAGTTATTCATTGAGTTGGTTCTCGTAGTATCAACTCACAGGATCATATTTTATACACTCTAAATCTGCTGCTACTGTTCTTTGTTTTGGTGTTAAACTGTTCCCAACTTAGAAATATAGACATGCTGGCTTCGATCCCCTGGACAGGACCCCATTAGTGTTGAGCATTTCCTTTCTTCTAGTCTGACATGTTTCAGGCTTATTTTGTACATTTTCCCTAGCTCTGGAATTAACATTTATCTAGGAAGCCCATACTTGCAACCTATTATTTCTACATAAATTTATTGAAAACCATATATGGCAGACATGAAAGCAGCATGGATCTCTGACCATAGGAAGCATAACTGACTGATAGCACAACTACTGTGTCCTAAAAGCCATCACTGTTTATTTTGTTTTGTTTTTAAAGCCCAGGTTATGTTTCCCATCAGCTGCTACTAGGCAATAACAGCCCAGCAGAGACACAGGGACCTCCAGTACTGAGAGATATGGGACACCTCCAACATTTAATTTGAACTTGAGAACTTCAGTTATAACAGAAGCTTAAGACTGGACAATTTACAAAGAAAAGACAGTTATTTGGCTCCCAGTCCTAGATGCTAAGAAGCCTAAGACTGTGGTGCTTGTGTCTGTCTAGGTACTTCATGCTGAAATCAGAACACCAAACAAACACTTTTAAAGAACCCATCCTGTTGAAAACCAATCTGTTCAAAGAAAACTATTAATCTAGTCACAAAGGCTCTGTCTTTATGATTCGATCACCTCTCATTAGGCCCTCTTTAGCAAAACTGTTGTGCTGGGAAACAGATTCCCAATAAGTAAAGTTAGAAAGATACATTCAAACCACAGCAGAGTCACTACTAGACTTGAAAAAACTCTCCTTACTGCTGTCCCACAGTTTGGATTCCCTTTATCTAACCCTCTTCCTTTTCCTCCCAGGAAGTGTTTGATCCTGGTCCCAAGCCTCTCACAGCTTCATTCCCATTCTCCTCCAGGAGAAATTCAAGTTTCTCGCAAGCCTGGTCCTTCTTGGCATCTGCTTCTTGGGGAAGCTTACCAAAACAACAGGATGTAACACAAGTACCTGCACAGCGTTCCTCCTTTCCACACTTTAACTCTCCTCATCCAAGTAAAAGGCGTGCTTACTTCATTTCCCTACAGGGTCCATATGCCTGACTAGAACCAAGCTGCATCACTGCTGTCACTTCCTCCTGAGTTGCTGTTAGGCACGAAAGCTTTGCCTCTGACGATATTCATACATGAATGTGTGCATCTGCCACAAACTCTGCCCTGTGCAAATTCTATAACCTCCTCCTGGGCCTTGATACTTCAAGTCCAGCTATTACCTGAGCAGAAGTCTCCTCTGAGTTCTATGTACCTTCAGATGAAATTGTTTCCATTTGTCTACAAACACCAACCAGACTAACTTTTCAGAGCTAAATTATGCAAAGTCTGTTTCTCAAGAATGTTCTTACTTCATGAGTTAACTGATTAGACATGACACATTTAGAAGTCCGGCTATCAACACAGTCAAAGCTCATGCATACGCAACAGGGAGACTACTTCTCTCACTCACATTGTGTGACTTCCATGATTTGGTGCCTAGAAGTAGAGCTAGCTAAAATACATAACATGATAAATAGTAGCTGGGCCAAACGGATACAGACCTTCAGAGCAGGCAGGGGAATAATAATAGCTCACACCTCTACAGGCTCACCCCCTCCACTCTCCATCTGCAAAGGATAACAGATAGCTCAGGGCTCCAGGCTCCCAGATTTTTATCAAGGTCTTTTGAGCTTAACATTTTTCCACTTAAGAACCATCTGCATTTTATCAGTCACTGAGGTGCCCAAGGAGATTACAAAAGGAGAATATTTTCCTTAAGGCAAACACATGTGGGCACATATTTAAAATAAAGCAAACCCACAAAGAAATGCTTTTGCAATGCATCTTAGTGAAACTTAAGGAAAGAACTGAATGGTAATTAAAAGATCAGTATTTTCAGCACAGTCACCTCATCTGTGGGAAGAAATGCATCTCAAGTATATGTATGCATTTACACACTCACCATACAACTTTACAATCATTTCAAGACTTGAAGGTCATATGCCATGGACAACATGTACTACATGTTTATATATCGTGAGACGTGAGGCATACAGCCTAGTCTCTGTCACCTACAATTCCCAAAGGCTACAACACTGTGACGCCGCTAATTCCTTTTTGTACACTGGCTGTACTTTTGCTTCAAGTTTGGGCATTCTTACAGCACTGGCCTAGGGACCCCAGAACTCCATTCAAGTGGCTGATCTCACTTCTTTCTCAGCAGCTGTTCAGACAAACGCTACAGTGGAGCCGATGTGCACCAGAATCTATAGAGCTTATGTCTGTCTTTGCAACTCAGTTGAGACAGTAAGAAAGCAAAGGTTCAATAAAGAAATTCAATGAAATACATAGGTCAGAAGATTCTTCAGAACACATGGAGGATGTGGGCTTTCTGTCCGTATCAGTTATTTTTCTTGAGGCCATAAGAAAATACTGGACAACACCTACTTCAAGCTGACAGTGTGAAGTTACATAGGCCTCTTGTGGTAGGGAAATCAGAGCAGCAGGAGGGTGAGGTAGCTGGTCACAACGCATCCCAGAATCATGAAGCAGAGAGAGCTGCTCTTCAGTTCGCTTTCTCCATCTTACTCAGCCCCAGGGTCTTGTGGGTCTTTCCAGCTGTCAAACCTTTCTAGAAATGTCCTCATAAACATGGCCAGAGATGTCCTTCCATGGCTATCCTAAGTCCCACAGGGTTTGTAATGAAGATTAATTTTGCTACTAGTCCAAATGCTTAATGGCTCACAGTTCCTCAAAGCAGGCTCCATAAAGATCTTCTGCTCAAACTAAGACCTCTAGCACTCATATTCTTAGAGGCAGGAACCCAGCACTTCAGGCTGGTGACAGACTTGGCTTCTCAGCTGAAAAAAAAAATGTGTCTATAAAGGGTAAGAACAAAAATTTGGCACAAGACAGACTGAGAGAGACAATGGGCAAGGAAGAAAAATCTGAGTATTTTCCAACCAGATCTCAAAAGAGGGGAAATCCCACAACGTGAAAGATAGCTAATAGGATCACCTTTCCACATTGCACATTTCCACAACAATGTCTTTGGTCTCCTAGTTTCTACTGGCTGAATGGGTCCCCAGCTTTACCCTTTCCCCACCAGACAACCAAACACTTCTTACGCAAACCAGCAGCATGTGCAGATAGAATATTTGCTTCTGAAGCATCAATAATTGGAAGCACTTGAGGTAATACGCATCTTTTATAGATTTCCTAAATTCTCTATCTCAGTCTTACCTACCTTTTACAAAACTTCCCCTTAAACTTACCTGGTTCTAAAACTGATTCAATTTGATTTTTAAACCTTTTCTATTTAATAAGTATTATCAAGACAGTCAGAGATATCTTGGCAGTGCTAGGTGACTCTCTCAGCATTGACAATACAGACTGAAAACAAAAGAGAAGATTCAAATGCTTCAGTGTCCCTCGTCAGCTTTAGTAATGAGGTCAGGTGATGTAGAAGGGAAATCATAAACTATTAAGGGCAGAGTTAAGGTTCAAGGAGGCCTGTGGCAAAGCATCCACACTGGAGGTTCTTGACAACTCACCAGTAAAGAGCCTGATCTCAAACACCTCAATGCATGAACAGGCCAGTGTGATAATAGAACTCCTGGGCCCAGTTGTCAGGCTTATAACCACAGCACTTGGAGGCCAAGGCGATTCTAAGTTTGAGGCCAGTAGGGACTATAAAGCAATAGCTTGTCTTCACTGCCAAGGGCTATAAAAGTATATATACATTGTAACCTAGAAATTCAAATGCCATTATCATGGCCAGGTGTGTGATGCATACCTGTAATACAGCACTCAGGAGACAGTGGCAGAAAGAGACCAACATGCTCCAGGCCAGGAAGAGCTACACTTTGAAAGCCCATCTCAAGAAAGGAGGGGGAACCGGGGGGTGGGGGGGAACCAATAAACTGTTGTATATTGTTAAAGAAACAAACAAAACAAAAAGAAGTAAACCAATCAACAAAGAAAAAAGGAA
Source organism: Rhabdomys pumilio (assembly GCA_030674055.1). NCBI lineage: Eukaryota > Metazoa > Chordata > Mammalia > Rodentia > Muridae > Rhabdomys > Rhabdomys pumilio. Next base: position 35,710,103 of record JANHMN010000016.1, on the reverse strand, counting down.
AACTCCTAGGAGGAATGATTATGTGTGTTACTATGAAAAATCACTTTTCCTAGGGGTGGGAGTGGGTAGATATAGTGTACTTGCAAACCAGCAAAACATTTGGGAAAGCTAGAACAATGAAGCTTGAATGTAGCTGTAATAAAATACCCACCTTCAAATAGCTAAGTATTTTCTCTGCTCTATAACCATCACAGCAACAGGAAAAGATCACAGGAAGAGAAAGAGCACCATTAAGAGTTCAGAATCATGAAGACTCAGTCTGACTTTAGGAATGCAACAGTCAGAAACCAAAGGCTACCCATCAACAGGACTGCTGGACACTTTGTGAATGAAGGTAGAAAGTGGAGGATGGAAAAGAAGAGGAAAAGACATGAACCACTGACCTGGTATGGCACAGCCACTGAAATGTCATTAATAATCACTTAATAATGATTACACTTAAAAACTAGGCTTACATTTGAGTCCTAATCAATGCCCCCCAGCCTCAGAGGCCATGCTCCACTGAACTCCAACAGCACTCTTCAGACTGGGGTGAAAAAAAGTAAAATCAAAGAGATCTCGGTTCCTGGCTTTTAAACACAGAGTAATGAGATGTTCCTTCACATTCACCTGCCAAATAGCTAACTTCTATGCCAACAGGCATCTCTGAACCACATAGATACCTGTTCTACTCATGTTCTACTACCGCAGCCATTGATCTCCTGAAAGAACAACTCAAGAGGGAAAGCAAGACTAATAAACTATGGCTGGGAGCTGTAGAATGAAACCCCTAAGCCACCTCATAGATCTGGCTAGTAGAGGGTATAGTTCTGAAAATATGGTTCAAAATGCTTTAGCAGAAGAGGGAAGGAAGCACAATATCAGACAGGTCTGCTCAGTAAACAGACAATTTTATTCTGCCCCAGGATTTCTGCAGGATTTCACCACTTCTTATTTGATAGTCTCATGTATTCAGCAATATTATGGTTATTGCTTTATGAGACAAGTATAACTAGCATTCTGCTCATTATGCCAGTTCCCTTCCAAATACCAGGGCACTTCCAAGGCGACAGACAATACCTGGGGAGGTGAAGCTACTGAGGAAGGAGGAGCATATTAAATACACAGCAGTAACGCATCTTAAACAGCTAGCATTCGCCCCCAATCTCCAACTATCCCAGTCAAGCAAAACAAAACAAAGGAATAACAAAGCATGGGCTTGTTTGAATCTTCTTCCATGACAGAGAATATGATAGTGACCACCAAAAGTTATGCTATGGAAGAAATGGCTTCTCTCTGAAGACCAGTAGGTGCCTCATAAATAACAAAAGCAAAATATACTATTCGTAGCCTTTTAAAATTACTATGTGTCCATATGTGTTCCTGTGTGGTGGAGGTCTGCACAGGTCAGAGGTCTCAGATCTCCTTGGAGCTAGATTATAGGTGTTTGTGAGCCTCTTGAAGTAGACAGTGGAAACAGAACTGGGGATCCTCTGGAAGAGTAGTAAAAGCTCTTAATGGCTGAGCCATCTCACTAACCCCTAGATCTAGATTAAAAAAAAAAAAAAAGTAACTGGTCTAACAAACACGTGCTTCCAACCCAGCCAAATCAGTCTACTCACAGCTAAATATGCCATGCATTCACATTTCCAACTATTTGCAGGACATGTGAATTTGTCTGATTCATCCTCACAGAAAACTCAGCATTTCAAAAATAAAATGCAGTTTCCTAGATTAAAAATTTTGCTGAATTGTACCAATCACCTCCTCCGTCCTGCAGTCCCACAGGCCTGCCATTGCTGATTGCAGAAGAACATCCCGGCAGGACTCAAACCTCCATGCTTTCTTTCTCTCAAGAATGCTTGCTTGCTTTCTTCTCCCTCTTCACTCCTGCCGAGTCCTCCACTGCCTCTTCAATGGTCTTTACAGCATCCCCTACCTGTTTTTCTTGCAGTGCTTACCAATCCTTAACACTGTCAGCTCAATCATTTCAAAACACTTAGATGACAGTAGTCCTCATTCTCCAGCTCACCAGCACCAGAACCACCAGCACAGGACGCATGCTTGGAAGGTTTCAATATAGAGACAAATGTGAACTTCCTATGTCTGAAATGATGTTGGGAAGGGGGAAATAAGGAGAGGAACAGAGAAGAGACAGAAAAGAAGAGAGGATAAGGGGTTAGGGGAGGCTAGGAAGACTGATCTTTATTGAATCCTTTTCTAAATACTTTAAAATTGTTATCTCCTTTGATCAACACTTGAAACTTACGGCACCTCTGATGAGCAACAGAGTCATGGTATACCCAAAAGGCTGCGAGGAGAAAGGCAGTGTTTTAGTATAACAGAGACTCTGCCTCATCCAACAGCTAATCTATCAATGTCTGATGGCAAAGCTTACTTACAGTCACTGAAAGATTGTTGTAGCTGTGGCAGACATCTGTGGGGGCTACTAAAGGACTGTCACTTTAACAACAGTATCTTACCTAATCTTTCTATCAATACAGAGGCAGATGTGCCTTTTGTTTCCCCAAGAGTAAATCCCTTCAGATTTGCAGCATGATATCCTACTGTAAGTGGCAGAGCTGCAGCCAGAAGCCAAGTTTTCCCGTTCTAAATCTAGTGTCCTTCTCACTAAGCAGTGCCACATGACAAGCAAGAGAGTATTACTGTAGTCCAGCCTTGGAGACCTCTCTAGCCCTTCCTCAGGAAGCCCCTTCCAGCTTTACTGTGCTCACCCATGCAGTTCACTTCTTGGCTGCTATGGGACCTGGCACCCAGCCACTGTGCTCTGTGGTGGGACACACAATCAGCAGGTTTCTGTTGCTGCTATACATTATTGTCTTCCTTTCTGTATGTATCTTGTCATGCACCCAGACTGTATTCCCTCCTGGACTATGAAGAGTCACACACTTAGTAGGCACTCAATAAATATTTATTGGCTAACAGATTGATTTCACTCACTGAGTTCCCAGGGGGTTCTGTGGGCTGTCAGATAAAAACAAAGTAATAACTGACTGAGTCATAGAATTTTTGAGCAAAAAGAATCCACAGAAATGAACTAATCCAAATGCTTCCATATAGAGATGAAGACAGATCCAGAGATAAATCGTAAGCAAGCTCTTTAAGGGAAAACAGAGACAGACACAATCACAATAGGCACCTAAGAGCCTTCAAACCTCAGACCATTTCCCTTTATTATACCGCTGTCTTTTAAAAATTCTATAAAACGGGAATAAATATAATGTGGTCATGAATTATCTAAGATGTCTTTAATGCATTAAAAACATATCAGCACATCAAAATAATCTATTCATATTAGATTATAAGTTTGACCACTCTAATACTAATAAGCTTGTTAAAAAACACATTAGACATTTAATTAAACAGTGCCAACTGGAGACTCAGTGGAGCTATTTGAGAAATGAATAATTTGAAAATGACCAGTGTCTTCTCTTTCCCCTCAATATATATTCCAACACAAAGTAGAACCATTCACTGGAAAGAGAGCAACGTCTTCTTCATCTCATTCTCTGCCCTTCTATCCTTTGAGAAATAGTATTTCAAAATACATCACCTTGTTGACTCTGGGAGTGCACCTTATTGATAGAGCACATACATGCTCAGAGGCATAAGAAGTTGGGGTTGCCTTAAAGAAAAGGAAGAAAAAAACCGGAGTGTGATGAGTGTGGACTTAAGGATGAGGGGAAAACGAACACTTTTGCCTTCGCTCACATAGTGAGCATGGAGACTCCCCCGGGGCTCATCAGTCTCACCCCAGGCTCACCCTTTTGCTGACTACCACCCCACTCTTGACAAGTCACTAAACTAAGGAGATTCTGACTACTTGTGTACAATATGGCAGAGAAATGTGTGCCTGAAAGCTACCAAATGCCATCTTCCTTACACACAGCTCATGCCATAGTCCTAATAGGATGCAGCAAAGCTCCACGTCACGTGTACATCATCAGTGCACACCCTTGCTCTCATCCCTGGCAGATAAGTAATTCTGACATCGGCAGGTTGACGGGACAGTTAGAATTTTACAATGGTATCTTACTCTTGCAGCAGCATCCAGTGAAGTTGGTAATGGTGTTTAGGCCAGACTACTTCTAATTAAAGCAACCATAATTAACGCTCTCTGCGTCTCTGCATTGTGATGTTCCCATCCACTTAGATCCATCTTTCCATAATTCTCTCATACCAGTGACTCCCTTAGTAGAACAGTCAGATGTTCTTTGCATCCAGAATCATCTTAATAGATTTAACAAACTCTGACATCAGAAAGACTTATTCATAAGAGTTTAAAACAAAAGATCTTCCCAAGTGGGTGGCAAAAACCATGATCCCAGATACTTGCCACTTAAGGGGCTGATTCAGAAAGATGACAAGCAACGGGTCCACTTAGCTACAGAGTGAGTAGTGTTTGCTTAGTGTTTGAGACCTCACGACTAAGCTTTAGTGCAGCAGCTCTCAACCCCTTTGGAGGGAGAGGTGTGTGTGTCACATAAGACCACTTGAAAACACACATTATGATTCGTAATAGTAGCAAAATTACCATTATGGAGTAGCAATGAAAATAATTTTATGGTTGGAGGTCAGTACATCATAAGAAACTATATTAAAGGATCATAGCATTAGGAAGGCTCAGAACCACTGCCTTAGTAAAACTAACCAAGTAACTAAGTAGCATGGTACTCGGACCACACTTTCCTTTAAGATGTTAAAGGCAAGTGACATCTGCAAGGTTCAGGAGTGCTGTGTCTGCTCCAATAACCCCCAATTCCTGCTGCAGTGGTATGGTAGCTGGACAGCACTTAATCTTTAGCCTTCTTGGAGCAGAAGGAGGGATCTGCTGTTCTGTTGCCTCAGTACTCCTCATGGTGAGCTCTCCATCTAAATGTGAAATGCTATGCGGGTTCTCAACCAGCCCGAAACCCAATAGCTCCAGCCACTGCTGAGGAAAAGCAAACGGAAAACAACAAGAAAGGAAGACAGCTCTGAGACACAGTCGAAGGTAAACACTGTGAGTGCAGTGCAGCCACATCCATGAGCACCGTATTACGTGTTCACGGAAGGGGAGTATTTTACGGGTAAAAAGAAAGCCTGCTATGTTTAGGTAGCAGGTCAATTACAGGAGTCTATAAGAAGGAACGAGTAAGGCAAATGTGAAGGTCTGTTGCTGGTACGTTTATAAACACAACTTAAGCCGCAACTACACTCACTCTGAATACATGAACAAATCGCAGGCCGCATACTCCTTACCAGTTAAACAGCTCCATAGCTGTGGGCACTGAAAAGATATTGGATGGCAGCTTTGCTTGCTTCACTTTTTTCTAAAGTTGCAAAAAACCAACTTTCTTAAAGACATTTTACAGTGTGGCAGACTGCTTTTAAAGGGCAGTCTCATACAGACACTCGAAGAGAGAACACACAAACAGTTGCATATGGTGAGACAGAAAGTTCAGGAATAAGAGTGGTCTATCATCCTGATAAAAGAGAAGCCACACAGCGGGGACACTTGTCCTTCACAGAAAGCCTGGTTAGCCCCTCTACCTCTCACCTTCTTGGGCCTCTGAGGTCATCAGTGAAGCAGGGAAGATCTGGGGGCTCTTACACCCATTTACTCTGGGTCTGTGTGTTTAAGCTGGTGCCAGTCTCCACACCCCTAAGATGAGAAAGTCTATAAAACATGTTCTAGATCACATATTGTTGAGTTTTTTTTCAACATGAAGTAGGATTTACTGATCAACAGTCATGGAATACCTTCAATACACATTGTCCAGCTAGCCATCTTATAAGAGGTAGTAATAACATTCAAGGATAACCAGACAGCATCATGTCAGTGGATACTTAACATAACCTAGGTTGCAGAATAGTGTGGAAGTACTAAAAAATTTATTTTAGGCCTCCCATTAGAGGCTCTGTTGGCCCTATCTGCTGTGCACACAGTGCTGGTAAAAGACGGGAGGTTAGACTGTTGAGCACAGCCATGAGAAAGCAATGATCCCACCCCCACGTTTTAGTATGGACTGCTTGCTAAGATACGCTATATAACCCAAACACCCTGTGGCACAATAAAGAGGAGAGAAAATGTGCATGTGAGAAGGGGATAATATAGTATCTCTCACTAGGGAAACAGATACTCAGACTTCAGGATTCCTTTTGGGCTAGCTCAGTTTTATCTCGGCTAAGGGCCTTTTTCAATCTGCATTGAACCAGCTCATTAGAAATAATGTGATCAAGGAATGAATTCAAAAAGGAGAGCTGACTTAAACAGAACTGAGATTCTGTTCAGTTGTCCCTAGTTCATGTACCGGCTCTGTGTACTATGTCAACTATGATGCTTACTCATATCTCAGCACAGAGGATGCTAAAAATCACATTCACACAGAGTAGCAGTGTGATCTATTACTTTATATTGAAAACTTTATGTAGCAGCAATATGCAATGCTTCTTAAGTGATGACTATGAGCCCGCTAATACACTAAGGACCACAGGAGAGACTACAAGCAAGACAAATTCAACCCAGCCAGGAAAAATCAGTTTCCTGCTAAACAGATCTAGGCACTTCAACTGCTGTCCTTTTATTTGGCTAAATTGAAATGAAGACAGACAGACACAGATAGACAGACAGACAGACAGACAGACAGACAGACACACACACACACACACACACACACACACACAACTGAGTGACAATCTGGACTAGAATTTTGGTCCCAGATCATAAAATTATACACACAGATCAGAAAAGTCGAACAGAAATAAATACTAATGCCAGCCATGACTTAGACAGATTTCAAGCGCATTATCTTAAGTGAAAAGGCCTACTTTAGAAGATGATATCTAATGTATGATTTCATTTACATAAGGATATTAACGGTATGAAGATAAAAAACAAAATTAGAGTTAGGAAGGATGGGAGGAAAAAGGACACAAGGGGCACCATAGGAAGATCTTTACGATGACTGGTCGTTTTCTCCTCTGACTTGATTGTATGATAAACGGCACCAAAACATAAAAGTATATAGATATCAATGTCCAATTCCTACTTTTAATACTATATGAGATAGAGGCACTAGCAGAAAATGAATGAAGGGAACATGGAATATACAGCTACTGTTCTCAATGCTTTTTGAAATCCATCTGTAATTACTTCAAAATCAGGTTTTTAAAATACAAATAGAATTTGAACTTTAAAAAAAAAAATAGAAGAAAAGCACTGGAAGTCAAAAGTCTATTCGAGTCACTTTAATGATGCATAAAATTTCCATTTCCTGCTATCTTCCATCCCTACCTCAGCAATATGATCTTTCTCCACCCCAACTTTGCATTCCAACTCCAGCTACAAATCTGTGTTTGCTGTCCAGGTCTCCATGCACCCCAACGGGTGTTCAGTTTGCCTTCTTAATAATTCCTGTGTCCTCAGTGGTCCAGTCTTGTCACTGAGTTGTCTCTGGATGGCCTATAGAAAACTTTTCCTTCCCAATTCTGTCACACCTCTTTTAGCCTTTGTTAGCTTTATTTTTCTCTACAGTACTTTTTAGTACCAATGTGTTTTCATTATTTCTTTACATGCTTTCCCACTGGAAATAATGTCAACTTAAAAAAAAAAAAAAAAAAAAAAAAAACATGTCTCTGAATCGCATTCACTGCTTTATTTCCAGTGCCAAGAGATAAGCCTGGCAACATAATGTACTAAATAATCTACTGAATGAAAAAAGAAAAAAAACAAAATTAAAACAAAACTAAAAAACAGAACTGAATTGATGATTTTGTCATATGCTTGTGGTACATAAGAAAACGGTACATGCTGGCGATGACATTAGGAATAGAAATTTCACATTTCAGTTCTGGCTTTAATTAGAGAAACCCACAAAAAGGTGCTTACCTTTTCAGTCATATTCTGCTACTGTATTATACCAAGGAGACTAACCTGAAGCACCTCTAGGGTCCCAGACAAGACTAAAGTGAAATCATGCCACAAATGGCAAAGCCTGCCCTCATTTCAAGTATAACATAGCTGACTCTAGGAATAATGAGATAAGCCATGGGGAACCATGGAAAGTACCTGAGCATATATTAACTCAAAAGACACTACAGAGCAAAATATGCATTACATAATCAGAAAAGGGAGATACTTGTGATTGAGTGTTTTAAGGGCTATGAGCCTTATCACAGGTAAGCACGGGGTGCTGGGCATGTGTAGGAAATGACCAGTTGTGGGTTTTGTTTGCCATGGTGCCCAGGCAATTTTTTTTTCTTAGCACTGAGCTGAGTGATGAGCAAGTACCAGGTAGGTGGAATGTAGACTCCAGACAGACAGCGTACCAGCTTAAAAATAGTGAGTCTCTGTCTGTTTTGTTTGCTTGCCCAGAAATGATGGATGAGAACAGGGAAATGATAAATATAAACATAAAGATAGGCAAGGGTCAGATCACGGATTTGTATAATCCCAAGGGCAATGGAATGATGAATGAAGACACTGAAGTAGGAAGATAACAATCAGATTTGTTTTAAAAAGAAAATTACAACAGTTAAGAGAAAATGGATCAAATAGAACAAAACTAGAAACCAAAGGCTACCATACACTGCTATGTTGTTTAATACAGATGGGGACAAGGAATAGACAGTGTGACTGGAGCTCACCAGGTAGCAATCAGACATAGGAAGGAAGCACAGAGGAGCATGTGGAGTGTGCCTGGGCTGCACCGTCTGGGAATGATGGACCTCAATACGGGAAGATGAAGAGGACACGTCAATCCGTGACTGAATGGTGGTACCATGAGTAGGAATGGAGTCATCTGAGGAAGGGAAGGACTCTAGAAGCTTACTTGTAACTATACTGCTTCAGCACCTAAAGGATGCAGCAGCCAAGTATGTGAGTAGGAAGTAGTATAAGAGGACTCATGTATGTAACTCATGTTAACATGTATGATGGAATCTGCAACATCTACAGGAAACTGAGACAGGATGAAGATTACAGAGATGGGGCTGAGGTAAGAAGAGGAATGAGAAAGGTCTAGAATAAATGGCTGTTTAGGAGTACTCACCACTCTGTTTGAGAAGGGGACATCAAAGCTGCAGAAACAACTCCAGGAAAGTGGCCTACTGAAGACAAGAGACAAGTATTCCTTTCTTTCTTTCTTTCTTTTTTTTCTTTTTCAAAGAAAAATAGAGATGGCAGGAGGTCAAAATAAAAGTAAGAATTGAGAGATCCTTGAGGGAAGAACTGCTGAATGATGCCAAGTGTCAACCAAAGGAGCAAAGGGACACAAGAGACACATTTCTTTAATTCTTTTAATGGAAGTAGCCATTCAGTAGTAAGGAAAGAGACTAAAAGTAGAGAGAGGCCAGCCTGAGATACACAAAGAGCCTGCTTTAGCAAGACACACAATCAAATGGACATATAAAATGGGATTGCTAATGGTGCCAAGTTCTGGAAAAGACTAGATTCTAGGACTGCAAATGGTAGAAAACAGAGCAGAAAGGAAGAGTACAAAATCTGAGTGGTAGAAAAGTGGAGATAAGAAAATTAGCATAAAGAAGTCATGTTAGGGCAGAGAAAGCAGGATGCTCCAGACATGCTGTCAGTCTGTATTTTCTCCAAAAAATAGGAGATGACACTCTGACAGTAAAGGAAGACGGTAGGAGGCTTAACTGGAATTACTATGAAAGCCTTGATAATAGTCATGAAAACAACAATTATGGAAAATTAACCTAGCAGCATTATATAGTCAGAACTAGGAAAGGACAAGGCTTATGGCTCCAAGGATATAACTAGAAGACTATGTGTTCATTTCAAATGTGCAGAATAGAGTAGTGACAGAAAGAAACTAGTAACATAATACTTAATTACAGAAATAAGTAACCCTCCTACTTAGAAGTTTGTATCTTCATAACAAAAACTGTTTTCTTTTTTTTGTTGTTGTTGTTGTTGTTTTGTTTTTTTTCGAGACAGGGTTTCTCTGTGTACTCCTGGCTGTCCTGATACTCACTCTGTAGACCAGGCTGGCCTCGAACTCAGAAATCCGCCTGCCTCTGCCTCCCAAGTGCTGGGATTAAAGGCGTGCACCACCACTGCCCGGCCAAAAATTGTTTTCTATAAGACCCTGCTGATCAAAATAGCAAGATCAGATTGTTCCTGAATGGAGCCAAACATACAAATGGGCAAACTCATAGCTTTTAGAATTCCCTATCTAAAATATTCTAACTCAATTTATCAGTCTAAACTGTTCATAACTCAACCTACCAATCGAATAATTTGGAAAGAATTTGCCTAGATAAAGCATCCCTGGAACTATTTCCTGTACAAGCAAGCAGTCATCAGTTGGTTCTGCCTGCTGCCCATTCAGCCAGAGAACACGTCAGAAATTGCCCTTTGCTACCTGCTCATCTTCTTTCCAAGTTCAACACACCCCTGACTGACAGAGAGAGGAAAAGAATCATTTGGGAGGAAAAGACAGTAACAATGAAGATTATCAGCCTGTTAGCCTTGAAATAAGAGCAGTACACACAAATGGAAATAAAATGCAGGTGTGTTAGGCTGAGCAAAGAGAAACAGGAAGCAGATGATCGCCAGCACACAAGAGGATAAGTGGAACTCTGACTAACCGAAAGACACTAGGGAAACAATTTGTAGGGAAAATCAGTAGGATCAGGACTGCTCCCTTGAAGAATGTAAAGCCAAATAATTTAACATTATTATTATTATTTTTAAAAATCTTGAATTAAAGGTACAGGAAATATATCCAGCTCCAGCTTCTCATTTTATCTCTGAAATTCATTTCTCAAGATTGACAACAATGTTTTTGGTATCAGTTTGGCATCTTTCTTTGAAAGAAACTCTACAGAATAGTTTGACCCTCATTTACCTAAACACTTCCAGTATGGGCCCATCTCAAGTTCCTTACTTATAGAAAGGAAGAAAAATGCCCTAAAACGTAGAAAGCCAGGGCCAAGACATGTGGACAAGTGAGAAATCCAAGAAATCAAGCTTAGCACATGCATGCAGTCACAGTGGTGTGTCTCACCACTGTCTGACCACTGGTCTGGCAAAAACTCATTTCCTATACATTGAACACTGGTGGGAAGATGACTGTTCTCTATCATATTTTCCAAAATTATCACAACAGATTGCTTAATCCCTCTCATTTAATAAATACACATGGTTGTCCACCCACACCTCATCAAAATTGGTCTTCCTACTGTGCTGGTGATGGATCTGGTCTGGGATTGACTCCTCCGTACCTTTCAGAAGAATCAAGTACTTTTCTAATGACAATTTTTCTAATGTGTCTAACACAGGACTGGGCATAAAGCTGTTATTCCAGATGCATCTAAACTGAACATGCTAAAAATAAAGAAGAAATGTTCTCTACCAGACCAGCAAAACTTACTGGACAGGGAGGTATGGGATCCTACCAAACTCCCAACAGTATTCAACAAAGGTAAAAGCAGGGCACTGCTGAATTAATTTTTAAGAGAAACAAACAGGAGAAAGGTCTTAAAAGGGATAAGGAAAAACAACTGAGCAGCAGCAGCAGAGCATTGGGACTCTGAGGGGGAAGACGTCATGTTTATAGTGTTCTGCATAGACAGTACCAGGTGGTATTAACAAAGAATAAAGAAATGAATACCCAGAGAAACACAGACATTCTGGTGGGAACACAGAACCAGGAGAACATATTCAGTAGGAGAGGGCGGGTGTTGTGGTGGCCAGCCTGGGTATGGTTCAAATCAACCTCTCCCTTACAAGCTGAGCTTCTGGTAGGGTCATATAAAATATACTTGCATGAAGAGCAGTTCTAGCTTAAAAAAAAAAAAAAAAAAAACAAATCTGGGTGAAGTTTCTTGTTCATCCTAAAATATTTCTTTATAAAATTCATTAGACTATGAGTAAATTTTTATTTAACCCATTGCATTCAGTTTTATTCATGTAAATGCCTGTATCTGTGATAGAAGAATACATATCACTGTCAGAGACAGTTTTCTTTCAGTTTCTCTATCTACAAAATATTGTATAGGGATATGGTCACATCTCCATAAGTAAGTCCCCGAACAGTGGCTCTATAATCATAGCCATGTCCGCTGGTTTGTGTGCTGACAGGCAGAGTCGACTAGGTGCACTAGAGACCATATGGCTCTCAAAGCAGAAAATGCTTACCATTTGCTCCTTTATGGATCAATCTTATAGCACTTCTCTTTAAATCGACTGTTAAGGAGTTACTTCCATAACATCAGCCTCACACTTAGGAGGTCTTAAGAATTTAAGAATGACTGTTATACTGAGTTGGGGAAGAACATGCTTCAAGTGACTTCACATAGCACCTCTTAGGCTGTGTCAGGCTAATTCATGTATTCAAAGCAACTGAAGAAGTGCTCTGAAATACAGCAACCTCTGTGAACACTTTCAGGATGAAGGTGACTTCTTTTCTCCTGGAATACTTTTCTGAGGAGGAGGGAAGAACCCAGCAGTTATTCACAGTATTAACATTTTGGCCAAAGATACCATGGTAAATAAGTCTGTACCTCTTTTCCAAAGAACACTCACAGTGCTTCCATTAGGAGGAAAGAGAGCAGCTAACACTGTCATCTCTGCTTTTAGCAGCAGCAGGAGATCCAGAGAGAAGCTGTGTGGAACACAGAACTTGCTGTGCAATGTTACCTCCTGAAGTTTCTATGAGGGAAAAATGAATGACTATATTTAGAGCCTGCCCAGCACACGGGAAGCTGGGGAGGTGCTGGAGATAACTATTGTTGCTGTTAATTTTCATTAGTACTAACACTGTCTTGCTTGTGTTGCTCCTGCTGCTGGACTTCTGTCTCCTGTTTGTGGGTGGGCAGGGGTGTGAGGCAGAGGTGGGCAACAGACACAAAATGGACAGTCTTGGAAGTGGCTACCAACTGTAAAATTCTATAAACTAGAAGAAAAAAATTCAAAGACCAACATCATGGTACGTGTTCTCAGAGAAGGCACCTTTCAGAGAGTAGATGAAGAGGCAAGCCCTGACTTCACAAGGCCAGAGAACTGTCTAGGAGATGAAGCTGTCAGAACAGATTCTCTCGGAAGAGGTCACCCTGAGCTGATAGAGATATCATGGTCACCTCTTAGCAGCAGAGCACGGCCTGGGAGCACACCCATCCATCCGCAGCACAGTCAATCACACACGCCACTGCAGAGGCAAGATTCATGGCTCCAGCAACAGTCCAGTGTTATCCAATATGCATGAAACCAAAGTTTTCATCATTTCCAGTGGTCAAAGGCCAGTGAGTGTTAAATCCCAGAATACCAGGATTAATGAAGGAGTCATTAAAGAGCCAGCATTAAATCACTTCTGTAGCCAATGCTCAGAGTGATGTCCGTAATACATTACAAGGCTGATTAAAAAGAAACAAGTTTCAATTTAGAAATGAATTACCTGATCTTCTTAAAACAGGCTGGATGGCTATCACAGCAATTTTGTTATTATAGAAGGAAGAGACAGTGGGCAAAAAGCTATGTCAGTAATGGGGCATCATCATCCAAATCACTGGGCAAATAACTTCCAAGAAACATATTAACAGTGTCATAAGAGTTCTAGAAAATTGTCCAAATTTTACTACTGCCTATGACTTTCCTCACAGAAAAGTGATTTTGAAATTTGGGGGCTGAGGGTCGCTAATACTTTATGCCCAGGAAACATAGGTTTAGGTTCAATACGTTTTAGAACAACGAGAATTGGTTAAAGATCTGTAATCCCTGCTTTTTTAGCAGACTCTATAATGAAGCCATTCTTTACTGTAGGCTTCCTAAGTCACTATGGAGAGAGAGAGAGAAACAGAACTTCCTACCTAGTGAATAAAACCAAAGAAAGCTATAAGCTCTGCTAGGAGAGAGGGTAATAACGTGCTGACCCTCACAAACTATCTTTGAATCCACAATGAACACCAAATGGTATGCATTATCTGTCTATACATTCAAGTTACCAAATTTCTCCATGGGGGGGTAGGGGAGATCACACACCCACAGAATTGTACCTACAGTGTTAGGTTCCACTTTACAAAGAGCTTTTTATTCTCTCCAGGTAAGGTATTGAAAATACTGTTAATTCAAAGGAGCCAGACAAAATTTGAGAATACATTTAGCCCTCTGTATATATGGCTCCCATACCTATATAGTCAATCAACTACACCTCAAAACTATTCAGGGGAAAAGCAAGAATCATGACTACAGTGTATACACAGACTTCATTCCCTGCCATTATGCTCTTAACAACGAAATATAACAGCTACTACAAGGTGTTTGTTGTGTCAGGTATTATACAGAGTCCAGAGAAGATCGAGTACATGGGATGACAGGTCCAGGTCATACATAAACGCTGACTGTGTATGGATCTGGATGTCCACGGGGACCCTGCAATCGGTCCTTTGTGGATACTGAGGAACAACTGTGCTATGCTTAACAATCCTCTCTACCGACAGTTAAGAATGAGATTACATCTCTCCTTGAAAAGATACCTTGAAGGGCTCTCTAAGGCCAAGTGATCTAATTCTAAAATCTTGTGTTATATAACCATAAATGGGGCTCAAAATATTTAACATTATTGCCCTGAATAGTTTGTCCTATCCTGTTCTGGGTATGCTGGTTGGATGAAAGACCTTTTCACAAATACAAAGGCATGACAGAAAGCAGCCGGGGTTATAAATCAGGTTGTATCTAGAAGGGCATACACACATAAAATAGTAAATCTACTCCAGGATATTAGTTTGGATTGAAAGCTGCCAAATAATCATGCTTTAGTCATCAAAACACACGTTATTAATTTCAGACACACCAGTCTATCCCCAAATAGAACACAATAAACTATTCTTCATGGCTGTTTTACTGTCTGCTTCAAATGGAGTAAAGCCCACAAATGCTATTTACTGAACTAATACACGAATAAATGACACTTGAATTATAATTGGGGGACGCTAATTATCAACAGTGACAACAAATGAGGCTAAGAACAATAACTACAAGCTGAGAGTTTCTGTTGAGGAGGAAATTTTACAATACCATATTCATCTCCTGCCATCCAAAATAAATAAATAAATCTGAATTTGATGACCAGTCTAAAATAGGCTTAAAAGAAACTTTACAGATCCAAGCAAACTCACTACACTCCTGTGGCAACACTCTACTGCTCTGTCAGGGAAGCACCTTAACTAGGGCCATGTTGGAGCTAATGACAAAAAGATTATGGAAGTGATTTGTACAAACTGCCAGGAGGACAAGGCATGGTGACCTGTGACTTTAATCCTAGGGCTCCAGAGGCAGAGGCAGGCAGATAGATTCCAGCCCAGCCAGTGAATGAAATCCATCCTCAAAGCAACCCAAACCAAATCAGAAATTCCCTGGGAGATAAGTAACTGCTTGGGAAAGCCTGAGTGTGCTCATGAAGGGCAGGGACCCTGGGCAGACTTGTAAATCCAATGTACCAGGTAGGACAGTCACGTTATGGTTACCAGATGGGATAAGACTATTGTCAAAAATGAAAAATAAAAAACATTAAAAAAATTATGGCAAGATGCTAAAACCAACTGGAAATTTGCTTCCCAGTTGCTGCTTCTCTCACCTCCAATGCAGCAAAAGTGAGCATCTCCTCTGTCAGTCTTAGGTGGCCCAGAAGAAGTACAAGAAGAAAGCAGAGCACCAACAGTTTCATGATACTTCTTCCTAGAAGGGCTAGATACTTGGGAAAAAGAGGGTAAACAAAACTGTCTCTGAGCTGGAGACAGAGTGTGAACTAACCACAGCAGCTTAGCCCCTATACTGATCTACAATCTTGTACTTTCTAAACACAGTGGAAATAGGAGAAATTAACAGATCCATAAAAGGCTGTGCTTAAACACAGGAAGTGATGGAACGAACATCTGTAAGGGTTTCCATTCACCTTGCTGCCTACAACTGTCCTGGGGCCTGATCTGTGAGCACAAGAAAATGCTGGTTTGGGGGCCTTCTGTTTTATCTGCAGGCTTCCTCTGTCATTGAAATTACCAAGTAAGACTTAATGACAGCTCTGCAGCAGAGCTAAAAAGCAAGAACCCATAGGCATAAAATCACTGTTTCTAAAACTCCAAGCCTTAGTACTTATTTTTAATTGGGGGCATGATAGTCTATTGTTTTTTCCAAGTGTCTCATGGGATTCTAAATAAGTTTTGTGAAAAACAGTAGTCAGAATCTTTTTAAAAAATATTCTCAACTTCTAAAGAAATGAAAGGCCATGAACGACTGAGCATAATTTAAGCCCCTCCCCAAAGAATCATAAAGTTGCCGGTAGACCAGATCTTCTGTAGGGAACAGACCAAATGCCATTAATTTTTTCAGAAATAGCAATGCACTCTGGATGCAGGTTGCAAGGAAGCAGGGAACAGTTGTGGTAGCAACCAGGGAGAAGATCCCTCATCCTTTGCCTCTTCACAACAGAACTTGCCAGCTGCCGCACTGCAGTTCCTAGGCAGCTAGAGTGACAAGAACGACCCCCAAAATGTACATACATGTATCACTTGGAGTAAGGGAGGCTAGCTCTCAGCCTCTCTGAAGAACAGGGACAAATAACTCATGGCCATTATGACAAAACCAGGCCTACGTATCCAGTTTATTATTAGCCTGACATTAAACACCACTTAAAAACAAACAAAACCACCCACCCACACAAACACATACCCCAAGATGGAAAATTACACAATGGCATCTGGAATGATCAACTCTGATGGAAAAAGCGGAACCAGGCAGACCCAGTAATGTCCAAAGTAGGGATGGGACAGTCTCAGAGCCTCTCTCACATCTCTGATGGTGTGTGTAAACACTGCTTTAAGCTGTGCTTCTGTCCCAGTAAGAAACCGAGAGTGACAATCTGGATTCTGGAAGGCTGTCAGGAGCATCAAGCACTACTGAACTCAATCATTTTTGATAAGATACAACAAAATTGTTTTGGCACACGCTGATTCTCCGGGAGAAAACTTAAATTAAGTTTTTGTCTTGTTTGGATGCTGGAAAGAAAGGCAGAATTCTCCACCTTGCCCCATTACAGCTCATGGTCACAGCCCAGTCAGCTGGCACAAGAAAAGGGGAGTATGCTTTTGCTCTCCAGAATTTATTAGCATCTGGATCAAATCCAAGGTCTACCTTTTTACTGAGGCCTAAAGTGTGGCAGCTGCTGTAGACTTTCACCTCAATACAAAGTCTAGAAGGTCTATAATTAAGAGTTCTAGAAATAAGAGCCAGTGAAACTGAACTATACACAGAAATGAAAATGTGGGTGGGGAATCAGGCCAAGGGTTTTCCTAAGACTTGAAAAACAGAATTTTCTGTTTTATTTAATGAACTGTCTTTCAAGTGTGAAAGACAACTGAGCCCAACAAAAGGTTAAGGGGCTTTCAAACATCCCATTCCTTCCTTCCCTTTGAGGAGAGGGAAGTGACTCAGCTTCAGGCTTTGAGGTAGAATAAGCCACTAAGGAGACTCTATGGTCAACAACCTTCTATTGATCTGATGTTTCCATAGCTGGAGACTGTGCTAAACACATGAAGGCGCACAAACATTTCAGAGAGGGGAGGTTTGAAACAGTGTCAGGGGAAAGTGCAATGCAGTCACTTCTTGTTTAAAAAAGAAAAAAGATGTTGCCAATGCTAAGCTGTTATTTTTTTTTTAAGGAAGAGGAGGATGGCTCAAAAACTGTGAAAAGTTCCGCTTGCTCCTGACTTGACACCGATGGGTTGATAAATCATAATTTCCACACAATGAAAACACAAATTAGAGCACAGCCTGCTGACTCTCTTATTTATTTGTAAGCAGATACATCAAGAAGCCAAAAGCTCTACAGAAAATCCACAGAAAAGCCCTGAGAAAGCAGTCAAACTCCTTCACCATGCCACTGCTCTCAACACCTGCCTCCATGTCTGAGATCCTGATGTTTTCAGTACATCTCTACTAACTTCTGATCTCTCCATAGTTTAATTCATTTTCACTAGACGCAGAAAAATCCATAAAGGCTTCAAGACAGAGAAAGCATTGCTCCAGTCTGCCCACCCATTACACTAAGGTGACAGCCTTCCACAACTGCCACTTCTTAGCTGGTCGGCACCTAGTGCTCAAAGGGAAGGCAGCCAACACAGCTCCTGGCTTCATTGAATGGCAATGGTATGTGAAATGCTGAGAATAGCACAGTCCATTTGTCTCCATTTATGCTAGAATTTGGCAATCATTACTGTCTATGTGAAAAAAGTGCTTTACCATAAAACAGAGGGTAAAATCTAGACCATAATCCAATAGGGCATGATTGGTAGTCTTTGGGAGGCTGATCTGAGGGAGGTGGCGTAGAAGTTGAACCCAGGACCTAAATATATTAAGCAAAGAAGCACTCTACCTTCCAGGGAGCACTCAGTTCAAGGAATATGCTAAATGAATGTTCTGATTTATCTGTTAGGGAATATTATTCATGGCTGGGCTCTTAACTGATAAATAAGAAAAGGATGGCACATAAAGCATAGAAGAAATTTGCTATAAATCAGGAATATTTGAGGAAAGGAAATGGCTAGAAGTGTGTGTGTGTGGGGGGGGCGTCATTAGGTCAACAGTGACCGCTGAGCAGGGTGCTAGGCTGAACATGAAAATACATCACCACATTTAATCTTAATAGCAGTTTTATAATAGCACCATTAATATCTCCAACTTACAGACAATAAGCTGAGACCCAAGATTATACAACCGTCTAATAGTAAAATAGAGGCTTTAACTTCATGTTTGTTTACCTCCAACGTTTACATGGGGGAAAAGGCCACAGAGATCCAAATGTCTCAACTGTACTACTACTGGGCCTGGGAAAGATGGAGAAATTAACCCTATTTTTATTTAATCTTTCTGAAAATGTTCTATAATTCCTATTACTTTTTAAAAGACCACTCAGTATGAACTGAAGACAGTCTCTTAAGCACTATCACAACTGGGAGATAGAAAAATCTGTAAAAACTCCATTCCTGTATCCCTTAACACATTTTAGATGTGCTTACCACAGGAATTATAAAGAGAAAGGGGTTGAAAAACAGCATTTAAAGCACCCAGATGTTTCGGTTCGTGGTAAGCATGCCGCGTATTCCTTCTTATTCCATCAACTGCAGTGGCCATAGAGAGACAGAAGGAATGTTTGTAGAGGGTCAGAATAGCTACATGAAAATGTCCACAACTCATCCTTTACAAGGACACAAAAGTAAAACATCAACACAGAAAAACAATAAAGCTCTAAAGAGAATGGACAGGTAGAAAGCATGTCAACAATACAGCAAGAAACACATGAAGATGCTGAAAGACAGAAAGCAGAAGGGGTCAGACTGGTGGAGAAATGGCATGAACACCAAGACAACAGGAAACTGGAACTTCAAAGGACCATGCTCTGAAGACACCAGTAAACCACCAATCAGAAACCCCATTCAGAAGAGCTGGGCAGAGGGAGCACTCCTGGGTCTCCCTGAAATCCACTTACAAAAAGTACACTAGGAAAACTGCATTGAACACTGAATGTCTACTAGCAAAGTGCTTTAAACTCTAAAAGGCTCTCTTGTCTCCTACTCCTTCTAGATGAGATTTGAAGAGAAGGGTGTTTTGGAACCATTTTAATCAAATTATAGAAAATGACACAGGGTTGGTTAGACTTCCCCATTAGTCCAGTTTTCACATAAAAGGATTTACCTTCTCAGACTTTCTGCCTTCGTTACCACCTTGCTACAGAGGTCACCCATATAACAGAAGACTAGAAGCCACTAAAGTTCTCATACCTTCTATGAAAAGAAGCTGAAACTATAGATTCCTCAATTTACGGCTCCAGACTTGTAAGTCTTCATTACTCCACAACTCACAAAAGTGAGAAAGGTAGCCCTCACTTTCAGTCTTTGAGAAAAGCCTTTAGAAGAATGTGACTTCCAACTTGATAGCAAAGCCAGTCTTCAAATTATCAATCAGCAGGCTGTTTGTCCCAAGGAAACATGTGGTCTATGTAGACAGTAGGAAATGTAACATTGGAATTACCAGATGGCTTCTGTAGCCTGAATGAAAAGCAGGGGAGAGCACACCGCAATGTAGCCAGTTTCTGTCTTGTAAAGTGCACTAAACTCCTAACAGAACCTGTCTGCCAAGACAACTTTACCAGGCTCTGAAGTTTCCTGTTCCGGGTCTGACGTTCGGGGAGTACCTTGTAAAGAAATGCCACTTCTAACACAGCCTGCCCACTTCTCCCTGTCCCATCTGAGCTGGTCTGGGGAGCAGCACTGTGACAATACAGAGAACATCTTCCTGCTTCAACTATTAAGCATCTACCTGTCTCCATACGTACAAATCAAAATACCCAGAACAAGTGGGGACTCGAGAAAAAAAGGAACAAAATAAACAAAGAGAACAAATCAGTCACAGATGAAACAGGTGCTCATTCTTTTAAGTAGTACTCAGAGATAATAAAACTGTGTTTATAAACTGAAATGATGGTACTATAATAGTACATCTAAATAGAAATTAAAGTGCTAAAGTAAATCAACCAAAATAAAGTGAGCTACATCAACAGTAAATTTTGTGAAGGTAGAAATCTTTCTGGCTTTAGCAATACAGTTATGATGCCTTACACAGTGCACACAATAAATACACAAGCACTCTATAAATACATGAAGAATCAATTCATGGGTAACTAAATGAATGAACAAATATGATGAATGAATAAGCACAAAAGTGAACGTAAGCCAACTCTGTGTGACTGGCTGGGCAAACAAGGATGCTGGAGGAGGTAGCTGAGGTGTCTCTCCAATGCTGAAGGGAAATGTAAAGGAAGGTCTCCAGAGAAGGCCATGGTAAAAGGTCCACTATAGTTTACGAAAGTAAAAAAGAGAGTTAAACAGGGAGAAAATAATCCCAGATATTACGTTTTTAAAAGTCTCCTAGAATCCAAGTGTGGTGCTGTGCACACATGCATTCCTGCCACCCGGGAGTCAGAGGACGGTGGCCTGAGTTCAAGGTCAGCGTAAGCTACACAGCAGGGCCCTGTCTCAAGACTAAAACAAAAAGTAAATTTTTAAAGATGGATGTTCTTTAAAATGACCCAGTAAGTACGTAGCAGGGGAAAAATATAACTAGTAACAACTTAAAAGCATTTCAGTAAAACAAACTTAAATAAAAATACTGTAAAACCTGTAAGACTTTAAAGTTCACAGAAGTTCTTAAAAATTCAGGCATTTTGAAGCTAGAATAATTGAGAGCTCAGTCAATATGAAGATTGTCCTAGAAATGCAAGAAGTCAGAAAGTTTGCTTCTCAACACAGGAAAAAAAGGAAGGTTTTTCAGTGAGGTGAAAGGAATCAACAGAGAGAAAGCCAGGAGGTAAAGCAGAGCTTGAGGCACAGAAAGGGAGGGTCTGAGAGAACAATGTACACTTCTGGTAGACTGCGCTACAGTGACTTCTCTGCTATAGGCTTAATCACTGTCACTCTTTTTGGTCTAATATACTTCTAATGTCTAATGCAATCATATACTATAATTACCATTGGGGCAGAATTAAACTTTTAGGATAAATTTATGGACAAATGAAAATTAGGATGACAGAAGAGAAATGCAATAAATGCTATATATCATGATCACGAAAGAAAATAAACGTGTTTAAAAGGGGAAAAGGAGTTTGAGCTTGGCAGTTTCCTTAACATTCAGAATAGAGAGCACACCAGTGTAATGGTGACCAGAAAAAAGTCAACCGAACTGTAACAAGCCAAAGTATCTGAAAGTTAACACCTAGGCCCTATCGAAGTGGCTGCCCTGGAGGCTCCTGAGCCCACCTGGAGCAACCTGGCAGGAACAATGGTAACTGAATAGAATTCCCAGAGCCTTCCACCCTGCATGAACCAGGACAAAGAGTGCACAGGTTTCACTGAGTGGCTCTTGAATGTTTCAGTCAGTTGTTGACCTATCTAATACTCATAAGAATTAGTTCTCCTATAATAATTCTCCCGATTTCCAAATAGTAAGATGAGGTCTCTGCAAAAGGCTGGCAAAACTGGGATAAAAATTAACCTTTTTATGCTCTGAATAAATAACACCTATGTTTCTTGAGAAAAACTTCTCATAAATATTGTAAAGCTAGTTAATATCCAGGAGGAAAACAGGTGGAATATGTCTGAAACCCTGTCCTTATTAGGATGAGGAAAAAGGGTTAAGAGTCCAAGGCCATCCTGCACTACTTAATAAGGCTGAGGTAATCTTGGGCTATGGAGGACAGTTCTCTTTCTTTACTAGAAAAAAGACAAAGAGAAGAGGGGAGGGGAGAGAGAAGCGCAACTAGAGATTGCTTAGCAGTTACGAGCCTGTACTGATCTTACAAAGGACCTGAGCTAGGTTCCTGACAAACACATCAGTACTTCTGCTAGCTCTACACTTAAGGGATCCAACAACCTCTCCTAGACCCCATAAACACCTAAACTCCCAAGAGTGCATATTCTGTGCCATCCCCGACATAGTCGTCACATACTTAAAAATAATTTTAAGGAGTTAAAACAGTGGCTCAGTGGTTAAGACTGTTCTTTCATGAGATTTGGGTTCAATTCCTGGCACCTACATGGTGCAGTGGCTCATAACCATCTATATACTACTTCTAGGAGATCTGACGCCCCCTTCTGGACTCCATGGGTACCAAGCTCCAAAGTGGTGCCTAGACATACAAGCAAAATACTAATACACATAAAATTAAAGAATTAACATGTAAGTCTCATGGTTCTTAAGAGACAGTCGGAGAAGCCTTGAGCCCTCCCTTGTTGTGCCAGCATCTATCAATATTTGAAGACAGTCTTCCCTGAGGATTAACTTACTGGTCTGAGGCAAAGCCTCACTGACTCTCGGGCTCTCCATGGTCTGCTCTGGGAAAAAGAAAAGGTGAGTTCTAAATCAACTGAGGAAGTATGCCCAACTCAGGAAGTCCTCCATGGCCAGGCAGTCTACTCAATTGCTACTATAAGAAGAAAAATAGGGAAAGAGAAAGCTCTCACATAATTTGTACATTCGCAGGTGCCATTATAAAATGCTACCCTGAAGCTCCATAAAGCAGTAATGGCTATCAAGTAATCTGAAACCAAGGGCTTTAAAGAAGCAAGACTTGGCAGCATGAGCTGTTCAGAGACAGTCACAAAATATTTGAACAAAAGAGACAGATTTGTCTGAAGCTCAACACTATCTTCCAGACTCTGATCCTGAATTTGTTCAACTGTCATGATCTTGTGGGACAAGTCTCTTCAAATGATTGCTAAACTTGAGTTATCAGAGAAGTGAGTCAACTATTTTCCCAAGTATTGTTAGCCATTCACTGAAAGAGACAAAAACCAAAGGAAGTCTTTCTATTACACAAAGTGAAAACTGCATTAATCAAGTAGCCCATGCCTCCCAGAAAACAATCTAAGCATCTCCTTTAAATGCAGGTAGGGTTGGGGCTCAGTCAGAAAAGACAACTTCAAGAGGCTACTTTCTTTCCATGTGTAGTTTGAAAGAGAGATGGTATTGCTATAGTTTAGGACTTAGAACTGAGGGGGAGATTGGCTGACAGGGAAGGCTTCAAAGCTACAGAACTCTGGAGATCATATGATAAGTATTCTTATTTTGATGGGGTGGGGGGTTGGAGGAGTGGAGAGAACCCACTAGGATTAAAAGAGGCTTACTCTAACAGTGAGACAAGACTTCACCCAACGCTTCAGTAAAACAGCTGGAACAAAAGTGCTCCTGAGAAATCAAAAAGTCAGCCTTTTCCTTGGGAGTTCAGAAGTCTGGCCCATGTGACTATAGGAGAGTGGAGCTCTATTTGTGAAGAATCCACAAAGGCAGAAGGGAGTTCACAAAGACGGGTCTGCTACATAGTATTCAGGGCAAAGAGGTCACTCCAGGAGCCCTAAACACACATATTCTGGACAGTTCCTAGGATGGAAGGCCCTATACTCAACACTGCTATCAAGATGAGAGGCAGAGGCAACGAAGGGGCCAAGAAGGGTGAGGCAAGGACACAGAGACACCCAGAAAGAGAGCAAAACTGTTACAAAAACAAAAACCATGTCTCTCACAAAGTGAGCTTGTAAGGGATGAGCCCGCATCTCCCCACTGATTGTTTTCCACATTCCATCAATGAGCCATTCCTTACCTGTCTAAAACATGGGCCCCTCCAACACTTCCTACCAGTGTAAAACATGCCATGTACTGAGAAACAGTGGGGAAATGGCTTGTTTGACAAATGTATCTGGATGTATGACTGACTTGCAGGGATGAAGTTGGGAGATGGGGAGAGTGTATATTTGTGTGAAGCTAAACCCTTGTTATAATTTTAGTTGTCTTTTAAGTATGAACAAATAGTCTTATAATACTTTTCTTTGAATATATGACATGCAGAAATATGAGCTATATGAGTTAATAGGTTTTATGGATTTGCCAAATTGGAGCTCAAAGTAATTGGGAAGTCCAGCACAGGGAAAGGTCACCCCAGAAAAAGCTCACTTTTCAAGAAAGCACTGGCAAGAAAGAAAGAATGAGATTTTAATCACTGCAGCTAATTACATAGAAGACTAAATCACAAGAAGAGTTATTTAAGTGTCTTAAATACAATAAAAAGTAATTAACAGGCAGTGCCATCTTGACAGCTTCACATCACAAACCAGGCCTAAAAAGATCAGCTAATTCCCAACCCAGGAGCTAGAGAATGAGAAAGGACTCAAGGTTTGCTCTTTTTATTTTTTATTCAAACTGTTTTGATTAACAGATAACAGCTCTTGCCAACTCTACAGCCAAGTTAATCAAAATTTAATCTATTAGAGGAATGACGAACCCTGTTTGCATTGATTTCCTTGAGGGAAAGGCATGAGGAGCTGAAGCATGGGTGACACCATCAAGGGCCCACAGGGGCCTACAAGTCACCTCCCTTCCATATAAACATTAAGAGGGAAATCATAAGGGTTCCACTGAGCCCTACTGAGAATACAGACAGCGCACACATTCTGCATGTGCAGTACCTCTAAAAGTCCCCTTTGAAGTAGCCCTTTGCAAGACACCATCTCATCTGCCTCTTTTTTCTTGTTCCCCTGAAATCACCAACTTCAAAGGAGCTTCTCCAGTCAGGAGTCTGAACAATGGGAGAGCCATGAGGTGTGGGGCAGGCCTCATGTAGACATGTAAGTCTGTAGAGTCATTTAGACGGCTCTCTTCTTCACTCCACACCACATACTGACGAGCCAGGGCAAAGCCTGCCTTTCAGAAAGAAAATGCTCACCACACAACACCTTTAACCACTCCCTTAACATACCCTCATAACCCTTGACCGCAGCAAATGCTGCAAATGCTTGAGAGATGGACAGAGGGCCACCCTTACAAACCTGAACACCTCACTGATTTTGTTCAGTCATTTGCTTTGTCCCTAAGTCAAGATTTTACTATTTGGGCTTGTATTTTAATTATATGTTTCTTTAAATGTCACGTTAAGCAATAAGATATAAGCACACAGGGAATGTTTATGAAAAACTCGCATGCCTTAAAAGCTGAATAGAGAGGAACATCTTTCATATGGCTGAAAATAAGTGAGGCACACAACTATAAGAGAAAAAGGCAAAAAAGAGTTCAGAATTATAAGGTTCTACTATTAGTGTTTTTGAATCCTAATTTCAGATATGTCGTTCACTGGGACACCAAGTAAGTGACCTGTGTTTCTCATGTACTAGAGATCTGAAAATATGAGCCAGTGAGATTGCTCAATTGGTCCAGGGGCTGTTAAAGTCTGACAACCTAAGTTTCATCCCTGGAACCTACATTGTAAAAAGAGGGCAGACCTTCAAGGTGTACTCTGACCTCCACACAAACACTGTGGCAGATGCAGGCCCTACCACCCACATAAAGGAAAATCTTTGCTCTGTTGGAAAACCAACCTTATCTAGAACAAGGAAAGGAGCAAAACTTTCAGTTACAAACCCAAAGTGGGTGGAGAAATGGCTTAGTCTAAAAGGCTTTCCTTGGCAAGCCTGAAGAGCTGGACTTGTTCTCCAGAATCCAATGGAGAAGAACAGACTCCTGAAGTTGTTCTCTGACCTCTACGTGTGTCCTCCTCACTACCATCAACCAACCAACAAACAAAACTGTCCATCCAGGAATGAAACATTCAAATACTCCTAAGCCTGCTTCCTAAAGAGACCTCCACTGCATTACAGTTAACAAATAATTCAACAAATTTCTTGTACTATCATCTGATGGCTACTGGAGCTTCCTTTGGCTAGAGTAGAAGAGACAAAACTCCCCAATGCCAGGGTGATAACAGTCTAGGGAATGATAGCATCAATGATACTTGTAACTTCTAATGTCAAGACTGTATCAAGTCTCTGCTTTCTGGATACACCAAGTACAGCATATAAAGAAAAAAAAAAGAACTAAATGGACAAAAAGCAGGTGATTAAACCAAAACAGGCAAATAACTGGAATAAATATTTCTCAAAAGAAGGCATACAAATGACCATATTAAAACATACTCACCATTACTAGTGATCAAACAAACAAAAAGTGTAAGCCAAAGGGACAATGAGGTATTGTCTCTACCCAAACAGAAGGGTCATGATCAGAGCAATAACAATCTACAAAGGCTCCAAGCGCCGGGGAAGAGGGCTCTCCAGCACTGTTGACAGGGCGTAAACAGGACAGCCATTACAGAAATACTGGGGAAGTGTCCCTCTCTCATTCCACCTAGCCAGTTCACTTTTGTTGGACTAAATAAAAACCTGCCCAGTTTGAGGGAGTGACAAATCAAACTTGAACCTGAAGGTCTGAGTCACAGGGCACAGCCACAACTTTCCATGATGTGGAAATACTTTAAAGTTGGCTGTCGCGGATTATCCAAAAAATTTAAGAATCCCAAAAAGCCAGTCCCCAAATATCTGATTTTAGAAGTGTAAGGTTATGTTTAATCTACCTTGGTGGTATGTAAGTGAGATAATCCACTCTGATAAAGTGTTAAAATAAAGATGTATGTTTGCACAGATGTAAGACTGTTTCCCTGGTAATTAGGAAGCAGGAACTGCGATCTGAACAGGGGAATACTAACCACCAGCACTTCCCAACGCAAAGCATACGGTCACTTTGAAGAACTGGTGATAAACTGGCAATAACTATTGTAAGATGTCTGGACAGAATGATGACTAAAATATCACCTGGTTTCCCACATTTCTAGATACTATCTGGCCTATGAGAAGCTGGCTCCTTACAAAAGCTGTGTTGGTGTGAAGGTAGTGACATCAATTGCCTGCACTGAGATTGCCCCACAGAAATGAAACCTACAACTGCTGTATGAACATTAGCATTGCCAATAAACACAGGAGTGGAAACTGCCTAGAAATAGTCCTTTCCAAATCCAAAAGCAGCACTGAGGGGAAAGAGGCACCGCACTGACAGGGGAGCTCCAAGAGCTATGTAGGGAACCATCTTAACTTGTATGCACTTCTCAGAGTTAACCTCACTGCACGCTCAGTAAGTAAGACAATCCCTGCTTTGCTGAAAGCCCCATTCTTTGTCTCCCCTTAAAAGAAGAGAAAAATACCATTTTGGTAACCAACAACACTTAAGAGTGTTAAGGAGAGATGGAAACAATGACCATGCTGGTATATTTTATGCAAAGTAAGAGTTGCTACCAGGGACTGATTGTTTTAATATTTATTGTGAAAGCGTGGCCCAGCAGGCTTCCTCCTTCCTCTGTCAGATGCCTTCCTTGAAAGATTCTACTCATCAGCCAGGCTACCCAGATACCTTAGAACATAGCTGGGGCACAGCCAGTATATTATCTCTATACAAAGAAATGACCAGTTAACCACTCTCTCTTTTTTCTTCCCCAATTTATTAATGGGAGGAAGTATCTAAAACTCACCTTTCTAAAACAACATGAAGAAGCTCAACTAGTTTTGGATAGTACCTAGGAACAGCTTGATACTCAATAAATAGCATTATTAATAGTAATAATGTACCTCATAGGGCCAAGCACACAGAGGCCAATAAATCTTAAATTGTAACAATAATGGAAGTATATGATTAGCTAATGAGTGATTATAAAGTGCTTTATAAATACAGTGCTACACAGGCACATAATTATAATCCACTGGGTTAAGTGCAAGAGAAAGCAAGCATTGGGGGTGGTAGGTTGGCTGAGCAGAGTATTCAGCTACTTCAAACCAAAGCCAAGTCTCTGCCAGGTGGAGCACTCACATTCCTCCAATGGTGACAGTGGCACAGGTACGCTCTGAAAAGGCAGGTACTGTTTCTGTGGCTGGGCTGGCTGGTCTAATGTAGTCCACAGTCACATTGACCTGGAAGAAATAATTCAGGGAGTTAGGTTTGAAGTCTATCACAGCTCACTAGCAGCCCTGGCACATGCACACTCAACTCCAGAGGACATTACGGACCTAGGATTAAAAACAAAAACATAGCAGAAAGATCTCTAAAAATGATATCGGATAAAGGACAACACCCAGGATACAGAAAAAGCTCTTGAAGCTCAAAAGGACAATTTGATTAAGAAATGCCACAGGACTCGAACGACTCAAAGACAACATACAGATGATGAGAAAACACTGGTATCAATATTCCACTCCAAATGTCACTAGATAATTGCAATTTTAAGCAATGAAATATGAGC
Source organism: Rhabdomys pumilio (assembly GCA_030674055.1). Lineage (NCBI taxonomy): Eukaryota > Metazoa > Chordata > Mammalia > Rodentia > Muridae > Rhabdomys > Rhabdomys pumilio. Next base: position 35,681,442 of record JANHMN010000016.1, on the reverse strand, counting down.
TGAGGACTGGGCTTAGTAATAAAATACTTGGCTACCATGTATGAGATTCTTATATTCAATCTGCAGCATTGACAAAATGTTCCCCTACACACAGACTATATGCTTAATGGTGTAGACACTCCAGATCAGGAATCACACAATGGCTTTAAAAGAGTATGGAACAGAAGAATTCTCATTCACACCTGCTGGAATGTAAAATACATGGGTATCAAACGTTGGAAAAAGTTCAGTACTTTCTTAAACAACTAAACATAAATTTTATGCAGAAATATGAGTCCTTGAAATTTACTTGAGAGTTAAAAACTCATCCACAAAGAAATCTCTATGCGGAAGTTAACAGCTCTTTGTTCATAGCTGACAATAATTAGAGGCAACCATAATAACCATCTGGAGATTAGTAGGAACTGGTAAATCCTGATGGACAGTATTCAGCACAGAAATGATGTGTCACGCAATAGACAAGACACAGAAAAGCCACAAATGCCTATAACTAAATGCAAGCAGCCCATATGCAAAGACCTCATACTGCAGGATCTCAACTGTCTACCATAGTTTGTCAATATTAGGAAACATCTCTCTCTGTCTGGTGTGCGACACTGTACATAAGCAGGGGTTAGGGCACAGAATGCACAGAAAGTCTATATACTCTGTTCAAGTTTGGTATACACTTAAAACCACTGAAAGAATAGACTCTATTTAAATGAAAATTAAGCTGGGCAGTGGGGGCCCACACCTTTAATCCCAGGAGGCAGAGGCAGGCTGATCTCTCTAGTTGAAGGACACCCAGGGCTACATAGAGAAATTCTGTCTCAACCACCCCCCTTAAAAAAAAAAATTAAGAAAAACATTGATAATCAAAAAATGTCAATTGGTTGACCAAAGAAAGCTCCACTGAAATTCCACTTGATTGATGAGGGTGGTAGAAATCTTTAGAGACTACCAGATATGGCAAAATACTTCTTAGACCATTTCTGCATCAAAACACCTGTGTCCAAATATATGACTTGCCTCTTCAAAGAGACTGCATGTGATTTCAGTGTGCACTAACTTCTCCTGGACCAAGTGAAGAACTATCAAGAAGAACAAGATGGCAATCACAAGGGTGCTTGGATATGATTTCACAGTGTGTAATCAAACTGACACAGCTAGCCAGGTCTAATAGCAACACAGATGGAGTCAGGAACGTTTGTGGCGGAATTCAGGGCACACCAGGACAGAAGAATCGTTAAGGTTTCAATGAACAAAGGACATGCATAAAAACAGGAAGCTGCAAGCATAAAATGAGAATACTATACAATGAATAAATGTGGGTATACTGAGCAATACTATTTCTTTATGAAATGGTTTAATATAAACATATTTATGTGTCACAACCAATTACATGGGATCCATTAGGAAACATTACAGGTCGTATCTGTATGCTTGGTTTGGGCTGTGGCCAAGCTTTATCGGTTAGACTAAAGACAAACCCTGACTCAAGCAGCACGAAGCCATTCCTGAGTCCAGAATGCCTTTTCTAAGCACATTATCAGTTCTCAGCATCAGCCTAAAGACAGCATACTGTACAGGCATGACGTTCAGTCACATTTCTGGTCAGCACCATTCCAATATTTTCACTTTGTTCTTCACAAATGTTTTAAAAACAAAACAAGGAAGGACTCAGGAGATGTCTCAGAGGGGAAGTGCTTCTCACAAACACATAAGGATCTGAGTTCTACCCTTGGCACCCATCTAAAAAAAGGGGGGCTAACAGCACATGCATGTAAACTCAGGACTGGGCCGTAGAGACAAGATGATCCCTGGGGCTTGCTGCCCAGTCAGTCTACCCAAATTGGTGAGCTCTAAGTTCAATGAGAGAAGTGCTTCAAAAATAAGAACTGTGGAAGACATCTGACTAACGATGACTGCTACCTAATCTCTACAAACATCTGCACACAAACACACACATATGTACACATATTTTCCAAAAAATACATAAAGATGCAGATGTCTTAAAATTTCACCTGTCAAATTACAAACCATATCATATTTTTAAATTTGGGGGGGGGGGGCTGTCAGAGGAATGGGGAGAACCTGCCAAACCAAAAAACAGGAGCCGTCTCAGAGATCAGCTGCAGAAGTGCTGAGACTAGGTAAATCTTTAGTAATAAGGATGGCCCCTAAAAGCAGGTGTCTACATTCAAATTATGTAAATATGAGGAATGTGGACAGACGGGGGTTCGCCAACAAATACTTCAGGGGTTTTAAATTTTTGTGTATGAAGCTGAACTCAGTTAATACAGGACAAAGTCAGGACAAAGCATGGGAGGGCTGCACACAGAGAAGGCATGGGACTCAGTTACAAGGGAGAAGTACTCTAGGTAAGTTAGTCTATCTGGAACTCTCCAGAAAAGGCTTCCAGCATAACTGCAAAAGTGAAAGGCTAAGAAAATAATAGAGTATATGAAGGCATGGCAAAACCCACATAGGTGGTCAAAATGTCAGCTAAATACCAAAGGTAGCTAAATCATGGAAGACAAATTATCTCAGGATCAGGAAGCCCTCAAGCCTCATCAAAGAGGTTTCCTTGTGTAATGGAGAGCACTTAATGAAGCAACTGGCCAAATTACATAAATTACATGAACAAATGATTGTGATGTACTCAGCCACAGATGAGAAATCTTTATCATACCCTTCCTCCAAGTCTCAGAGACAATCATAGAGGAGGGGGTGAGGAGATTTTAAGAGCCAGGGCCATGGAGGAGTAAAGCAAACAGTGTCTTATGGATGTGTGAGGGTGGCTGCACTCATCAACTCTTAGCAGCCATGATGGCCTGCTCAAGGCATGCACAAACTCAAGCCAGTCTAAATTCCATTAGACCCACCTCAACTGAAGAGCTATAGAGAGTTGATGGTTTCTGAGGAAGGCACAGTTCAATTCCCTAAATGGTGTGGCTTCTGGTAACTTACTCCTATTCCAGTGGATGCTCCATACACAGAAGCATGTGGGCTGCAAAAATGAGTTCATGGGCTTATGGAATTTAAAAGGAAATGAGAAGGTGAAGCTGGAGAGGTAAGGTGGCAGCAAAGGCTCTAGGAGGAACTGGGAGACGACAATATGATCTGAATATTTCAAACAATAAAAGAAGTTTTTAAATACATGGAAACGACAAAGTAGACATATCCTTAAATTTTGAATAACCCATCCAACTAATTCAAGCCCCATCCAAAAAATTCAAGCAATAGAAAAGGAAAAAAAATTCACCACTGATTAAAAACTAAACTAAGTGACTCTCAGTTACCTTGTACCTGCCAATGACAAGCTTGTTCCTCAGCTGCAGGGAGCAGCTACAAGCACAGAAACAGTCTGTGGAACAATCTCTTTAGTTCCTCAGGGGTTGTGGTTGCAGGAGAGCAATGATGACAACAAAGCAGAGTGAGTGCCTGTGCTCCCAGGCCAGGAGGCCAGCCTGAGGTACTGCTCCCAGGGGAACTGCCTTCTGGGGAACCCATGAGGACACACCTCTCACCCATATACCTTAATCTGCAATAACCAGAAAAAAATAACAACTACATTCATCTTTCAATTAATTATTTCCTATATCAAGAGAAAGAGAATTGCAAATGAGTCAGAGATTAAAGAGCTCTTCATGGCGGCAACATTATTAAAGAAAATCTCAGATACAAATGAGGCTCTGAGAATAGCCCACAGCCAAGATACACACCTGCAGGCTACTATGACAAACCAGAAATTAAAGTCAATGTGTAATTAGCATTTATGTCCCTCTCCTGTGGATTCCCAGATCTGTCCCTCTGCCTTGGAGTTTTTCATCTCCAGATATTCATCACTGACCTGCCAATCACTGTGAAAAGCTGAAGTTTAAACAGGTTCAATTAAAATGACTGAAAATGTTAGAAATGTCTGTCTGAATAAATGGTGACTTAAATTTTGCGTGTGTGGTAACTTCATATAAAATGGCCCAAGTTAAAAAGAAGAAACTGATTAATACAAAGGTGGTCCCTTCTGTGCTAAAGTGTTGCTGATAACGAAACAATAAAATGTGAATAACCTATTCTCTAAAGACAAGGTAGATAGAAAATCAACCGCAGATGCTCCATGGATGGAGGGTTTACATGTGTGCCACATGTTCATATGGAAACTCAGAACACTAACGTGGAATTTTACAGTACATTTAGCTCTAACACAGCAAAAGACAATCAGGCCAAAAAATGGTGTGCTAGATCCTAAGTTCTTAAGTCTTTGCAATTTATACCTCCCTTGTACCAATTAACTGACACATGGAGATGACAGACAGCACCAGGGGAGGGAGGGACAAACGTGTCTTTTGAACTGGCATAGACTTTGTAGCTGAATATATAGTAAATATTTGTTGGATGTATGTAAACAGGAATATGTGCAGGTATAACATTCTCGAGGACATCTTTGAAATGAGAAGGTTGGGTGTTTAAGAACAATCTGGAAAGTTGGCGAATCTGCTGTTTTATATAACAAGACGAATGAATTCAACTGTGGGTGACAAAACCTGAGGGAGGAAAAGTATGTTCAAGTTGTGATGAAACTCCAAAGTTTAACAAAAAAAAAAGTAACTACCATGAAAGACAAAGAAAATTATACATTATAGTATTTCTCATAAAATTTGTTTCTTGAAGCTATGAAAGAACAAAAAGCACTCTAACCAATCATTGGCCACTACATTACAGAAACTTCTTTGAGAGCAATTCAGGAAACCTTCAGAGGAACTCAGTCTACGTTTCTGTCTCTTTAAAGCCTGAAAGCAGTTAGTAAAATAAAATCACTTTGGACCACACTCTGAGCATCTATGGACATTCTTCACTTAAGTAGTGACTAGAAAACATCAAATTGCCAAAGAACTAGATAGATGCTAATTAAATGAGAAAACACAACCCACCTAAGCATTAAAGATGGGGTAAGGAGAAGAGCAATTGCATATCCATAACATTTCCAGGTCACACTGTAAGTTTACTTTTAATATAAATAGAGCTGTTACGTGAAGCTATTTTGTATAATTACCACATAATGCCACCTATTAGTCCAAACAGTGAATCATAAATTCACAGGAAGCTCCAATACTCTTGTCTTTAGAATTAAGCTCTGTTATGTGCCTGTTCTCATGGCAGAATTTGTGGGTATTACAGAAAGCTTCTATGACCCTCTGACACCCAGAAGATGGCACCAACTGGGCCTAAATCCAAGTCACTCTGACTAGACATAAAGGTAAAGTAGAGAGCTTGCAAAGCCAGGTAGGAGCACAGGCTGCAGCACAGCCAGGGTGCATCCAGAGGCTGGCTCCCAATGACTCCCAGAGCAGCTGTGTGAACTTGGAAGAGTTGCTCAGTGTCTCTGTGTCTGCCCTTCTCTGCTTAGAAGAAAAGCATGAGTATGCATGAGGGAATAGAACAGGGCGTGACTCAGAGAAAGCTCCAAGCAGCTTATTTTGAAATAAACAGGGACTGATTTTCTCAGAACAGTCCCTGGCACAGAGTAAGTGTTAAATAACTATGCATGAAATAAACAAACACACCTATACATACATATATGCATAAATAAGACACATGTTGACTTAAGTCATTAGACTTCTGAAATCATTAGACAGACAGACTCAATTAAATACACTTTTCTCCTTAAGGAGTCACAGCAAACAAGAATGTGTACCTCATACATATTCATCCCAACTTTGAGATAAGTAGGGCTTATTTTAAAGAATGACACACTATTTAGTATTTATTTAAACGTTTTAAGGATTAATTTCACAGGTACTAGTTATTGGATATTTTATTTACTGAAGATAATTGAAGCAGAATCTGTGAGCCATCTCAATTAGTAGGTTAACTGGAGAAATTCTGGCAGGGTGCTTCTTGACTTTTGAAAGAGGAAGACAATAAAAGTCAAAGACCATGAGTACCTCTGCTTTGGACTTAGTAGGACCTTCCATACATAATGCTCATCACTATTTAAATTAATTATGCACCCTTAATCATTTCCTTGCTAAAAAATACCTTATGTAATCATTCTGAATACAGTGATAGTTTTTTTTTTTAAAAAAAAAAAAAAAAACATTTTAAAACAGAACATTTATCCACTCATCTAGGAATGGAATAACCTCAGAACAAATTGTTATTGATGAGGCCTCCTGTCCAGTTTCCAGGCATAACCTCTGCTGACCACCTAGCAAAATGACACTTTCACATATGAACATACATAGAGCTGCACGGACCTCACAAGACAAACTTACCTGCTTCTAGTCTATAAGTGAAAGAAACAAGCAAACACTGAGGGCCACATGTGCATGCTTACATCGGCTAGTAAAACAGCATTAATTACAAAGAAACAGATGAAAGTAATCTTATTTCACTCAGCATTTACAAACTACCACCATACAATTACAAGGCTAAAAGAGATTTTTTTTTTTTTGTATAAAGACTTTAATATGTGGTATGTTTTGCATATATAGCACATCTCCATTTGGACAACCCCATCCAAGTACTTGAAGCCACACATGGTAATGGCCTGAGTCACTTGATACTGTATACACCTAGCCTTTTGTAGCGCACAAAGACTTACTGACCTGTGCTTGTTGTGCAAATTTATGTGTACCAGGTGCATGGAAGAGCCTTACTGAGGCCAGAGGAGGGCCATCAGACTCCTTGGAATTGGAGTTTTAAGCAATTCTGAGCTGCCATGTGAGACATGACAAGATTGCAAGAGGTCTTAACCTCTGAGCCGCCCTCCCCCCATTCACTCCCCCGCCCCCTCTCCAGGTCTCACTCAAGAGTCTTTACCTTGTTCCTCTGTTATATGATCCTACTTCTTGGTTCTAATTTTCTCCCTTTATTTTCCCATTAACTTTTAATATTTTTCTGATTCTATGAGTCCTTGTGGAAATTCTAAAAATAAGTATGAAAAAATGTGGCATAAAAAATAAAAATGCTTATTCCTTGTTTTCATTTAAAAAAAATCTGACTAGACTAGAAAAACATATCACATACTTCTGTAATTCTAAAATCTCTTTCTGGTATCTGAATACATTTGTGTAAGAATCAGAGGAGCTGTCTCCCAGTATAAAATACACCTTGTTCAATCATTTTGTTGTTGTTGATGTTTGGTTGTTTGTTTTCCTGTTTCTGGTTGTGATTTTGGTGGAACTGGAAATCAAATTCAGGACTTTAGCCTGTTAGGCAAGTGCTTTGCCCTAAGCCACACCACTGGTTCAGTAGTTTGATGAAGGTAATTTTCAATGATGTTTTCTAATTCCACAGCTGGGTTTTTAAAATTAACTCATGATTTGCCAACACAATTCTAGTCTTCTTTACTTTCTTTACATTAAGGTCCAAAATTTACTCTAAGATAGGTGGTAACCAATCTTGTTGAGTCATGTTAAAAAATTGTGTTTAAGTTAATGATAAACATATCTGTTGATTGCAGATACTATTTAAAAAAATGAGCTATCTTTAGATATAACCTATTTGTCTTTTAAGTTTTAATTATTAAAGCTGAAACTTATTTTATTTCATTCAGCCATCTTTGTATATTTATGTCTCTTAATAACAAGCATTCATAAAAATGTATATAGTCTATTGCTTCATCTACACTTCAACATACTGAAAGACATAACCCAATGTTCCTGGGCTACCAGTGCAACCCAGCCTAGCTGTATTCTGGAAAACCCCCTTCCACATCACTGTAATTAGGTGCTAAGGATGGTTGTTTACTCTCCAGTGTTTATGCTGCATTCCATCTACATCCCACCCTCCTGTGCACAGATCTATTTTTAAGCCCAATTCATTTTCATCAATAGACTGGTAACCTATAGTGCTTACAAACCTTTAAAGGCCAGAGGCAAATAGCTTTCTTACTTGATGCTTTTCTAACAGACGAGTCTTCAACACCCGTATTCCACCCCAAGCACATACATATCCCAACTTACATGGCAGATGACTTTCTCTGCTTTGAGATGCTAAAAGTCCCTACCTGACATTAAGCATTCATTTATGTGGACATCATTGCTGGCTGATAAATGTTCAGCTTGATAAATATTTAATTAGAAGCATACACAAACTCATGATTCAAAAATACATAGTGACACATTTATGTAAGGGGATGTTTGAAATCGACAAAGATTTCTGAAGCAGTGAAAGCAACCTGGCAATAAATATGAAATTAAAATGACCTAAAGATACACTGTACCACTAACCATGGAAGCAAATAAAAACACATAAAAACCTATGGGAAACATGGTATTGAAAATTAAAATTATTTTAATTAAACTTGAGGATGTTAGAAAAATAGATTACCATTGGTTCAAAATATCCTTACAGATGCCAGTATTTTCATTAAACTTGACTCTTTTCCTTTAAAGAATTTATTTTTTATTTTATGTGCCCTAGTGTTTTGCCTGCATTCATGCATATTTGTATGAGGGTGTCAGATTCCCCAAGATCAGTGATTACAGAAAGTTGTGAGTTGACACATGGGTGGGTGCTTGAGAATTAACCCAGGTCCTCTGGAAGAGCAGCCAGTGTTCTTAACTGCTGAGCCATCTCTCTAACCCCAAACTTCTGTTTCTTTTAGTCTTTATAATCCCATAAATATGATTAAGGAGTGTAATTGGTATTTGTCCTAACATTCCATTATCTCATTATTATGTCACGGTCGTAACTCCAACCCATAGCTTACTTAATACCAAACTGCTTGTCTCTAAAAATTGGAAGGTCCCAAACTGTCCCCTGTACCCCTTTGCAAGTTCCAGCTTATTCCTTATCAAAACTATAGCTTCTCACTGCTTTCCTCAGGGACAGAACTTGGGGTGGGTCTTTTTTCTCTTCTATACAGTGCCAATCAAAATTATCTATGTCCAAAATTCCCAAGGTCACCAGCAGTCAGGGGAAATTAAATCACAATGTCTAGAAGTCTCCCTGGAGCAGTTCCAGCCACAGAAGCAGCACAAGAACTTGGAGATACTTATGCCTTTGCCTTTGTGGAGAATGCATACAATGTCACCCAGTCTTTAAAACAGACATCAGTGCTAAAACTAAGAGAGGATAATTAGAGGGAATATGATGAAAGCAGATGCACTTAATAGCTTATAAGAATTACTGGAAGAGGAGGAGAAGGGGGAGGGGAGGGGGACAAGGAGAGAGAGGAGGGGGAGGGGAGGGGAGGGGGACAAGGAGAGAGAGGAGGGGGAGGAAGACAATGATGATGAGTAAGAAATGTGCACAGGTAAGCCGTTATGTTTCATCTGTTAATAAAGTCAGCCTATGAAGATGTGTAATGTGTCCTCCACTCACTATGAAGAAAACTTGAGAAGCCTAGGCAATAAATAAATAAAGTATTCGCTCAGCCAACAATGTCACTAGCATCCCACTGCTGTGGGAGGGAGGAATGGTGAGCTGAGCCAGTGTGGAAAAGGTTCCCCATATAAGCATAGTACAGAACACTTATTCCCTTTTCTCCAGCATGCTCACTAGCTGGTACAAAGAAGCCATTATGACTAGGGTTAATGCATTCAAGGAAGTTAACTAAAGGCCAATATGAACATGGTGAGCTGGCCTCATAGAGCTGTGTCATGACCTTAGAGAATTGTAGAGAAAGATGTAATCATTCTTTAAAAATTATTTGGAACAAAATACAGTCTGATAATAGATTGCTTTGAATTAATAGATCACTCTGTATCTTATTCTTACTTCTGTAGCTAAGTAAGCATTTCAAATTAATTGACTTTTCTGGGGACCAAACTCAGGACAATAAGAATGCTAGGTAAGTACTACTCTACCATTGAGCTACATAAAGTCAACTCTAGGCATTTCTTTATATAGACAAATGACCCTTCCAAGCCTCTGGCCCCTCAGTTCTTATCTCTAAATTATCACACACAGGAAGCAAAACGTACTGCTTAGGTTCCTTAAAAATCTAGTCTCACTCTCCAATCCATCAATTCACTTCTGAGTATACAATTTAAAAAGTGGAAAGTAGGGTCTTAACAAAAAAAATCTACAAATGCTCACATTTGCAGAAAAATTAGTCACAGTAGGCAAAAGGTGGGACAGAGAAGTGTCATGGATGGATGCAGTGATGAACTAAATGTGGTACCTGCTCTACCTCTCAGGCTCAGAGGAAGAAAACTCCTGACATGCTACAACATGGAGGCAGTGTGAAGGCTTCATGGGAAGTAAAAACAAACTAGTCACAGAGAAGATATACAAAAAGGGACACTGAATGTCACCACTTAAGTGAGGTGCCAAAAGTACTTAAGTTCAAGAAGGCAGAAGGAGAATGGAACTCGGCAGGGGCTGGAGGGAAAGATGTTTCATGGGTATGCTTTCAGTTTCCCAACATGAGCAAGTTCTTGAAATGGATGATGGCCAGAAGAACACAACACTGAAAAGCTGCACTACAAATATGTCTGAAGATGAAGCTTTTAACCCCACCTGTACCATGGGTCAGCAACAGTTCAGTAGCAGCTGAGCTGGCAGGTCTAGGCTTCAGTCTGACAAACTCATGAATATCTTGGTTGCATCAATATTCTGAAGGAGGTGGTGCTCAAAGGCAACTAATAATTAGAAATCGTGTGTAATAACTTAATAGAGATCAAATGTACTATTTATATAGATAAACTTATCTACCGTTCCCAAGATATAAACCTGCCTTTGTCTATTTTCTTACTTTCTGAAAAAGGCCAATGTTTTCCTAAACACACTATACAGAGGGGTTCTGAGGAATCCACTCAAATGGATCATTATTCCCATGAGGCACCTGGAGAAGGGGTAAGGCTTTGACTAAATTAATGAATTTTTGATGTTGTATACTCTAACACATTTCCTCTGAAGAATAGCCTCTCCCTACCAAGAGATCTATCACCTATAGATCTTTACTTAAGAATTTTCTTGCATCCCATTATAATTTCCAAACTTCTATCTAATAACTTCTACCCGTGTTTTTTTTCTAATAAACTTATGCTTCCATGTGGTTCTCCAAGAGGTATTTTGCACCACTATCAGTAAAGTTATATCTTTGGAGGTCTTGTTAATAAGTTTGATAACTTTGAATATAGGATGTCCTTTGGCTGAGTAACTGTACTCCTGAAAACTCCTTTTAACAGACCAAAGAAACTGGTGTAAAAGCCATGTCCCCTTTCTACTGATGTGGCTTAACATAAACATGTTAGCTACATGTTGAGCCCAAAAATCCAGGCTGGCAGAGCTTCAGGCTGTCTTCTAAGTGTATCACTAGCACGTCACTGAAACGATGAAGCTGCTGAAAGCAAGGAGATCTACACAATCTGAGATGGGAAAATGTTCAGATAAAAATGTCACTGCTCAACGATACAGAATAAGATTCCAGGTGAGGGAACAAAAGTAAGGGATGCATAGAATCTGGAGGAACATACTTGGTGCAGAAGATCTTATTTCTGAAGTTGCAATTAGTGTACATTCTTCCTGTTGAAAGTTGAAAAAAAAACTTTAAAGAGAAATTAAGAGTAATGTTTGCAAAAATGAACAGTAGGAGCCTGAAATACACCTATGACGAAAACATCTACCTTTAAAGCAAAACCAACAGCAACCTGCTCACAACCAGGATCTGCCGTGTTGAACATCCATTTCCTCACAATTCCCACTTGCGGCCATGGTCACTGCTCAGTAGTATCTGCCGCCTACCAACAAACTACGCAGGACAGGCTAAGCAGTTAGAAGGACGTGATCAGAGGGCTTCCGGGTGCCCAGTGATGTACTGCTGCCATGGCAGGTGGGCATCACTGTCTGCAAATGAACTGCCAATCTCACTGTGAGCTGATAATGATCCTGGCACCACCACCTGCCTGCCATATGTTTTCCCTACTTGTCACGTAACAAGGAACTGTGTTTGGCATGCTGGTCACTGACAGTTTGATACCATCGGTTGGTGTTTGTTGTGTTTCGCTGCTGCCCTTCAGTTAGAGAAGAGCTGCAGAGGGATATAAGATACTGCTCTGATCACTGACCATTCTCGATGACACAACAGTCTGTGACAGAGTAGTCAGCTGTTCTTTCTCTAGTTCTACTACTGAAACTTCTATGGTTGTAGGGTTCTGCCCAGTGATCCTGTTCACCATTAGGAGAAAGAAGAGACGCTCCCTTTTCCTACCATAAACTGGACATCTCTCACCATCCTTAAATTATAATAATACAGATGAGAACAGGAACCACGCCAAAGGGGCCTCTTTGTTCACTGTGATAGTATAAGGAAGCGAGCATAGGGTGAGGCAGCAAGAGTTATAAAATGCCAGCCAATGGAGTACTGCTCAGAAGAAGGACACAACATGGCAAGAGATCACAATAGGGGAAAATGTGATTGTATACCAGCAAACTGGCCTGCAATGTGCTCCTTTAATTAGAAGCCTAACTTCATTATATACAACAGAGTATCTGAAAACACACAGTTCATTACTACTCTGTGCCAACAAACTAGTATGTATGTCCTGAATCGAGGTTTTTCGGTAGAGTTTGGGTAACAGATAGTGACAAATAATAGATTACTGAATTCGCTATGCATGCCACCCAGAGCCCTTATGTCTACAACTGCTAAGACCAATGAAGGAACATATTCAATGAGTTTGAACATCACTGCTTCTAAATGAGGAGATCCTGCCCACACTTAACTGCTTGCATATACCTTTTATAAGCATTATTTAACACACTGAATAAAATGCCAGCCAACATAAGTACCAAGAAACACCAAATGTTTCTTCAGCAATTACTCCACCTAACAAGCAGATTTACCTTTTAATTTAGATAAAGTTTATAACATTGATAGCATAAAATTCACCAGCTTAAATAAGTATACTTATAATACCTTATAACCATAGCCATTACCTAATTCCAATATACATTTATCAAATCAGGAAGCAGCACTGTGTCCATTAAGACACCCCTTTCCAATTTCAGCTTCCCCTAGCCCTTGGCAATCAGCAATCTAGTTACTGTCCCTATGGATTTCAGGATTCTGAACATCTTACAATGAAACCATTAATTTGCAGTTCTGCCTCATTTTTTATCAAAACAAGTACACGAGGTTCAATTATACTGTAATATATTAATGAGACTTCACTGCTTCCTTAGGCAGACAGTGTGAACTGTAAATACTTCTGGGATTGCACTGTAAGAAAACGTATATTAAAAAGCACTTTACTAGTAAGATCCTATGTCAACATTGTTTTGAACACTATGAGTCAGTAGACAACAATTGACTGCATACATAGAACTACCTATAATGTATAAGAACTAAGAGAGCAGAATCAAGTCATGTAAATAATTCAATCTCCTAATTTGCCAACTTCAGATAACCTTGACCAAATCCATAAGGGGGAGGGGGTGTCTTAGTGTCATTTTCCAAATAATGAGAAATCAATCACTTCAGAGGAAATGAAACCTCCTCCACAACAGTTCTTTGTCTGTCAGAGACAACAGCCATGGGCTTCTGTATTACTTTGCACACACTTGCACTGAACCAGCTGATACAGGTTGAGTCTCGTTCTCTGTTTTGGTCTTCTAGAAACAACACATGTACATACAGCAAGGGATCTCACCACAATCTGCTGCCTGAGGTCATTCCTAATTAACTCCATTCCTCTTCTGCACTTACTGCTAAGAGTTCACAATGGGAAAACTACACACACACACACACACACACACACACATACACACACACACACACCATGGCAGTTAAAGGATAAATAGCAACCCACATCTCTGCTTAATAAGTTATCATGGAAGGTTTTTTAAAATATATTCTTTTAAAAGTTCCTACAGCTGGAGAAAAGGTTTATTGTTAAGAGCACTGGATGTTCTACTAGAGGACCCAGGTTCAAGTCCCAGTATCCACATGGTGGTTCCTGCCCAGGGAATTTGATGTCCTCTTCTGGCATCCATGGACACTGAACACATGGAACACAAATACACAAATACAAAAAACACCCATATACATAGAATGAACAATTTTTAAAGCTGTTAGCTTAGTGTGTATGTTTGGGAACTCCAGGTGTGTACATGCAGGTTGGAAGATGGCTTTGGGAAGGAGGTTCTTTTTCTACCATGTGGGCCATGGGGATTAAGCTCAGGTCATCAGGCTTAGCAGCAAGCACCTTTACCTTCTGAGTCATCTTGTCAGCCCTATTCCTGTGATATCAAAAAAAGTCTCTTTCAGAAAGCTTTGTATTTTAGTGTAAGAGTTCAATTAATATCCTATGATCAAAAAAGTTTTGAGCTATAAACTTAATACAGTGGTGTCAAAACACCAAATAGAGCTAATGATGGTATTAATTTTTAGATTTATTTTATTTCATGTGTACGAGTGTTTTCCCTGTGGAATTGGAGTTACAGGAGGTTGTGAACCACCACGTGGTTGCTTGGACCTGAACCTAGATCCTTTATAAGAACAACAAGTGCTCTTGCCCACTGAGCCATCTTTCCAGGCACCTAGTGGTGGTATTTAATAATATTCCACCACTACAGAATTGCCACAGAATAGAAGGCAACTCTATGGAAAAGAAGAACAAAGCCAAAGCTTTCACAAGGTACAGAAAGTAATGAGAAAACACCCAATCAAGAAGAGACAGCATCTGAACACAAGAGCCCAGAGTTGACAGAAGTACTAAAGTCCCAGGAAATCAGCAAGTATGGCTTGCAGCCACACACAAGTTAACTGCAATCATTACTTAAGACCTTAGGCAAAATATGGAGAGACATGTCTACAGCCTAGACAATTAAAACTCACATTTTAGTAGAGCCAGAAAGTTCAGAAAACAGTAGGAAAACTTGTTGTTAGAAAAAGAAAATGAGCAGTATGCTAATTCAATATGTTAACTAAAAAATAAAACAGAACAGCAAAGTAAATAAAATTTTAAATGACTGGATTTTAGATTAATTATCTTTTAAAATAGATAAAAGAAGACTATTATGTACTGTCTCTTAATTTTCTCCATAAAAGACAAACCAAGATGCATAGGCATAGTTATAGTTATAAATAGAATCTGCATAATGAGTGATTACAGAAGGTAGGAGGTCATAAATTGAAATGTTGCACCAAATCTAATAAAATGAGAATTATTTAGTGACATCAGCTTAATTCCGGTGACTATAAAGTTTAACATTCAATGATAACTTTGAAGCTAAAAGGTCTAGAAAAATATCTTATAATTAAAAGGAACTTGTAGGCTTGCTAGGGACAATGTAACCTCAAACAAATAATAGCTAAAAGTATCAGCTGGTATTTGTCTAATAACTCGCAAACAGGAAAGGCAAAGAGCCACACAGAATAATTCTACAATATAATATAACTTAGCATCTGCAGTGGGGACTGTATCCTTCTTTTTGTTTTATCATCACACTTCTTTTTGAGTGAAATTTCTTTAGCTACTTAAGGATAATTGGACTGGAAAATAGTAGGAAGCCACATTAATAACAGCAGTAAAAACAGTAATAGCTATTAGGGATTTGAAAAGTTACATAATTCATTTGGAAATGATGAAAAGGGGGGTCGTCAGCAATACAAGAGATAAATTTTAAGTGACAGAGTCTATAATGGAAATGAAGCAAAAAAAAAATACCTATATGGTAAAAAGCATTAGATGTTTAATATTCAATTATATAAAAATTCTATTAGTGTTTATTCTAACTCTTAATTTGTTAACTGCATTTTAAAGAAATAAACATAGTCTGTTTTAAATGGGAAGGAAAGTGATCATGGTTATTAGCTAAAGCAAGTTCACACTCCTACAGAGGGGAATATAGATTTAGGAAAGATTCTAGACTTCTCCAAATTTAAACACCTATTAAAGTTTTAAATAGATTTCCTACATATCAGAATAAATCAAATCTGAATTGGTAAAGTTAAGAGTACTAATATCATTTCAATAACTCGAGTCTACTATTTATCCAGATAGAATTACAGTCTAAGAAGGGTGGCGCACAGTTCTTCCACATGTGAATCACTGTAGAAGCTATCTTTGCAATGAGTGGAAACAGGGTATGAAGCTGTTGGTTAGTGGTGAAACATGTGCCTCTCACATGTGAAATACCAGGTTCCATCTCTGTGCCCAACAAAGTAAAACAAGAAAACACAGAAAGACACGATAGGAAAAACATCTCCAATCCCTGTACTGACCAGGGTTCACTCTCAAACTTAGCATCCTGCATCTATATCTCATTTGTCTACAGAAAACCAAAAATTACATTATTTAATTAGGATAAAGGGGGAATATTGTGTTCCTATGTTGTTTTAAAATAAATGAAGGTTAAGCATATCATAAAATAGGTAAAATCAGTTTAAGATAAAAATGAATAAGTTTAGAATAAGAACCAAACCATATGAAACCACAGAAGCTTGACTTTCCATGAGAGATAAAACACAGAGGATTAAAAGGAGAGGTGTACAGTTCCTGTGCCCGCCTTATACCTTCCCAGCCCCACAGGCCTGTGACTCTGTGCTACTTAACGAACATAGATAATTCACACACACACACACACACAGCCTGTTTATTAAAATTTAAAATAAAATCATATGAAACATATTATACTAGTTAAATAAATTATGTAATCAAAATAAAATGACAAAACCATTAAAATACTTAATATTTCGTTTGAGTATGTGGAAAGATACATACTGTATTGTAAATGAGAAGGTTATAGAGACTGAGTTATATATAAACAAGTCTAAGCAAACACCCCAAGATATTGTTATATAAATTGCACGGGCTTCCCCCCACCACTTACCCTTTCCAACCATAGCCTATGAATTACTGCCAATTAGGAGACGAGATGTCCTGATCCCAACTCTCCAAAATGCTGTACTCAACAGGTCAGTTTTATTTTACTGCCTTTAAGTTCCTATGTTCTTATTCTGTACCTATAAAGCTTCTGCAGTTATATATAACATTTCAAAAATATTTGACCTACATTTGGCAAATATATTGCCTGAGACCTAAGTCAATGTTATTTACAACGAAAGACCAAGATATTTGTAAAGCTTTCTAGAGTCAAGAACTAAAAAAAAAAAAAAAATAGTGAGAAGTGTCAAAAATGACAGCACTATTGCTTATCAATTCTCTTTTGAAACAAGCTGTAGATGGGGAGGTGGTGGTGTGTGCTTTTAATCCCAGCACCTGTGAGACAGAGGCAGATGGATCTCCATACTTTCGAGACCAGCTTGGTCTACAGAATGAGTTCGAGGACAGCCAGGGCTACATAGAAAAACTCTGCCTAAGACAGCAAAATAAATAAACAAATAAAAAATAAAACAAGCTTTAAAAAGTATGGAAGGGATGCTTGGAGCTTGCTGCCTAGCCACCCACTTAGACTAATCTGTGAGTCCCAGGTTCTGGTGAAAGACCCTGTCACAAAAAACACCATGGTGGCCAGACGGTGGTGGTGCACTCCTTTAATCCCAGCACTTGGGAGGCAGAGGCAGGCGGATTTCTGAGTTCGAGGCCAGCCTGGTCTACCAAGTGAGTTCCAGGACAGCCAGAGCTACACAGAGAAACCCTGTCTCGAAAAACCAAACCAAACCAAACCAAACCAACCCAACCCCACCCCACCCCACCCCACCCCACCCAACCCAAAACCAAAACCAAAACCACCAAAACCACCAAAACCAAAACCCAAACCAAACCAAACCAAAAACCAAACCAAAAACCAAACCAAACCAAACCAAAAACCAAACCAAAAACCAAACCAAAAACCAAACCAAACCAAACCAAAGCAAAACAAAACAAAAAAACAAAAACAACAACAACAAAAAACCACCATGGTGGACTGCCATTGAGAATGACATTCAGTTGACCTCTGTCCTGCACGCATGTTAACAGAGTTGTTACACCTACATGTGTACCACGTTGGGGAAAAGAATGAATATCTGTGTCCAATATGTGTGTAAGCTGCAAGGAAACTGCATTTTAGTGCCTAGACGCCTACCTTTACCAAAGGTAAGAAGGAAACATAAAATGCTTACAACAGAGAAATTCTGTACAAATCAGAATTTAATTCTAGGTATAATGTTAAAGTCAATCTTGAACCTAAATTGGTTTGGTCTTCAAAGAAGCTCATGGATTCAGCTAGCCACAAGGAAAGCCACAGAGCCAATGGTAAAACTGTGGTTCTTCTCCAGTAAATAAGGAGAGAGAGATTTCATCCACTTCATGGAATTTAGCTTGAATGCTTCAAAACAAAGTAGACTTCAATGCTTTTTTGAAAAGGAGACCTTGACTGCTGTCTGTAAAGAATGAGGGGGTGGGGTGGGGGGGGAAGACACCCACACAACAATCTGACAGTTATTTTTTTCTGAAAAAAAAAAAAAAAAAGGCCCTACTATTGAAAGTGGGTTAGAACTGGATATTTTATTTCAATTAAGTATTTTGGAAAATATACATTTCATTTTAAAAGTGATTATATTTAAAGGTAAAACCAGGGGAAAGGGGGAACACAGTCATAATACAGCCTGTGTTTTCCTAACCAGTCTGCCTTACACATACAACATACATTTCTCAATAAAGCAGCATTTCTATTCCATTTTAACTTTCAACATTCTCCGTAATTAATACCAGAATAAATTCTTCACTGCTTAACCACTGACTATACTACAGTCATCATTCAATAATATCAAGCAGAACAGCTTTCTAATTCAAAGCAGCAAGAGACTTTAAGCAAAATATGTTGCCTGTATGATCAGAAGTAATTGACTTCATAATATTATTTCAAATTTAGTCAATACCCGAATTCATCAATGACAGCTCAATTAAAAGTGTTGCTTTTAAAAGCAAATATATCAAAGTAGGAGACAGAGAGAAAGAGAAAGAGAGAGAGAGAGAGAGAGAGAGAGAGAGAGAGAGAAGAAAAGATAAGTGGGGAGCTCTTTAGAAATATTGGGTCCATGCAGAAAGCTAAGAGGAAGGCATGTAGCTAGCAGTTATTCCTCAATGATGACTAGATGGTTAAGTTCAATAGAAATAGAATCCTTAATTTTAATCCTTAATTTTAAGCGTTAAGACTTTCAGAGAAATTTAGAGTGTAAGAACAACTAGGAGGAGCACATTTTGCCCTTTCCTCAGCTTCCCTTAGAATACAGTCCTCAGATGTCCTGCCAGTTCCCATGGGAACCCTCAGGCTGTGAAACATGCCAGCAAACCAAGGCAGGCAGGGAGCGGAATGCTTCAGTTTTCTCCCACTCTGCCTGCCCCAGGCCCACGCCTCTTACTCTAGGATTCAGGAGACCTCAGCTCCTAGGCAGCAAAGGCCTTTCTGAAGGACAGTCAACTTCAGTCTTCAATTGTAGGTTACCTCCCTAAGTACTCAATGCACCTTTCTCTGTCCCCACTGCTCATGGCGCTCATGTGCGCACACGCACGCACGCACACAGGCAAGCACACGTACACACAGGTGCATACTCATTTTGCCTTATCAGGACATAGACTAAAACAAGCTCATTTTATTTGTCATATTATATACTACTTTCTGTTCTTAATTTTCCTAAGCCCTGACTCAGAAGTTTGCTGGTATTGATCGAGCAGCCAAGATGTGCGAGCATCGCACTAAGTACTAACCATATATTATGTCATTTAATGCTCATGACAGCCCAGGTTAGGTAATGCCACCTCAGGGATTCAAACTATGTGGTTCAAAGCCTTCTACTAAACCACTACAAACGGCCAGCAACAGGATGTTGATTAAAAATTCACTTGGTATTAAATGATAAAAATACCTCATGTAGAAGACTACTTAACGGCATTGGGAATCATCATGTTGAAGGTTACAAAGCAGCAAGCACCATGTAATTACTAGCCAAAATGAAAATTATGCTAATAGCAACATGCATAAAAAACACCGAACAGACAGACACTCAAGTGTTAGCAGATGCTACCCCTGAGAAGCATAGCTTTCCCTGTACCTTTTCCTCTTGTTTTAACAACAATAATAAACTTATACAATCAAAAGTGTTGTTTTATGACTGATGAAGCAGGCAGCGAGTGAGAAAGCAGAAAACAGGATCATAAGCATGGATACAGTGCACCACAGTACCAGTGTTAAATGCAACCGATAACTGCAATTTCAAGTGGGAAAATTAGCTCATCGAGAAAATCGGGATGGAATCTTTATAGGACAGCAGCAAGCTTTCCCTGAACTGTGAAGACCAAACAGGCTAAGGCTTCAGTGTTTGTTGGCACACAGACATGAAACACAAATTCAGTGATACTGTTCCTGGTCTACGGTCCCTGTATTTACTTACCTACTTATGGTTCTAGCGTGTGTGTAAAATACAAGAATATGGCTCCGCCTCCCACAACCATGCTTATATGGAAGCCCAGAGAATGCTGGTTAAAAAAAATGTGGCATGACAATGTAGCTGCTTCTGAGGGATGCTCTGGACAAGGGAAGGCCCAAGCCCACAGCAGAGGATGAAACCTCTCCTCATACCATTTATGTGAATTTTGCAGGAAGTGTACTATCTACTCAAAATAACAATAAAGAAACAGTACAGCATAAGAAATACAATATTATGGTTTTTCTAGTCAAAAACTTGAAAGGACATGATTAAATAATTTAAATGTCTAGTCTGTTTTATTTACTCCACCTCCATATTGGCTTTCTTGCCATTGACATCACGATGTCTGTTTCAAGTAAATAAACCAACAAAATTCACTGAGTTGTCTTAACCTGAGTTTGAAGATCTTTAGAAACAAAAGAACCACTGTATGTGCTTTCTACCCATCTATTTTTCTCCCTGCCTCTGTCTATTTTTAAAATGTAAAGAATTTAAGATATGTTATATAAAACAACTTTTTTTTTAAAAAAAAAAGTTCTTTATGCCTGTTTAAAAATTAAATTATGTGAGTTCTATTAAAAAGTATGTTTGGTTGGCTACAAAAAAATTTCTATCAATGTAAAAAAAAATAACAAAAAAAAAAAAAAAGAAAGAAAGAAATCATCTTTGCAACAGAAAGAAGAAAACAGGGAAGCAGTAAAAGGGGACCTGCTTTCTTTCCAAGAGGAACATAGCTCTGTGCAAGGACAATGACACACAGTCAAGAAAGGCACCATCACTGCCAAGTGAAACCTGTGAGCTACACAATGGAAATGCTTCAGATAGAATCTGAAGGAGATCATGGGTCACCTAAACAGTTATGAGCAAGTACCAGCCTGCGATTTGTGCTTGAGGCAGCGACAAAGTGATACTTATCAGGGTACACACAAGGTCATGGCCCCTAGACCCCAGAGCAACCAGAGCCTCATGGTGGGGAGGGCAAATTGAGAGGATGGCTGACACACCGTTCCCCTTGCTTGAATGTCCTCTCTTCCATCAAGAGTAGTAAATGGCAGTCATGACAAAGGCTCAAAGATACAATATTATCTATCTAGCCTAGAAAACTCTGTGCTCATCCAAGAGACATGAGCCTAAACAGAAACTGGAACTTCAGAGATCGACCACAGCTCTGTCAATTTTGGTAGTGAACCAAGATTCAAGCTGCTGGAAGGAAGAAGAGAAATAAGGGGGTTGGGGGGGAATGACATTTAACAAATCACTGTTTTCTTCTTAAGGCCAGGAAGGTCCCAGGGATCCACTCCAGCAGCTAAGCCAGGCATTGAGGCAGACAGAGAATACCCACTGGAAATGAGAGCATAGCTTACATTCTGACATCAACAGTCCAAGAATTCCTGAGAAAGGGGATGAAAAACAAAAATCAAAGGGTAAGGGAGGGAAAAGAAAAGAGCAGAGGGAGAAAATAATGTCAGAAAGATGGAAAGAAAGGAAGAAGCTTATGTTTATGAAGTAGGGGATAATTGCTCCTATCAATATCTGTTTCAGTCCCTAAATGATGAGAGACATTATAAATCCATCTAGACTCAGCGATTTTGCTGCCATTTTCTCCTTGGAAATCTAAGGCTAACTACCACAAAGTCAGAAAAACTGAAAAGCAGCAACATGACTCATCTTGTCTTTCATCTTCAAAACTCCTTGCATGCTGTGGAGTTCACACTGCGCACTGTTCTTCCTGCTCCTGCCGGCAAGCAAACGCCACGCTGGAGAAACTGGAGAAAACGGCAAACAAGCACCTGGCCCGAGTTAAGGAGTAAATCATCTGAATGGATTATGATTCCTGGAGCCATATTTCAAAATTTAGTGAACAGAAAAATGGAGGGAAACAAATAACAGACCTCAAATATGAGAAAAGGATTTGGACACATAGATGTAGAGAGAAAGAAAAGAGGCTGAATTTCTAATTATAACCATCTAAAAACTCCAGAGATGGCCTTTGATCATAAGTCAGGACCATGAGCAGAGGTGGGAAAGATGGAGTTCAATGTCACTTTTCAGGAGTGGGGACACTGGGCCATAGCAGGTAGTTACAGCGGGACTGGGGTATGGAGCTCCATGATCCTCTGCCTACCATGCAGGAGCCAGGTTTACTGCCCGGTGGGGGTAGGCAAAACCATTTCACAGAAGTCAGGTTTAAAAGTCAGCATCATCAATAAAGGACATCTGTAACAACCAGGGTTCCTGGTCAGCACAAGGACGCACCGCACTGTAGGTCACAAGGCTCAGAAGTGAGTCACGACCTCTCATGTTAGGTACTTATATTCACTGATCTTCTAAGTAAAACACATCTCTGATGTCAGAAAGATTAAACTTTCAGAACTGCCAATTAATCAAAAATATCAATCAAGATAAAACAGGGCAACAAATCATCATGACAGAGTTTATGAATAGTTCCTTGGTGCAAGCTAATCCCTCAAGATGAAAGAGGTAGGGCGCGCGCGTGCATGCGTGTGTGTACATACTCAGGTCCAGGGCTTTAGTAATATGGGGGAGGACCAATATCTAGCAATAGAAATTTACCTGAGCCCTCATGATAGCTGTCTCCAGAGACACTCTAGGAAAACAATACATTTGTAAATCATTGCTCTTAGATTCTGATTAGAAATACCTGGACAACTAGCTAAATCTTGGGTTTTTTTGTAAGACCATGTTTTTAGAGGACAAAAGCAAGTATCCTCTGAGTTTTAGAAATTAAAAATGCTACCCTGATCTACACAGCAAAACTAAGGCCAACCAGACTTTAAAAAGTAAGAAAAAAGTGAAGAAATTAATTCTTCTCTAATACAAAAATTACTGATTTTCATGTCTCCAAGGTCACAGATTTTAATGTAGCTGAGAACAGCAGGGACAGCACAGCAGGTAAGCATTAGATGTGCTAGCTTGTGTCTCTCTCCTAAGCTGTTGTCTGCACTACTCCATCTGAAGAGCTGAAGCCATCAGAACCGTGGCATCATACAAATGAAGCAAGGGGCACTATGAACACACAACCATATACACGAAATACACAGGGCAAAGAATATCCTAGTTGCACACAGGGTATCTCACCTAAACATGCTCATTTCTGTTCTGATCAAAGCAGAGGTCACTTTCAGTTCCTGAATGAAAGCTGCTATGATGGTTTCCCTTCTTTGTCTCCTTTCTCCCTCCCACCCCCTTTCTATTGTGTTGTTATTAAAGATAAGTCAGAAATTTAGAGGGGTGGGAATCTGGTGTGGAGGGTAAAATAGGTTTCTAACTAGACACTCCCTCTCCGGATTCCAGTGAACATCAGACAAGCTAGGAGGGGCTCGGCTCAGAAACAAGCAGCCAGACAAAATGGCCCTCGATACATATAGAAATAGCCACGTGGAGCAAGTCACTAATTTGTTTATTTCCAATTTGTGTGAACTGTGATGTGAGGATTGGAGCATTATGAACCCCAGCATGGGCCAGCAGGGCATCTTCAGGGGCTATTGAACTTCTGTCACTTAGAGCCATAAAATAATAATGGAGAATTCAAGCCAAAAACTTAACTTTTACTACCTGAGCAAAACCTTTTGCTATTTTTAGAGAGAACAAATAAAAAGTACTGCACAGACTCAATTTTAAAGAAAAAAAGAATAACCCAAAGCACCACTAAGGAGCAAGACTGACTGCCTCATGTCAGGGAGACAGGGTACTGACTACATTAAGCCTCAGTTATCTTGCAGCCAAAGATGGAGGGCTAAATTAATCAATATAATGCATAAACAGAAAATAGGAGAAGACATTTACCTGTCTCTAAGCCCTTGTCATCTGCCTGTCTCTAAGCCCTTGGCTTAGAGTGCTGTCAGTCATCAAAACACCCCTGGTATACAGAATCAGAGCACAAGGAAAGGAAACACAGCTGGCAAGAAAGCCAGTGGCTGCCTTGCTTAGCTGTGTGTTCTGTGTATACCTCCTGCTGGAGATGCTCCCGATCTTCCAAAGACCCTCCCAGGCCAGGAGCTAGCTCTTCCCTGAGAGTCAGGAGAAGCCACACCCGACTCTTGGCATCAGACAGATGCTTGTCCCGTGCTGCTTGTCCAGGTCAGACCCGGACACTACAACTGCAAAGTGAACACGGACCAAGAGCACAGGAGCACCAGAGTGGGGAGAGGTTTCAAAGAAAATGGAATGTGGAGGGAAGAAGCTGCGAAGGGTGAAGCTTCTGAGAAGTGTTCCACAGAGCAGAGAAAGACAGGGGACTAGAAATGGAAACAGGCTCATTTAAAATTATGATAATTTATATACAGCTCTTTTTCGGGCTTTTATGTTCACTTAAGAGAGTTAGATTCTATTCGGCAGGCAATCAGGTAACACCAGAGTGGGTGGCACATCAGGATTGTGCACTGAGAAAGCAACTGTGACAGGAGGGTGAAAGATGGCACATTACGAGCTGTTGCAGGAAAATGAATTAAGGCACAGCCGCAATAATTAAAAAGAGAGATTAAAAACACACAGACTAGGAGCTGCTCCCTGGGAAATCCAGGGGAAGGAGGCTACAGGAAGCACAGTCAGAGGAATCCTGTAACTGAGAAGATGGCTTAAAGGCTAGGAAACTGCTGATTTGGGGGGACACTAGATGGTAGTAACACTATGAAAGACCAATAACCAAGTCAGGGCTATTTCCAGGTAGTAAATTAACATCTTATGGAATCCATGGGCTGCATTTTGGACATGACAGGTACCTGCTGGCTGCAAGAATTGGTGCTTAGGTAATCACTAGCCAGCAGCTGGAAACGGGGCTTCAGGCAGACCAAGAAGGAAAGAGTGAAAACAGTCATAAGTCAGTCAGCAGTATGTGTGGCCACCCAGGGATAGAGTCCATAAGGTCACCCAGCAGGTAAGACCTCTCCAATCTGTGGCAGGTAACTGTGATCTGCACAATTCACTTTAATGATACTGCCAAGGGCCACTTCTGTTATCTTACCAGTTATTTCAATTGGTCCTCATTCAATTTTGCACATGTTGAGGTCATCTTATCCTAGTTAGATCACAGGAGAGTTTTAATAGATACAGTATTTATTTTTATTTCACCTCCAAGAAGGAAAGCACTGTGTTGTCCTCATGAGGACGTGCTTTTAAGGCTCTGTTCCCAATGCCTGAAATAAGCTTTGGACTGGAAAGTATCAGCTGTACAATAACAATAAATTGATTTCATTTTGCTGCTTTTTAACTGGTTAACTGAGGATACATGATCAAAGATGTCGAGGCCTACAACTAAAAGAGAATGAATCCACCAGCAATTATTTTCAGAACATTATATGCTCATCAGCCTAGCCAGACTCATTTCAGCCCATTTATTAAGCCAGAAGAGGAGAGAGAGCAGACAGACAGACAGACACTCTGACAAAGAGGCAATCAAAGAAAAAACTCTGAAATCCAATGGGCATAAAAGGAAAAGCTAGAGTTCATACAGGGTTCATAATAAGTATATAAAATACTGATAAAGTTTTAGCCAATAATGATTTCTCCCAGGGTGTCCTATTTCAAAATACTGCTAATGATCAAGGAGGCAGGTCTTGTGACCAATATGGCTACAAGGCAATGTAGCCTTCTGTGGTGGACACTAGCACCCATCCTTTAAGGGAGTTAGCCATGGCCTAAGGTTAAGCCTGCCGACAAATGTGGAGAAACCATCAGTTGTTCTACAACTGTCCCCCGGCTTAGAAAAGGGCTAGCCTTACTACCTAGAAGGGATGACAAAGCACAAACACAAATTACGGGAATAAACCATGCTAGCAGACGACCAGACTCCGCTCCATGAATTATGGTGAGAAACAATCTCATTATTAAAGTAAAAATCAAGAAACCAGACATCAGCCAACAGGGAGATGACCAGACACAAGAAACAAACATACTTCCCTCTATCTTAGCTCCCAGAGCTGCTGTAACAGGACACCATAAAGAGGCAGGCTGAGAACAACAGAAATGCACTCCCTCAGTATTCTGGGGACTTCAAGCTGGTGTCAAGGCAGAAGCAGTCATTACCCTACTGAAAGTCCCACAGGAATATCCTTCCTTGGGTCTTCAAGCTTCTAGAGGCTCGCTCTAGGCAACCACTGCCCTCCGAGGGTCTCACACCCACTCCTTGCTCTTCACCTCCGCTGTCATACAGCCACCTCTTTCCTATGAAACCCATTTACCACAGTATGGTTTCATTTATATTTACTCAGTTATATCTGCAAAAGATACTATTTGTCATCAGATCACATTCTAAGACAGCAGATAGATGGGAATACTCATCAACTCCACTATGTGTATAGTATGAGATATCACAGAGTAGGCTCAGTCAGTAAAGTGCTTTGGATTTCAGAGCCTCAGTTCCCAGGTAAAAAGCTGGGCTCAATAGTGTGCACCTGTAAATCTTAGTGCTAGACAGGAGGAGACAAAGAGCTCTGGGATTTGTGGGCCAGCCAGTCTATCCCAATGGTAAGTTCCAGGTTCAGAAAGAGTCTGTATTTCTAACATAATGAAGAATCAACTGAGTAACAATACCTGACCTCTAACCTCCATGCACACTAACACAGACACACAGAAGAGAGGGGAGGAGAGGGGAAGATGAGGGAAGGGGAGAGGAGAGGACAGGACAGGAAAGACTTGTCCAAGCTGGCCACCTGCCTGAGATGTAATGTGTTAGGCACACCTGAATGTATGCCAGAGAAAATATACCATAGAAGTAAAAGGAAATGAGGCTACCCTAGCTACTGATGAAAGAACTTGTTACAGTAAAAAGCAAAAATCACTATTCATTTTTAAATGTACAAATGTATAATTGTATTTATATAGACATAACACACTAAAGTATCAACTTTTATGATACAGATAAGGAATCAATAGAACTTACTCCCCTAAACCAATGGACACTTTTACAGTCTACTTACCCTCTGATACATGTATACACTTTTACAGTCTACCCTCTGATACA
>JANHMN010000016.1:35602006-35654142 GCA_030674055.1 Rhabdomys pumilio | reverse complement strand
CTGATACATGTATACACTTTTACAGTCTACCCTCTGATACATGTATAGATCATTAATACTGCAGAGCCGCAGCAGTGACTGGAGCACAAACAAAAGAGACTTCAGAAATTCGGTGCTTTAAAATGAGGCTATCTTTTAATATGTTCTTTTAACAATATGAACTTCTTTAAAAAAACAACAACAACTAGTAAACATATTGGTATCCCTGCAGAGTCAGTAATAGGCAAAAGAAACGGTGGGAAGAAAACCACAGAGAAAAGACAAGTCAGGTTTCTTCCCCTAACTGCACATCTGGCCTGAGTCCTGTTTTACACCTTCAGCAGCACACGACGTTCTGCACACCGTCACTGAACTTGAACTCCAAAGGATCTATTCTCTGGAAACCCAGAGGTAGAGGAAGCTGGAAGATCTGCAATTCAGCACATTTTATAGGATTTTTGGCACATAATGGTTATTTTTAAAGTGGGGGGAGGGCCTGTGCTCTCCCTACCCCCAAGCACAGCTGAGCTGATTCAGCACAAATCTCCCCCAAAATAAAATCTCAGTTTGCAGAAAATAAGTATGGAAAGTTCCAGCTCCAAGGACGACATTCCAGAAACTTAACATTAAAGTCTGGAGGAGGACAGCTTGAGAAAAGACCACTGCAAACCACATTACAAAGGTAAGAACTTCCACCCGAAAACTGTGAGCAGCTTGGGAATCCAGGGAAGAAAGTCTTTAATAACAACCAGAGTAATACAAAAGGATCAGTGAGGGATGGGAGCACCTAGAGGATGCTCACAGATAATAAATCATTTCCCACAGGTGAGCACAAGACATTCCACGAACATGGTTGGAAATTCTAGTTTCTTAATTTAACTTAGGAATGCTTTTGAAGAGGATATTACAACAGAAATCACACAAATAACAGACTACACCGAAGAGCTGTGTACTCAGCTCACCACACTGATGATCCCAGACCACAGGGGACTTTGCACAGTCTGCAGACCAAAGAAGAAAACAAGAGCTCTTTACCGTAACGAGCATTTAGGTGGTGACAGGAAGAGAGCTACCTTGCTGAGATTCCAGAAACAGACAACTCCATGGCCATTTTTGCTAACCATCTGTCACCAAACAAGGGAGTTAATGGTTTCAGGGACAAGCAGGGTCATTGCTGAAAACCAGAGGGTGAAGCACCATCACAATAACCTTTGGTGTCCAATGCATACTGCCCAAATCCCATCAGCCCCGTAGGAAGTCTCCTGCTAGCAAAGGACACACACATCTAAAGGCATGTCATCCAAAGTCCCTCTGCGTCTGGAGAGTATCTCCAGTCACTTGTTCAAATATTTACAGCCACACTGATGGTAACAGCTGGCACTGGAAGGCAAGGACAGCCACACCATATAAACCTGTCAATTTAAATCACAAAGCATTCACAACCTTAGAGCCCGTTTTGATCATTAATATAAAGGACTTTTCCATAGTGTGAATGAATCAAAGTAGCATGAAGTGGAAAATGTGGAGATGACAACAGAAATGTTTTTAAAACCCAAACTAAAACACATCAGAGGCATGAACAAGAATTCCCACCCTGCTGGCTGTCTGCTGATACTCAGCAGAGCTGACTAAGCAACACTCTCTACAGCAGCCAGTCTTCAATGAGTGGCTAGCAAAGGGGCTTGATCTGGTGGCCAGCCAAAGAGACTGAGGGTCCTTCCTCAGGAAGACTCTCTGCCCCTGAGAAATTCACCCTGGCTAAATGAAAAATAGCCCCTCCTAAGAACAGACTTCTGATACCTTCAGAGATCTGTTCCTGTTCAGGAAGCAAGCATCTACAGCCCTTCACCTCTCTAGGCCAAGGTGGAGGGTTTAGGGGCTGTATCTGCCCCTCCTCACTCTCTGCTGCAGCTATGACAAAGCAGTAGTGAGAAAGGGACCTAAAGCATTACCACATCTCAACCACACTGCTCCAGCTCCTTGCCTGCGTAGTGGTGGAGAAGAGTATGTGATATGATTGTGTTCTATGAGGAACAGAAGGCTCCCTCACAGGGACATCTCAGAGACTGATGAGATGTCTGGAGGGCTGCAAGCACTCATAAGGCAGATACATGGTGCTGTCATTCCTTCTTCAAAGCTATGGACTAGAATGAGGCAGATGAAGAATCAACTTCTTGGAGCACATAAAAGGCATGTTATACATAGAAGTTGACACTGCCCCCAATGTACAACCACTTACTGACTCTGGGAATCAGATTCTTCTAGATGGGTCTTCACTTTAACATAACAATTAAAGTGAAAGCGTACGGGTAAAGTAATTTTTATGGTTTTCAAGAATTTTACTTGTAAAAATGAGACCATTATATATACTTTTCAGGATGTAGCTAAAAATAAAACATGAAAAGACAATCTTAAAACTTCAATGCCCACTATGAAAAGAAAGCTCAATTACCAGTGGCTGTAACCAGTGAAAATAAACATGAACAAAAAAAGGATGGTATATGCCTTTAAATCTAGCATTTTAGAGACTGATTATGGCAGATGGATCTCTGTGAGCTCAAGAACAGCCTGTCTATATACCTAGTTCCAGGTCAGCCAGGGCTGCATAGTGAGACCTTATCTCAAAACAAACAACAACAAAATACCATAATAATAGACAAACAAGCAAAAAAACTAGGCCATATATGAAATGCTTTTAGAAGGCAGAATGAGTAAAAGTCATACAAAAGTAGTCACCATTGATGAAGTTGAAACAGTTCATAAAACCTGCTTAGATATTTTAAATATTTATCCACTAGTGGGGAGAAGGCTAAGAATAATCAAGTGGTCAGCCTCGCTCACAGAAAAGTACCCAGATATCACTGCATATGGCATCAGCCTTTCTAGATGTCTCTGAGCTTACTGAAAGGCGGATGCCATCCTGGCCAAGCACATTTGGCTTACTTAAGTCAGTCAAGTGAGACTGACTGCAACCCTCCCTTATGCTATGCTCTTTTCTTTTTATTTGGGTACACACTTCTCTCTGCAAACTGACCTCAGTGCCTTTCATGAAAATTGACTGAGCACCTCTGAGGAACCTGAACTTCATCATACACAAAGATGTTATGCCTTAAAGAACATAACAAAATAAATCTAGTAAGAGAAATCGCTATTTACATGTTCCCCAATTATAATACTGTAAACTATGAAATGTATACATGGTAAATTACAGGAAACAAGGAAAAGCCAAGAATAATTTTCTTAAAGTCAAATTTAACCTGTATCTTAAAAGGAAAAAGAGAAAGTAAACAGAAAGGGGGAAATGAAGAAAATAATAAGGTAGTACAAACTGAAAGAAAATCCTGAGGTGGGAGGGGACAGTATGCATTTCAAATAGAGAGCTGCCAGGAGCCAGGAGGCGATTGGCTGTGGAGCGGTAACTTCCTCTGAGAAAGCTGTCCAGTACCACACTGGCTGGCACAATGGAAGCAGGGCCACCAGGAGCAATGGAAAACAATACTATCAGGCAAAAGCAGAGCACGGTGTGAAGGGCACAGATGAGGACCCCACTCGTGAGCTTCACATGAAAAACAAACAAACAAACAAAAAACCAACAGGAAAACAGAGCAAGAATACTGCAGGAGGGGCTGGAGAGAGAAAAGATAAGAACACTCGATGTTCTGGGCAAGGACCCAGGTTCGGTTCCCAGCGGCAATGCGGAAGGTCCCAAATGGCTCTAACTCTGGAGTCAGGTTATCAATCTGATATCTTCTTTTGGCCCCTATAGGTACCAGAATTCCAAATGGTTCATATATGTATAATGAAAACAAACACAAATGGCACTTTAAAAAAATTTAAAGGAGAAAAACAAAAAAAGAAGGTCTGCAGGAGTCCAGGCTACAAGAGGTACACGAGCTCTGCTCACTGCACAGAAGCGAGTAAGTGCAATGAGAGCAAAGGAAAATTCAGATCCATGCTTACAGATTCAATCAATCACAAGTTACAAATACAAGAAAAAAGAAGAAGTGGGTCTAATTTAAATATGTGCAGTGCTGTCTCTTGCCAATACTTCCTCAGGAATATTAAAACTCGGCATAGTATTTGCATTTAACCTGGGTATATCCTTGCAAAATAGTTTGAATTAACTCCAAACGTGATCATAGATGGAACCTCCAAAGAAATGAGTCAAAATATACTGCTCTTCTCTTTAAGTTACGTATGTTAGAAATCCTCTCTCAATGACAAAGGACTGACACAAAAAGATAATTAATTCCCAGATAGTTAGGGAAGAGGCGCCGCGTGTCCGATACAAGGCAACAGATCAGTTCTGGGTATGCTTGAGTGGCCAGACAAAGAGGTTTTTCCAGCTTTGTACCCCAAAAGTACACACTTTGGAAAAGTGGAGTCTTAAAACAATCTGGAAGTGAAATAACCCTCAATGGAGGATTTATAAGCCCATAATTCTAAAATGTCTGCAAGAATATGAAAAAAGCTTAATTTGAAGAGGTAATTCACAGAACAAATTTCAATGACATAAAAATGAAACAAAGTCGCACGTTAGTTTACAAATGAGTCTCAGCCATAGATTTATTAAAAGAAATGAGGTCTCTGGTGTTTGAAAGCCTGCAGTGAGCATCGACTGCCA
Source organism: Rhabdomys pumilio (assembly GCA_030674055.1). Lineage (NCBI taxonomy): Eukaryota > Metazoa > Chordata > Mammalia > Rodentia > Muridae > Rhabdomys > Rhabdomys pumilio. The sequence continues at coordinate 35,649,539 of JANHMN010000016.1, read as the reverse complement.
GCCCGAGTGCATCTGTGAACTCAGGCTTCTTGTGGCCCTAGCGCCTCCACCATTTTGACCCTCAATTATTTAAACAAGTTCTAACTCTGAACACAATGGTTCCCATGGTGACAGAAATTCTGCAATTAAGGGGCAAGAGTTGTAGGAATGATTCATATGTCACTTGTAAATGCTGTGTGACAAGACAGAAAATACTGGAACTCAGCATTATATACTCTAGGAGAAAGCTAAAGGAAACTCCCAATGAAGACCAGTTATTTTACCTACCGAAAACAAGTGATTGAAATGTGCACTCTCTTATTTTATATAAGCTGTTCTTCAAGGATAAAAATGGAAGGGAACTACACAGACAGGCAGGCAGGCAGGCAGGCAGGCAGGCAGGCAGGCAGGCAAGGAGGGAGGGGAGAGGGGAAGGGGAAGGGGGAGGGGGAGGGAGGGAGGAAGGAGGGTGAAAGGGGAGAGACAGAAGGGAGAGAAGTTTCTGCTATTAGTCATGGCAGTTGAAATGACTCCTTTAAGAAGTCACCATCTTAGACGAATAAACAAACAAACAGCAGACAGCTAAAATTATCATAGTTTCATGATAAGCCTTTGAAGAAATTGGCAAGAAAGTCATTTATCAGGAATATTTGTTAGTTATGATTTTAGTGGATGGATGGCAAGTGATAAACAGGGCAAGAGGGGGAGGCGGTGATACATACATTCTCTCATACCCTCAAATCACAGAATGCATGCTTGTTTGGGAGAAGCTAACATCCTGATTCAACGGCCCCAGCTACAACACCAACCAAAGTCAATAGAAACAATGACAAAACACACAGAAAAACAATGTAGTCATGACACTAGTTGTACACAGATTCAATTTCCCTGACATGAAAGCCAGAAATCAATCTAAAAGGGCAGGGCTGCACCAGATTCTAAACAAAAATAACTCTTCTTAAACAAAACCAAGCCTTTCACCTTCCTGACAACTGGACCAGTGTGAAAGACTTTATCACCTTGTATTTTCATGGCACAGCTCTAGGAAAGGTGAGGCAAATACTACCCCAGTGTACAAATGATGAAAGCAAGACTCAGGAGCAGTATTCTTACTGAAGCTCCATGGCCCACATCCAGAGGGAAACCTAAGTGAATGGGTTTAAATCAGTGTAGAAGTCCACAATGGAATAGGGGCCATCAAAACCAATAAAACACTTCAGCATTTTACCTTCCATCTTAATTTTCCACATTCTAAACATCTCTTTAAGATGCCATTAGTGCTGACTCTCTGGGAAGGAGGCAGGGAAGAGGATTTTACCATCATATCTTCCTTAACCTGTGACAGGCTGCCCTAATCAGCTTTCACGCACACAGGCACACATGCTCTTCACAGTAGCTCCTAATCACCATGTACCATGCTGAACAGCTGCAGAGGTCTGAAGGGAATTGGCAGAAATGTGCAATGATGTGCTAGCCACCCCCCGAGGCAGCTACTGCCCTGCCTGCTCCCAGACGCCAGAGCTCATGGGTGTTGACTGCTGTAACTGACAGGCCTAGAAGACAGGCAAGTGGTTTCAGGTGGTGAGTCAGGAAAAGTCGTTTGCATCAAGAATGCTCCAGCCCAGCAGAGCTGAGATGCTCTCTATGAGAAGATAAAGTATTCATCATTTATACAATGTCACTGTGGGGGACAAAGCTTGGTCTCAGCACAAACAGAATCTAATCAACTCTGTTGCACAGGAACCAGCAAATGAGGCTTCTCCCACTAAGAAGGCACCTAATTGCTTAAGAACTGACATCAGATCTGACACTTGAGGTCAGTCCTTTTGTCCTATGATAGAAGACTTTACAGTGGCCTGACATACAGTCCTTGAGAGCATAGCCCTGGCTAGCCCCCCAAGACTGTTTCAGCAGCTACTGCAATAAGCTGTGATCTATGTGTCCAGGGATGACACAGAATCACAGCAAGACAATACGTAGGAGACTAATGGGTGTCACAATATATGCCCAGATAATACAACACAATCAAACATGTGCTGTCATTTTGCTGGGTCACTGTGTGGGTTTCCTTCAAAAATCCATGGAGCTCCTTGGTTGACTATATGCAACTGTTTATGAGACAGAGAATGAGTGATATGATATCAAGTGGGTAAGATAGAAATGTTAGACACTGAATCAGATAACGGGGGATCAGGAAATTGAAAGAGACTTAAAGCCATCACTGGTTCTACACTTCATGAATGAATATAGCACTCTGTCAAGTTTTATACAGTGACAAATGAGCCTATTCTCTGAAAGAACCTGAGTAGATTTAATACTTATTTTAGGAAATCCAGTTTGGCTTTTTGGTTTCCCTCACCTTTTTTAAAAAACAAACAAACAAAAAAACAAAACAAAAACAAAACCTGAAAATTAGCAATTTCAAGTTACATCCATCTTCAAAGTGCCTTGCTATGATTTAACAAGCTACCATGATATATAATAAAGCTACTTACATAATTGGTTCACTTAAGATGGGATCACACGTAGACTAGGCTGACCTTGACCTTGATACGAAGCTGAGGCTGGCTCTGAATTCTTGACTTCCCTGCCTCATCATCTCAAATGCTAGGACTGCGGGCATGAGTCGCCACAGACAAGTGCCTATATTTATAATATATTATTTTAACATTAATTTAAAAGCTACAGGTTCTTTGGTATGGAAGCACATGTTTGTAATCCCAAAACCTGGAGATGGAGGCAAGAGCTCAGGAGATCTTTTGTTACAATGCCGGTTTAAAGCTGTCTCAAAGCATACTTCATCTTGACTGTGGGTAGGAATGGGTGCACTGTACCCCAATCAGGAGCTGTAACTGCAGTAAAGCTGCCAAAGCATCATCAATGTAGGGGAGGAGCAAATAACGTGAGTAGATTGTTTAAGACCACACAACAACCACGAGTGTGCTGTTCTAAAGTACTAGATGATTCGCAAGATACCATCATAGAAAAATCAACTCATAATGTGAAATTTCTCCTAGAATCCCAAACTAAAGCATGATTCACAGCCCCGTCCTAAACAGGCTTCCTTTGGTGCCAGTAAAGGAGCCACCCTATTTATGTTCTTAGAACATCCATCTAGATTACAAACGGTCCTGGACTTTGGAATAAGGCGTCAGAAAAAATAAAGGTATGCTTAACAGCTCACCATTCAAAACACTTGTAGAATATTGCCATAAATAATATTAAGATACACGCTCTAGGTCTCTGAGCATGCAAGCAGTCTTCACTCGGGATCCTAAGAAGATAACACAATTATTTCCAGTTAAAGTCCCTACTGTCCCAGTAGCTGGAACAGGGGCTAGGGTAGTGCCCATATACAATGCAGTTCCCTATGCATCCTCCTCCTAACAAAGGGGCACCCAATTCCTCTCATATACTCATCTTGTCTTAGAAACAGGAGAAATGCAAAAAATAAGCAGCAACTTTCCCTCAGTACTAACTCTCATGGCCCTGAACTTATAATGGAGGTGGCTGAAGAGCAAAGGAAAACTGACTGAATACTGTGTGGGGTGGGCGATATGCAGTTATTGAAACTGGAATTGAGTCTGGAACCTGCAAGAAAACACTGACAATCAAACTGTGGTCAGGGCCCCAATTTTAAACCTCTCCCAAGGGGTACCACTTCCTGACACATAGACTCGCATCTCTTCATATCAAAGTAATTCCACTTTGCATGGTTAGGAGTGTCGTCTACTGCAAAAGGGCCTGGAGAAGACCCAGTAGAAAATCATCACTTCTAAAGCACGAGACTAAGTCCAAACATGTGTTAATGTATGCTCATCATTTACCTTCTTCCCAATGAGCTTTTTACGAAGAAATTCCCGGGCCTCAAACATGTAGGGGATGTCATACAGGGGCCGAAGCTTCTTGTTCTTATCCTGCAAGCAAAACAGAATATGCTATTAGGAATGAAAAAAACTAACATAGGCAATACTGTAACACACAGGAACATATGCAAAACTGGCTGCCTCTTTGGATCACAAACGTTAGTAGAGTACCAGATGTCTAATAACTGGTTACTAAATAGTTGGTTGAAATGCTTTATTGGGAGAAGAATTTCTTTTTCAAGTGGCAGGCTCAAAAGGAGTGACCCACGTTGGAAAAAAGCAATATGGAAGAAATTCAGTATTCAGCGCGCGAGTGCACGCACGCGCATGCACACACACACAGAATCTAATTTCAAAACTTCAATTAAAGCTGGGCTGTGGTGGCACACGCCTTTAGTCCCAGCACTTGGGAGGCAGAGGCAGGCGGATTTCTGAGTTTGCGGCCAGCCTGGTCTACAGAGTGAGTTCCAGGACAGCCAGGGCTACACAGAGAAACCCTGTCTCGAAAAACAAAACAAAACAAAACAAAACAAAATAAAAACAAAAACAAAAAAACCCACCAAATTTCAATTAAGCAGCTACCAACTATTAACTATATATACACTACCTAATAGGCATACATCCTGACTCGAGACAAAACTTAACATAGTAAAAGATAAGACCCTAGATACAAAGTAGCAACACAAAGCAGTTTTGAATAAATACAAAATAATGTGCTAAGAATTCAGAAAAATTAAAAGGAAGAAGTGATTGAGAAAAGTTTCATTGAAATATAGTATTTAATGTATTTTCAGGACAGGGAAAATAATTAATGTGAAAAGTAGAATTAGAAGAAAAAAAAAAAACAGTACAAGAGATAGAAAGGAATATATTTCAACATCCCTGAGTTGGCTCACACTTTCTGTGCCCTAGACTCCTCCTCCACGGTTCCACTAAACAACAGTCCTCTGCAGGTATAAGGAAGTCTGGAGGAAGTAGATGGGAGTAGGAATGGATAGAACTTAAAAAGCCACAAGAACATTTTGGAAAGGGGCATTAACAGAATTTGACAACACAGTGGACAGAGAGGATTAAAAAATAGAAACCCAACCCTTAAGTCATGATGACAGGACTAAGAAGTCCAGAGCTGCCTGCCTTTGTGAGGTGTGAAAACATGGGGGATGTCCTTAAGAAGAGTGTATCAGATAGTCTGACATGATTCCTTAAGAAAGTATTTGGAGAGTCTGATATGATGCCTTCAGTCTTTCACATGAGGCTTAAGTTTCAAATTAACAAAGACTCTAAATCTACAGTACCTCCCTATGATTAAGTATCCTAGAAGAACACAGACCCATACAGTATCTGGGGAAAAAGTATATGAAGGAGAAAAGCAGAAACTACTTCCTATCATGTATGTAAGTCAGTGATTTCTATCTTCCATGGCTAGCTAGCTTAGTCTTGACTTTACCATATATTTTGTATCTAACAAAGTGAGATGTGCCTATCTAATCTGTGTAATACTTAAGAAAGGCACTTGTAACTTATTTTTTCTTCTTAAACAGCCTTCAAGTGAGGAATCTCCATCATTATAATGATACATTCAAAACTCATCCTACAGTCAGTATTTCGAAAAAGGAAATGAAGTAGGTGTTTCCTCTAAGACGCTGCGGAGCTTTGTTGTACTGAAAACAGAATAAGACATCTCAATTCAGTGCTATGACCAAGAAGATCTCTTATGAGAATGTAAACAATTCTTTGAGTAACAAGAAATTCTGAGCTTCACATTCATCATCTCACAGTCATTTACTTCCTCTATGAAACTTGGTGGGACAAAAAAAGGAATTATTGTTCTAGTACTCTCCCAGGAAGAGAAGGCACATCTTTTCACAGATCACATGTAGGAATCTACTATAGGAAGCAGAAAGAGCATGGGTATTCAGATATCAGGACCACTGTGTATGTGTAGGCATGACCCTAAACATGATAATACTTCAGGAACAAGAGAAGAGCAAAAATGCTGGTTATTACAAAAAGATATATTGTAGATACTTTATAAATGTCCTGGAAGCTAGGTGCAATCAAGACCACAAATTAAGATGTTGTTATGTAGAAGAAAGTAAACACCCTCATAAGTCACAGAAGCTGAATCTATCAAAGCTATAACCCCTCCCCAAGGTTAAAGAAACCATAGAGACCCCCTCCCCCACACGACTATCAAGCAACCTGTAGTCATGCACAGAGATGTGGAACCCAGCTTTCACCTGTAATCACTCATGCTAGGGTGGGCTTCTCAATGGTGTGTGGGTGGCCTCTGAGTTATCCATGCTCCTGTAAAGAACTCCATCCACTCTTGTAACTCCAGTAAACTTACTGGTTTGCCAAGATGATCTGTGGTGAACTGATGTTTACTCCAAATGTAAGAGTTACCAGAAACATCCTAGAAAGAGTACCTGATGGCACTATGGCACAGGAGACTGTCTGACAGACTTTAGTTGCCAGTAATGGCAGAATTCTGCTTTGTTTCTCAGTAAGGAGACGCAAAACCAAAGCCTGGCACATGCCAGGAAAGCCCTCTACTACTGAAGTACATCCCAGTTCTAACAGGATTTTTAATAAAGACAAAAATCAATGGTTATCAGAATCAGCCCTCAGGAATAAAAAGAACCAACGAATTCACACTCACCAAGCAAGCAAGAAAAATCTATTTACAAAGAGTAGCCGTGTGATGACAGAAGCCTTAGTGAACAGAGATGTTTTCAATTAATTGAAAAGAACAATGATGCTTACTATACACAGCTTTATGCCATGTCACAAGATCTGAATTCCCAGTCTTACTTACATACTCTAAAACTCCACATGGGAACTAGAAAATGTGAGTTGACTGAAACTCTAAAACTGAAAATGGAAGGCAAGGAGTACATTTCTAGAAGTATCCCAAGGAAGGCCACAGGATGACATACACATTTTGTGTGGAAAATGGTTATGTAAACAAGAATACTATTTGAAGATACTCTTTCCAGGATACACTGATACAAAATCCCTTCAAAAAAAGGAAAGTGAGCAAACTGTATCAGCAAGCACCGGAATAACAACAGGGCAAACTCAGAGTCTGATTATATGTCTCTCAGGAAGCTAGGAAGAACACAAAGCACAAGTGAAAACAGAGTGATCTTGTTACTCTAACCCTTCAGAGCCAGTAGCTATTGACACCTACAAACATCTTACAAGAGAGACATTAGAAGTCCCAAAGAAGCCACAAAATAAAAGCAATTCTTCCAAATTACCAGGTACATAAAAGCCTTTGAAATCTCGAAGAGGCAATTGAGGTACGGGATATATTCTGGGGAAACAGGACTGCAGTTGAGTCTTCCTGCTAAAAGGGACTGTCTAGTTTAGATTCTAATTTACATGGAAATATTTTTTCAAAATAAAAATAGAAGAAATGCTTGCTTTATCTGGTGGGCGGATAATACACAAACCAATATGGGCTGTAATCACCATCCCTCCTGAGAACTGACACTGCGTGTAGGCCCTGCAATGACTCACATTACAGACAGAAGAGGTAACTACAGTCATCTGTCCCTCTCCTTAAGCAAAAGGCCCAACACCCACACCTCAGCACATGAAGACACATCTGGCCTTTTGACAGGAGGCATTTTAGGCCAGTAGACAAAACTGGGAAGTCTGAGGGTCAAACACCTTTTGAAGAGCAAAAAGAGACCTCCAGTCAAATTCCTGCTTTCAGGCTTTTCCTAGTCTGCCCCTAAAAGCTGGAGCCCTAAAATATAATGACCCTGAAACAGTACAGTACTTCTTGAGGTTCAACAGACACACATTATAGGTCTGGGAATAAAGAAAAGACAGCTAAGACAGAGCAAAGGTAAAGGAGGAATCCAAGAATTATGGGGCAATAAGAAAATGAGGGTGGAGAGTTAGTCAGAGGAAATTTAAGCAGGGCACTGGCATAATTGTGGCAGGATTCACTTAAATTAGATCTTCATGGAGATTCAAGATAAGGTCATCTGAAGATAGCTAAGGAGATATAGTAGGAACCAGGAGTGTGCCTGATGGGGCAAAACAAGAAAAAGGATACTAGGCCCCAGAACAGAAGGCAGGAACAGACTTGATAGGAAAGACAACTATATTTCCCTAACTAGCTCCTCACACAATACTTCTTAAAGGAATGTGAATAACACTGCCCTGGTCTTCAAGTTGAGGACATACACTGTAACAAGGGAAACAACATAAATTAGGAAATTAATACAGGTCTTAACACAGGTAATCCCGGCGGAACATGATGCTAGATTACAAAAGGGCAGTAGCAGGAGCAAAGGCAGACACCAAATGAAACATGAAATGTCAAAGAAAGGAAAGAATCAGGGATGACTTAGATTTGAGCAAAAAATGAGTGGGGGTTGTCAAAGAAAGGGAAAACTGTAAATGCTTTGGACTAAAGAAAGGAGGTATGAGCAGGAGCTGAGCTCGTAAGCTTCAGCTGCAGAGATCTACGTAAAGCTGACGGGGCAGCTGGGTGCACAAATATGGAAATGGGGCGTGCATAGACTGGTTTAATAGTGTGAAAGCTTTAGTGTGTAGTGGTACCTGGGTCCTCAGTAAGGACATGGGACCTGTCTGTAATGACAGGTAATGAATGTGTATGGGAGAGAGAAAAAGCAGCCGTGAGCAGAGCACAAGGACACTATGAGAGTGGCTGAGCAGAAAGTTGATCAACTGTATTAAATACTGCAAAGTTAACCAAGCAAGACAGGGGTGAAAGGTCAAATTCTATATCTAGCTAAGAATGGCCTTGGTAGATTCATGAGGGCAGTGAGGACAGTAGAAGTAAAAGCCATGTCAAATCTAAGAATAAGACACTGGGAAGAAAGCAGAAACATGAGGGGGGGGGGGGACCAAGCAAATACGACTGTGCTGAAAGATGTGCTAAAAACTAGTCAAAAATAAGGTCATAGTTGCCAGAAGAATAGGGTTTCAGGAGCTTTAGGTTTCAATTTCAGATGAGAGAAATGACAGACAATAGTCCGGCAGTGACAAGATGAGTGACATCAAAAGAGAAGCAGTAACTATCCTTCTATACCAATAAGGCAATGGCTTTACACAGAGCACACTACTACAGCTCAACACCTGTGCAGTTGCAGGTCTTTGTCGGAAAGACAGACAGAAGGTGTGACGGAACTGTCTTCCATCACATCAACTCACGCATGGCAAAAAACTCTGACAAATTTAAAAAAAAAAAAAAAAAAACGATGAAAGAACAGACAAGACTCTGTATAGATACTAAAATTCAGAATGGTAAGTTTATGAAAAAAATAATCTTACTAACAAGAAAAAACTACATTACAATAATCACATGGATAAAAATACTTAAGGTTAATTATGTGGGGAAATTGGAATGTTCTTTACATACAGATAGAAGTATTAAATGTCACTCTGACACAGTGCTATGCACTCATGTTTGGTTGACATATTTCTCTACTTAAGGAATGTTACTTATGGGTAAGAGTGAACTTTAGAACCTAGAAAGTTCTAAAGTTCAATAGAATAGACAAGTATTATAATGTCCATATTAATACTGTGTACAGTGTAGTTATATAATGGAATACAGAACAACTAACTTGAATTAGGGCAACTAACCATGGAATAAATTTGAATATTGAGCAGAAGAAAGTTCCAGAAAGACACAGTACAACTCTATAATACACAATAAATAGACAAAAAGAGTATTATCTACTTATAGACCCATGTCAGCAGCAAAGCAAAGCAAAGCAAAAAAAAAAAAAAAAGCCAAAACACCACCAATACCCACACGCCCGTCCACACACAAATACACATGCACACGCACACACATACTTCTGAAACATGGCTAATGGTTACTGATGCAGGATAGAGGGAGATAAGGATAGTGGACAAACAGGGTTAATAATGGTGCCCGGGCCCAGGAACTTCCAAACACAACTGTAATATATGATATTAAGAAGCAAATGTGGGATAATGTCAAGGCTGGAAACAGAAGGCAGGTGTTGATTGCCACTAAATCTAGTTGATCGTCTTCAGACATTCCTCACCACGTCTTGTCCTTTTATTCCTGTGTGCAGCAGACTAACTGGCTGCTATTCCCTTCACAAAGCATACATTATATTCTTCTCCCCAATCACAACAGGGGGAAAAGACAGCCCAGCAAGATGTGGCTTTCCATGATGCAGAGGGAATATTTAACTACAAACTGTGCTATGAAATAAACAGGGTCAATAAGAAGTTTGACTTTTGCCTTAAAAATGAAACAAACTATAACATATTAATTAATGTAGCCAAGCAGAATTATACTCCGTGATGATCTTAAAACTGACTGCTGAATTAAAATAAGAGCAGACATGATCAGACTTAAATGCATAAAATTTCAAACAGTAAATAATGGACCAGTCCCAGTAGCTCTGCCTCACATGGCATTTTAATAAACAAAGGCTGCAATTTCCATTTGAATTATAGACTTAAAATAGGAACAGTATCACATGCCCTCAGCATATTTATAATCAAGGACCTTTCAATTCCCTTGGCAGCCAGGAGACAGGATCCACAAGGATATCCACTAGTTTGTAGTCTTGAACACACAGAGACACACATTTCTATTTATTTTTAAAGAAAAAATATAGAGAAAGTCTGCTAACCACAAAGCTACAAAACAGAACAGGGGAAGCTTAAACTTGTAGCCGCCTTGGCCAAATGGGCAATACCTAAGTATTTCTGTGGGAGTGTGCACAAGCTGTGCAATCTCAAACAACTACCAGGAGTGGTTGTTGTGGGGGTGGGGAGAGGCGTCAGCTTTATTTCTTAACCATGTATGTATGTATGTATGTATGTATGTATGTATGTATGTATGTATGTCACCAAAAATACATCTTAAGAATAAGCAAGTCTACTACAAAAATACAAAGACAGATGTAGGTAAGTACTAAATTACAAACTAATACTGTTCTTACATATTCCATGGAGAAATGGAAAACAGGTTTTAAGCCACTATTGAAAATGTTGGTGAAAAGAAAGAAAACAGATGTGCTCAGTCTAAAAGTCAATGCCATAAAAGACAAAAGCAAGCAGAGGTTTAGAAAGGCAGGAAAACCACAGTGAGGTGTCCAACTGATGGTAAGATGGTTCACTAAAAAATAAACAAGTATGTTAATAACCAGCTGGGATTCAATCCGCAGTGACAGCTAGTAACACTCAAGTACACAATTTGCAAATATCCCTCAGTACCAACTAAGACTGAGAGTAGAACCTGAGAACCTGACAGAAGAAGCCAACTTGACCACACCAGAGCAGAGAGGAGCAGGCAGACCTCACTCTTTCCCTTACGGCCAGTCCTCCACTAACCATGGTGACAGGAAAAAGGCAAGGGAAGTGGCAACTCTACAAACAGTCCCAGTTACAAATGTCTCCTGGCAAACTGCCAGCAGAACAGTTTCACCGAACCATGAGTGAGGGAAATACAGCAAATGAAAACAGCCTTGTGTCCTTGAAGGAACTGACCCGTTATCTCCGGTGCACAGCATATGATTATAGTCCACAGGAACTGGCACATCCCTAAAATTAAAGAACCATTTTCAAGACTATCATGTAAGAAAAAAATCTCCCTCAAGAGACTGCTCTTCTACTCAATTACATAAGCCAACTAAGAGCCTTTTCAGAAGTGCCTGCTATTTATTGCTCAGATGCAGTGAGAAAGGGGAGAAAGAACAGAGTGAAAAGTGGGGAGGGGAGCCAGGCTACAAGTCCCTTCCCCCACCCAGACCCGGCAAGACTTTAAGAAGAAATAGTGTGGAGGTTCTAAGGGCCCTAACCACAATTCAAGCAGCAAACCAAATAGGGTCCTCTCGCCTCCTGCAAAAGCTCCTACAGGAAGGTGGACGAACGGAAGAAAAGAACAGCACTGGGCCTCACAGGCCTAAATGCCAAAGGAAGCCAAGAATTCCAAGTAAGAAACTGTGCAGCCAACAGAAAGGTGGAGCCCAGATTCACTGAAGGAAACTTAAAACAAAGACAGCCTTGGGTACTTGCCCCATCTGTCCTTTCTGCACAGGTGTGGCTTCCCACGCGCAACTGGGCAAAAACCTTTCTCCCACCCACAAATGCTCTCAAAAAAAAAAAAAAAAAAAAAAAAAAAAAAAAAAAAAAAAAAAAACTTCTCTGATGAGAAAGGATGGCAGGACCAGCTTCCATAAAGGAGTAGAGAGAATTCAGGATAGCTAGACAGAAAGGGCACAGCATACTTGAAGGGAACAAGGCTCAGCTCAAGGTGAGTAACTGAGAAGCCAAGGATGAAATGAGGCACCTTAATCCAAAGGTGGTACTCTTCAAAACCCTCTCCTAGCGCTGGGTGATCAGGAGTACGCAGACCACTCGCTGCCGATCAAATAGTGGGTGTCTGGCTCCTAACAGTGAGCATGGAAAGCGCTACTGCTCTGCATGATGATTGGCTTCAGTTTTCTTTCCTGAGATTACAAAAATAAACACCTAGTCCTTTAAATGGTTTTAAGTGAAAACCAGGCAAAAACCACATAGAAGTTGAAATTAATTGAACTGTTAAGTTCATGCTCAGAGAGCAGGCTAGAAAATACAAATTCTAAGGGAAAACAAGATCTACTTAACTGAGTTAAGTTTTACACCGTCTACCATGGGTATTAACAAGAGAGCTAATGTCAAGAGACAGAGAGATAAAGCAATGTTACAGCATTAATCGCTTTCTACATTAGTACTATAATTTAATTACTTCATATAGGTCTTATCTTACCAGCCATACCTCACAAGGGAAGATTAGTGTGAAGGGAAGGGAGAAAAAAAACCTTTTCTGAAGTGTCCAACATGGGACTGTTAGAAAGAGTCAATGGTGAACAGTAAGAAGAGAAAACAGGGAAGATTTCTGAAAATTCAAAATGTACTTACTGTGATTATGAGCATGAGTGAAACTGATACATCTGCACGTGGGTTACAAAGGACAGAGCTCTCGCTCCAGTTGTATAACATAGTTAGCAAAACCACTGAAGAAGGTCTCTCTCACATTATACTAGCTGACTAAGAACTACTGGCAATTTAATGATCCTACCAGAGCACCTAGGCTTGAAATATCACTGCACAACTGTGAGAAATAAAATCCAAACAATCAATATGTTCTTCCCTAATTTAGCCTTTTTTCTAAAGACAAAATGTTGCTATGAAGTCTAAACTGACCCTGTACTTGCCATCCTCCTGCCTCTGCCTCCTAAGATCTGAGACTAGAGAAAGGCAGTATCACCATGCCCTCTTGGTTAAATCTTTAAGGCAATCTTCTCTTTACAAATCTAACACTCTATATTATTTACCACCTTGGGGGAGCAGGTGTGGGTACAGAGACAAACAAACCTGTTAACAGCCAGTAGCTATAAGGAAATCAGAAATCCTGAAGGAAAAGAAGATTCCTGTTCAAAAAACGATGAACTGATAAACTAAAAATACCTCAGCTGTAACAGTTCAACACTAAATATATTGTTATGACTAAAAACAAATGAGTAACTAATAAACAGGAAAGGAAAGGAAAGGAAAGGAAAGGAAAGGAAAGGAAAGGAAAGGAAAGGAAAGGAAAGGAAAGGAAAAGAAAGGAAAAGAAAGGAAAAGAAAGGAAAAGAAAGGGGAAAAAAATTTGTTGTCCAAAGCCTTACAAATTTGAGATTAAGTCTAAGCAAAAGTATGTTGTGGGGTATATGGAAGTGAGATGCAGGAGAGCTGGGGCTGGAACTCAGAGCTGGAGTGTCTGCAGAACAAGCATGAGGCCCTCAGGCACCACAGAGAAAGAGCTGAGGCTGCATCGTCATGGCAGAGCACACACCCATCGTGTACCAGCCAGCTCTCAGGCTGACCTCCACTACACCACAAGTAAACAACGAAACAGGAGTACAGGAGAAGGCAGACTGGGGTTGTAGAATCCTTCCTTTGTTCTAGAAGAGTAACAGGCAGTGATGCAGACAGGCATGACGTTTTGCTAAATGAAATGAATTCATCTGCTGTTCACATGAACAGATGGAACAGAGAAGAAATAAAAAAATAATTAGCATCACTGAGAAGACTCTCTTGCTACCTAGCTAGGAATTCTTCAGATGAACCAGAACTGTGAGTCAGTGTTGAAAGGGGAAACTCCTTCACTGGCAAGGACAGTAAAAAGCCCACAAACAACAAACCAGCATTTACAGGCAGAAGGGAAAGGGGTGGGAAGAAAGAGCCTACAGAGACAAAAGCTTGGCTGGATGTAGCATGCACAGAGTCCTGAGTCCAATTCCTAGTACCAGAAAGAAGACAAAACAGTGACCGGAAGTAAGTAAGTAATAAAAATCTAAAAAGTAAAAGCACAGACTAACCCAGGGAGTGGGTCTTGGAGGTAGTGTATCGTGAACTATGCCGCCACAGCAGGGACCAGCTATCTCACCACTGGCTCTGCCCGACTAGCCCCACTTCTCCTCATTGGAGGCTCATAATTAACCAGTTGGCCTCAAATCATGTTTTCTAGTAATGGAGAAATCTTCTCCTCCATTTTTTACCCTTTATGCCCATGCTAAAAATGGAGAGCCAATGCCCTCGGAAGAGACAACCCCGTTACTTAAGGCACAGGCTACAAGCCAGATGAAACCCATCCAGCACAGCGATGTGCCACAGGCCCTCCCACAGTTCTCAAAGGGAAGAAAGGAACTAGAGGGAAAAAATACATCTCTTACAATAGAAAACCGATTTTCTCTATAACCAACGGCAGGATGGGATGGGCTTACTCAGAGGATTGTATCATTCTGTTAGAGAAATGCTTCTTTGTGAATATCTCCCTTTCTTCACCATATTAAAAAATAATAATTATTATTAAAGTTTCTTCCTGGAACAACACAGAAGGGAAAATGATGCTGGATGTGACACTATTATTTAGCTGGTGCCAAAGGAACCTTCAATTGAGGCAGAGTCCCAGTCAAATTCGTGCAATAAATTCTTGCGCATTTCAAACCAGGAGACTGAATTATGTAAGTACACGGCAGAAAGACACTGACTTTCTGCTTGGCCAGTTGCATCCCTCCAAGGTCTAAATCAAGCTGCTGTGTCTAGTACCACATAGTTTATCTACCAAGACAGCCTGCTCTCAGCCATTCTGTGTTGGGCCCCATCTAATGTTACAAAATGAAGATCACTTTCCCTTACTATACAGTGTACATGCCAACAGTCAAAAGCACCAGTCATATACTGCCTACTACTGCAATGGAGGAAACTGGGCAAGTGAAGAGAAAAAGACTATGAATCTTCTCTCTCTCTCTCTCTCTCTCTCTCTCTCTCTCTCTCTCTCTCTTTCTCTCTCTCTCTCTCTCTCTCTCACACACACACACACACACACACACACACACACTCTTTCTTTCTCTCTCTCTCTCTTTGTGTGTGTGTGTGTTCATGCGCGCGGGAGGAGGGGAAGGAGAGAGAGAGAGATTTTCAGCATTCAGCTCTCACAGCAATTATAGACAACAGGTCTTGATATACTGCATGGAGGGACCTTAACAAGAACTCAGTGGAGGTTGCTGTTGGGAGGAGCCTGTCCTTTACCACATCGGCAATTGACTACATTGCACCTGTTTGGGATCCTTTTGTTCTTATGGGTTGCACTCAGGTAACAAGTTCACAAGTAACAAAAACCCACAACAGTTACTTCTGAATGAAGGAAAGCAAGCACAACTAGGGGCGCTTACTCCACTGTTTGTTCTGCAAAGAACATAGGACTGGTACCCAGATCTGGGAAATGAGTTTAGCAATTCTCCAGATCAGGCCTTAAAAAGACACTGAAATTGTCTTTAAACTGTCTGATGCCCATCACATCAGCATTGCACCATGAGAGCCATGCCTTTACTTCTTCTCTTGCTGGTCTCCGAGCTACCTCAATATACGGGAACAACACTACTCTAAACTTTTTTTTAATGGGATATTTTATTTACATTTCAGATGGGATCTTCTTTCCCCATATCCCCCTCTAACCCAGAAACTCCCTATCCCATCCCCCTCCTCCTACTTCTATGATAATGTGCCCCCACCCACCCGCCCACTCCCACCTCCTCACCCACGAATTCCCCAACACTCGCATCCAGTCTTCACCGGACCAAGGACTTCCTCTCCCGCTTATGTCCTACAATGTCATTCTCCCCCACATATACAGCTGGAGCCATGGGTCCCTTCCTCCCTATGTGCTCCCAGGCTGGTGGTTTAGACCTTGGGAGCTCTAGTTGGTTGGTATTGTTGCTTTCCCCCCTGCCCCATGGGTCCTCAAACCCTTCCAGCTCCTTCAGTCCTCTCAGTCCTCCACTGGGAACCCCATGATCAGTTCAATGGTTAGCTGTGGGCTGGAGAAATGGCTCAGCTGTTAAAGGCTAGGTTCACAACCAAAAATCTAGGAGTTCAGTTCCCAGCACACATGGCTGTCTCTCGCCGGTTGTGGTGGTGCTTGCCGGTAGGATTTGCTGAAGGAGGCAGAGGCAGGAGAATAACGAGTTTGAGGCCAGCCTGGGCTACTCTAAACTTTTTTAAATTATTGTAAAGCAAAATCAACTGTTTGGTGCTTGCTATATGATTGGCACATTAAACATTCTAATTCTGTGATCCCCACAACAACCAACAGAGCTGGAATAATGAGCTTTATTTCAAGGTCCTGAAAGATGTGATCTTCAGAGAAATAGCACACTCAACCAGCTTCACACATCAGTATAAATGATTGTATGTCATTAGGCTCATCTTCACTCTTTCAGCAGTCACACACTCTGTTACAAATTTCTTATGATTGCATTGTTTAAATAACTCACGTGGGCTGCTTGCAGTCCAGATGTGACACAGCAGCCAAAAGTATTCTGTGTAGCTGGGCAAAGAAAACTGACTACAAGACAGTGTCAATTCAAGTCTCTTTTGAACTTGGAGCCTCTCACATACTAGGCAAGTGCTTCACCAGCCCCAGTCTCCAGGTCTCATGATGAGCAGATTCCTAAGAGATTATTCCCTAACACTCATGCCCATGGCACATATGCACACATGCACTGCATATGAAAAGTTTCAATAGTTAAAATATGTGATGGAAGAGAAATTTATGCTCAAAGGTTTAACAACTGGCAATGAGTAAAAACGAAGACTTTCAAGCCAATATGTGTCTGATCTATGAAGTCTGCTATTATACAATAGTTACACAATAAGGGAACAATATAACCAGTAATTTTTCTCCTCCTGATATGTTGTTGAACACTCTCATGGGTAATGAATCATTCTGTTACTTTAAAGCCTAACCACAAGGAGGAAACATTCATAGTTTGCAAATCACAATCATGGCAAAGAGGGAAAACTAAAGTTAACTTAAACATGCTAATATGGCTACTGTACCACAGAACAGGCTGTAAATCAAGGAAGGATTAGTGCAGACAGCAAAACTCACTGGAAACCCTATAACAGCAACAAAATACCAGTTTTCTACTATAGTAGTTTTGCAATTGCGTACTTTATCATGCAGTGAACTCTACAAACATCTCTTAAGGCAAAAAAGGGAGAGGGATCACTTATTATCCTATGAGAGAAGGGAAATGGAAGTTACTATTTCACACAGTTACAAGATGAAAACGGTCAACAAGAATGTTTCATAAAAATATGTATGTACATAATACTTCTGAACTATAATTGATTTTTATATTGTATGTTTTAGCACAATAAAAATTTGAGTACATTAAAGATAATGTTCTATTGACTCTTTAATCTGACAAAAGCATCACACATGAGATCCAATTCGTTTTCCACACTAATATGAGAATTTTCAGATATGGATGCTGATATGTGGTTTAGTGCTAAGAGATTACTCAGTTACAATTTATGAACGTAAGTGAGCTAGCTAACCTACTTCTGGTCTCCAAAACTATCTTCAAACTGTCTGCTTTTTGAATAAGCCCCACAAAGGCATAATCTAGTCCCATTTAATGTAATTTATTTAGCTGAATGTGACTGCCATCTCAGTTAAAATTGGTTAAATCAACTTATCAATTAAAATGTCAAATGCAAAACGAACACATTTAATCCCAGGTGTTTGAGACACAGAGAAAAGGCAGACCTCTGGGAGTTATAAGCCAGCAGGGCTATAGTGAGATCCTGTATTAAACAAAGAAATAAAACAAGAGAAACCATGTGCAAAGAGCACTACTGTTTCCTAGGAAAATTTCTATGAATTCTCTAGTCAAACCTCCACTCTTTCCTTAGCACATCTGGCCCAAGCTGGTACATCTTTCACATCCCACAACTGATTAAAAGGTACATAGGGGCAAAAGGAGCATACAAGCTTCTTGATGGCACCATTCCCACTTAATTCTCAAATTTATTATAGAAAGTGGAGACCCTTGGGCAGACCACTAGAAGACAGACTAGAATTTGGACCACTACCAAGACCAACAGGCACTGGAGACTATAAACAGGCACCTAAAAATCTGAGGCGACCACTACAATCGCTCAGAGTCTGAGAAAAATAGTTGTCTTCCTTTTGTCCAAGCACTAGGCCCCTGGTCCTAGCGGAGGAAAGCTCCAATGTAAGGAGAAGAGGGAAATCGACTTTGGGCTGTGCTTTCCCTACAAAGCAACTCTCACCCTCTGGGAGATGTGCACAAGGTGACCTCCTCACCTGGAAGCTGGGCTCTGTCTCACCATTAGTGACAAGAACACTGGGAAGGTCCTACCAAATGTTGCTGAATGTGTGAAAGCTACCCAGGGCACTGCTAATGAGAAAGCCAGAGCATCCTGCCTCAAGCCACAGAGTGTTTACCTAATAAATCTTACAGATTTGAACACAACCCAAGATCAGGAGGTTACTATTAAAAAACAAACAAAAAAAATTCACAGCCATACCAGCCTAAAACATCATTACCTCTGAATCTCTAAAAGAGATATAATACATGATGGTTTGTTATCAGAACAAGTTAAATGTAAAAGGAAAGGCTATCCTAAAAACATGGACATTTCTTTCTGAATATGTTGATGGCAACGTGTGACTGCAACTTTGCGGATAATCCTCATTTTAGCACATCTTAACTTTCTCTGTAGAAGTTTCAGTGAGGAAAAGCACACAGCAGAGAAGTCTCCAACCTGAGTGAGCCAGGCACCCAAACTCAGGAAGCAGATCCACATATCAAGTCCAAAGAATTATAACTGCAATGCAGGAAGTACATGATGGGAGAAACCAACCAACACATCTCTGTTTTTGTAGCATGTATACTGGATTTCCTAGAATGTAGATATATAACTTGTACATGTTGTAGACTGCTAGCATGCTGGTCTCAAATATCTGTATTAAAATTAAGTATGGAAATAGTACCGCTATGTAGGATATTTTCTCTGCCAGAGTGACGAAAGTATAAAATTTTCTTTAATTTAAAAAAAAAACAAAAACAATAATTTATCTCACACTAATTATAAACTCAGATTTAATCAGAAAGGGCCAAACACAAGTTTATGCTGTATAATTTATGAATTAAAAAAGGGATTGCCAATCGATCGGAGTATAACTAAGGGTTATGTTTAAGCTTCTTAACTGAATTAATATACTGACAGACAATTGACAGAACTATAAATTTACCATTAACAGCAAACCATTATGGACTGCTGTTTGGCAGCAATGAAAAATCCTGACTTATATATCCAGTGTGAGGATGGAGGGTATGTGTGCATGCATGCGTGTGTGCGTAGGGTGAGACAAGAGCACAAAACTGAAGTTGGGAGCCAGGGGAAAACAAGCCAATGATTTCCTTGACCAAGTCACTCTGGATACATCAATTACAGTTGTTAAAATGTTTATGTATATTCTAGTTACTAATGTCCTTGTTCTCAGTAGGAGAGAAGAAGACCTTGCTCTACAGGACTAGAACTACAAGGCTAGAAAGCATACATGAAGAATTATGAACAGTGGAAAGGGTGGCAGGACCCACATTCTTAAAAGGGTGATAAGCTTCGTACCATGACATTTGAGATAAGATGTGAAGGACAGATGACGAGTTGCTACAGAGGTGCACAGAAGTATGGTCTATTTGGGAAGGAGAAAGTTGGAACTCCATGAAAATGAACATTTAAAGGGGAGAGGGGAGAAGGCTCACTGCACACTGACACAAGGGATAGTCTGATGGCAAGATAGGACTTGAAAGAAGATAGGACAATGAAGCCCAAACATTGTAAGACGACATAATACCCACATAATAACTAATATACCCACCATAAGTACAAAAGGCAGCTACAATCAAACTCTAGGCAGTTGAGTAGGTGGGAAAATGGAGGCGTCTAGTTTATATTCATCCTTCAATAACAAGCATTAGTTCAAAAGACAGTATTAGAGTTCAGGTGAATGCTGAATTTTGTTTTTAAAAAAGTATATAAAATCATATATTATATAGATATATGATCAAAAGGTAGCAAAATAGACAAGGAGTTGAGCTAAATTCCACCTTATCAGTCCAGAAGGATGTGATCATGAATGATTCACAAATACTTATGCCCTGATCTGCTAATTGCAAACTGTATGATCTGGGAGCTATGTACATGTCTCCAACAGAGACTTAAAACTTATTCATCTCTGTAGCCCCCAGCACCTGGTACTGTGTCTAACACATGGTGCACTGCTCAATTAATGTTTGTTGAATAAAATTACTTAATCTCTCTGGACTTCACTTTCTACCTCTGTTAAAAAGAAGAATTGGCAAGATCTAAATGATGTTCCTTCCAGCTCTAAATGCCCATCAGCCTAGGAATGTTACATTAAATGGGTCAATTCCCTATGATTCTATTCCTTGTTGTACAATTCATATTCAACCAAGGGCACCAAGAACATCAAAGCTGTACCACCAGCCTAGGAGTGAGATTCTGTGCATTCTTGAGTGACTCCTTTGAGGTGGAAATGTTTCCATTAAATCAGGTCAAAGAAAGGAACCAGCAGGTAGGGTACTTGAGAAAATGTGATGAGCTAGCCTTCACCACTCTCCCCACCCAGCAGTAACTGTAAGTCTGTCCAGACAGGGGCACTACATGGAAATCTTCAAAATGAAAAAGAAACCTGGGGAAGTTCATTTTCAAAGATTCAAAGACAATACATCTGTAAAAATCTTCTATCTTCTAGTTTTAACCCCAGTTGGGAAATATGAAGGAATGAAAATGAACGAGAAGAATCACAGTATCACCAACCACCGAGTGAACAATCAGCTTCTCATTATGATCGAGAACGAAACAACCTCGAATCAGAAAGCAACCGTGCATGTGCTATGAAAAGGAGGAAATGCAGGTCAGTACCCGGCTGGTGAGCTAGTAACCTGACACTGAGCCCTTCCTGCTCCACCACCAAAGATAACCGGTGAGGTGAAGAAATCAATAGCCAGGAAAGCTGCAGTTATTTTAGGACAAAGCTACCAACTTATCAGCTAACTGTTGCTCCACTTCTAACACCAGAGGCTCTTCAACTCTTTCCAGTCCAACCTACAAAATTTAAATATATAATAGACTGACCTCATCCAATGAAACTGTGAACAGAGGGAATAATGCCAGCAATTTAATCTAGACTACTCCACCAGAAATATCGTAATTACATAGGTTTTTAGTAACAATACTTTTGCCTGAGACCATTTCTAAACATTAACCACTCAAACGGCCAAGTGTTCATAGTAGGTGGATTTTATTACTTGGTCTTCACTAGTTTCTACACTAATTGGCAAACATTTAGTTGACCATTATGTCAATCAATTCAAACAGAAATCAAATAGCATTACGTAAAACTTACTGTAAGAGAGAAGAAATCTCAACCAAATAAAAGAATCAAACCCTTCTCATTATACAGATACTTTCAAAAATTGTTGGGGGTCACTGAGAAAGCTCGTTGGGTAAAGGTTCTTGCCATTGAGAAATCTGACCCCTAAACTCACAAGAAGGTGGAAAGAAAAACCAACAGCATGGGTTGTATTTTAACCTTCGCAAGCAGGACTCACCCATGAGACACGCACGCACGCACGCACGCACACATACAGTATTGTCTATTTGAAAAGCATCCACTTTCCAGTGTCTAAAGCAAATGCTGATTTTGTAACTGACTGTTGGTACAGGCAGCTGTAGGCAGAACTTCAGTGACAACAGAACGAAGAGCTACACCTTTGCCTCTTGTGTTGCCATTGCCTTGAAGACATCTGTCTGTAAATTATCATTATTTACTTCATCTCATTGAGCTCTAGTAAATCTAAACTGTTCAAGAGGAGAGAAGATAAAAGAAAGAAGCAAACATTAATAGCTCAGCTTTTCTTCACTCCATTTTATTAAGAGCTTTATATGGTGTTCAATAATTACAGATATTATTCCTTCCAACCACATGACAACACCGCAACCCAGGAGTTTGCAGCGGTGAGGCCTTAGACACTGTAAGATGCTGCTCCAAAGGGCAGATGAACGAGTGACTAAAATGATGAGAAAAGGGTGTGCCTGGACATTCCCTCACTGGGAGATGAGAAGAAATTACAAGCAAATATTGTGCTTGAGCCAACCAGAGATGACTTATTCAGTCAACCCAACAGGTTGTGTGTACAGTATTATATCAAATTAGTCACTTTAAGTTTCCTTGGGATTTAATTCAAATATTCCATTCTTAGATATCACACATATATGTGCACACACATAGGCAATTACAAAAAATATAGCCAAAGATGAAAGAAAAGCCAACAAGAGATCAAAGGAAAGGCATGCGAATGGAGTCCTCAGGGTGACCTGTCCCCTCAAACCCTGGTCTGTACGCCCTATTTAACTCTTCTGAAACGCTAGGGGTGCTGCAGATCCAGGACACACAGTTAGCAGTAGAAAAGACACTGTAACAAATGAGATTTGAAATGCATCATGCTCAGTAACACAGACAATTCATTTACTTATTTAACTGAACAATGTACTATCCAAGAGGCCATTCAGAAGAAACTGAATATGCCTAACACGCACAAAGGTCAACTAAAACAAAATCTGAAGGAAAATGATATAAGCATGAAACAGAGCATTTGAGCACCATGTTTACCAGACTTAGCCCTCAGTTTTTTAAGTTTCCATGTGGCAAAACCCTGGCTCATCAGGCATAATCAAAAAGTTAAGCTTTAGGACCAGGGAAAGCAGAAACAAATACCTGATGTCAACAACTCATATAAAAGTGGTCCAGCTCCATGGTTGAGGCCAGGGAAAGCATCCTGAAAAATATCCCTCATATTGTTTTAGATGTCTTTCCTAATGCAAGGAGATATGAAGGTAGAAGCTAAAACTGTTTTTATTTTCTTCTGTGCATGCTTGGAAAGCAGAAAAGCTGAAGAAGGCCCGAGACTAAATAAACTGGCAGCACAGCAGAGGTTATTAAGGCAGCCACATCTGCAATCTCAATACAACTTCAATTCAATGATCTGTGCCAAGAGCCAGATAATAGAAAAACTTAAGTATCCAATATATATTGTCCTTAAACACTATCCTGTCAGCCACCATTAAATACCATTTTGCCAGCTTGTAAAATTGATATTTCATATCTAGGGAGTGTACAATGGATAACTCTGGGAAAGAATTCAAGGCTTTAGACACACATCTGAGGTTTTGCAAATAAACATTAAGAATGAACTCAATAGCCAGAATGCTAACTAAATTTCATGACTATCGAACTTCTAGCAATTACAGTCACCCAGAAAGATACTGAACTGTTAAATTACTTTTAGGGCAAAAGGCTTAAATGGCTCAACTCCCCAGTGGCCATCACAGGTAATATATCTTAAAGAATGTCATCTCACAATTAATAAACTTGTAAAAGCATCTCCTTTCTTGAGTAGAATGCATCAGATGTCACAAAATGAATCAATATCACTTCTGTCCTTGTACAATCGGACTCAGCTCATGAAGGAGGTAGTCATTAGACAATCTTGGGGGAGGCTGCATGTCTTGCCCTTGCTCACTGCACTGTTCATCTTCCAATTAATTTCTGCTTGGACATCCCTTTCTCCCTCCCACTGGTAATCAGAATGCCTGCCTGCCTTTCCCACACATCCATCCCAGACTGTCAAGTTTCTTTAGGCCTCACTGCTGTCAAGATACTCATGGATTTCTCTCAAAATTATTCTCTTATCACACACTCTCCCTTTCTATGAATCACACCTTAGGTACCACTTTCCCTCTTCATTAACGTCCTCCAAATTCCAACATCTCTGTCAATTTCAATACTGACTAGAGTTCAAGAAAACACATGTCGATGAGCAAGGGACTGATGAGGTGAAGTCCTCCCCAGTAGTCACAAGGTGAGAAACTGGAGAACAATGCACAGAGTCTGGGCTGGTAAATACCTCCAGACTGAAGGACAGCCAACACTCTGAAATGAGGCCTTTTGAGAAATAGGTCTAAATTCTTTTATGAAATCATCTCAGACACAGGGTGTAGACACACACTTCTTTTTACATTTTAGACCTGAAGATGAGCTCGTTTTCCAGACGGAGGAAAAGCAGGCAAGAGCAAAGAACGGGGGATTCAGGGAAAACAGACAAGAGGTAATTCTGGGAGGGCGCCAGGGGGCCAGCCAATCATGAAGAGCCCAGCTTTGCTTGCTAGTCATAGATGCTAGCCAGTGGGAAATAGGGAAACTTAGGAACAAAGGTGATACAATTTGAATTTTGCAAAGATCAAATGAGCAGCTGTGTAGGGTGAGAGATCGAGAAGATAATACTTCAAACAGGGAGTTAAAAGCTGTGTGGTGAGACAGGGGACAAAGGATTCCCCAGTTTGTAGGGGTGGGGTGGGGTTTCTGGGAAAATATTTTGCAGCTTAGTTCTGCTTTCTACATCTATGTAATGTGATTATTACATAACATGACCTGTGTGTAAAAATCTACAAAAGTGGGTGGGTGCTCTATTCATTATGCTTGCTTTATAACATATAGACATCTTCAGAGGCGACCTATAGCAGCATTGGACACTGAAATGAAATAGTCCAACATAAAATTGTAAAGTTTAAATTTTACTTAAGACAATATGCTTTTTTTTCAAACCATTTTTTAAGTGACTTTAATGCATGCTTCTCAAACATGAACACTGCAGATAATAATGCCATGTTCTAATGCCAAAAGCTTGGGCAAGTCTGCTAGAGTTATAGATCTAGGTGTGGTGCTGATTTTCTACAAATAAGAACCCTCAATATTCCTATTTGACATGTTTCCAATCAATACAATTAAAATGTCAATATTAAAAAATGGAGACAGCTTGGAGAGATGGCTCAACAGGTAAGAGTACTGGCTTTTCTTGCAGAAGGGTCCAGCTTCTACTCTCAACACCCACATGGTGCCTCACAAGTCTTAAGTCACAAGGGATCAGACAACCTCTTCTGGCCTCCATGGTCACAGTGCATATGTAGTACACAGACACACATGGAGGCAAAACACCATGTGCATAACAACAAATAATAAATACCTAAGCCAGGCGTGTTGACAGACACTTAGTTCCAGCACTTAAGAGACATGGCCTTGCTAAGTACATCCAGCACTACAAGAACCATGGGGACCAGTGAGTGTGCTTGGCCTACAGCCACCTTTGGATTCAGCAGCCTCAACCATCAATGTGGTGAGTAAATGCACTCAACTTCTCTCAAGCACTGGTCTATAAAACCTGAAAATGGAAGGAAATCCATTTCCCCATTACATCAAATGATTCTGTGGCAGTAAGAAGCTGATCTTAGTCTGTTAACACAATATTCATCAACGGGAAATGAGAATCGGTATTCTGCTAATCACTGTCACCTGACCAATACCATGTCAATCACCAAGGAGAGGTAGTCTGCTCCTCACCAGTAAAACATTTCCCTACCTAATAAGGCTTCAGAAATGACTAAAAGGGCTGAAGAATAGAGAATCTGGGAGATTGCAGAGTTTAGGTAACAGCTGTCAGACATCACTTCCATAATGTGGGCACATCTGGTTCAGTGTCTGCTGGGAATGGCAACCACAGTTCTACATATCCAAATCAAAAGAGGTGTCACATTGGAAGGTGACTCACGCATGCCTCAGCAGGTGAAGCTATAACCATCCTTTAATGAAATAAAGCCGAAATTATATTCCTTCCTTCCTGTGTCATCTTAAAGTCATTCCTCACACTCCTGTAGTATCTTTATTGAATTGAAGAAGAAATAACTGGCCTGCTCCATTTTTCTCTTCCTATCTAGGAAACTGGGGAGCAAGACAATGCTTTACCGGCTAGATCTTTGTATTCTTGGGCATTCCCATAGGAAGTAATGTACAGCAGATGAAAAACTCAGTCCTGACCACTAAACCTCCATCATTCCTGCTTTTCAAGATGGCCAGGAGCTCCATTGTGCACAATCACACAGAGGTTCCAAGTGGGCTATAGCTACTTCTTCCCCTTCTACACAACTTTAAGGACCTAATAGGCTGATTGAATCATGACTCTCTTGCCAAATTAAAAATCATTACTCTGTACAGTGGCCAATTAAATTCTATTTTCAGCAAACTAACAACCCATATCTGCCCCAAAGGACTGTAACCTATGACAGAATGAGGTTTAAGTAGAAAAATAAACTCCCAGAGCTACTTGAGATATCATAGCCTCAAAGGAATTACACCCCATCTGAAGAGCAGAGTCTTATTGGCATTCCTGGTGGGAAAACAGCAACCGCTCATGGCTTTGCACACTGTCTTGTACAATGAATCACAGAGACTACTGCTCTGATGAAGATTCTACTGAAACAGCTTCACCTTTTTCCCTGAAAATAAGCAGACCTCAGCTGTGCCTGCACTCAACAAGGGAGGTCAGCATTTAAACTCATCTTTGTTTAGGAGAGGTGGTCAAGAAACAACAGGAGGCTGAGGATACAGCCTGGCAGTAAAATTACTGTCTGGTATATGAAAGACCCTGGGCTTGATCATCAGTACTGTCTGGCCGTTGTCCCCCACCCCACCCCATTCTGCCCACACACATATCAGGAAAGTAAGAAGGTAAGTAAGATACTGGACTAAGAGCTGTTGCTGAAGATGTAGCTAAGAAGGAGGTCCAGAGCAGGGTCAAAATACTGCAGCTTGACTCTGAGGTCACCTAAGCAGGGACTGACCACCTCTCAGGAAAATGAATGTCACACCATTTAACTCGGGCCGAACTGTTATGGGAACTGATCTGAAAAGGGGGGGAATCCAGACCAAGTTCTGAAAACAGCTGCTGGATTTCTGTATCTTGGGTCCACCCTATGTGAAATGAGGATTATGAAGAACTCGGGCATTATTCCTATGTATTCAGAACAGAGCACTGAAAATTCAAGCCTGCTTTGAGGCAGTTTGCTACTGAAGTGACATTTAATGATGACTACTTTTCCTTTGATTATTAATAAGAGAAGGGAAGCTCCACCAGATACAAGGGCATTTGGCTACCTTGCTCTGTATAGGTATAATCCAAAGAGATTCCTTGGCTGAAAGGTAGAAATGGAGAAAAAAAAAAAATAAGACTTAACAATCAAGTCACAAAGGATCAAGGCCAGATTTCCATTCTGAATAAAACCCCAACACAAAAATCTCCTCCTCCTTTCCTACACCTATAGAACAATAATTCTGCCATTATCTCTGGCCTCAAGTTCAAAGAACTGAAATGAGTTAGAATTACAAAAGAAAGTCACCCAATGGCTCACCCAGAATTTGTGGCTCACCCAGAATTTGGAGGCTAATGGGAGAGGACTGCTGTCATTTGAGACCACCCTGGGCTACATATAGAATTCTAATCAAATCTTATCTATAGTATAAGATCCTGTATCAATCAATCAATCAATCAATCAATCAATCAGCTTTAAAATTATAAAAGAAAATTTAAAAATTATAGCCATAAACCAGTCCCATTTTTCAGTTCAATTCAGTCCCTGAATTCAGTTCAATTTTATCAGTTGGTAAAATAAAAACAAAACAAAACAAAGCAGGATAAGACATAGACAGCTTTGGTAAAAAGCACTTATCAGTGTATAGAAAGATTAGTAAGAGTAATGCATTATTTTTACGGTGAATTTAACTGGTCTCAACATTTTATGAATTAAAAGGCCCAGAGAATCACAGCACCTATGAGTTATAAGGGAATTGATAGTCTTTTCAAATCTCCTCAAGGTTCCTACCGTATGGTTAATCCACCAGCATTTACCTAAACCTCTTCAATGAAAGACGGACAGCATGCTCCTGTGGATACCCAACTCTCACCAGACACCTTCTCTTAGACAGTTCTTTTGTGCACATTAAGCAAAAATATGATCCTGTGTGTGAGGTCTGAGTTTTGCTTGTCTGCTGTCCTGCAGGAAAATCCCTCGTTTCTCACTGACTAGACAGTGTAAGTGTCTCTGCAGTGCAGCCTAACAAAGAAGTCATAAAACTTGAGTTTTCTACAGCTCAGTGGGATTCTAAATGCCACCAGAATCATAAAGAACTCACTTCCCAACACAGGACACCTCAGGCAACCAAATCCCCAGTTCACTGTGAAATCATTCTTCAGGAACTTGGCTGCCTGTTGCTCTGGTCTTCTAAATGACCCAACTGGATAAAAAAGAATCTAAAATTAAGGATTTTGTCTAATTTGTCGGTTACAGCACTGAAACAATTCTCGAAAAAGAGATAAGACAGACTAATGGTGTCATTATGATTAGTGAGCTAAACTCCAGACAGAGAACACTGGGATAAGCTTTCATTATGTCAAGAAGAAAAATTACAAAGGAAGATATCTTTGAAGAGGTAGTAATTCCAAGTCCAAATTTGAGATGTCAAAGAAAACAGAATACAACAATACTGAATCATTCCTATTGGGAATCCTGGTGCTCTGGACCACCTGGGAAGTGTCATGTTAGCCTTGGGGAAACTTCACATCAGGAGTCACTGGAATCTTTATCAGGAGTCTGGGCATGTGTATTCTAAAAGGTCCTGGCACTTTTGATACTTTATTATTCTAACCAGCACCTCCCCCCCATCAAATCTGATTCAGGTACCCAGCCTGCTGCTACTTTCAAGGACTACCCTGTTTACCATGAAACAGTCCAGATGCTTTATATGTTAGTTCAATTTTCCAACCAGAAACTACTGTATCTACTCTGTGTGATATGAAAGTAATTACAAAATAGATTTTAAAAATGACAAACAAACTGCTACAAAATATTTCAGCCTATTTAGAGAGAATTTTCAAGTAACAAACAGTTCTTAAACTTGCTATTGCCTCAAAGCAGAAAAGACCCTCTCCTTCTACTCTATAGCACCTGTTCATGGCCTGCAAGGAGTCATTCTACATGCTGGAGATACAAAAAAGAATCAAACAGGAATCCTACTTTCAAAGAAGCTAAAAAGCTGTCAATGGAAATGAGCCATACACTATAATGAGTGAGAGAGAGAAAGAGAGAGAGAGAGAGAGAGAGAGAGAGAGAGAGAGAGAGAGAAACAGACATAAAACAAGATGTGGATCAAGTCTGGTGGCAGCTCAGTGGGAGAGCCTGGCTCACCTGCTGAATGTTGAAGAGTAGGGCCCACCGTACATAAACAGCAGAACAGGGCGATCCAGGCAGGAGTACAATAGGAAAAGAAAAGGAGACCGAAAGAATGAAGCATGAATGAGAAACAATCTGACTTGGGAAACTGCTCTGTTCATGGGTATACTGCTGAGTTTAGGTGAGTCAAATACTTAGTAGTCCTGACTGTCCCATACAGCATTTTGGGCCCTACCCACTAAGAGTTTACAGTGACACACAAATAAAAGGCCATCATACAGCCCAAGCTTCTAAAAGCCAAGCATACAGAAAGTGCATAGAAGCAGAGGCCATAACATGGGTCCATATGAAACTGCTCTTTTTTTGCTATGAAATGGGAACCTTTTTACCATTTACCATACGATGAGTAGCAGAATCAGGTATATTTCTGGAAGATTAATTTTGCAGCCATAAATATAATTAGAGAAAGAAACAGCTAGAAATAAAAAGTCAATTCAGAGGCATTTTTGATAATAGAAGAAACACATATTAGGACCAGAAATGTTGAAGAGCACACTGTACAAACAAATTTTAAATGATTCCAACAATCATGACCCCCTAGCTTTCCTGACTTCCTTGCTGTAGTATGTCACTACCACTCAAAGACAGAAAGGTTTCTTTATGTGCTGCAATAATCCCCTGCCAACACTGAAAAGCTCAGCTGTGGGTTTTGGCATAGGAATTTTTGCCCAAGTATACAGGTAGGTACTTTGCCTTATTTCACTTAGACTAATTAGGAAGCAAATTATTTGTTAAGATATTAGCATAACAAATCAAATTAAAGTGACATTTGAAAATAGGCCATTCAAAATGAAAGTCAAGAATATTAGGATAAATCTTTCAATGAAAAGAGAAAGGAGGGAGGGGGGAGGGAGAAACAGACCTAAGGGAAGAAGGCAGCAGCTCTCAGCTAAGTGAGCTGCAAGTATGTATAGTAAATGAAAAGCTGAAGGCGGCGTTTAGGCACCTTGAAGATCCAGAGTGAACTAACCATACGAGTCATTAAATAAGCTTGAGAAACTATGTCTTAAACGATATGATGTCTAAATGCCTAGCACATGTGGGCACTCTGTGAAAGGCATTCAACATGGAGAAGAAGAATGACAGTGTCACCACTTCATAGACATACGAAGTAGAATGCAAAGAAGTCTGACTGCCATTACTAAGCATGCCAACAGACCTAACACCCAGCTCAGTCAGATTTAAAAACTGCCAGGTTTCTACAATAATTGACTCTGAACTGTAAGATAACAAGGCAAGCCACCATATAGAAGATATAGACAGAAATCATAAAGAAAAAGGAGTGATGTTAGCCAGTAGGCACAAGAAACCCGAGGAGGAGGTTAAGAAAAGACCAATGCTAAGTTCTGAATGCCATCAGCATGAGCAAATCTGGCCATGAAGAAAGAAGAAGCCTTTAGGCTCTCTTCCAGATAAAGCAAAGC
This sequence comes from Rhabdomys pumilio, assembly GCA_030674055.1. Lineage (NCBI taxonomy): Eukaryota > Metazoa > Chordata > Mammalia > Rodentia > Muridae > Rhabdomys > Rhabdomys pumilio. Next base: position 35,618,689 of record JANHMN010000016.1, on the reverse strand, counting down.
AGAGGGCACAGACCAATGGGAAAAGATAAAAAGAAAAAAGGAACAACTTTCATGAACTTTTACACGTTTACTATAAGTCTTCTATTCTAAGGGAAAAAACTGCATCAACACTGAAAGAAAATCTCAAACTAAACTGGTTTTCTTGTAGAAGCTGACAAAGTGCTACATTCCCGTTCTGTCTCTGAATACGTTTCTACTCTGCAGACTCCTTGGAGCTACACTTCCAAACCAACACTGCCACATCTTCAACAGGTGGTAGTGCTCCCTCCATTCACCCTTCACTGTGCCTGTGAACAGCCAGGCTTCCTCTACTATGGATCCTGCAAGATGGAGGAAAAAAATCCACCTCAAGTTGTGGTACAAATCTCTGAAGTGTTTCCTCTCCCAGAGCTGCTTATGACGAGCAACCACAGCTGCTCTTCAAGAGCTTCCCAGAGCTTACGTCTGCCATCTTATTTACACAGAGCGTTAAAATACTCTAATACCAAGGTGCCTCTCTAAATGCAACCCCTGGAGCCAAGTAACAGCCTGGTTTACTTGGTAGTTCACCTTCTTGTTTCTGCCCTATGAGGAGGTGAGCAAGAAACTGGGGGTGGAGGAGGAATTAAATTAACACTGTGAAACAGTCAAACAACTGTGACATTCCTAACAGGCTAGATCAGTGGGCAACTGCTTAACCTCACAGTTTCAAAATTCATTCAATTGTGAATAAAGACGAAAAGGGCGCTAATGACTGAAAATCAGAGGTGAGTGCACAGCCAGCAGGAGAAATGTATACTAATGCTGTGGGTGACTACAGAGTAAGGAAGAGTGTGCTTTCCCTGAGCACAGAGATCCCAGAACAGGGAAAGGCAAGGGTGTTCTTAAAACTAATTGGTCCCTGAGCAGAAATTTCTGTTCTGAGTTGGAGAGAAATGGGGCTGAGCTGGAGGAGGCTTATAACGTAGGCAAGAATGAATAGGATCCCAATGTCTGCATTCCTGCTGCTGGTCATGACCATTACACCTCAAGCTTTTGGTTCTACAAATGCCCAGCTTCCTATCACCCAGACAGAACTCAGATGTCTGAACAGCACAGAAACTGGAACCTGCCCCTCCACTCTCACAGCATTCACCTTCATTTATCATCGAATGGATTTTGTAACAGTTGGGTTAAGATGTTTATCTTTTGACCAGTCCGTTGAGGGGAAGATCACTGCTTTGCACTGGTACTCACCCTCTCTGCCACCACCCCACACACTGAAAACAAATAGGTGAACCACCGATAAACCAAGCTCTCATTTGTCACATGGAGCAGAGTTAGACACTGTTTTAGACTGTTCCCTGTAATTTCTTTGCAATATCCATACATATACACTCATCTATTTTACATATTATTACAATTATAGGCCTAAGAAGACCTTGTAAAGCTTTAGCTTTATCCAGAAAACTTCTGTGATATAAAATTTCAACAACTGCAATGATTTTTGACTTGAAAGCCCTACATTTACTAGCTTCTTAAAACAAAAACTGGAAAAAAAATATAGAAACGAGAAAGTACAGGTTAAAATAAACTATTTTCAATACATAATCAACTTTGCACATCAAAGCCATGAGAAAAAATGGCAGGTACTTTCATTAGAGTAATTTCTAGGAGTGTTCTATGCATACAGTCATCTCAAACAAATGAACTGCTAAAGTTCTATCAGATTCTGCTCTAGAATCAATAACAAGGCAGAAAAAAATGGGAGTTCATGCTACAGTGTTTAACAAGCAGCTTTCAAAGGGTAGATTGGGCTGGGGAAACATGGGATGCCAATCACTAATCAATGTAAGAGCTGGCTTCTGACATGAACAGCGTATTCAAAGACATTGTAAAAGTCTTCTTTCTATGACAAAGACTTAAGCATTTCACAAATAAATAAACAAGGTAAAAAAAGCAAGATTAAAGAGAGATTTAAATCCAGCTGCAGAAAGACAATAAACTTATGACATGAAATAGTAAAAATAAGCCATGTTTTAGAATAGAAAAATAAAAATAGTTCAGCAAACATGAATATTTTCTAAAATATTCAAATACAGAAAATTAAGAAATCATGTAAAATCCATACACACACGAAGACAAAATCCAGCCTGTAAGATAAATCTTGCCCTCTTATCAAGGAAACTTCTCTCTGTAACTGACAGAGACCACTATAGAAAACCAAAGCAATCAAAACGCAGAGCTGTGGAGGCCAGTCCCAGCTGATACAGCTACATCGAACTCCCACAGACAACCTGCTCAGGGATCACTGCAGAAGAGGGGGCAAAAAGATTCTAAGAGTCAGAAGAACGGGGAGTTTTCTCTGAAATTGTGTCTCCTAGGAATGTCAGAAGGTACACACACAAAGTTCCACCAACATGACTGCCTAAACATGAGATGAACAAAGGCAGCAAAAAAAGACATGCCAAGGTGGACAGGAGAAAGACCAGAGGCCTCAACTCAACACAAAGTGCTACAGACAACTGAGGGATGCTCAGAGGGGGAGAAATAGTCTTACCCACAAAAAGTACACCAATTGCCTATCCAATACCATCGGTCTGTCCTGAAAGCATCCAAATAACATTATACAGACTGAGCAAGTTGTCTTTATGTACGTGTACACACACACACACACACACATACACACACACACACACACACACACACACACACACACACACACAAACACACGCGTGCGCGCGCAACAAAAATTAATGAGAAAAGAGGCCATGAATTTGAGAGCAAGGAAATTTTACATTGGAGCATTTGGAGAAATGAAAAAGAAGACAAAAATGATAGTTATATTATAATCTCAAAAACTAATTAAATAATTGTTGTGCTTTAAAAATAATCAAAGGTGATAATTTACAAAAAGGGAAATAGAAATATTTATGTTTTGACCTTTTAACCAGCTTGGGATTATGTCTATAACAAATAATTTCTATAGTAAATAATTCTATACTGGATGGGAGAAGTACCAATTTAAAGGTATTAAGAAAACTTAAAGTCTGGAACAGAAGACTAGTAAATAGTACACTAACATAAAGGAACTATGGACTCAATACAAAGACTAAAAGTGCAATAATAATTTAAACCAAGTATGGAATTTCTGTTTCTAGACAAAAAGGGCCTTCTTGCCTAAAAGGAGGGGGCAGAGAACCTCAAACCTGCTTTTCATGACACTAGATAACAGCAAATAGCAGATAACAAACAGCAAAGAACAGTGATCCTAACACACAGCAAACAAGGGGGCCTGCTCTCTGTCTTATGGAGGACAGTGAACCATGGCCTCTGCCCCTGTCATATACAACTCCTAGCAATGTCAGTTTGGACAGGCAGAGGTAGAATTCAAGGCACAAACGACCAAGAAGATGAGGTCAGCAAAGACTTGATGTAAAGAGCACCACATGAACAGAACACGGAACAGCAATGAATGTGCAGAAAATCAAGCTGGGGCCAGGGAAAGAAGCATTCGAAACAGTTAGAAGGAACAGTGCCAATATATGCATATGATCCAGTCACTCTCCTACAAGTCAAAAAACTCCACACAAATGTTTATATGCAAATGTTCAGAGCTTTTACATAAAAATACAAAAAGAAAACCAAAAAAGTGGAAGCCAACCACCTAAACCATCACCAAATAAAGGGATGAACAAATCATGACCATGCCGTTGCCATGTAATAAAAAGGAAATAATTATGGATACTCATCACAGTGTGGACGCTAGAGAAGCCAGATTTAAAACCAAAGTACATCTATCTAATTCCATTCACACAAAACTACAGCAAATGCAAACTAACGTGTGGGGACAGAAAGCAGATGAGTGGTTAGCAGCTACAGAAGAGGGACATGGGGATGAATACAAAGGGCCACATGTTCACTAGCTTGTCTGCAGTTATGGCTTTGTGATTATATATAGTTCCTCAAGGTTTACAAATAGTGCATTTACATATGTATAGTTTTCGTTCAACATCAATAAGTCTCAATACAACTCTTTTTTTTTTAAAGTTCATGATGCACGGCTGAAGAAACAGTTCAGTGGGTAAGAATGCTTGCTGCACAAGCAAGAAGGCCTGGATTCAAATCACAGCATTCATATGAGAAGTCTGGTGTAGCTTCTTGAAAGTACCTGTAACCTTAATCCCAGAGCTGTGATGGAGAAAACAGCAGGATCACTGGGTCTGACAGGCTCCCTGCCTTACACACACACACACACACACACACACAAAATCAATATACCTCTCCCTCCCTGCTCCATGGTACGTGAACAGCTTAAGAATCAGAAATAAAGCAACATGTATATATTGGCCAAAATCAGGTTCAGAGAGCTCTATATAAAATCTGTTAACATCGTTGCGATATGGTTAATTTTTTTTAAAGCTTGACACCTGAAAGATGTAATGGAATCTAAGAGATCATTCTTATTTACTGGAAACAAGCTGAGAAATTCGATCCAGAGGACACAAAAGGAGAAGGTATTTGAAAGAAAGACTATACAACTCATCGATGCTGACCTGTGTTCTCTGTTCACCATTCCCAACAAAGGGTTTACTGGCACCAGAGTGATTACACTAGGAATAACAGGATGCTTGAAACAGTCCACTTCTGAGGAGGGCTGCCTGAGCAAGCCCAGGCGAGGCACGATAGGACGCGTTACACACAGAAGGGCAGCAATACTCTCAACTCCCTCCTGTTCATAAGACTTTCAGTTTGCAAAAATGTTACTTGAATTTAAGGCTAAGAAACTATTTTTGTAACCAGAAAGGGGGGGAAATAACATTATTTTGTTTTCTTTTAAATGACAAGTGATTTGTTTTTAAGGGAAGTGTGAGTCTTACCCTTTTAAAGTCCCATTTTAAAGATTTATGCCATCATATGCTTGTGTTCCCCATTTTCAGACAAACTGTGGAAGCCTCTCTACCCAGTGTTTGCACCAATGACATAAAGCCAGCATAACCTGAAAAGTAAGCTTGGCACCTATTGCCTGAACTACCAAATGGGACACATCTCATAATTAAATTATTAAAACAGTGAAATAAAGACAAACATAGCAAATAAATATCTGGTTCATATAAATCTTAATGGGTTTTTTTTTGGGGGGGGGGGCGGAAGGGGACTTCATGACTGATTTGCAAGACCAAAGTTGAAGATCTTATTTATTATTCTCAGAAATAACAAAAATAAAAATTTAAGAAATTTTTTAAAAAGACAGTACTGTGCATAATAGTACATGCCTGTAACCCAGCACTAAGAGGCTGAGGGAGAAGAATTCTATATTCCCAGCCAGGCTGAGCGCCATAGCAAGACCCTGTCTGATATCCAAAGGCTAAAACTGGGCGCTGGTGGCTGAACCCTCGCTTGATCCTGCACAAAGTCTCCTCTAGAGGTAAAGACCCATGCTTCATAATGCTTGTTTTACTTTATCTCTTTGCTTTTTTATTTGAGATAAAATCTCATGTAGCCCAGGTTGGCCTGGCTCCACCAGCAGAGTATTAGTTAGGATGAGGGGCATGCCTCACCATGCCCAGGTATGCAGAGCTGGAGAGTAATTCCAGGGTTCTCTGCATGCTAGGCAAGCACACTTGAGCAACTGAGCCACAGCCTCAAGCCCATTTCTCTTTTTGAGCAGTAAGTCAAGTGTTAAAAGGACCGCTGAATAGACCTGCTTTACAATCAGCACACAGTGACACTGTGAGAGACTAGAGTGATATTTTGATTTTGGGGGGTATGAGGGAAAATGCTTTCTTAAACACAGATCTGAAAAAAAGAAGAAGAAAATCAGATCAAATACCCTTGTTTCTTCCAACCTTGAAAAGGACAATGTTTAAGAAGATCATAGACACAACAACAATACTTGATTTAAATATACATAGCTAAAGAGTCACTTTGGAACTGAGGGCACAAAGCCTACTATCTACTATACACGGTTTCTGAGCCTAAGAAAATAGAGAATGATAAAAAGAAAATATATGAAACCTCTCTCTGTTCACATGAAAAAGATCCATTCATCTGAGGTCCTATAATCTGATTCTGACTAGTGAGAAAAGGCACATATACTCAGGAGTCTCCTCCAGGCCCAGGTCTCCAAGATTCAAGGACAGCCACTGCTCTTTCTTTACCTTGGTGAAGGTAAATAGTACTAAATCTAAGTGAGTTTTCACTGAAATACACGCTCCACGCCCATCCTTCAATGCCCCTCAGTGTTGATTACATTTATGAAGACTTCTCCCAATGAACTGTTACATAAATTATCTGCAAGGAGAGCAAATACCAATGACGAGCAGTAAGCAGTGTGTGTTTTTAAAATAGAAGGACAGGCTGAAACCCAAAGAACCCAGGTGTTCCAAACCAGCTGAACAATCTACCGTCTATGGAAACAGAGATGAGAATGGGACTTAGAACCACATAATAAAGCTATCGTATTTAATCAAATCGGAGATTTCACTTACTTTAAAACACATCATTTTTTCATATGCCATTATCCATTATGATATTTAACTGGGGGAGGGGGTAATAGGGGAATTTTAAGAATTAAGTAAGTGTCATATATCACTGATGAAGCCCAGAAGACAGGATATGTTTCATACTTCTCATCCATCATAACTGAAAAATCTCACTGGCAAAAGCTAGTATAACTGTTCCTATCATTTACATTCCTGTAAGATTCCCACTATGTTAGATCAATCTATCTGCAAGTGGAACTCAAGAGTTAAGGGTATAATATTGTGACAAAGTAGAAGAACATGAATACAGAAGTCATCTAAGCAGGCCTAAACACTACCCACTTACATCACTTTCACCAGTCTAGAGATTTAAAAACTTAAATATGATCCTTTAAGACACCAATAGTATGTGTACATTAAGAATTAGCCTGTGGCCCCCAAGCTGGTCATGTTCTTTGCATCAGTTCAGGGTGAATAATGATCAGAAGGCAACTGGCAGAAACACACAGCCCCCAGCTCTGTTTGATGTATGATCCTGTGACAACATGATTAGCAAAAACCATTTCTCTTATACCAAAGTACTAGGTCCAGATGTCATCCCAGTGTCTGGAGAAGATGCAACATGGTGACAGCTGTTAGATGCTTCCATGCTCAATAGTTGCATCCTGACAAGACACATGCTTTGACCATCAGGTATCAGTGCACTCACAAAACATTACCCCCAAAGAACTCTACCCACCAAAATTAAACATTAGCATCCTTTCTTGCTTTCTGGTTTGCTGAAGTCACAGTAAATAAGGGGCAGTTTTGCAGAAAGATGATAAAGGAACTACTGCATTTTATGTAATTAAGCAATAAGCACACAGACGTAATTAAGTGTATCGCATGAAATAGCAATAAGCATTCAGCACAACACAAATTACTCAACCCATTCATTTCACTACACTTTTTTAATTGAAAGAACTGGTGACCCAGATAAAGCACTGAACTGAAAGTCAAGCGAACTCAAACAGCAAGATGTAGATGTTGCAAACACATTCCTTTGGCCAGACCTAGGGTCTACTCCCAAGGGTTCCACTCACCAGCCATTTACCTCTCTGTAAGCATCTTAAAGTGGCCAGCCCTCCATTTCCTAAGATCTTAAAGACTCAACCTCATGGAGTTTTGAGTTCTCAATAACCAGACAGCACAGGTAATGTTCTTGGCACAAAGCTTGGCGTGGGGGAAACAAGACAGATGTTATATGCTACCAGCATGAATGTTACCAGTACCAGCATAGCACTACCAAGGTACACAATTTCTCATTATTTGAACTTCTCTATTGCTCCGGGTTCTTTCTTCTGTCCCAAAGCACTCTGATTCTACCATGCAACGTTTACCCACCCAGCAGCCCCATCTACGCTCAGAAGCATCTTTGCAGCCTCTTGCTAAGTGGCATATTTGAGTTCTATAGAAGTGCTAAAGAAAAGTACCCAACACTGAATGAATGAAGCCTGAATGAACCTAATTGCCAGCTTAAGACCTTTTGGGTACTGGTATTCACTGCCTGCCACACTGAACACTGAAGAGGAGTGCCACGAAACAGGAAAGCTAGGTGGCATTGTGAGGTCATTCTCCAAGCAGTTCTTCCCTCCATTCAGAAGTATGTTGCTATACAAAAGCTTCAACCCAAAGGAGACAGTAATGTGCGTCAGAGGAACGCTGCCAGCCTGACCCATAAACATCCTTATCAGGAGGAGTCAAAACGATTTAATTCATTACAGGATGAGAGTTTAAAACGCAAGAGAGGGTTTAGCAGTGCAAACTCCAGTAGTGGCCTACAAAGGGCACAGTCCCAGTTAATAGCTGCATCTATAATGGAAAAAGAATAAAGAGAAGAGAACTAGACTTCTTCTTCCTCCTCCTCCTCCACTTCTTCCTCTTCTCTCTCTCTCTCCCTCTCCCTCTCCCTCTCCCTCTCCATCTCCCTCTCAAGCCCCCACATGAAATTTTGTATTCTATCTTCACATACAGAAATGCCCAAAACTTTAGGATTCCATCGATATAACGTAACAAAAATAAAAGACATTATTTCAAAGAATCATTTGTTCCTATTCAATTCAGGTACTGTTAATAAACAGGTCTGAGTCAGTAAACATAGCACTCACGTAAATGTATCCCTGATACACACATACACACACACACACACACACACACACACACACACACACACAATTTATTTTAAAAGCCACAATTTCCCCTCTGTAATGAAATACAAAGAATATGAACATCAACACATATTTGAAACCTGGAAAAAATGGCTGGCATAAACCCAAGCCAAGCACAGAAAACAGTCCTCAATAATCCCACTTAGATGGCTACAATAAAGCTATATGACAAAGGATGAAGAGCCTACATAGCAAAGTAGGCTTGATGACCATTCTGAGTCACCAAGCACATCCACAACTGTTCTTGCTACTTCTGTAATCACTTACTAATCCTTTCCTCGTAGACAGGCAGGCTGGTTCATAAGTTTGTTATAAAGAAAAGTAGACAGTCCTTTGAGAATAAACAGTGAACAAAAAAAAAAATAGTGAGAAGACAGAAGACTGATTAAAGTCAGAGAACACAAACACTGACTTTAATAAGGAAAGATGGAAGGCGACAGGCTGTTAATGAGGTGTTGTGAGCTAGCCATGGCAGCCCATCCCTGACAATCTTCTAGCTCAGAACATGGCCCAGATTACGTGGGTTGAGAAGGAAACATATTTAATTCTCCAGCTTACTTTCACCAGAAAGGCTTCTAATAACATGCAGCTGTTCCCTGGGGCTGCCAGGTCTCTGTGGAAAGGGGCTGAACACACTAAACACTCTTCAAATTGAATTTCAGATGGTACCTCAGCTGCATTAATTCTGTGTTATTCTGCACTTACTACTTACACACCCAAATCGGCGCTCCTAGGCTTATTACAAGGTGCAGGTTTTAAGGCAATTCCACATATAGGCATTAAGCCACAGTATGGTTAGCTTTACTCAGAGCAGAGATCTCAGAGTTAAAGAAAATAAGCATTCACTCCTGTTGATTCTGTAGACTGACAGAAAAATGGAAAGGGATGGCATTAAAGACTTTATGTGACACTGTCATCAAGAAATTATGTTCTTCAAGTCCCTAGCATTGATCACTGAAGATAACAAAGAGATGCTAGAATCATTATTAGACCCTAAGACTTATTAGAACCTCATTAACAGAGTCCAATTACAGACAGAAAGTCAAGCTATTTTAGTTGAGCATTCATACTGATGGGAAAAAATAGAGCCTTCTTAATCACTTTCATTATCAAAACAGACTCCCTGCTGGAGCCTTTTAATTGGAAGTCTACCATTTTACAGGCATTTGCATTTTATCAAATTCTATTGACAGGACCAATAGAAATAGCTTCTAGTTCCGAGCTTCACATCTTCCAACTATGTGCAGGCAGCTGTGGTGATCCACTGAAATAAAAAAAAGACGGCCAAGACAGGAAGCTGGGCACCCAGCACGCTGGCATCTGGCTAGAACCTCACCATGCTGTGAAGGAGCTTTTCTACTATGTTAGAGGAGGAGGAGGAGAGAAGAGAGCAGCAGCACCAAGCCTTCGCTATGCATAAGATGTCTTGGAGATAATAAACGAGCAAGATCAGAAGCAGTGTAGATGAGTATATGACCATGAATAGTGTTGCATAATAGAAATTGTAGAACAACATCCCTCTCCCTCATCTCTCTAACATATACTCTATCTAAACATGGCAGTGCAACAGTGTTGTTGCCATGAGCTCTATTTTGTTATTTATAGAGGCTATAAAAGTACGCAGCACTTTACAAACCATAGAACACAGGCACTAGAGCCTGGAGGAACTAAGCCGAGACAGGGACACCAAGGTAGGGGAAACAGAAAAATATTAAGTTGCACTGAATTCACGGCAAGAACAATTCTAGGAGACAGCAAAAACCAGGATTAAATAATATAGTGTGTAAGAGAGAATTCATTGAAACCACAAGCAACTTGTCTGTAATCTAAACCCTAACTTTCTGGTTACATCTTGGTCTGATGGAATGCTTTGTGACAGAACAAGTAGAACTGGATAATTTATAGACTTGGAAGCTGTGTGTCTACCTTCAAGCAGGGTTCCAGTGGGCTCGCTATCTGGAGAAGGCTTCCCCTTTGCTCCCAAGGTGGTACCTTGTTGGCACACCCTCCACAAGGGAGGAACTCTGGTAGGAGAGCACAGAACTGGCTAACAGGGAAGTAAACTTTTATTATTTATGGGTATCAATCCACTCCACTTTGGTGACCTAAGATGACCCTTAAGTACATGAGGGATCCAACTGTCAGCACATAAATTTGGGGAGAAACAGTCAAACCAGGCATTAAACACAAACTATAGCTTTCTGTCCATATGATGCAGGTTTATGTAAAGGAAATTAAAATATGAATGGTAAATAATTAACTATCTCAATGCTTATAGATGAAGAAAGAAGGAAAAAATTGATTTAGATGTGCTCTTATAAGAGGTCTAGAAGAACTGCAAACCTATTAATTATATAATTCTGCCTACACAAGTAACAGGCCCACAATACTCATCAACTCAGAAAGTCACTACATCCTTTATCCTTCTTGATAAATGAAAGACTTCATCTTCTAAAATTTCTACCAAGGAAGACTTTTCACACATCACAGAGAGCCACCAGGAACACTCCCCGGGCCCCAGTCACAGAAGCTTTAATTGAAGGATTTAAAGCCTGCTCCTTAATTCAGTACAATCTACACTTGCCAGAGACTGAGAAAAATGAATAGACAGATGTTGTTAGTATTGACTTTTACCAATTACAAAGGACCTAGTGTTGCCACACAATTCTGTGATGGATTATTATTGCCATGTGGCACAGAGCTTAAGGGACTTTCTCAAAGACATAAGACATGTCTAATGTCAACAGAATACCCAAAACAAATACTTGATAATTTCTGTTCTAACCAGTCACAAGCAGTCAGGCTGACTTTTTAAAATACAAAAAGAAGAGAGGGGAGGAGGAAGAAAAGGAGGAGGAGGAAGAGGAGGAGAAAGAAGAAGACAAAGAAGAGGAGGAAGAAGAAGAAGAGGAGAAGAAGGAGAAGGAGGAGGAGAAGGAGGAGGAAGAGGAGGAGAGAGAGGAGGAGGAAGAGGAAGAGGAGGAGACAATCAACAGTTGAATGTTAAGTAGAAATTCAAGTGCTCTGGGTAATGCCATGACTTGAATTCACTGTGTGGTGCTACTTTTCAGAGACAAACTACTAGACTCCGATGGCAATGAGGGTGTGTTCTTAGACATCACTGGTAGTTGATACTGAAAGTAATCACCCAGCTGATCCTAATAGTGTTCTCGGGAATTTTCTCAAAGAGCATGTTACCAATTCACTGCAAAAAACAAAAAACAAAACAAAACAAAACAAAACAAAACAAAAAAAAAAAAAAAAAAAAAAAAACCCAGACTTTAATCTCCTCCCATCTATCAACAGTGACACAAGCCTTCTTCTCCATCCAAAGGGAGAAACCATGTGCAATAGTTCAGCCCGATTTCCCAGGAATCTTAGCTTCGACTGCCTGGTTTCTAAGCCCTCAGCAATGGGAGCAATTTACCTCGATCGACTTCACCAGTCACTGTTGCAATTTAGCTAAGACATTTCCCAAGGGCCTATTAGGAAAGGTTCCAATTTGAAAAACTCACATCTGATCTTACAAACCACTCCTGGAAACATCATTTGAAACCAACCTGCAAATTATTTTTTCCTCTGATCACAAATCCTTCCGTTATATACATAAATGAAAATAAGAAACGAGAAGACAGGATTCCTGAAAATCAACTCAACAAAAGCTCAAATATACTAACATCAAAAGAAATGTTGATAGCAACCACGGCCCGCTCTATGTGCGCCAAGGTTCTACTCCATTTGGCTTTGTTATTGTATCCTCTGCACTCAGCAAACTGAAGGTGGTGACTGGGGCCAAAGGAAACCATTGGCAGCATCTGCAATACAGCAACATCTCAGATTCAACAAGTACATGGAGTTCCTCGCAGAGTTAGGATGAAGAGAACTCAAAATCACACTAGTAAGAAAGACATATCCACACTTGCACACACAAGGGAAACCCAGAAGTACACACTATGTAGAAACTGACAAAAGGAAGCAGACTGCTCCTATGGCAAAAGAAACAACTTCTAAAACTTCATGAATGAATACGGGCAAAGTCGGCAACTTTAGGATCAACTCTGTGAAAATCATAACATTCCCAGTACAGACTGCAAGCCAGCCTATGGATAACTACAGCATTATCTGAAATCAGATTTAGTAGACCACAAGAATGTATCAGGAGGTCTTGATTTATGCTTTTCTAGAATACTGATGTTTTCGAGAAAACATGTAGAGAAAAGTCTCTTTGTCACTGCTTAAGATTATAGTGCTGCAAAAAAGTAAGGTGGTAACTTGAATGGCATCCACTTAGGAGTCTCACCACGACAGTTTAACAGGAAAGAACATTTGTTAGCAAATGTCAATAAATCAATGAATATTCAGTTCCTATTAATAGAAATAATTGGAAAAACAAATCATCCTTAATTTGAATTATTTGGAACAGATGACTGCTTGGACTCATAGCACACTTTCATTTACTTTGGAGCAGAACTGTCCTTCATTAATCTGAGAGCATTACAGCCTCACTCTATGACACCTGAAATTACTTAGGAGTCACCCTACCCCTACACAGCAGCAGAGCTGCAAACACTCAGGAGAATGGTCCCCGTGGCATTCTAAACAAGGGACACCCACAAGCATCAGGGCCCAGTGCAGGGCTTCAGTTCTCTGACGCAGGGCCAGGCGAAGATTTCAGAGTTGGTTTTTTATACTCTACATCTGTGTGGAATTGGGGCACATCCCAGTTTAGCTTCAGGTAGTATTTTTATGTGTTTCAACTGCAGGCAACTAAAATGAGTAGAATGGCAGGACAGTGACAGATCCCTGATTTCTTTTTTTAAGCAACAACACTGACTAAACAATCCACAGCCACTTTTCAGTGGAAAGCTTTCCATGGGGCTGACGGCCTGCTCAACATGCTCATCCCTTAGGAAATGCTGCGGACAGAGCGCGCCAGTTCTCATACTGCACCCGAAGACTCCTGGTCCTCTCCTCTTCTCCCTTTCCAACCAGTCATATACCCAGAGCAAGAATTCCTTCCAATCCATCAACTAAAATAAGACATCAGAAGCGAAACTCCAGAGGCAGATCAGAGAATGCTGTAATAGGTCACATTAGAAACAAATCTGCACCCCTAAAAAATGTTACTAGTCTCAAATTTCTTCTCATAGTAGAAGTTATTTCTATCCAAAAAAAATTAGTTATTTATGCTAGAAAGCCAAAGATACATTAGATTCAAATGGGTGATTTTTAAATTTCTTCAATGTCTAATATAGTAATTATTTATATATAATAAATCCATAGAAACAAAAACCCTCTGAAAAACTCTCAATTTACAATAAAGTTCTTAACTAAAAAGTTTGAGAAACGCCTTTTTCTGGAAACTCAAGGAGAAATGTAAAGCATAGTCCTAGTGGAAAAGTCTCTTCAGCTTTCATAGGACAGTCACTTATGCAGACAACTCTCAGAGGAAGTCCCGGAAACACGTTTTTATTTCACGTGACTGTCAGCAAGCACATCTGCTTCACTGCACCCTAGCACATGGTCTGTTCAGTCCTATCGTATGTTATCTACTGCAGCACAGCCCTAACTGTTCTACAAATAAACTAACCCATCTTTCCTTTTTAGGTCACTTAACACTGCATGCTAAATAAATTTACAAATAATCGTTACAATTTTAAAAGACATAAAATTAGAATATGCAGTCTATATAATTCAAAACATATAATTAAGATTGTTGTACTTTATTAAAAGTTTTAGTCATAAATAGTTTACTTAACTATTCCAATGTCTGGAGATTTGGCCTATTTCTACTCTTTCTGAGACAATGTTATGAGGAAATACTGTTATGGACAGTTTGGCTCTTCTTTTAAATCCTGTCTTTAGGTAGAGCTATAAGAAGACTACCTGATAAAGACTGTACACGAGTGATAAAGCCACCTACATAGTTACATGTGTGTGTATGTGTGCTCATTCACGTGTAGATGTGGGGTTTTGGTTTTTTTGAGACACCATTGTCTTACTGATGCTTGGTTTACAATGAGTCTGGCTGGCCAGCAAGCCCTCATTATCAGCCTGCCTCCAATCACCTGAGCATTTGAGGTTACTGAAGCATATGACTCTGCTTGGCTTTTATGTAGGTGCTAGAGACATGAACTTAACTTGAGTCCAGTTACTTCAGATATAAAGTCTAGGCCAAAGTCACTTTGACAGGCCAGGCTGTTGAGCATGCTTGCTTAACTTAGAGGCTGAACTATGTTCTTCCATAATTCATGTTGAAGTCCTAGTACCGAGGAAGTATCTCAGACTGCACTACACTCAGAGACAGGACTTTTAAAGATCTAACTGAATGAAGATGGATTCCTTATAATAGGCCCTGAAATGAATGCTATCCTGATGCATGTGAACATTAGGGATGTCTGTACATTTGAGGGACAAAGAGAAATTCTGAAAACATTTACAAAGATGAAAACAAGCCTACTGTCGAAGAGCGGGGATCTACATCTACCCATCCATTTTATTACAAGAATAATTATAAATAATTATATAAATAATAATTACTTCTAAACATCCATACGACAGATTCACAATTTAATCAATTAACTTCTGGTGTGCATTTCTTGAGAATACCTAAAACAGCCAGTAATTTTAAAAAAATAAAATGAAATCAAGGTATAAATCTTTGGAGAATACTAACCAGTGACACCTGCTATACAGAAGACATGCCTTCAAAGAAAAATTGAAGACAGAGTAATGTGAAAAGACAAGGGCTTTGAACATATAAGAGTAAAAACCTGCAAGGCATGAAACTAATTTTAACAGCTTTCAAAGAAAGATGGTGGTTAAAAATGAAACCAAATGACTAATCAGACCAGATGGATGCTGGGCTTTGAACCACGGGGTGGGATTTAGCCAACAGGAGAACTTTTGGGTTGCCAGAGGTTTTGGAAAATGTGGGAAAGCATGAGGAATGGTACATGGGAGCTAAGCTCATAACGCATGTTTATGTTAAAAGCTTCAAACTCTCGGACTTTTGGCATGTTTTCCTATTTGCTGGTTTCACTGTATTCCCATTCTCAACTAACAGAGGAGGTAAAATACACCTCTCTGTACTTTGTCATCCTGAAGTAGAGTTGGCAAAGTGATGACCATGGACTGACTTAGATCTTAACCCCTGGATTGCCATTACAAAAGAATTCACATGCATTTTTCTAAAAAGTGTTGTCTGTCTCAGTCCTCACCCAACAGAGACACTTGCTTAGATTCAGGGATGCTTAACTTAGTAGAAGTCCATGAAGTTGAAGCATAATTAGATGCAGGCAAAATATTTAAAGTTTTCCAGAATGCTAATCTTGTATTGGATGGCCAAAATGCTAGAGCTAGGTGGCCTAGAAAACCATATGGAGATGTGAGGAGAACTGTGCTTCCCAGAAGCCCTCGTTAAGGTATATATGGAGCACAACACACCACTTGAGATCTATTTTTAAACCTTGCTATGCTGTTCAAATGTTCTCTAAAATTGTATTATGCTATAATCTGAGACTCTGAAAAACTACAAATTTGATAGGCACTCAGTTTGCAATTATAATGTAGATTCCAGTTCAACATCACCTCCTTGCAATACAAGCAGTCAATACATACATAGACACACAGTCAAGCCTCGATGATTCAAGAATAAGTGGCTAACATGTATTTGTTGTTAGAAAAAAAATTAACTCTTAAAGGACTGCTACTAAACTCAAGGAATTCAGTTAAAAAGAGGTGTGTCTCAATTGGTAGAGTGCACGCCTAGCACTAGTAAACCCCTAGGTTCGATCCCAGCACCACAGAGCCTGGTGTGTGATGCATACCTATAAACCCAACACTAGGGAAGTGGAGGCACATCAAAAGTTCAAGGTCAACTTCAGCTACACAGAAAGTTGAGGCCAGCCTGGGATATATGAGCCGTGTACGCCTTTAAATATTTGCCATGGAACTTACCCTAATAATGGCAAAACAAACAAACAAACACACACACACACACACACACACACACACACACACACACACACACA
>JANHMN010000016.1:35518790-35601996 GCA_030674055.1 Rhabdomys pumilio | reverse complement strand
ACACACACACACACACACACACACACACACACACACACACACACACACACCCCAGGGTGCCAAAGGCAAAAATGTAGTCAAAAAATCCTTCTGAGACAATTGCCAAGTCATCCATTGACTAACCCATGACTAATTTTTCTATTACTATTGAGGTACATAATGATTGTTCTAGGCAAAAGGAGGAAAGTTCAAACAAAATACCCTTAACTGGCTGTGATCAAACCAAAAGAAAGGGATGAAGGGAGTCTTGGGTATTTGCTCATTTAGCCTTATTTCCTAAGCAGTAAACATGGACAGTCACCATTAGAGTATCAATGTATATATTCAAAACAGATCTAACCTTAATATCCTCTCAGTGTCTAAGACCTAGAAATGGAGCCAGTTTAAGACACAACTAGCTTGACCTTCGTTCAGCATGTCCAACCCGAAGGCCTTGTGGCTGCCTGCACCCAAAACTGTAAGTTTATTTAAAACAATGTGGGGTTTTTCTGTGTGAGTGAGTGAATCTGTTTTATAATACCATTCACTACATAGTTCTCAGACATGAACTTCACAGACAATAATGTCATTTCTTCATGTCGAAAGGACATGCCTACTACTCTACTCCCTTAACATAGTAAATAAGTAGGGAAAATTAATGGGGCCTCTCACTGTTGGAGAACAGGAGACAAACCTTATAGCTTGAATTAAAATGAAAGGCACTGGCATAAATAAATCATGTATAATTCTAAAGAGATATTGCTAAAAAATAAGTGTGTGTGTGTGTGTGTGTGTGTGTGTGTGTGTGTGTGTATTTTCATATATTTATTCTCTAGTTCTGATTAACTGACAGGGTATGAAAGCAACAGTCTAGCACTCCAGCAACGAGGAACACTCTTAAAAACCGGATCATAATTTAAATGTGACTTTCTACTAAAATATGTAAGTAATGCTTCTTACAGAAATGTTAACTCAAGAGCTGAGGGGGATATGCTTGAACTAAGTCTCATTCCAGATCTATGAAGTTAATGATTGGGACATACATAGGAGCCAGCTTAAAAGGTGTATCACTGGCTAAATTGGGGGCAATTTGGGCACCAAAACAAAAGAAACTATTAATGCATAACTCAGTGAATAAAGTATAAAAATGTGGCTCTATACTGACATAATTTAAAAAGAATTTATAATTCCAATATGCCTTCCCACACAGTATTAATTGCCAAAAAAAAAAAAAACAAAAAACAAAAAACTTTACACAGAGAACGCCTGACAGATACCAGCCTATATCATATAACATTCAGATTACCCTCTGTTCATTAAAAGGGTCCTACACTGTCTAATAGTCAATATGTGCCTGTTACCTTAAAAAATCTGAAAGCAGCAACTGTTTCTCCCTTTAAAACCACTTATTTCAAGTTCTCACCAATAGATAACATATCAATTAAAATGGACCCACTAGATTTAACAATAAAAATCAACATGAAAAAAATTACAAGATCTAATAGCAGTGTGTGCTGAAATAGGATTTCAACATCACTGTTACACATTATCATAAATTTATCAATAAAAAAATTAGAGAAAGTAATCTTACTTTGTACATACAATCTATTAAATTTATAAATTAAACCAAATAATTAATTAAACTATCAAAATCTAATATATCCCAGGTAGTATACAATAGATGGACTAAGAATATAAATTCTCTAAGAATGGAGACTTCTTTTTAACAGCTGACTTTCTAAGGAAACACTTTGTACATAGTAAAAATGCACTAACAACAGCCTTGTGCAGGACAGGGCTCAGCTGTGAAGGAAATAAGGACTGAAGCACCAACACCCATCAGACCATGTCTCACCACAGGACAGCTTTGTGAGCTTTAATCTCCTCATTTGTCAAACAGCAACAGTAGCAATACTAAACAACAATGCTGTTTTATAACTTGGTTGTGTATTTTTAAATGTTTCAGCCTTGTATAGTAAGATCGCAGTGGCTGGCGAGCTCGTCTGGTATCTATGTCACAAGACTGACTTACATTTCTCACAGAGGAATCAGTGCCATTCACCTGAAGCCAGGACTCCTCGAGTGATTGTCTACACTTGCCTTTCACCTGCGTTCCAGCACAGCAAAAACACTAATGGGGGAAACTATTCAAAAATAAAAAGAAACCAATAAATAAAATGAAAAATAAAATGAAGAAGCAAGGACATAGGAGACATTTCCAGAACCATTTAAGAAAACCATCAGCAGCTGGACATGGTTGAGAGTATTATAATCTCAGGTACAGGCAGGATATGGCCAGCCTGTCTGTAGAGCAAGTTCAGCCCAGTCAAGTCTAGCTATTGAGGACCTGTCTCAAAAGCCAACAGTCACTCAAGAGTAACAAGGTTCATGACACAAAAATCTACCTAAAAAAACATATTCAGAATATACCTAGAACTCTAACCAGTATGAAAAAGCTAAGCAGTTCGATATAAAAAAAAAAAATCAAATCAGCTTGAAAACATGTACTTCATAAGAGACACCTAAATACTCAATAACCTTGTAAATAGTTGCTCTCGACACACTGGTCATTAGGGGACACAAATGGAAAACAAAATGATATTGTACTATGAACAGATCAGAATAACAAACATTAAAACCACAAAGATGCTAAATGAGCAACTTTCCAAGCCTTCAGATAAGGAAAGTATTTAGCAGTGTCAACCAAGCCAAAAACTTTTTACTCAGTGATCCTAACATACTCTGAAGGAAAAGAAAGGAAGGTTATAATCAAGAATGTATAGTAGCAGCTCTGCCACAACAGACACAATACTCTACCCTGGAAATAATCTAAATGGCCATGAAGAAGAGCACAGATAACCAAACCAGAGTATACACAACGGAATACTATATAGGAAAGCCACTGATACAAATAAGACTATGTATACATCTCAGGTGCTATGTTGTGTAAAAACCCACCAGAAACAAGGTGCCTATTGGATGATTCACCTTTATGAAGTCCAAGAAATGGGCACAACTAAACAGTGATGATTTAAGCTGCATACTGCCTCAAATGTTAAAAATATTGCCTGGGAATGAGCATGTCTGGGGCACTAAAAGTACTGTACGTCTTGATTTGGATGGTAGATGTTGCAGTGTATACACCACTATTCACTGAACTTAATCCAATGACTGGATGCTCATCTCAATATAGGGGGGAAAGCTTTTCTAAAGCAGCTAAGATAGGCAGAGCCATACCATTTACATTTAAATGAAGAATAACTTTTATTAGTACTGGGAATAGAATTGGAAATTACTTGAAATTTGTACCACTCTGAAAATATATTATTATCCCTGGCAGCAGCTAGCAATTCTGCCTCTTAAGACATAAAGAAACTGTACATCTTATTAGTTTGGGAGCAGGTATACAATTGGAGGAAGCTCTCATTCAATGGTGCCACGGATTCCAGCAGAGGGCAAGCACTGAGAATTCCATGGGAACTGGTTGGTGCAGAAGCTGGTGAGGGAAAAGGTGCTCAGGCTATGCAGGCGTTACAGCAAGAAGCAGAGAAAAAGTGGGTGGGAGACAGGGTACTGTGTTTAGCTTCTGTATCAGACCAATAAAGATGAAAGCACACTTTCAATTTACTTTCCACTTTCTGAATTCTTAAATTAGCCCAAATACATGTACTGCACTTACCTGCCACATTCCCCTCCTTCTCTGTCCCATAGACTTTGAAAACCACACACATTATATTGGAGGAGCCTAAACCAATGCCAATGAAGACATTTTAAGGCCAGTACAGGAAGATATGAAGGATGGTTAACAAGGAGCAATGCCATCACTGACTGGGGGAAATTGCACATTATAGTCCCAGATAAATGATTCATGATGGTGACACCACTGCCTCATGTGTTGGCTACCAAAGATTTATTTTAATAAAAGAACAAACAGGCTGGAAAGATGCCTCAGTAATTAAGAGCAATGGCTGCTCTTCCAGAGGTCCTGAGTTCGATCCCAGTAACCACATGGTGACTCACAACCATCTGTAATAGGATCTGATGCCCTCTTCTGGTGTGTCTGAAGACAGTGTTCATATACACAAAATAAATAAATCTTCAAAAATAAATAATACAAGAACAAACAACAAAAACTGTTTAGTTTTAAAATGTAAGATCCTTACATTCTTAATTGTCTGTCACTTTAATTTGGCACAGTTTACATCCCACATCCCAAACCAATGTATGTTGGCATCATAAGTAGCAAGACTTGGCTATATTGCTGCACCCCCTGGCCAATATCCCCAGAGGAGAAGCCATGGAGATAGAGCCTCTTTTGCTGAAATTATCCTAACATCTATCTAGCCTTAGTTTATACTGACTCCTTGGGCCTATGTTGGGGTCCTTCTCCTGGAGAACAACTCTCTCAGGTTCCAGAATTACATTAGACAGAACTCATGAGACAACCTCTTCTTCTCCTGAACTTGCCTCATTTCTCTTGGATGATAAATTGGTTTCACAAGCATAGTTAATCAATTCTAGTCAACAACCCAAGACTCAACTACCTCAAATTGTCAAGTTCACATTTAAGAATGAAAGAATTTGACATTAAAATACTGCAGATGAAAAGCCAAAATTCTGGAAATAAAATCCTTCTCCCCAGAGGACTCACTGCTCTCTCAACTAAAGACCAAACTCTAGACACATTGAAGACAAAACTCTAGTTGTAATTGGTTTGTAAAAACCGTAAGTTTATCTACTGCCCACTGGCATTTATCAACTCTAACACTTCAAAAGCTGATATTACAGCTCATTTTATTTGAGCTTCATAAATCCCCAGACATGCATAAGTATTTTTCAATTCAAACACAACTGAATTTCATTTCATTGAAGACAAATGGAAACACTAAACATTGCTTAAAAAAAAATTAATAGACTGTTTCCATTACCAGGGCCAGACTACAAGTATTTGTGGAGTAGCACACTCTTGTATTTGTGGATAATACTCCTACATTCATATAGTACTGCAATCCCATTAGCAGCAGGCTTAAATTAATAAAATTGTTTGTCTTGTCAGCTTGTGTTACACGTTGTACAAACTTGTTAGATAATCAGCAGAGGCATGACAATTCATTATCCTACAGGGAACTGCTCTGAAACCAGCAGCTTCCGCTTTCAAATGGAGCTACCACGTCAAATTAGACTATCATCTGCAGCCGGCTGCTGCACATTTTGAAGGGCACATACAGCAACGCTGCATTCGCCATGCTGTTCTTCAGCTGCAAAGATTTTAAGTTTCACTGCCAAATGCCAAGTCCCCCATCCCTGCCCTGCATCAGTGGGACCATACTGTGAGAAGTCTCTCAAGCAGGATGGATTCTACTTTTTCAAGTCTGCACCGCGGTTAGTCAAAGGGAGAACACACGATCAAATTTTACACTGGATTTTGGCATCAGCACTCACATCAAACCACCAAATGCCATTCTTCTAACAAAGAGAAAGAGAAAAGAGGAGAAATGAGCTTTTCCTGGACTGAACTGCCCTTTGGCCCATCTTCAGTCAGGTGCCTCCACGCTCTAACTGCACAGGGTAGGAATATTTAATTGCCACTCCACGGGCTATGAATCTCTTCTTGGGCTCTGCGCTACCCACCATGCGAGCAGTGACATAAGGAATTAAGTTAGCATGGATCTACTTAGCTGTTTCAAGCCAGAGGAAGTAGATGTCAGCTACAACAGATAATTCTTGGCATCATTTACCCACAATACAAATTGGTGACAGGTGGAAAACCAGAAGCCAAATGTTTTTCTGAGTTCCAGAAATCACCCCTTACCATGTGGCTCCAACACAAAGAATACCTTTACAAATTTGAACGAGCTGAAAAAAAAAAAATGAAGCTTTTGGAACTATGAGAATGTTAATGAATGTAATCCCTACAGCTTGAATGCTATAGCCCTTTAGTTCCTGTATGCTATGAATACTGACCCACCAAATCAGGGCAAAAACAAAAACTTTTCTTTCCTCATGAAGGAGTGGTTTCCATGTTCAAGACAAAATAAGCTTGGTAACATCCAGTCTGTAGTGTTGTTTCGAAATACTGTCTGCGCTTTTCTGCAACCAGTTAACAACCTTCCCATACACTGTCAAGCCTGGCCATGTGGGTCCAGGAAAAACTATACATCCCTACTCTGGTATATGTGAGTATCCAGCAAAATCAGGAGGAAGAGGCTCTTAATTGCCACACCTTCCTCTCCACATGCCTACGGTACTGATAAAACAATCTGGCAGCCTGGATCACAACACGAACATGAGCTGGGTACAGTTCAGCCTACCTGTGGTGAATATAGAAGTGAGACGCCACTGGTTGTTACTGCAACACAATTTCCCATAAAAAGACTGAATAAAAGATATAAGAAATCTGGTCCCAGCAAGGGCATAGATGTTACAGTAAAAAGGCAGCAAAACATCCCAGGAGAGGCAGAAGAAAAGGGTTTCTGAAGTATGGCGGCTCACTTGAAGAAAGAAAATATATTCTACTCTTGATGGCCTCTTGAACCTGAGCCTTATTCTCATGCAGGAAGATAATATAGGGACTGGAAAGATGGCTCAGCAGGTAAAGCTCCTGCTGTCAATCCTTCCTTACCTGAGTTCAGCCCCTAGATCCACATTGTAAAAGGGGAACTGACCTCCACACATGTGCCAACATGTATACACACACTTTCTAAATATAATTTTTAAATTACTATTTTTTAAAAGAGAACATGTATAATTCCAACAAAAATCATTTCCTATTCTTAACAGAAAATATGGTGGCAAAATGACATATCATCTTAAACTGTGATGTGTTCCATCCTTCTTTGCCTCTCAGTCTGCTAGTGGACTTCTAGTTCCAACTCACTTCTAATAGATAAGCCAGCTGGGCAAGGTGTAAACAAAGTACCACATGGGTTCTGAGTGTCCAGAAGCACTCTGTATAAACTAACTTTGGGAGGACACCGGATTTGGCTCTTGAAGAACCAAAATTATCACACACTGTGATTTGGAATGGTCAAGTATTAACAAAGAAGTAACTACTTCATAGTGGTAAATAGTTGCAAGACTCTGTTAGCTGGGCAGGGTTCAAGAGACAGGATATAATAAGAGTTGAAATGTTTATTGGTTTAAAAAATTATTTGAATCTTTGGAAAGCAAGATACAACCGGTGCTTTCATGAAGACAATAAAGAACAGAAGCAAACCCACAAGACTAACTCTGCTCTGGCTTATAGAAGGGGGAAGCACACACCCTGGCTTTTCCAAAAAAAATATAAATGATTTTTCATAAATGAGAAGGCACAGACATATATAGCACTCTGGGGCCTTTCTTGTCCCACCTTTACCCTAGCTCTGTTACTAAACCAGTAAGCATAGAATAGACAAGATTTGATGGAGAACCTAGGAACTGGGGTTTGTGTTACATGGCAGAGAGGAAAAAAAAGGAATTTTTCATGATTACAAAAACACATTCAGAAAAAAAAAATTCAATTTCATTCCAAACACTCCCACAAACAACATGTGGCTCGGCGTACCCCAGGCTGCAGGAGCTTCCACACTGCCTCTGCCTTTCAGAGCCTGCACACTGTTTCCCATTAGCATAGCACTGCTCAAGTTTTCCAGTCAGATCATCTTGCCCAAAGCACACACTACTCCAGAAGAATTGAAACCCAGCCTCTTCTACATCAAACCCTGTCGAGCCACTTGACAGGAAGTCGTTATTCAGAAGCAGCCACTGGACTTTCAGCACTCTGCACTCTGCAAGGGGATGCTATTTGTCCCTAAAAATCCAGGAGTGTGTCGAGATCACTGGGTCAATACCCTGTTTATCTCCATGTTGCCAAAGCACACAAACAGGAGTTCAGAGAACAGCAGCTGATCGATGCTGGCAGTCATGAGGGAACACTCTTCAGACAACACTAGGGACAGGAAGGTAGAGCTAGGTCCAGAAGCCTACTGCCCTCACCAGATCTGAAGGGTGGGTAACACTAAGGTTCCACGTGGTTTTTACATTGTTTTAATAGCTTGAAAGAGTAAAAGAAGAATATTTTGAGAAACTACCTTTTCAATTAAAAAATATCAAGGTTAAAGCTAAATTTTTTCTGTGCATGTGTATACAGTCATTATTTGGGGTCATTAGTGATTTCAGCTGCAAAGCAGAGGTGAATGGTTATAGAGATGTAACAGGTCTCAGAACTTAATATTGGTTCAATAGATACTATTTGGACTTACATTGGGGGACTTGGGGGTGGGGGTGGGGAATCCTCCTTAACCTTCACTTTAAGTTTCTCTTCTGTTGACACATGGGGAGCAACACAAAAGGCCACAGCTGAGCCTTGGAACAACAAGAATACAACAGAGCACTGGAGGGCACTGGAGCTGGCTGGGCCTGTCTCACATACAGCTGGGCACATACAAAAATGTACAAGTGTGTGCTGTTGAATGGCAGGTGAAAAGAAGTACTGCACGACACAAGGGCTTCCGTACCCTCGTGCCTATCCTCTCCACACTGCCATGTGCTCATCTTCAGTAGAGACAAGAATGAAAGTCACTCATGATTTAGAGGCCAGAGTGACCAGTACTCCTGCTAGTCAGCGCTACAGCTGTTTGCAAAAACTACACTCTTAAATGTTGAGAAAAAAAGAAAAGCTTAGATTGGAGAGGCCAAAATGCTACATCTAACAACATGGCTGGCTTTTCTGGGTTTCTGCCAATGCCCAGCCCTATCGATCAGATATTCACAGAGCAGCAAGTAGAAAAGAAGGGAAGCGGGCAGGCGCCAGCCTCACACCGGATGCTACTTAGGATTCAGGCAACAGCTGCACACCGGGTAATGCTCCCTGGAGCAGTCAGCTGGGGAGGCGGCGAGCCTCATCCTCACTAAGAGCTCAGGCTGCAAAACCACACACGCTATTTGGACAGCCAATTGCCCATGACTAGGCCAGTGTCCACAGGGTGCTGAGTAACCAGGGAACGCAAGAGGGTCATTTGTTCAGAACAACAATCCTGCAAAACTGCAAAGACTCTGTATTTTTCAAATGCTCCTCTAGTCACAGATTTGCTACAATAAGGCACTGCTCTGAATCACACCAAACCTTACACTTTTACCTGCAAAAAAGGACACTGAAGCCAGTCTAGAATGTCAGTAGGCCAAATCAAGACCTGCTGCCTTCCACCAACTTCCTTTCTCATTACCTTGAAAAACCTTGGAAAAACCTTCTGAATTTTAACCCCTGCCTATACTCCTATAGAAAATAAAGGAAAAATAAAGAAGAGAGTAGCTTAAGAAGCTGGCGACAGACAGTACTGACAAAACAGCAGGTTTACTGTATGACATGTGAAACAATGCACACCACTATAGCAGTGAAAGGCTTTACCCTTTCCATGAGGCCCAAATCTGCACAAAGCCCTCCAGAGAGGTAATTTATGTTTCTTTAAACCCAAGTTCAGATCTGTACCCATGCCTTTGAACAAGAGGAAGAAAATGAATAGGCCTGAAGAAAATAGCTTATTATGGAGATCAATGCCAAATACACTTAAAATAGAGTTGTTTGCTTATAATGTTTAGTTCTAGTTTGACTTCAAAATCATCAATGAAGCACTTAATATGTCCTATTTCTCCGGGGCTATTGGTAAACCAAAACCACTCTACCACCCACAGATAAACACCTGATACCATCACAAACACAGCCCAAGAAAAACTAACTCAACTGAAAAGAAACTAGAAAAGAATTTTCTTGAGTGTAGAAAAGAAAAACCGTTATTTTTAAAAGAAAGTTGCCCGATGTGGCTTCCTGCCTTTGTCCCTTCACTGTTACAGTCTTCAAACTGCAGAGCCACAGTTTAGAGTTTCAAAAACCCTCAGAAAACTCAACGATTATCTTATAACACACTTGGTAGTAAAAGAGAACTTGACCTGAAACTGTTACAAAACCTCACATGAAGAGATCCAAGTGACTTTTAAGTCTTTGTCTCATAAATAGGATCATTAATGTTGCACTGAAAGAAACACTCCAGTGTTTAATTACAGGGGTGCACTGAGGGTGCTACTTAATGTACTACACGCCCTCTCTGTGTGTTATGCTGGGGCACATATGTATGAGCATGTCTTTGATTGTTCTCCACCGTCCATGTTGAGGCAAGGTTTCTCACTTAAGAACTGAGAGCTTGTCAATTTTGCTAGCTGGCCAGTATGACCAGCCAGTCTCCTGATCAACTTCCCAAGTAACAGGATTAAGGCAGGCCACCAGAGCCTCGCAGCACTTCTATGCTGCGGATCTGAGCTCAGGTCCTCACGCCTGTGCAGTAAGTTCTTCATGCATTAAGCTCGCCCCCAACTTCCCACAGCTTTTCAAAGACCCAAAACCTTCCTAAGGCAACTAGGATCTGTGACAAGGGGTGTGGCTCTCTATGACTTTAAGCTTCCTGTCACCTGTAGCCCAGCTGTCAAACTCTACGTTCACGGGAAGCAGCACATGGAGAGCCTTGCAATTTCTAGCGCAACCTTCACATCTTGTCAGTACTTATTTTATGACCTGTCTGCAGCTGGGAAAACCTCTACTCGATTGACAAAAGCTTTTGCTCACCTTAGTCAAATTTTGTGTTGCCACACAAAACATTACTTTGATAAACTGCCCTAATTTTTCATCTTTCTTTTACTATTTCTAGTCTAAATTTGTTCCTCCAAGTCAACATGCTTGCATCTGAATTTGTAGCTTTTCAGTCTACTAAACTAACACTAGCTATTTTTATTCACCTAACTTCTATCCTCTTGGATCAAAATATTAAATCTGTACAGACAATTTTGTACCCACTGATTCAAAACTTGACTGTCTCAATTTTAGAAAAAACAACAAACCCTACAGGCTTCCTTTCCACGGTTCCAACCATCACTAGTAACACCAAAACCGTTGGACTGCAGAGCGGATATTCCTAACACAAAACTGTGATCACACTGAATCCCTACTCACAAACCTTCAATGATTTCTCTGCCAACAAAACGAAGCTGCAGCAGAAGGATATTTCCTATCCTTTCACCTTTACCTTGACGTTTACATTTTTAATTATGTGTGTGTGGGAAGGAGGGGAAGGTATACCTGAATTCTGGACAGAATGGGGGATAGGATCCCCTGGAGCTTGAATTACAGGCAATTGTGAACTGTCCAACATATGAGAGCATGGAACTGAACTGAGGTCCTCTGCAGGAACAGTAGGCTTTTGAGACATCTGTCCGTAAAACCCAGTTGTATATCTGAATCACCACTGGGAGGAACACTGCACACCCCTTCCTAAGCAGACACTTTCAGTTAGAGGGAAAAGGTGCCATAGCAGGCACTTGGCTTGGTTACTGTTGCTGTTTCTTTGGTTTTAAACCTCTTCCCTAATGTGAATGGCCGGCCACTCATAGATTAGGAGCCCGCGACCATGAACGTCTTTACTATCAGTACCCCACACGTCTCACAGCTTTTACTGGTCCACCCTCGAGGCTGTTCAAATGCCATTTCTCTTCTCATCGACCATATTCCAACCTTTAACCATTTCCTCTGCCACCCACCATCCACAGCAACCTCATGCACAGAAGGTCAATTACTTCACGTTTCTGCTTCTTCTCAAGTTAAGATTGTGATTTCTAACACTTACTTTCCTTCTGAGCTTCAATTTCTTTTTCTTTTTAAGCTTATTGCGCAATAAATTCCTCCCCAAAACAAGCAATTTTTAACCTATTTCTGCTCTCAGCAGATCCTTAGCTCAATTCTTAACACATATTTATTCTCTGCTCCACATCAGAAGGTTAATACGAATTCAGACAAATGACTCTCAGCATACATGGCTGATATGGTTCTGATCAAAAACACAAGAATGGGCATGTTTAGAGTGGCAGCTCCTTTGGCTCAACAAAAACAAAGGTTCAGAGATCTAGTATGAGCAGACCCATTCTGGTCAGTACTATGGAATCAAAAGGCAGAAACAGGCGCAGAGGAAGACATGAGGGCAGGGACTAGGGAGCATCACAGGCGCAGGTGGGAGTGCCACATTCATTCTAACCTCAATGCCCTGTTTGCCTGCACAAGGTTTTCTATCAGGGCCTACCATGGTCACTGTTGACCAAATGTGTATGGAACACAGAAAAGGCAGAGATGCTTACTGACGCAGAGAAGTAAAAGACAATAAGAAACAGGTAAGAAAGGGTGACAATAACCACAAATGGGTCAATCATCATTTTACAGAATACAGTAATTCAACAATGACCCAAACCTCCTTTTCTCCCATGTCGCTAGTCCATGAACAAGTCTGGAACAAGGGCAAGAACTGTCATCTGCTACCTTACAGCTGGAGTTCCTTCTTCATCCACAAAAGCTATTTATAGCCAGGTGTGGTGGCACACACACTTTTAATCTCAGCACTTGAGAAGCAGAGGCAGGCAGATCTCTATGAGTTCAAAGCCAGCCTGGTCTACAGAGCAAGTTCTAGGACAGCAAGGGCGGTTATATAGACAAACACTGTCTCAGAAATAAATAAATAAATAAATAACATATATGCACATGCACACACATGCACATATTCAACAGTACACATACACACTTATCTGAACAGTCGATAGGTAACATACAAGCACTTTGAAGAAAGTGGCCAGCTTGGAAAACTCCCCTGCAAATCACATTTTTCTTCAATTCTATATATTTCACACCCAAACAGCAGCCTCCATGTATGCAACCAAATTATCTGTATGGGTCTGCAACACCAAGACAGTCACATGGCATTTATACAATTCTTCCAATAAGTTAAAAATATAATAACAAAATTTAAAACATAGATTAACAAAGAAATACACAATAATTTGCCTCGAATAATGTTCAACACAACTAAACACTGTATTAGCTGACTACTAAAAATTGTTAAAACTGAATGCTAACAGCTTTGCCTAGCCACAAATGTCCAGTCACCATCGTGGACTAGAAGGGTCAAAACATGAGGCATCAACTAAGTCACAAATCCAAGATATAAATAGGCATTTTTGTTCCATGAAGGCATCAGATTTTGACCTAAGACACCACCATACTGAAATGATGAATGCTCACAGGGAGAAAAGAATTAAAAAGAAAAGGCCAGCCATGTAAACCGGTCTGAAATAGCTCCCAATGAAATAAGTTCAGAAAATTGGGGAGGAAGGAGAGACTAAGGCTACCAGCAGGATTCCTATGTTTCCATTCTTGCTTTCTGTCTCATGGCCTCCTCAGATGAGTCTGTGACATTACAAACAGATTTCTCATTTAAGCACTCATTGGCTCCTGCTAGTCACTTCCTTCTCAAAGCATAATTCCTACAGCTTGAGGTACAACAACTGTTGTTATGGAAATGAATGTGAGACCACATGGGCTAGGACTCAAAAAGCTGGTATAGCAGTCAATAAAGAGCTGAAGGAAATCCTTAACCTGTTTCTGTAAGAGAATTAAATTTTGAACTCAGTCTGCTTCTGTAAAACCCTGATATGGTAAAGTTACACTACTTTTTAAAGGTACTTTAAAAAATTATAGCACATAATAATGGCAGACAGAGTCTGTGTTATAAAACCAAGAAAAAGGGCATTCTAGGGACGGTTAATTCTGTACCGTGATCATCCCCTTCAGGCATGCCCCACTGTTTCCTCACAGGTGCTGATAGGCAATGTACAACACTCGACTCACAGGTGTGTGCACAAATGCAGCATCCTCAGCAAATAAAAGTGCTGACCACAGAGATGCCTTAAAGCTGAAGAAGCCGTACAAAGGACCAAATGGCAACCGAAGACCCCTAGGCATGCTACCACTCCCTCAACTGCTCGCATCTATCTCTAAATGGCCCCGGCCACAGAAAACTATTACTACCAGTCAGCTGGTAATCAAACTATACAAGGTGTCAGGAGCTTAGAGCATGCTCTAAGATCTTGAATGTTCAGTGCTAAGAAGATACAATCCTTGTGGGTAACTCTGTGGATAGCCCTGATGAGGACAACAGGAAGTATGTATTAATCATAACCTTACATAACCCTTGTCCTAACAAGATGTCTACCTACATAGGTCAGTAACAGTGGGCTACAGCAAACAACTCGGGGCAGATTCTGGTAGCCTAGGTAGCAGGAGTCTGAAAATAAAACACAGCAGCATCCTTAAGGCTGCCTGTATAAAAAAGACACCACCACCACCCAGTCAGCTTGTACCATTACCCCTTCCCAAATTCCTTCCTCCTTGCTAAGGGTGCTCAAAAGACTAAACGTATCTGTCATGGTTGGACAGTTTATAGTTCTTGGACTGAACCCTTCTTACCTACCGGCAGATTAGGAAAGAAACTCCAGTTTTGAGGTCCTGTAACGGGTAAGGAAAGATCATGCACATGGGACAGTGCAGCAGTCAGCTGCAGCTGCAAGTGCAGGCCTCTTCAAGCGGCCCCCAAAGCACTGGGGTACAAGCCTTTATAAGTGGACAGTGTCTGCACTCCAACCTCTCTCTACACATTATTTATTTTACACTTCCACAAAATCATTTCCTTTTCCACACCTGGGCTTCTGAATTTAGGGCAAAAGAACAAGATGAAAGATTACCATCTGACAATGGACTTTAGCAAGACCAGTACTTTCTTGAAAACAAAACAAAACAAAACAAAACAAAACAAAACAAAACAAAACAAAACAAAGAGATGGGGGGGGGGCGACATGACTGCATTCGGGAGACTACTTTGAGAGAAAGCATAGGGCACCAAGAGAAAATGAGTGTATCATCAAATAATAATGGCCCAGTTCAAGATGATTCTTGTATAGAACGGGTCAAAAGCTGCAGAAATAAGTGGCCACTCATGCAACTGTTTACTTCATGCCCACTGCTCGCACAAAGTCAGAGCCTAAGCAGCACACAAATGAAAACAGACTATCTTAGCGAGTATTTATCATGAAACATAATGATACTTTAAAAGTCACAACATACATTTACAAGAAGTATTCATAAGCAAACTATGTATTTAAGTCTACCTTAAAAAGGACAAAATGAATGAAAATGTGGAAGAAATATCAAAGAATAGAAACTGGAATATACTTAGCACACCTTCATAATCTATTAATTATAAATATGGATCTTCCCTAAATCAATGTTAATTGCAAAGGGAATATTCATGATCACTGCTAAATAAACAGATGTTTGACTAAACCTACAACTTAATCACCATCATGAAAGATACATTATAATCTATCATTAAAAATCACCACATACAAACTTTATTTTAAAAAGGTCTTTACAGTAACTCTAGGTTCTTTATTACACATTTAAAAATATTTGTGTCTATATGCAATTTATATGCTAGCTGCTAAGAGACAGGTGCAAGGCATGTGAAATTAAATGGGACTTCAACAGGTAAGATTACTCCACTAAAACTACCAAGATTGCCTTGAATAATTTCATTAAGAAAACAACTCAAAAGTGAAATATACATCAGCTGTGGTATAATTCAAAAATGGCAGGCATACAAGGTCCAAGTCAAAAATATTCCCCTTAAAAACAAATAAGCAAACTGTGTATGTTTAGAGCTAGACCTATAAAGCATAGACTTTTTAACTAAGGAAACCAAGGTGACCTGCAAATTGAAGCATTCTTTTAAGGCTTGCCAAGTAAATAAAACAATCTCAGGAAATTCCTAAAATTTACAAGTTTCAGGACGTGTAAATTTCTCAAGATCATTTAGGTAATAGTAACTTCTAGAAAGACAAGACTCTATAACCAGGTGAGCCACCTCTAAGTCATGGAATTATTTCCAGTGTTTCACTTCAAGCTTACCATCAACTGGTACCTTCAGACTTAAGGAAACTAATCTCTTTAAAATGCAGCTCCAGTGCATTTTACAGAAGCATCCAGAAAAAAAAAAAGTTATACAGATGACAGTGAGGGCAGAGAAGGCAAGAGAAGGACAGAGAAGGTGCTGACCTTTAAATGTGCTACCAAAAGGACAGGGGCTATTTTGCTAGAAAGTAAAGGCATCACCTTCCTCCTTGGCATCAGAGAAGTGACAGTAAATGCTTGGTGACATTCAGCAAAATGACAGGAGCGGCCTGAGGAGTGGACTCTACAAACATCGAGGTAAAAATGGACGTCTCAAGGGAGAACACCTGCATACTCTTAGGTTTAAAGCACAGCCACACACAGCCAGTGACCAACACATGTAGCTTCATGCAGCTGGGTTGGCATTTTCATTCATGGTATTGCCCTATCCCCCAAACGTCACCA
The DNA here is from genome assembly GCA_030674055.1 of Rhabdomys pumilio. Classification (NCBI taxonomy): domain Eukaryota; kingdom Metazoa; phylum Chordata; class Mammalia; order Rodentia; family Muridae; genus Rhabdomys; species Rhabdomys pumilio. The sequence goes on along the minus strand of JANHMN010000016.1, from coordinate 35,585,759 downwards.
AAAATTGTGCTGATTTCAAAATGTTCCTTTTATACTGCTTATGACAAAGGGTTTTAAGATAAGGAAACAACTTAATAGAGAAAGGGAAAATGGATGAACAAGAAAAACAACCATGAATATCACTAGAGTTCAAGAGATCAGACAAAGCAAAAGTTATTTCTCCTTTGAGTCAAACAAGGGCCACTGGTTCCTGTCTCTCTCTCAGCAGGTTACCACACACTGCTTTATTACCATGCACTCAAGTAGCTATTATCAGACTGTAAACTTCTGACAACAGTCTTTACCCTGAACACCTGTGATCCATCCCACCCTAACACAACACACTGTTTAGAGCACTCAATGGACACTTTTAACACCCCTAGGCTCCCTCTTAATGTAGTACTTCTACGTAGGAAAACGTCCATGCTGCTCCCCACACTCCATTCACACATCCTAATGTCATGCAACACTGTGACAGAAATTTACAAAACCTAGATTAAGAAGGGGGGTGGGGAAGACTGGCAAGTGTGGTGGCACAAGCCTTAAATCCCAGCATTTAGGAGGCAGTACAAGGATGATCTCTGTGAGCTGCAGGTCAGCCTGGTCTATAGAGAGCTTCAGGAATACATAGAGAGACCCTGTCCACTGGCTGTGGAATAATTCCTGCTCTACTGGAATTCTTGCTCTCATCAGGGCAGTTTTAGAACAAGATTCACTGAGCTACTATCCCTAGTGACCCTCAGAGAAAGAGGCAGTTCCAGAAGCTCAAAGCTGTTAAAAATGACACTAATTCTGCCCTTTGGTGACATGTCAATGGAGAATGAGAAATACCCTTTAATTTGATGCAATTTAAACATCAGCCAAGACACATCTTGGTGGCACATGCTATCCTCTGGTCTTCTTGGTTCTATCTGGGATGGGTCCAGCTTTCATGCCCACTAGCCCTGAGATTATAGCATCTTTCATCTAGTACTACCCACTCTCAGCCATCAGCTGCCAATCAAGTGACCTCTTCATGAAACAGAAAGAAGTCCTTACAGGGCTGACACACTGGCTTGGAAATGTGGTGAATCTGATTGATCAGGTTATCAAGAGGCATTACAGATACCTGAGCAAACCAACACAAGGAAGCATGGACACTGAGAACAACATAGCAGCCAAATAACTTCAAGGCATTAGACTCAATAAGGAGGAAACCTTTCGTGTCTTTAAGGAAACACTATGGTGATTATTAATGAGCATTCAAAGGTCTGTATTAACCTAAAACAAATAAGCAAACAATGGTGTACCATTTATTAAAAGCCAAGTTTCGGAAGTGAAGAGAAGTCTACTGTGTTCTATTCTAACAAGGTCTTTTCCATCAGTCTCCTATAGAAGGGGACTGGTTTCTGTCTTGTCACACAGTGTTAGGAGACACAGCTGAAGGTGATCTTAACAAAGGTTGAGGAAGAAAGAGGAAGGACTCATCCATCACCAAGCTATCTCCCTCCCTGGCTAGGTTTGGGAGAGGGAGGAATAACAACAGTATTTAAAGCTTCTTGAGTGATTTTTGCTAACATTTTAAATAAAGAAGCAGCAAACAAGAGCAGGTAAAGGACAAAGTGCAAGAGGACGCATCATGAGGAGGTGCCTTGTAAAAGTTTCATCAAACAAACAAGCAAGCAAGCAAGCAAAACAACTTAAAAACTAAAACCCAAAGCACTCACTACTTAAATCCTTTTCCCTTCTCTTTGTCTTTGTTTCATGGTGCTATGAAACTGCAGGCCCTGTGCATGCTAGGCAAGTGTTTTAACACAGCACCCTCTCCATAGCTTTGAATTCTTGAGAAAGGACAAATGAGTACAGGATGAAACACCCACATAAATATCCTAGCTACACTGCATGTGTTCTCAAGAGAGAACTAAAGCTTCCCAGACAAGTTCCACAATCAGGCAGCATTCTGATGTTTAAGGCAAGTACTGGCCCCAACTATAGGACAGAAAGAGAAGTCAGAATAAGTTCTCTCCTCCTTCCAGGGAGGAAGATAATAACTGCTTCCTAAGGAAGAACTTTCCAGAAGGGGACACTTAAGTTCATCACTGAAGAAATGAATGGCGGTGACACCTTTATTAAAGAATAAGTGAAAATTCCCCCTCAGTGGAAAACAATAGGATTTCTTCACACAGCTTTTAAGGTAGACTAATAAAGAATTATTTGCAGCAGCAAGATTTTACTTGGTTAAAATACTATCATTCTCAATCACTGGCCCCTGCCCAAGATTATTTCCACCAGGTCTCCAATGATATTAGAAACACCAAAAAACATACAAAAAGTATCAGTTTCAGCCATTGCTGCACATCAGAAACCTCCCTCTGAGCCCTAAGGAAAATGGGGAAGGGGAAAAAAAAAAAAAAAAAAAAAAACCAAAAAACAAAACAAAAAACAAAAAAACAAAAAAACAAGGAAAGCTATCTATGACCTACCCCTAGGAACTCAGAGTCAGGAGACCTGGGACAGGGTACTTATCAGGTGGTTATGATGTACAGCCAGGACCTGCACACCGAACCATCCACACTGAACATGTTTGCTCACTCTGCGGACTGTGCTGTGGTGTTACTCTGGTAGGGCCTGGAGCAGAAGATAATCGGTTCCATTCCCTGATCTGCAGATAAGCTACTGTGTATCACAGCCTAATTTAGTGGTGTTGAGATGTTGATGAGTTCACGGCTTTGTTTCTCATTAGTGTTTTATTGCAAATTTTGTGTGCTTTTTATTCCATGATTGTCCAGAAAGTAAACACTTAAAAAAATATCCAAGCTACTTGCTAAAGAAAGTGGCTTTTATTCATCCAACAAATGCTTGATGAGGAAGGGAAAGCGCCCCCACTGCTACACACATACACACAGAGGAGTGAACACTTCTACGAGAAACAAGAAGCCAGCTATTCTCAGCACAGGAGAGATTACAGAAACCAGTTTTTTTTTCTCCAAACCTCAGAGCCAGGCCTGAGATGTGCACCTGCATCTCCCAGGAGGAGGTGTGCCTGTTTTGTCCTAGCAAATAAAAGGAAAGACCAGCACTGTGCCTATGTCCTAGCTCGCCAACCCTCATCTTACTGATCTTCTGCCACCACATCTTTAAGACTTAGGCCAAATGATCTGATCTCTACTTCCAGAGTGATTTTTCAAGAGACCATCTCATCAGCAACTGCCTGGTTTCCTGCCAAGACAGAGGCAGGTCCTTCAGCATCCCTGAAGCATCTTGGCCAGCAAGTTAACTCAGGTGAGACACTCAAAAACACACAAGGAAGAGTTCCCAGTGCAAGAGAACCGAGTCCAGCTCCACAGTAGAGCTTTTATTTCTGCAACTCATTAGTCGCTGCTCCTGCTGGTCCTCACCCACTAGTCTGTCCTACACCCTCCAAGAGTCACACTGCTCCTGGGTGGAGCATTCAGGTTGGATTTATTTCCATATATCCAGAGGCTTTTTTGAAGCCAACAAAGTGGCAAGCAGGCCCTTGAGGATGCAGGCCATGGAAGGCCAGATTATTATCACAGAGGAAATCATGGCGTCTGTCTGAGGCTGAGAAAGCACCCAGCACCAGGGAGAAGCAAGTTATTAAAAAAGACAATAAAATAAATAAATCAGTCTTCTGGGTTCACATAAATATTTCTCTAATCGGTAAAAGGGCAGTAAAGGGAATATAGAAAGAGCACCTAACATTTAACGGGCATTAGGTAAAATATTATACTTCCAAAAGTTACTCAAGTGTGGCAGGGAGGCTATGAGCTAAAATTACTTTTCCAAGTGACCAAGATACTAATTTCTTCCTCAGAACTTCAGAGAAGGAGCCATACAAATGTCAAAATAACACTAAATGGATCTCCAGCCCTGCACTTCTTTTCCTGAAATTGCCAACACATTAATAGCAAATGCTCCTGTTCTTCTCATCAGAACAGAACCAGATGAAAGCAATGCTGCTTCAAGCTACACACCTATGCACAGAGGACCTCCTAAAGTGCTGTCCTTCCAAAGTCCTTTCCCAGCTCCTACAGCTTTCTAAGCAGAGCCAATAAAATGGGATGCAAGAAAGTCTGTCAGAGACAGGAATTTGGGGAGAGGGGACCTTCCTACAGTAAAGCAGCACCTGGTGACTCAGTCCTTATCCCACCATCTTCATCATTCTCTGCTATTTTTATGTTCAATGACATGATCATCATCTCTGAGGGAAAAGAGATTTAAAAAAAAAATTCCAGACCCAAAATTGTAAAACCAAACTAGTAAATAGATACTACAGGCCCTCCCCTGACGCTGCTGACCTTTGTCCAGATAAAGGGCTAAGTCTAGAAGAAACTTGAAATAAACACAGTGCTAGTTCTTCCTTAGCCAGGATGGGAAGAGACCATTGTGCTGGGTTGAATATTCTTGGCCCAGGGAGTGACACTATTAGGAGGTGTGGCCTTATTGGAGGAAGTGTGTCACTGTGGGGATGGTCTTTGGGCCCCTCCTCCTAGCTGCCTAGAGAGGGTCTTCTGTTTTCCTTCTGATCAAGAACTCTCAGTTCCTCCTGCACCAGGCCTCTAGATGTTGCCATGTTCCCACCTTGATGATAAGGGACTGAACCTCTAAACCTGTAAACCAGCCTCAATTAAATGTTGTCCTTTATAAGAGTTGCCTTGGTCATGGTGTCTGTTCACAGCAGTAAAACCCTAACAAAGACAACCACCTACAGTAAATCCTGACCCTTTGAGAAGAAGCACATAAAATAATCTAAGACAAGAAGGTAAATTTGGATGTGTGAATATCATAGAAGGTCTGGGAGTGCCTTCTAATTATGAACACAGGTGGTTAAGCACACAGTGTTACCAAGACTTCTGGGTGGATTAAGCTCCCAACCAGCAAAATCTGTCACTGAGGACAAAGAACACCGAACCACAGCCTGTTCTTACTCACAGCTGACGTTATGCTTTCAGTACTGTTCTGATGGGAATTTGGGGTCATGGAGCCTTCAACGATGTCAGACAGTGCTGCCTATAAATCCTCCATCACTTCTTGAACTCAAACAAGACTTTGTGGACAGTGTTCAAGTCCCTCAGAGACACAGAAGGGTTGTGGGGAGCCATCATTGAGTTTTATTCCCATCCCCAAAAAGCAAAATTCTCCCAAAGACAAAGGTGAGACATAGTCATTTAAACTAGCAGCTGTGGTTGTAATTACTTTGCTGGTCATGAGTACTATTATATGTTAATTAAATATAATTGCTTCACATACCTGCATGTAGGAGTGACGGTTTTATCACAATAGGATGCAATTTAATAATCTGCAGTATAATTGTGTAAACACAAGAGGGCTGCCAGTGTGCACATGAGCATTCCCACTCAAGTATTACTGTGTCTCCCAGCAATGGCAGCAGAAGAAAGCAGCAGAACCCAGGAGTAGATACACCAGTCTCCACTACCCTTTATTTCAAAAGCAGCAAGTCTAGCTGCTGGGGGAAGGAGTATGGCTGGTAACAAAACCCAAGGGGCCTGGATCCCAGCCTGCTTCTAAATAACACAAACAGATAAGGAATTAGGTGATTAGAGAGTGTCCTGCCAGCGGGACTAAATATCAGCTCCCCTGGGAGCATGTGTCTGCATGGCACTGTGTACAGTGTGCTCCAGCACAGCCCGCCGGGGGCCACCTCTGATCTGAATGAACCTGATGCTCAGCCTTCCTACTTCAAGGCACATTTTCATTTTAAGTGTAAAGAGATAATCATAAAAATTGGAGATAATTTATATCTCCAAAAATAGGTGGCAACTGGTTAAATAAATTATGGTACATCCATATTATTAAAAACTACATAACCATTAAAAATTCTGTTTTAGAAGATTATTTAAAAGGCCAGGGGAAATGTTCTGTTACAAAACATGAACAGAGACACCAGTGAAAGGCCATGAGATATTAACAGTGGTGATATTTCCTCTGGGTTATAAGATGTAAGTAATTTATATTTGCTTCTTTAAATTTTTCCCCAAATTTATAAATGAATATTCTACATTCATAATCAGGGACAAATGTGTAAAGCAGAGAATGGTGTAAAGATGAAAGCAGAGGTGTATACCTCCTATCTCAACCTGGTTAACCTGTAAAACTAATGGGTGAAGATGAGACAGGAAACTGCCCAGAAGCAGGTACTCCCAGAGCACAGAAACGTCTCTACAAATGACTATTAACTGAGACTATTAAAGAGTGAGATGCACGGGGTGGCCTCACTAGGACCAAACACACCTCACATGAAGACAAGGTAATTAAACAGAGTGGCTAGTACTCCGAGTCTTGGCACTTGCCTAGCATGCTCGAGGTCTTGGGTTCAATTCCCAGTACCGTTTAAAAAGGAAGGAGAGGTAACTGGGTTCCCCTTTTGTCCAAAGTTAAACACTTGAATAATCAAATTAACTTTTTTTCTTTTTTGTCTTTTCTTTTTATGTAAACTATAGTGCCTTCAAAAGCTGGTTATAGGAAATATTCTGACTGTGTAAAAACATTTTGAAAACAGAAACTGCGTACAATATTAGCAAAGATAATCAGTTTCTACTTTGAGAAAATAGAAACACATTGACTATAAAAAGATCCACTCAGCACCGAGGAAGAGAGTTACTAACCCACCAAATCCAAATCCATGTTCACATGACATACAGGAAGGCAGGTAAAGCTGAGCTGACCAACTTAACAAGAAAGGGAGCCCAGCATTTATAGAATCTACCTAATCCTGCTTCCTCGTTAGTCTAAGCAGATAGCTGTGGATTCAACAAGTCCAGGGCTTCAATCCCTGCCTGGGATAGTTAGGGTTACCACAAGCTTCCTACGTATCTTGAGGCCTCTTTTTTTCAGATTCCACAAATAAAAACTTTCTCCTTAAGAAAGAGAATGTCCTTGGACCATCCAAATATGCTAGTTGCCAGCAGTGGTGGCGCACGCCTTTATTCCCAGCACTTGGGAGGCAGAGGCAGGTGGAGTTTGAGGCCAGCCTGGTCTACAGAGTGAGTTCCAGGACAGCCAGGGCTACACAGAGAAGCCCTGTCTCGAAAAACTAAAAAAACAAAAACAAAACCAAAAACAAAACAAAACAAATATGCTAGTCTTTCTGACAGCTGGAATTCACATCATAAATAGACACACCCACATCTTTAGATTACATCTTTTTATTTTATTTACATTTCATATGCCATCCCCTTTCCCCTTCCTAGAGAAAACCCCTATCCTATGCCCCCTTTTCCTTTTTGCTTTTATACATTTTTTTTTTAATGTCAGTCAAAGGCTTTATAAGTTTGGTAATGCTCAATCAGAAGTGTAACCCAATGCCCAACCTAGATATATAAACTGTCTTTGACTGGTGGAGACACGTGAACATCTGCCTCCATCCCTCCCCTCTTTCTCTCTCTTTCTCTCTCTCATCACCTTGCTTCTTCTCTCCTTCATCTTCTCCTCTTCTTACTCCATCTCTTCCTCTCGGTGCTCCTTCCCCCTTAGTTCCTCCTACATATCACCCTTCCTGTTAAAATAACACTTTTCTCTCAAAATACAATTAGAGCATAATTATTCCTATTTGTACCAGTGAGATACAAGATAGTCTTAATACCCACTCCATCATTTTGTCGACTAACTAGAACCTCTGTTGTCTCTCCTAACTAAAACACTTAGTTTTGAACCTGGCTGTTTTTCTTGGCTTTACAATGAATGTCAGCTGAAAACCATCCACTCAGATCTTTTCTTTCAAAGTAAATAGCCAGGATTGGCTATGAGACTATAGGTCTTCAACCCCATCAGAAATCCAGAATGACTGAGTTAACTGAAATTATGGGAAGCACAAAGCATAGCTTTTAGATTACATCTTCAGAGTTTACTTCATACAAGTCAGAGAGTGGCCATCAGCATTTCTCCATCTCTAGCTAGAGCTTGGAGCTGAGTGAGACCTGGACAGACCTGAGCATACCGCTAGTAAACTTTAACAAGAGACAAGCTTTTCCTTAGCCTCGGTGTCAAGATAATGGCACCCAGAACACTAAGTTCACAGAGACACACTTTTCTGCAACTAGCATGATTCAGAAGGTAGTTGAGGGTTTGCTGGACTGTGGCCTGAAAACTGACTTCTCCATGGCCATGAAGCAGCTGCATTCTCTCCCATCTACATTAAGAGTTATTGTATTTGCACATACTAGAGACAAGCACATTCTTTAACTTCTTCCTTCTTCTAGGTCTTACCAGTTCAGCTGACAGAATCCCATGAGATGCAAATCCCAGTCATCAGGGCAGCACTTCATAAACTTTTTCTTCTCATTCCCTGAAGTGAAACTGACCTGAAAAAAATACTAGTCCTACCTAACCATCAACTCCAATACTGAGCTGTAAAACCCAAAGAGACAGCCTTCCCTTGTTCCCTAGCAAATCCTGCTGCCCCCTCCTGTCGCAGTAACTGACACCTCAGGGCACATTCTAAGCTAAGAGCACCACATCTGGTTAGCAGTTGGCTCTGTGACCTTGAAGATATAACAGCGCTCATACAGGAAACTACTTCTAAATCCAGCTCCAAAAAGAAAACCCAGCATTGTCAGAAACCAAACTCCTGGGAGACAGCTTTGGTAAGCGCTGGCTCTCAACTGCTAGAGGAACAATCTGAAGCAGGGATTCTCAAGCTCATGGCTAGCAGTTGAGGAAAATGAGCATTCAGAGTCCCAGTCACAGAGATTTTAACACAGGAGTTCAGAACTGACACCTTAAGAGAAACTGATCTGGCTTCTTTTCAAAGGAAAAGCTCAGCTAGAGGTCACTGTGAGAAGCAACAGGGCACAGAGCTGTGGAAGGGAGACAAGGGCAGAAGTGGTCAGTGGCGGACCCTGAATAAGCACCACAGTTCTACTTACTGTTCAATCAAAAATTATGGCACCAGCAGAGACCCACTTAATCTTTGTCCTCAAAGCAGTCCTGTGTAAGCCCAGAAGGCTTGCAGCTCATTTGCAGCAAATGAGAAGCAATAATGTTGGGTTGCCATATTTGCAGTGAACCTAACGTTAACAATCAAGTGATTCGCCCTTGTAGAACTCTGCATCAGGGGATCCCTCAGAAGTGTACAAATGGGCATCAATTTCCTAGCAGGGAAGGGGAACAGAGGTAAAGGAGATATGGCAAGGTCAAAGAACAGCTAGAAACAGAAACACCAGAGACCCTAATCCCCAGGTTCAGAATATGAGTTCAGGGCCACCAAGACTCTAAAAGATCCCTCAGTATCCTGGACAAACTAACAATCTCTCTCTCTCTCTCTCTCTCTCTCTATCTCTATCTCTATCTCTATCTCTATCTCTCTCACACACACATCCTTGTGTGCATGCAGTGGGGAGAAAGGAGGGGAGCAGGGAGAATGGAATGGAGGGGCTAGGTTATTTGAATGCTCATTTAAGAAATAATGGCAAGTATTTTCGGAGTCATAGATTTGACTCTTTGGATGAGAAAACTCAGTTCATGTTGAGTATAGATGTATGGTTTTCCCCAAAAATGTTTCCAATGCACAACTGTTTGAATCCATGGATGGGAACATTCAGTTACAGAAACCCAACTGTACACACACCTATGAATGGGAGAATCAACACTGTGTACTTAGAATGTCATGGCCTCTGTATGTCATATTGCATGTAAAATCAGTTAACTCTACTACCTACCACAGAAGCTTTAGATCCCTAAACTAGACAGAGAAGCCCACAACAATCAAACCAGAGATGGGAGATGGACTTGTTGTAGAGGGAGAAAGGAGAACAGAAACATTAGTGATGAAGACCATGCAACAGGAAAGAAAGAAAGGTGTAAGATGGTAATCAGAGGGGATGGAGCCAAGTACAGGCTTCATCCCAGGGTTTGAGAGGTCAGAAAAGAGACCAAAGAAAAAACTTATCTATAAAAAGAAATAGAACCTGTTGAAGGCTTGCCACCTCCCACAAGCATCAAGGATACAAAACCTAACTTTTCTAACAACTATAGTTTTGAAATCTACTACTACTAGTACCAAATACCAAGTTTGAAGACTGACATTAAAGCAGTTAATGTGAGCCGGGTGTGGTAGCACATGCCTTTGATTCAGGCACTCATGAGGTGGAGGGAGGTGAATCTCTTGAGAGTTTGAAGCCACTATGGTCTTCACAGCAAGTTCTAGAACAGCTAGAACTATACAGTTAAGACTCTGTCTCAAAAAAAAAAAAAAACAAAAAACAAAAAACAAACTACAACAACAACAAAAACAAAGAAAAGAGTTAAAACGAGGACCAGTCTACCTTACTATTTAAAAGCAAGACTCCAGTCTTGACAAGTCTCCTTAAACCTGTATCTATAAATAACAGCCAGAGAATATGCCAATGAAAGCATCAACTGATTTAAATTCCAGAAGCAAGACACTAGTCTTGCTTAAATTGCACAAATGTAGTTTGTAGAATACAAGATGGCATTAAAGAAACAGTTTAAATGTTGTTGCTCAAGAAAACTTGAAGGCGGTTGGTTTTGTTGTTGCCCCTTTCTGAGGTAGTGAATTCACATTCAAGAAGCTGCTCTTTCTGCAAGGCAGCTAAATGAGAGGCAAGTTAACAACACTAAGAATTCACAACAGGTTCGTGTTTCTTCAAAAAACACGCCAAGTATTTAAGAGCAACAAAGATACACAAGAAGCTCCTCTGCAAGGCTCACTTGACAGACGCAAGAGCAACCAAGCAGTCTACACTGCGTTCACTAGACGTGACTCCTCACTTCAAATCCAAGGTGTCACCTCTTATTTCTCATAGGAGAAGCCATTCCAGGATAGAAGAGCAAGTGGACATGGAAGAACCTACGATGGGGATGGGAATCCAAGTAAAATGCAAAAGCAAGCACTGTGGCAGCAGGAGCACAGCCATGGTCAACCCTGCAGCGACGACGTCCACTAAACCAGTACTCTGAGAGCAGTGGTGAGGAAAGAGAACAGGAAGAGGAGTCTGCTTAAGGCTGGAGGGTTTTACTGCACTGAGTTTTACATTTGTCAGTTTCCTCAACAGTATCAGACTAATTTCTATTCTTGCAGATTGAGAAAACTCCTTACAAGAGGAACTGCCTTCCTCTACCTGCTGTACTTTACCCTAAGGACCAGACATCTCCCAAGCTCTGCTATTTCTGAATCCAGGCACCCCAGAACTAACTAACTTCACCTACAGATAAGAATGCCCAGGCTAAAAGAATCAGTTACTCTTCCTCAGAAGAAGAGGACTGGAGTAGGGAAGGAAGGCGCAAGTGAGGCTAAAAGCTTTGAGAGGGAGGACAAGAGCCCACCCTCTGAGCGCAATCTGAGGGTGGCACTCAGAGCAGTCTGCCAGGCAAGCCACAGTTGTGCTCTGACAGAAAGGCTCTAAGGTAGCTCAGGCGGCAGGAAGGAAGGCGGACATTTTCCTAGGAAAACGCTGAGCTGGAGGATTAAGATACGCTGGAAGGAACTACCAAAGTACTGCCAGAAGTTCTTCCCTTTTTATAAAAAATTAGAAGTGAATAAAATAAGGTGCTTTGAGTGATATTAAGTCCCTCTTCTCTTAAAGTGCTAACTGGACTAATAATCTGGATATTCCAACAGTCAAACCAGCACATGGCACTGTCTGCCAATCTGCCATGTAGAACATAGTGAGCTCTCTCCCATCGGCTGCAATGAAAGGAAAAGATGCTCCAATAAAATCACCCAGTACAGTCTACACTCCAACTCATAGGGCCTGGGCCTCAAGACTAAGCCTGAAGGAGCAGAAGGCTGACAAGGGAGCCCTGGGCAGTCACTCACCAGCAATGCCTTACAAAGTCCCACCTACAGCTCCTGTACACCAGTCATCTAAAGCTAGCCATCCAGCTGGAGAAGCAGATGCTAAGCAGGCTTCATATGAATAAGAAGGAGGCTTTCTCCTAATTGCAGCCCACCTTACAAAAGGCAGCCACATAAGAAAAGAGTTTGGCCTTCCTGGTCATCAAGAAAATATCCTCTGGTGGACAAATGGCAGAACCACAGTTAAGGGTCAATGTACTCTGCCAATCTGGAGGCAAATTATGAGCAGGAGCTGCAACGGCAACTGAGAATGCAAGCACCTTATATAACTGAGTACCAACTACATGCTTGGTAGTTACCCTGTGACAGACTTGAAAAAAAATGAGGAATCTACTTGACCCAGAAAATCAAACTGCATAGAGACAGGAAAAGAAAGAAAGAAAGAAAGAGAGAGAAAGAAAGAAAGAGAGAGAGAGAGAGAGAGAGCAGAAACTAGAAATTATAAGCATCTAATGTGTAGATTTTCCCGAATCTGCATTGACAAAAACAGCAAACTGAGGACCAGTGTGGAGCCAGAAAGCCTCTCAGATGTCCCTATATTACATGCTGATGCTGCGCAGCTTTACTGAGGGCCACACAGCAAATCAAGGACAAACTGACTCCAAGCAGAGAAATGACAAAGTAAAGAACAGGGAGTTTCTAGACTGTCTTCCCAGCTAAAGTGAACAGAGGTCGGGTTGTAAAGCAGCCCTACACCAATGTGGACATAAATAAGACACTGAGCTGGGCAAAGGTATCTGTAACCCCAAACCAGCCACACAGCATAGCAGTGGGTGGATTAAGGACTATAAAATGTGAGCGTCCTATAAAATGACTGCAGATTTTCAAAGAAAGGCTAAAATGAAAAGTGACACCAAAAATACGCCTAACCAATAGGCCTGTCAATTGCTGGGGAAAAAAGCAAGCATCTGTGTCCTTCAGCTTCCCTTTCTAGTCTCAGCACTGAAAAGCCTTTGCTGAAAACAGTGGGGGTAAAGCATGATGCTCCATCCATAATCCATCATTCCATCCATAATGGATTGGTTAGTAGGTCCACCAGCTAACCAACGCACGCACGCACGCACCCCTAATATTATAAACATCTCATTAATAAAAATAATTTTTTAGAGCCACAGAGTCTATAATATATGAGGAACTTAAATGTTTGGTTTCTAAACAGAACAGAAATTCTCTCAGCCCAAAGCTAATTAGCCCACCAAGGAATGATGAAGCCTACAGCCCTGGCCTGCAAAACTGCAAAGCACTGAATGGCTGCACTAAACTTGCCTTGAATATAAATGTTACATTTAAAAAAAAAAAAAAGTAATTTATCTAAACACAGTGTAGGTAGTTCTGCAATCAGCACCTCATAAATAAAGAGAGAAAGATGACGGGAAAAGCTCTCTTAATTGATTTTAAAATTAGTTCTAGCAAAGAAATAATCTGACAACCAACAAGGTCAACAACAGAAAAGGTTAAAAAAAAAAAAAAAAAAAAAAAAGCAAGTCCCGAGTAAAAAGTACACCTAAAGCCGTCAATGAATCAACATACCCGAGAGGAAGACATTTGGAAAATCCTGAGTAAGAACAGAGGTGTTAAAAGACAGAGTCAAATAGGGACTGATCTTCAAAGACACTTAAAATCCTGAAATTAATCCCATTGGGTGGATTGAACTCGAGCTACACTGTGCTAATGGAGTATACATTAAGGGGACCATACAGGAAGAGGCAGGTCTGGTCAAGCAATGGCAGAAGCTAGGCTAAAACCAAGTGGAAAAATGAAGCGGCTGCAAACAGCTAATCCAGGTGCAAACCACCTAGCCAAACCAAGCAATGCAATTAGGCGGGAAGGGAGAAAACAGAAAAGCAAAGACTCCCTCCTGGGACTTAAGAACACAGTACAGGAGCCCCAGCTGAAAAGAACTATCAGAAGCATCCAGAGATAACAGAGGATTTAGAGTAGACAAAATGATACCCACTCAAAAGCAATCTATGGAATTAATTCTTATGCCTCAGCAGACATGATTTAAACATTTGATAATTGTCTATTGTGTGCATAGTACTCTCTACAAGATTCTGAAAGGGGAGATAAAGATGAGAAATGCCATTCCTACCCTCAGCAATGTTTAGACTTCACAGAAAAAAGCAGGCACGCACAAATAGATATCGTGCTGGAGAGAAGGAAAGGCCTATGTGTACAGAAGTCTCTGACCTAACAAGATTCTTAAGAGTCTGAGCAAGTCAGAGGGCTACCCTCAGCACAGAGGGCACACAGAGAGGTCAGAGAACAGTAAATGATGGTACCACCAACTCCAGAAACAACAGAGAGTTACTACAGCTCAGCGGGACTGAGAACTGGGAAGAAACATGAACACACAGCATGAGCAAGATTAGGTAAGTTGAAAATGTTACAACTGTGTGATAGCGATGATTAAAGGAACAGAGAAGAGAGAGATGTGCTAAAAAAGGTAAATGCACAAGGTTCAGGGGATTAACCACCAAGACCCACTAGGAGGTTGTTAAAATCCCACAAAATATGATCTGAAAGAAAAAGGCAAGGGGATCTCTGGCTCAAGGAATGGAAAGAAACTATAATTTGTTAAGATAGAGAAGAAAGAAACCAAACGCAACGTGACAGGCACATGCTGTCTTTTCCAGTATAAAATATACTGACAAAGATCAGTGGAGTGTCCATTTTAGGAAACTGCTCTCTGTCAATACTCAATGTCTTGACCTCATCACAAGGATCCAGGCCTGTCTGCCAGTGACCTCTCCAGTCTTCTGCCAGTCGAGAAGCAGATCACAGCAATGACTTTAAGCGATAGCACCTAGATATTAATCTCAGAAAAGAGAACATATGCATTTTGGAATCTTAAATAGGTGAGCTAAGACCCATCCATTGTCTCCTAATAGTAAGTTTCAAGCATTCATCTCAAAAATGCCCAGATCAAACAATTTGGAACCGGGTACAGAATCCTCTGCCAGTGCTCTGACACGGTCTGTCTTTTGATCACACTGCCGCAGTCCCCAGATCTCTCCACTGGAAACCGGTGGAATGCTATATCCATTTCAAAGAGCTTTTGCTTGTCTCCAAGGTCCTTAATGCCAAGCTGGAGTCCCTCTCTAATTTGCTATTTGCCTTATGCTCCCAGTTACAAGCCTGAGATCACAGTCACTGGGTTTATTGGTTTGCCCCTACTTTGCTTGGGGACTCCAACCCCACAGTTTTCTCTTGGTATGCATCTTAGTGGCCACATGGTCTGCCTGAGGATCCAGAGGGGCCAGTCATCTTTCTTTCAAAAGTCAAAACTAGAGGGAATAAGCTGAGAACCACTTATAATTGTGTCTAAATGGCAAAGCACACCAGGGTCCTACACAACAGATGGAGTTATCAGAACCCGAATCAGCCTTGCCTCTGACAAAAAGCCTTTTAGATTCCCAGGGCATCCTTAATAATGTACTTACCTGCAGTTCCTCTCCACCAACTGCCTGCCCAAGATCCCAGGTGGCAGACCTGGGAGAGACACCCAAAGTAAAAGCGGCAAGGACACAAGATTAGAAAGACCCTTCACTGCCTAGGTCTGAATGTTTACAGGCCCTGATGTGAAAGAATCTTTGTGGTGAGTTCACAGGGAAGAGGCTCAAGAGCAGGGAAAGGAAATGATCAGATTCCAATAACAGTACGCTACCAGCTTTTACCCTTGGGTTTTCTTCCACTTTTTCCTGAGTACCAAGCCAGAGATAGTCCAAGGAAGAAGAGGGAGAGTCAGATACACTGCACAAAAGAACCAGAGAAAAGGCTTTGCAACCAAAAGCAAAGCCAATCCACAAAATACCTGAGGGCTGGGCAAACCATGTACCTGTTTTTGAGGTAAATTTCAGCTCCATCTCTCTGTGCCAACAACTACAATAGCACTCCAAGAGCAGACTTCACAGGGGAATAAGTCAGCCCCTTCACTGGATGCCTGGGGGCTGTTTCCTTTGTCATTAACACTCCAAGTGTAACACAAAGCCTATGGAAGCTCTGGGCTAAGGAGCACTAGGCTTTCCACTCTCAGATCAAAGCCAAGAGCTCCCTAGGAAGCCCTGAGACTACACAATGTACTATCTCCTTCAAGGCAGCAGCTCAGAAAAGACAGAGCCTTTCCCTAAGACTTACTTCTTTATGGCAAACAAGCTGATAAAGCAAGCTCTGCCTTTAGAGAAACCCTTGCCTGTCCAGGTTCGAAAGAGCATCACATGTAAATTCTAAACAGGCTTTCAGCCTGAAGGAGCACATAGCTCCTAAGAACAGACACTAGATTCACCCTGAACAATCCAAAAGCCAGAACAATACCTGCAGTCACACCCAACAGAATGCTTCTGAGGGACTACTAACTACACAGGCTCATGCACTTAATCCCCTATCACACTAGCCAACTAGCCACCAGCAAACCATGCTCTAATCAGAACACAGACAGGATCTGCCTGGCAATCAGGAAAGCCCTAGGAGAAAAAAACTTGTTCTGTTAAGTGTTTTTAAATGCTTCCTCTAGCTCCAATTAGAAAATAACCAGAGCAGGAGGGGAGAAAGTACAGCTAGCCTTGGGCAAAACCTTGTTTTCCTATAAAATTTAAGAGATGATGCAAAAAAAAAAAAAAAGGAAAAAAAATCCAATTTTTCCTATTACACCCTGACACCACCCCACCACACGCCACTGCCCTGCTATTTCTAGATGTCTCAGAAGATTTGTTTAACTAATGATAGACTACTAAAATTTCTAGGGAAGGAGGAAGAGAAACAGTGACACGAATGTGTCACATACTCTTGTAAAAGGCAATTTCATTGGGTCTTCACCTGAAGCTCAGGTCATCACATGGCAGGAATCGCTCCAAGGCCATCTGCCTGCCCATCACACTGCTCATACTCAAGTCTTCTCTCCTGTTACCTATCCTCTAACTCCTGCATCTGCATCCTCTCCCGCATGGTTCCTTTGCTGAGAGAGTGCTCACACCATAAGCAATTGGATTATACCATTCTCCATTTCAAAGCCATCGACCCTCAAGAAAGTACCTAGCAATTAGATAAAAGGTAATTTTCCAAGTGCATGCCTGAAGGACCTGTCCATCTACCACATACCTTCATCCCCAAACAATCCTCAAGCATTCAGTGTTTCTGAAATCACAAGGCCACTCCCCATCTCCCAAAAATACACCGTCTTTTCCTTGGAGATTCTACCAGATCTTGTTCTAACTAGGGCAGGAACATATTCTTGTGCAAGCTGCATCTTACACAAGGGCATCTAGCCAAAGGGACAAAGACAGAACAGAAGCTGAAATTCAGCTTCCATTCTATATGCCAAGCACTGACTGACCTGGAGCTTTATAGGGGAAAGGACATCCCTTTCTAATTTGCACTAAGATACCAAATGAACGAGTACAGGTACTAACCATCAATAATAGCTCTACCTTGAATATTTTTTTAAGTTAAAAAACAAACAGCAACAACAACAAAGAACTATTTTTTTTTCTTCTCTATGTATCCCTGAAACCCTGACTGTCCAGGAACTCTCTATGTAGACCAGACTGGCCTTGAATGCATAGAGATCCACCTGCCTCTGTCTCCAAGGGGCTGGGATTAAAGAGGTATGTACCACTATGCCTGCTTCTACCTTGAATACTTGATTGGGCTTCCTAGTATGTCTGCTGCCCAGGCTTCAACATCTATATAAATTATAGCACTATTGGGAACTGGAGACAAGTTTTCTTTCTACACCCATATTGTAATCTTTGTAAACTTTAAAATAAATGTTGAAGAGAATCTCAAGCTCTTTGTAAGAGCTCGGGGGAATTCTTAGAGGAGGAAGGCAAATCCTCTGAATCCTTCAGGACCCAGAGGGACTGCTGGAGGAACAGCTACAGCTCTCATTTGTCACAGTCTCCCCAAGTATTTGGTCAATTAAGGCTTATCAAAAAATCCACAATTACTCCTAATAGATTAATTTTGTACAAATGTAAATTACTTTCATATCTTGTAAATCAAATCACTGACTTAATAGTTCTTAACTCTAAACACATCTTTCTCCTCGGCTTAAAATTACTCAAGGTAAAACCTAAACATAGCATAAACTCTTGACCTCTGACCCTTGCTTACTGACCAAGCCCCTTGTTTTCATACCCTAGCATCTAGCTCCCACTCTACTATTCCTCATAAGGCCCTCAGTATGTATCCTGAAATGTTCACGGGACACATACCTATCCTGGCCCTGCCTGTAATTTCCTATCATTCAGGTGGCTTGCCATTCACACACTATCTTCGGGGGATGCCCATTCTCTGGTTCCCCCAAACTCATCTGATTCTTGTTATCAATGTTTTAAATGTCATTTCCTCAAAGAAACTCTCAGATTATACATTCTTTCTAAACTTTAAACTTTTCGTAGCAGTGAAATTATTTATGTACTTCTACTAAGCTTCAAAGTTCATGAGAAGGTTACACGTCCCAGAACAGACCAGGAAGCAAGTAAATACTGATGGTGACCAACCCACTCATCCCAGCTTCTCTAGCTGTGCTGGCCACAAAAATAAACAACAACCAAAGTCCACAGCTGCCCGTCAGCCACTAGCCTCACTCATACAGCTACTTAAACTCTCAATGATGCCAGGCAGAACTGCAATGGGTCTAAGTGTAGAGCAGAGCCTTAGCAGGGGAGGAGGAGAGTCTATTTTATTAATGTTCTAGAATTCACTAAGTGTTGATGGAGTATTCTGTGTATATTTTAACAAATAGGTGCATATATATGTATATGCACACACACATGTATATACATATACATATATATGAGCTAATATATTTGTTTAAATATAGCTAGCTAAAATTTAAAGCAACAAGTATAACTGGCTTGTGTGACTCACATGACAGGGATGGCCTGGCCTTCCTCTTATGCGCTTACTTCTCATCCTTGAATACAAGTGTATCAGTTTCTTAGGAAAGTACCAGAACAGCGACAACCTGAATCCTGTAAAGTGTCCTCCACCATCAAGCTGGGGCTGGTGTGTGCGTGCACATGTGTGCTTTATCACTGATATCTAATGGGATCCCTTCCTACATTCTTTCAGAGGAATTTAATGAACAAATTATGACAATCCTCATTTCTCTAAAAATATATAGTTGCTGACTATTACACCTAAGCCTTACTTAGAATTTTCTTAAAATGGAGTTAAGATCTCAGAAGTGAAAAAAAAAAAAAAAAAGAAAGGAGGTTGGGCAGAAAAAAAAAAAAAAGAGGTAACTCATTTTGGTAGGAAACAAGAAATAACATTATCAGAATTCAAACTGAGCTAGGAAAACAAACAAACAAAATCAACAACTGTCCATCAGCCACTAAACTAAAAGTATCTTTCAACACTAAAGAGATCTAAAGGCACCTGGAAAAAAAGAGTCCTCAGTAGGTTAGTTCATTCTTCAGGAAACCTATTACTCTACCTAAGCTCAACATGCCCCATCCCCTAAAAACTGCTTAAAATCCAGCCACATAGTCTACATTAACATAATGCTTTGACTAATGATGCAGACATAAAATTAACATTCAAGAATTTCAAAGTTGTGGTTGCTGTGAGAACCTTAATTCCAACTGTAGGGCACAAATGAAGAATCGTGGGCTCCCCCCAATCCTGATCCAATTGGAGACATATATTTACTCTGTGCAATGAGGCACAGCCACAGTTACTGAGACAACCTCATTTTGGTATTTCTAAGCTTTCATGCATTTAAAATTTCAACTTTACCACAATTCTGTTTGCTGCATTAAATTGCCTCCTCTACAAAGAAAAGAGAGCAAATGAACTGATTGGCCAGACACTGAAATCGCCCATCCTGTGTGTGTTTATACATGATCCGATTCAAAAGATAATCATGATATTTTGATTTTACTCTTATGGGCTGTCTATAAACTCCCTCACAGATGGGAACAGGGTTTGAATCTCAGCTTGTAAATGCACTACAACATATGTGTGCACAAAACAATGGAAGAGCAAATTTCACATCCTTAAAACCACAAATGAGGTAAATTAAAAAGTAGATAATCCACAACACTAACGTCAACAATGATATTTAATTTATAAAAACTGCCCGTGTGGCACTAGCTCTCAAAGGCCTAATTCTATAACCAGTCAACATAATCACTTAGGAAATAAGAAAATACTCAATCTCAATTCTTGTCCCCACCAAATCAAATCAAATCACCACAAAATCTACTCACAAACTACCTAGCTGCACACTGAAGACCAACTCTTGCTGCAATTTCATACACAGCATAATTGTACAGAAATAACATAAACACTTAAGTCATATGGTCAAGCAAGCAATTGCTCAGTCCAAAGACTTAGCTAATAGTATGAAACAATATAGTTAGCAGTGATAAAAGATGAGTAGGTGACCCCAGAGAACATACACAAAGATTCATTTTCTTTTTTACCTAGAGCACAAACATAAGGAACTACCAAACCAAAATGACCATCAGAAACAGGCCCTGTTACTATGTAAGTCAAATTCAGAATTTCTCCATCTTATTCTCTCAGAAATATAAGATCTTAAAATAAAATTCGCCCACCATCTCCCATATCCCAACCCTAACTGCTCTCCAGTTCCCTGGAGAGGCATGCCAAGTATAACTATTTAAAATGGACCAGAGCAGAGGCTAACTATGGTTTTGGCTGCAAATAAAAAGGCATAACACTTGGAGAATGTCAAAGACTTATCCTTTCACAGATGGATAGTCTACTTAACTATTCTGGCTTATTCTCTAGTTGTAGAGAAGTACAGATGCTTCCTGAGTGACTTCCATAAGATTGGCCCTCATAGGATCATGTATTTGAACACTTGGTCCTCAGTTGCTGATGCTGTTTTGGCGAGGTCTAGGAGATGCCATGCCAGAAGTCACTAGGCATGGACTCTGACATTTCAAAGCCTCTGGTATATGAGCGTGTCCTTACCTCCTCTACAACCCTCTGTGTGTGCAGTTCAAGATGGGAGCTCTGAGTAGCTCTCTGTTCCCACCGCCTCTGTTGCGTATTGCCATAGGTTCCCACCAACAGACGCCTGTCCCTCTAAATCCATACAGCAAAGAAACCTGCCTTCTCCAAGCTGCCTCAGTCATGGTGTTTTAAATCACGGTAGTAGAAAAGTTACCAGTACACTTCCTGTTCTCACCTGTATGTTATCTCCCTCCAACCTTGGTGGTCGGATGCTTGACAGGTGGATGGTCTTGTAGTCTCCAGTATTCAGCTTCACAACAATGGCATCAGCATTCAAAACCTGCATTACCTGTAAGTAAGAAGGCAACAATGTTTGAACTAGCTTCCACAGTCCTCAGCACACAGCAAAGAGCCAGGCCTATCACAGTCAGACTTGAAAGTGAGATAAGTAGCTATCTGCAATAGACTCAATACTGTCTTACTACCAACAATGGCAGAGAAAACACACAATAATATTCAATTCCCAAAACCCTATAATGATCTCTCAGTAAAACAAAAGCTGCTTCATTCACAAAGATGCTCAATCTTCATCTCTGGTGGTTAACTAGCAGGTTAAAAGACTAGAAATCTTAGCCAGGAGTAATGGTGCATGCCTACAGTCTAAGCCCTCAAGAGGCAGAAGCAAGAGGACAATTGAGCTTGAGGCTAGAGGGGAGGAGGGGGTGCTGTACTATAAGTTCCAAAATGAGATATCCAGGGCTACACAGTAAAAACACTGCTTAAATAAGAATAATAACTTAAAAAAAAAAAAAAACAACACATTAAATCCAGTCTGTACTGAGATTTTTCTTGATGCATGTTTAAAACTACAAATGAAAATCCCAACTCAATGACTCTAGTAAAAGAGACATAGGTTGGACTAGAAAAGGGTACCACTCTCACTACATGAGAAAGAACCCAAAAAAGATGCCCCAATAAAAAGCAGAAAAATCAAAGATATGTGAAGGACAAAAAGAACGGTCATCTCAGCTCAAGGAAGAAGCTGCTTAGCTGTTAATCTCACAGGCAGAAATATTAAATTGCTAAAATATTATCTCAGCTACTCTACAAGCTATCTTTTTAGAATGCTACTATGGACATGTCTAGTTTTGGAAACCAAAAATCATTACCACTGCACCCGAATCTCAGCTAAAATGACTCACTCCCAGGCTGGGATACCAGGATATCTATTTGAAGGACAGAAGCACAAATATGCCTCTGTGAAGGTTAGAGCATCCCACCACTGTGTACAGAGTTAAAATGTCATTCACACTGGGACAGTGCCACACCATGGCTATGACCAGAACCCTGTAATACAGCCAGCAGACAAGAATTCACCCAATTATATCCAGACCCCGTTGTTTCTACGTTGTTTGGGATTTTTCTGTTCCTTCCTTTTTTGCGAGCATTACAAGGAAGTAGCTGACTACAAAATATGGTCAGCATCCACTCCATCTGCAGAGTGAAAATCAGACTCTTCTATGCTTCATCAGGCCCCCATCAGGAACCTCTGAGTGGCTGAACTACAGGGTCAGCTGCCACAGGGAGGGAAGGCTGACAAAATTTCTCTCCTTTTTTATGCATGAAACAAAAGCAGCTAGACTGTCTGTTCCCATGAGAGACGGAACACTGGGAAGTGTCTTAAAGGAGGCCTATTTCTTAGAAGGCCCAAAACTCTTCAGCAAAGAATACACTCATTTACTTGTAGACTCATCAAAAACATCTATTCTCCACCTTTACAAAGAACCAGCCAATCACATCCCAAAAAGAAAAAGAATGTCCTAAGGGACAATCTTAAGAATGAGCAAACGGTCGAAACAAGTTAGAAAATACGCACGACAGAAAGTGGCAGCAGCTCAGTACAGCAAACTGAAAGAAAGGAAACAGATGCCACTTAGGATCCAGCTGTGAGTGCATGGAAGCTGGGGCTGGCAGATAGAAAGGTCTGGGCTTGATCACTGGCAGTAATGGAAGCAGCATAGAGAGAAGACTACAGATAATGAAGGGTCTAACCGGACCAAAGGAAATTAGAAATTGTTATTTT
Source organism: Rhabdomys pumilio (assembly GCA_030674055.1). Lineage (NCBI taxonomy): Eukaryota > Metazoa > Chordata > Mammalia > Rodentia > Muridae > Rhabdomys > Rhabdomys pumilio. The sequence goes on along the minus strand of JANHMN010000016.1, from coordinate 35,562,930 downwards.
TCTACTATACATTAAGATTAATCTAAAACTCTGAAAGAAGCAAAAGCCAGGGTCAAGTGACCATAATCATTTTCCTATGTCCTTATGAAAGATCTGAGTCAAGAGATCTAAACCCTAAAACCCAGAGTCAGAACCAAGAATGTTCCTGGACAGAGAAACTTGAAGATCAGAGGTAATAAAAATACATAATATGAGGCCAAACCAGGGTTAAGGCTGGTTATCAGAACTAGGTAGTATCAAAAGGTACCAAGACCCTCTAAATCCAAGAGCTTTCTAAATTAATCAGAAACAAGACAGAAAACCACAAGGTACTTACTATCTAGAAGATACAACCAAAAATATAGATTCAGTTACAACAAACAAACAAAAAAAAAAAAAGCTTATGTCTGTTACCATCTAGACATATTAATGCCAAGAAGAACACATATCAGTAAAATGCCTTCCCAAAGCTAGCAACCGTGGACAACAGACCCAAACAAAAAAGGCCCCATGACTATGTCTGAATCCTTCAAAATCCTGCATCTGTGTGAAAAGAAAACAGGTGACAGACATCTGAGGGATGTGGGCTTCATGACATGTCTTATTCATGACGGGTGCTAGTCTGCTATTCTAACTGCAAACCAAGAGAAGAAGAAAATTCCTCTAAGCAAAACCAGCAAAGCACTTCCTATAGCCAGTCAATAATTTCTTCAAAAGGATGCCCAAAGGAAAATAAGATAATCTTCAGTTATCTCAAATGCACACAGCTCACAATCAAAAATCTTACTCTTGGACACATCTGTACTTACTCTCAAACTCAAATTAACTCTTCTCAAATTGTCAATTGCCAAAAACATACACAATTTCCTTACATCAAGACATGAAAAATGTCTTGACAGTACTGGCTTTTGAGCCAGGCTCAGAGAACAAGGACACCAGGGAAAATATTACAGTGTCACACCTTCCCCCCATTCCAGAATGTGGGGCTCTAAGCATCCCCTCTGACAAGGTTGGTGTTCGTCACCCCTTATAACATGTTAGCGACAGCAGCAAATGGATTCTCGAAGCTTCAATTTTAGGCCACAGCAGCAGACTCTCTGCTTGGCATATCCCTGATTAGCAACCTCCTCTTCAGAGCTGCGCACTCAGATTCTGCCAAGGACGCAAAGCGCTTAGCTTTCGGAGGGAGGGCAGGAGGGAAAAAAGGAAGGGGGGGGCCTGGGAGGGGGAGTCTATTCCTCTGTAAACTGTGTCATTACTTACTGCCCAGCAAACAAGCAATTGCTTACAGAGACATGGAAGAAGCAATAAACTACTAGGTACAGACACACACTGTACAGTAAGTAAAATGCAGAATGGATCTTCCCAGAGTCTGCTCATCACCTCATAGACCACACCTCAACAGCTCTAGTTCTCAGGGAGCTTTTCATCAGGACAACTCAAGTGTGCTCCCTCTGCTCGTTTTCACTGTAAGCTATAGACCTCTAGCCACACCATCCTCATGCAGACATAGCAAGAGATCAGCCAAGGCTCAGGAGCAGAGATCTATAAGGAACAAGTCACCATCTGGACTCAGGGTTACACACAGTAAATCCAATTCCTTCCGCACCACTTGAAGTCTAGTTGCAAAGGGAAAAATGTTTCCATGATGGTAAGATACAGGCTAAAGGCTACCACATGTCAAGAGAACTACTGAGCTGTGTCAGGAAAAAGAAATACTGATCCCTTTCTTTGGTCTCCTGCCACAGTGATGATCTGCACAGGCCCCTCCCACGTGAGGCAGGGGCTGTTCTATTTGGCTCCTTAGAGCCATGCAGCATGCAGCGGTTGACGCATGCTTATACCTACCTTCTGAGCAGCAGACAGCCTCCAAAAGCACCAAAGACACACCAATCAACAACCCTAATACTGCTACCAATCTTGGTACAGAAAGAGGCAGAGAGCCCATCAACCCAAACAGGTTTTCTACAGAACGACTGGGGATTGCCCTTTGATGAGATCATCAGAAATGAAATCAATTCACTTCACCTCACTGATATCTGACATCTGACCTTTCTCCCACACCTAAGATTATGTACTATGCCTAGTCTCCGTAGTCCATCAGAAAAGTACAAATGCAAGCTTGTTTTTACAAAAAGTTAATAATCATAGCAATATCCTGGCACAACCAAATACTATCAGAGATAAAAGGATGCTGCACATCAGACAACATTTCTGTGGGTGACATTCTACCTCACAGCTCCTCAAAACAATCAACATCACAAGGAAAACAAGGAGAGTCTGAGATGCTGTAAGGAGGGAGGTAAAATAAGCAAATTTAATATTAATGAGAAAGAAAAAAGATATTATGAGAAATCTAAATAAAGTAATGGCTTTAGTTTATACCAATATATCTATATTGATTCACTAATTATAATAAATGTACCACACTTACATAAAACACCAAAGGACTTTGGGATGGCAATGCACTCTCAACATTAACCGTTCTGGAACCATTAAGAATACTCCTAAACCTCTTCTAATTCACATCTGCAAACTGGACTGCTAATGAAATCTTCCAAACAAGTCTTAGCCTATCGGCAGTGCAGTGGAGGGTAAAGTTCTGCCCAAACCATCTGGACAACTTCCTTATCGTCAGGTCCTCTTTGATAAAGGTAAGGTGGAAGACAAATTGTTCATTGACTGTGTGGTTCTTAGGCCACTGGAAATATTTTTTGACTAAAACATAGAAGAGTTTGGTGCTCTAAGCTAGAAGAGCCAATGAACACTACAAGTATTCATTTACTGTTTTCAGTTTTGCCAGGATTATTTTACCATAGTATTAAAAAATTGAAGAAAAAAAAAAAAACGATTGGCATGTATTGTTGATGGCTTACTATATGTACTACTTAAATGAGCACACAAAGTGGTCTGACAGGTTGTTCAATGGTTTGATCTGACCTTGCAGAAATAGAAAAACATGTTAAAATTTTTTTTTTCCACTTTGGATCTCAAAGAACCACCAAATAGGCAAAAACTGGATAGCACATGGTTCTTTATCTCAAAATTTACTACAAAGCTACAATAATAGAAACCATATAGTACTGTCATAAAGACTTGCAGTTCAGACCAGTGGAAAAGGGAAACCATGAACCTTTGCATTTGTGATCAAATGGCTGTGGACGAGGATGGGAAGTCAGCAGGAGGGAAAAGACAGTCTACAACAAACAATATGGAAAGCCAGAGGCATGTGCAATAGAGCTGCAGCCTCCGTAGCACACTCAAGACTGACTCTAACTGGATCCGTGATTTAAATATGAAACGTTAAAGATCTTAACAGAAATCACAGGGCAAAACATCACTCTTTTGTATTTGGCAATGATCTATTGGATATAAAACCAAAGATAAACAGAATAATGAAAATAGCAAATTAGATTGTGCACCAAAGTACAACTAATAGTAAAAGGCAGGCCACAGAATGTGAGGTGGCATTTCTAAATCATGTATCTGACAAACAGTTAACACACAGAGTATTTGCAAAATTCCTATAATTTAACAATAAAATCAAGCAGTGCAATTTAAAATAGTTCAGTACCGATCACTACATACAATTTTTAAAAACTGAAAAGCAGGCAAAGAACTTAAATAGACATTTCCCTAAAGCAGGCTACAAAGATAACAAGTACAGGAAACAATACACAAAACCACTAATCATTAAGGTTAAGGTAATTAAAAAAGAAAAAACAAACCAACCACTGTAATGACATGCCATGGTAAACCTACTGGGATGAATCCTTCAAGGAAATAAACTAGAGTAAGAGATCTCGGAAACCTCATAATAAACATCTATAGCTATGATGCTGAAAAACTCTTGAACTGGAATCAAAGCAAAAAACTGATTAGGGCAAGGCCAGGTCCATTCTGACTATATGATTCCATTCTAGCAGATGCATGTTGCAGCCACAGTTCTAACTTGGTCTCCAATGTTGGCCTTGACTATCGATGCCAGCCAACTATTTGAGCTCTCGAGCAAAGTCTCGACAAACAAGCTTGAAGGAAGGAGTTTGGATAGTATTAACATCTTTTCAAAACACAAAGTTGAGTGTTGTTTTCATGCAGAGAACATGAAGTCTCTAAGAAGCAGGGCAGTGAGAAGACATCTCTTGGGGACAAGCACTTTCCCCCTGCCCCCAACAATGCTATTCAGGTCTGTGAAATCTGCAATGCCCACAGATCCAGCAGTAAGGACAGGGAAGCCAAGCCACGTGCTCAGGGGACCATATGGCTACAAACTGCACAGATCAGCTAAAACGCCACAGGGAAGGCAGGCAGGGAACTGGCAGGCCACAACAGGCACAAAAGTCTCAGGCAGGCTCAGCTAATCGCTGTGAAGGGAACATGCTTCTCTGCTAACCTGTAGAGACAAGAAGAGGCCTCCTTTGCATTTCTTTCTTTCAGGGATAAAATTGTTAAGGAGATGATGAAAACCAATTTTTCAACAGGCCAGATGTACCAAGAAAATCCTTAGCTGAGTTTCAGATTTCTCACAGTGACCCTCTTGACAAAGACACATCTGCAGCTTTTCAAAATTCAACTAGTAGACCAAGAAGCATCAGGTTGAAGAGGTCAGGAGTTGCCTTTTCAAGGATTCCAGGTTATTTTAGTGATGCTCTGTACAATTAGCTCCTATACAGCAGAGTAACTGAGGAATATTTGGAATTGATTGGGGAAGCCTGTAGGACTTCAGACTGGGTGTGAGGGCCCCAGGCCGTAAGGACCTTTGTTAGACTGCTTTGAAAACTTATCGGGCATTAACACACCTTTTTTTGTGTGTGTTGGAGGAGGTTCAGGGGGCTGATAATGGAACTAAGGATTGAATTTAGACCCACACACATACTTGCCAAACATTCTACCACTGAGCTACATCCCCCCTCTTTACATTTTCAATTGTTTAAAAATGACTCCTGAGCTACAGCTGGGTTTGGGATTACAAAAAGCAGTGAGCTGTAAAGCCTAACAAATATTTATTGTGTGTTCCTTTCAGAAAATATTGGCCAATCCTTCTTTGGGCACATATCAGAAAATAAGCCTACTTCTATCAGTTAATATTTCTGAAGACCTATTTGCAAAAGTATTCCAACTACCTTTAAGGAAATAATTAGCATTTATAGACACTCACGACACTTACTAAGATGGGAAAAATTACCAGCTTACACGAATAGCAACCTTCTGGAGACTGGGTAAATAAATGATGGTATCGCTTCACAGTGAAATATTAGGTACCAATCAAGAAGTTGATCAAAACACTTATTTTGGTTCTTTCTTGAAACAATTATTAAAAAAAAAAAATGTAGAGGAAGTGTTTAGCCCAGCTACTCATCTATTTACATAAGCCCAAGGCTATAAAGATAATCTGAGACGAGATCTGCCATCAGACCCTGAGAGCCGGTATGTAAATGGACTATCTTACTCGGAAGGCTTACAGAAACCAAACCCTGAGCCGCAAGTTAGGAAACTGAATGACAAGTGATCTGATACAGTGTGGAACCCCATTCCCTCTCCCCTAGCTGTCCAGAAAGACTCCGGAACTACCAAACCAGGCATCTTAAGTAACAACCAAGGAGCCGAAAACCAGGATTGGCTTCAAATCTTTGAAACAGCTGCTAGACTTCAAGGCATATGCCCAAAATCCACACACAGTTTCAATGCTTATAACTTAGTATTTTAAAATCTTATTCTTAAATGAGAGACAACCAAAGTCCATCAAATGCCTGAGGAGCCTCTAATATGAAAAAATGGTGGACCAAAATAACCAAGAGAAGGACACAAAGAAAACTGTAGAATGAAAGGTACTTCTTGAGAGAGCTAGATGACCTAAAACAAGTTTTAGATATTTGATTTTAAATAATAATAAAATAGATGCATCAGAACAAATGAAATTCTTAGAAATGAAAGGATAAAAAAGGAGGGGGAGGGGGTAGGAAAATCATGCATGCCTCTAATTCCAGCACTTTAGAGGCTGAAGAAAGAGGATCTTAAATTCAAGACAAGCACAGGCTATACAACCTTCATTTCTTTTTCTTTTATTTCTTTCTCTCTCTCTCTTTCTCTCTTTCTTCCTTCCTTCCTTCCTTCCTTCCTTCCTTTCTTTCTTTCTTTCTTTCTTTCTTTCTTTCTTTCTTTTTTTCTTTCTTTCTTTTTCTTTGTGGGTTTCTCTGTGTAGCCCTGGCTGTCCTGGAACTCACTCTGTAAACCAGGCTGGCCTCCAACTCAGAAATTCGCCTGCCTCTGCCTCCCAAGCGCTGGGATTAAAGGCGTGCGCCACCACCGCCCGGCACAACTTTCATTTCAAAACAACAATAAAACATTTTTTTAAAGACAAAGAAGGAAAGATGCAAACATTAGCCACCAAGTACAGCATCCAAATGTGAGGAATTCTAGGAAAAGGAAGAACAGAGAAAATAAATGAAAGGTAAGAAAGCAGCTTGGGGACGGTGTGAACTGAAGGTCTAAGACGGAGGCACAGTGTTACATCACTATGACGTGTCAGAACACTAGATTAAAGAGACTTTCAAATTCCTTCTAGAAAGAAAAAACTCATACATAGATGAAAACATATCAATCATTTCAGATCACCAAAAGGGGTGCGGGGACTAAATGATGACAAAACCCTAGGAAATTAGGGAAACTAAAATAAGAAACCTAAGACCCCTAAGCAATCCCGTATCAATTTGCCTGGGAATGGCTTCTGGCATAGCCGGCTGAATTACTAATCAAGGGTAAATGGAATGGCTTCAAAGATCACCTCAAGTCGTCTGCTGTCATGAAGGAACAAAATTTTCATGCCACGAAAATGATGTAGTGAATCAAGAAAAAGCCACAGGGTGCAGAAAGCACAGTCCTAATCTAAGAGCAAGACAAAGAAACCTCCAATGATGATGACAAAGAAATCTAAAGGTAAAACTCATACTGTGAGAAAAAGCAACTAGTTAGTCCAGGTTGCCACTGCCCAGGTTTCAAGAGGAGCAAACTGAGTGGATATTTTCAGGCAAAACTTGTACAGGGAGAGAATCTGAGAGTTGAATTAATAATGTGTGTAATATATTTGCATGTAAATACTAAAAAAAATATTAACTTCAGAGAACAAAGTATAAAACATAAAAATTAGATTCACTATGCAATATAGCTCTTAACAAAGAATTAGCATTTACAAGGTAAATACTATTAATTTAAACAAAGTCATAATCATATTGGAAAAATGAGGAAGCCCATGTGTATGCCCATGTGAATATTTATGTTTGAATGAAAAATTTAAATGTTTTTTCTCATGAAATGAAGTAAAGGAGTTATGCTTACAAAAAAAAGAAAATAACAAATAAATCTTGTATTCAGAGGTATGAAAGAGCCAAGTAGTTGACATGGACAAGCATGGTGTCATATGCCTGAAATCGAAGCACTTAAAAGGTACAGGCAGAAGGATCAGGAGTTCACAATCACTACAATGGACTTTGTTTCAAATGAACAAATTGGCTGCCAATCTCCAGTGACGTGATGAACTTGTGGCAGAATACTGTTTCCTTTTGGAGGCTGCTCTCGTTCTTTAATGAAAAAACTCACCTGGATCCTGTTCATCTTGAGCTCCTCCCGTCACACCAGCACTCTCTGAGCAAGACGAGTGGTACGGGGTGAGCGTGGGAAGTTTGGATCCTTGCTTCCCAGATGATGGTACTAACGTGGAAGAGTGTGGAACCCTTGCAATTGGCAGATGTAGGTCACTAGTGTTGGGCCTTGAAGGTTATACCCATTGGTGGTTCAAATCTGATCTGAACTCTCTGCTCCCTGATCCAGCCCCTGTGCAGAGTTCTGCCACATGTTACTAACTCCATGGTGACATGCCTTCCCAGCCATGACATCACTCAAAAAAAAAAAAAAAAATTGCCCCTCTTTTAAATTGTTCCCATGACATATTTGGTCACAACAATGAAAAGGGTACAGAATACAATTTGTATAAAACAAGGACCATCAGATTTTATGTAAAGAGCCAGATAATAAATATTTCATAAATAAATAAATAAATAAATAAATAAATATTTTTAAGCTTTGCAAGCTATTGAACAGCTCGTTAACAATTACATACCCCATTAAAAATCTGATACTAGAACATGAAGACCCTAGCCTCAAAGAAGAAAAGAACATTGAACAATGATTAAACAAGTACACATGGCTAGACCTCGTTTACTCATGACAGTAAAATTTAATTTCACTTAACTTTTTTATACCACACAATAGTCTTTTTCTGTATAAAATGCACAGCCAGGCACTACTGAGGATAGTGCCATATTTGACCTAGGGGCCACAGTTGTCCAACACTGACATGGGTAATGAACAGCCTCATGTAGAAGTGAAGCTCAACACAACACTTCCAGAAGAATGAGTGTTCTGCTTACCTTCTCTGTGCTCTACTCCTATTTTACACACAAAAATGATACTCAAAAAATTTTCAAATTCAAAAAAACATAAAATCATTTTTCTATCCACAAATATTCTTCTAAATAGGCTTCCATTAAATGACCTAAATTTGGGGCTAGAGAGATGTCTCAGCAGTGAAGAGCACTGACTGCTTTTCCAGAGGTTCCTGAGTTCAATTCCCAGCAACTACATGGTGGCTCACAACCATCTGTAATGGGATCTGATGCCCTCTTCTATTGCATCTGAAGACAGCTACAGTGTACTCATATACAGAAAATAAATAATTCTTTTTTAAAAAATGACCTCCATTTACATCAACACTCTAGAGAAACCATTATGCTTCATAAACCTCACTTCAGCAATGTAACAAGTAAAACTTAATTGTAGTGAGTCAGACACTTATTGTGTTGAAAAAACAAAACCCAGAGAACAAGGAATCCTGGATTTAAAAAGTGGAAGAGATGTTGCGATAACCACTTCTTCCTTTTCAAGTTGACAACATACTCATATTTAAACTAAACATGTGCCTGTAATCCCAGTATGGTGAGGCAGAGGCAGGACAATGGCTAGTTGAAGGCTAACATGAAAAACACAGTGAGGCCATCCCAGACAGACAGACAGATAGGATGAAAGGCTCAGTCATTTACTTCTTTAGAATTCTTTCTTCACTAGCAATTAGCAATTAGTTCCCCAGTCAGTAGGATCTGCTAAAACAGAGCAGGCCAGGGGAACATTTCTAAGTCTCACCTACATCACTGGTACCACAACCTCTCAGGAATGTTAGCGAACTGCAGATTTATTTCCCTGCTGAGTGGATGGCCATCCTTTGTGAGGTATACTCTTACTTACAGGACATGGTAGTAAAAACTAAATGAGCTTCAAGATGGCAAAGCAGCCCATGTCCAAGTGCACAGCAGCACATTCCTCAGGAAAAGGAACCAGAGAGCCATTGTGTTCTACCTCAAGATATGGAGGCTGCACTGGCACCTCTGTCCCCACGGACAAACGTTGTTCACGTCCACTACAGAGAGAGGCTGCCATCCTCTAACAGCTACTTAGACACCTGCTAAGGAGGGAGGGGCCCGCTAAGCTCTGAAACCTATTACTTTCCACATGGAAAGAGAGGAGAGGCAGAGAGGAAGGGGGCAGGAAGAGAGAGAAAAGGGGGAGAGAGGAGGAGGAGAAAATAACATCGATCAGCCAATGCCTTGGAGTCTTCATAAAGATTTTACATTTATAGGATAGTTTGGGGATTTCTCAAGCTGACAGTGCCACCTAGTGACTTTCCAACCTTAATTCATGGTTAACTGATGGAGACATTCAATGTCCATCCACAAAGATGGCTCTTTAATCAGATTTTACCTAAATAGACAAAATTTCCCATGCCTCTTAGCAAAGGCAAAAATAACACTGAAAATTTCATACAATTTAGCAACTCAAGGAACTCTGCCCTCTGAATCCTTAAAAAGGAAATCTTTTTCTCACTTGTAGTGATATAATCACTTAATCTACTAAACAGCTCTAGTTCCTAGGAAGCAAGCAATCCACCCCAACACACATCAGCCAGTAAAGAATTCAAGGCAGAGAAAATATTGTGACCACAAGAGTTCCAGAGAAAATGAAAAGAAAGCTAAGGACACAGGGAATCCCTAGTGCCAGTTGCAAAGCAAAGCAAATAAAATATATCTCAGATATGAGAGCTATTTTGAGCTAGCAATGCCCACAACATTAATCCAAGAACTTATAATAAACTTGTGCTAATTTACCATGAGAAACAAGCACACACACACACACACACACACACACACACACACACACACACTGGAGACTTCTCTTGAAAGGGTTGAAAGCTACAGCACTTCTAATTGCTCAGATCCTTGTATCATCACTGGTCTGGCAATGTCCACTCTGCATATCACCATGCTGAGAATGACTCACCTTGGCAACAAACTGCTTGTCCTTTTGGTCCAAATTAGCAGTCGGGGGCACATAGTCTCTCCATATTCTCAGCCTGCGCTCCTTGGCAAACCTGGCAACAAAAAAAGGCAAGATCATTCACGGACCAGGCCACTGTGCTTGAATCCAGCACCATCGTGAGAGAAGGTAGAGCAGGGAATCCTACTCCCCAAGCCTATGGAAAGAGCCAGAGAAGAAAGACCAGAGTTAACACAGAACAAAGCCTGACTACAAATACAAAGTACACAGAAAATAGAAATAAGAGAGGCCCAGTAATGGTACATGCCTTTAATCCCAGCACTTGGGAGAAAGAGGCAGGTGGATATTTGTGAGCTCAAGGCCAGTCTGAATTTCAGGATAGCCTAGGCTACACAGAAAAATCCTGTCTCAAAAAACAAAACTAAACTAAACTAAACAAACAAACAAAAAATTCACAAACACAAGATGCATGTACATAGTAAACTCATGAATGGCCAACTGAGACCCTGGTATGCCACTGTCAGAGCACTAGCCCACCTAAGTGGTTAACTCTGGCTTATCTAGTATCTTCTGAGTGAGTCCTCTAACACAGAGCAATTATTTTTTTAGAGAAGAAAATACACATGAAAACAGTCTTTAAGAATCACTGGCCTGCCTGATTGTCATTTGAATTGTAAAAGGGTTATCAGCTATCAGATTCAATTCAGAAAATATCAACATAAGGTATCTAAAGTGTACTTGGAAAATAGACAAAACCTGCAGACTTTCACTAATAAAAGTTAAAAAACCATGTTGTCAGGAATAAATTTCAAATTACTAAGCAAAGTAGATTATTTTCTGAGTCAGACCAAGAGTGGAGATTGAATAAGTGTAACGATTAAAAAAAAAATCAATGAGCAGCTGTCCTAAACTGTTCATGACTAAGTGGATGCATGTGCAGTAGGGGAGAGAGCGATGCTTTCTGAGAGCAGTACTGTGACCGTCCTTCTAGGCAGCACTGAAACAGAAAAAGACAAAGAAGGATGCAGGATGCAGGAGCTGTAAAACACAGAAAGCATTTCCACGAAAAGCATGGAATTGTACCCACAATGCAAGTAGCTCAGACATGCAATGCAAAACAGCAGACAAGCAACCATACATTGAGATAACGATTTGCATTCTCTGGTCTAAGCCTGTTTTGCAGTGACTCTCTTTAAAAAAACCACTCTATAATCTTGAACAGCTGTTAGAAACATAGATATTATTCTAATTGTACTCGCTTTCTTCAAAGACAAGCTGGAACTTAAAAAAAGTCAGGAAAATTTATCAGCCAAAAATAATAACTTAGAACAGTAACGAGGAGAAAATAGAAGTTTCTGAACCAAAGCAAGCAAAAAAGAAATTGCGCATCACAGAATAGTAAGTACCTGAAGTGCTTCATCTACAAGACTACTGTATCTTTTCAACTTAATTATGGCACAATACACAACTTTTGAAAAATTAACCAATCCCTATGGCTTTTCATCAAACAATATACGCTTGTCAGATATATCCTATCAAGTGTCTCAGATTAAAATATGTTTCCAGAAAAACTTACAAATGTCTGCTTATAGGCACAGGAGGATGTAAATAAAAGTCCTCAGAAAATGCCTAACAAGTATGAGAATCATTCTTTTTTCTCTCACCTGTACAAATGAATGGCAAAAAACAAATTAGCAAAAACCATTGTAATTTTAAGATTCTGAGCTAAGGTTCCATGCCAGGAAGCTAAAGGATGGTCCACTGTCACAACTAATTTCCACTTCTGCTCACCACTGCCCTGGAGTTGGAGATTCAGGTTTGCATGGCGTTGTTCTCCTTCAATTACTCTTGGTACCTGCCTTATTTTCAGACACATTAGGGCCATCAGCCCTAATATAGGGCCTGGTCCTAGTTTAGAACCCACAGGCTCTACCTCTCCACCACAGTTCTAAGCTTGCCTGTTTGGGAGCAGGTGATAAGCAATTCATTCCATCATTCATTTCAAACACGTAAAACTCAAACACTTGAGAGAAAAACTTGGGAAAAATGACTAAAAAACATTTAAAAGAGTAAATCAAGTAAGGAAAACTGTCAGATGGGTTGGCAAGAAGGCTCAGCAGGTAAAAGCGCTTGCCACCAAGCCTCAGGACCAGTCAATCCCTGTCCTCATGTGGTGGAAAGAAACACAAGTTGTTCTTTGTCTTCCACACACCATGGCATGGCACACTCACATACATACACTAAGCCCTTATCCCAGGCATTAAACTAGCATGGACCTCAACGTTAATATGTGAGTCAGTCACTCCACAGGACAGCCCATGCTATCCTTCTCTTGGGATTTCCCAAGTTCCTTACTGAAATAAAACAGGCAATGAACACTGACGGATGAGAGACGATGGCCAGCTTCTTTCTCTGAAACGGTTAGCAAAGTGCCCTGGCAGGCCTTACCTCTCAGCTGCCCTCAGCTTTTCTGCACCCCGGGTGTAAACTGCAATTGACCAGTCCACACAGCGGGCAAAACCTTCCTTCAGGAGGAGTTCAGTGATGTTACCATTCTAAGAGACGAGGCACAAGAGAAGACAGACACAAATCACACACTGTTGCACCAAGAAATCAGTTTCCTGTTTCTGACATTGCAAATGCAGCCACCGTCTAGCTGCTACTTCAATTTTTCTAACTTAGGAAAAAGTAGTTTCTCTTAAGAAATCACACCTAAGACTCAGAATGTCACTCTGAGACTCCTCTCAGCAGCCTTGCCCTCATATTCCAACAACACCCAGCAGAGCAACTCCACTTAACAGGAACAGAATAAATGTTAGGGGCACCGAATGGAATTGACATTTCAATAGTTTTTAGGGGGCAGAGGAGGATGTTAATCTGTAGAAGAGATTACACCTTATTCTTCTCTCCCTCTAACAACCAGCACTTTTTCCCCTTTCCATCAGCAGAAAGCTGAAGAGCAGACTGCATAAGCCACATTTTGCCTGGTGAGTAACAATTCATATTCTTCTTTGACACAGAACCATCTGGCAGGCATGGCCAGAGAGTCAGCACTCCAGAAGAAACAGACATGACCTTGGCACCCTACAAACCAAGCCTCCCAGCCTTCTACAGCTGTCATTGTGGGCCTCATCTAGCTGGGAAAGTAACAGTAGATTAACTGTGTATTACATCTCCATTACAATGGTGAAAATCTACTTAGTTCTTACAAAGCAAGGTCATTATTTGTGCAAGAACATCACATCTATCAACATGCACAACAGGGTCAAATTATCAACAGTCACAACTATAACAACATAAAAAAATTAAAAGTAAAAACCCAAAACCCAAGCTCCAGAGTTAGGAGGGAACTGTCAAAGATTGGAATCTGGGAAATAATTTTTCCATATGTCAGTCTCCTCCTGATCGGTATGTCAGTACTCCAGGATAGCTGACTTCTAGACCTACATAGGAAACTCCCCAGTCCTACTCCCCAGCCTTCAGCTGGCAATGGCAACTTCGAGACTCAAAGATTTCCCTTTATGAAGCCAGGAACACTTGAGATGAACTTCCTAAAAACTCAATGCACTGATTTGTGCACGACTATCTGACTAATGGTATCTGCACAGAAAAGGCTCTCAAGTCAATGGAGAATACAATTAAAACAACAACAACAAATCTGCCAAGATTTCAAACATTGTTGAACAGAGAGAATCAGTAGCAAACTGAATACATGGCCAACCCATCATCCCAGGCTATACGGCACACTCACTGGATGAAGGATGGTACCCAGAATGTTCTGATTATGGCAGCTTTCCAGAATGATCTGAACATCTCTCTGAAGCAGTCGAGACTCCGTAAAAAACTTGGCTTCTGCAGCAAAGGGCTCCGGTGTTTCACTACCGTCTGGTTCTCGACGAAAGGTTGGGCACTAAAGGAAAGTAAGGCCGGTGAGGAATGAAGCAGAAGGGGAGAGTCAGTGGCCCCACCCACATCAGAGTTTGAAAAATTGTTCTTCTGACCATCTTTAAAACACCAGACCAATCAAGCTTTTTGTTAAAGACAAATGAAACATACCACGCTGAGCATTTTAATTTCCTTTAAAACTGTCCCTTTACTAAGAGACAATGTGGCAGTTCCTTGCTTTCAATCTCTGATTTGTTTTATACACACATAGTGTATATGAATCCAATTCATATCTACAAAGACAAGGAGCCACTCACGGCTCCTTGTCTTTATTACTAGTTTCATATCTCCAACAGATATGGATGTGATGTGGGGCCCCACATCAATCAGGCCTTGATTACTTTAAGTCTAATAGAACTGTCTCACTATGAAGCTTAAACCAAAATAAGTATGAAACTGTCTGGCCAATGGCTCCTAGAAGGAAGAAAAGTATATCCAAATGCCCCAGGTAAAGAAATTTACCCATCAGCAAACACTCCCACAAACCCCAACCCATTGTGCAGCCCAGTGTGTGGTCTAACCTTAATCCCTGACAGCATGACAGTAACAAGGTAGTGATCTGGAAGGAGCAGGGCCCGGACCACACTGCCATCTCGAACATGCTCAATGATAGCTAAATGATAGAACAAACAGTTTTTGATCATTAGACAAAGTAGGTCCAAGATTATAAAATGCCCAACCTACTTGCATCTAACCCATCTCCTTCCCCAAAACCTAAGCCTCTCTCACAAAAATAGAAAAACACAGAAAGGTTCACAGGAATAAGTAAAGGAGAACACAGATCAAACCCGCTTCTTTGTCAACTGAACCTCCTGAGACCTCCTGCACCTCTACTCCCAAAATCTAGAACGCTCACAAAATAACTAATAACCCTCATTGGTCTTGCTTATATTTTTCTAAATCTGTAGTCAGTAAGGGCCCCAAGGAGCAAAACTACATAGCACATAAATATGTCATATGTTTATATGTATGTGAAATATGTTTCTTGCTCCAATTTTCAGCATTAGTCTAGGTAGCCCTGAGAGAACAAAAACTACACAATGTGCAAAATACTAAGTTTACGAGCAGCAACAGTACAGGACTAGCAGCAGCAACGCACAACTGTAGTAAGCTTTGTGAACCAATTCAAAGCCCCTTCTAAAATGTCACGGTGTTCTTTAACCCCTAAGGATTCCCTTTGGATACTAAATAAGCAAAAGAAAGACTCACTGGATCTTATAAACCCCAAGAATCAAAGAAAGCAAACAGAAAGAAATCGCTCTGAGTCTGTCTCTGCCTTTTCCTGCCATCCTCACCATTGACAGGCTTCTGGTGGTGTGAGTCCACAAAGTGCCTTGGGTTCTCAATGGTGTACTTGAGGTCCCGGATGGTGTGCGAACCATTCCCCTCACTCCACATCCCTTTCTTCGACGCCTTTGCTTGTTCCTCACACTCTGAAAGCCGGTTCTGCTCTGGGCTGGTACAAGAAAGGGAAACAAGCTGTGGTTAGTGGTTCACAAACAGAGCTATGTAGCTCTTCCAGTTGGTTTCTTCAGTATCTTCTCCCCTAAAAGAGACCGAGGCATTATCTAACCAGAAAAATCACCACAAATACAATTTACAAATTCCAAATTTGTTCCTTCAAAGAACAGATGAGATTCTAAGAGCATTTAATGAGAGGCTCTACAGAACATGTAGTTCTTCTGCCAGGGAGTGGAATAGAACAAGTTAACAGCTCCAAGGGGAGCCACTCCAGGGGGTGCAAATTCATTTAAGCATCCCAGATTCCAGAAGTCAGGCCCAGCTCAGCAGAGTATAGTGCAGGGAAGGTGACTAAGAAGCATCCTTAATGCCTTCTCCATCCACAAGCGGTGTGGGGGCAGCTGCAGGGCACAGTGCTGTCAGATAATATTGGCTCAAAATTGCTTAGGCATCCAGCAAGGCCAGCTAGACAACAGGCAGCTTGAAAATAAAGCCTCCACCTTCATCACAGGAAATCAATAGTAGACCAGCCCAAAAGGAAAAGATAAAAGCAACAATTTCTTCTTAAGGGGGAAAGACTTAGTTCAGAAATGACCATTCACTGTCCCATCTGAGCTAGTGTAGGAAGCAGGGAACTACAAGACCTCTCTTTGAAAGACTCCTGAGACCATCCACAGCCACACACACACACTGAATTTCCTCTCCTGGTCTCTAAGAATTTCTATCTAAGCAAGCCTCACCTAACATTTCCCAAGCTGGAAACTTCTGGTCCTCTCTTCCTCCTCTCCACTCAAAACATAACTAAAGGATTTCAGAGATGTCCAAGTTCACAGTTAACTAGATTAATAAAACTGTGGGGATGGCTTAAATAGGAGCAAATGAAAACACTGAGAAGAGGCAGCTTTAGGTCTAGCGGGATTGGTACTTGTTCCAGTGGCAGCAATAGAAAATAGTTACAGGGGTTTTCTTTATTCCACTTGCAAACTGAATTCAAAAAAACAACAACAACACTGCAACAGTAATCATGCCAGTAATTGTCCTTAAGTTAGAACTGTGGCATGCTTCCAAAAACACCACCTAAAAACAAATGTCTTAATTCAACCAATTCCCACAGGCACACAACAACAATTACAGAGTCCAGCAAAAGTCTCTTTACAATCAGACAGGACCGCAGGTACACAGTGAGTGGCCTAGCCCCAGAGCCTCCGAGGACAGAAAGAAGGCAAAAAGTACAACTGAACCTTTGGCTCAGTCTCATCATATGTACACGTGATGCAAATATTTATCCAAAGACTTCTCTTCGGCTACTGCAGTTACAACTTACAAAGGGCTTAATGGTTTAGACAGCATGTTTATAGCCTCCAAATAACTGATGGAGAATATCACTGTTCAGAGACTAAAGTGTTAAGTAAAGTCAGCTGCAGTCCACCCTACTGACAATAGTGAACTTGAACATGATTTATGTACTAAAAGCCTTACATATATATCTTCTAACAAGTTCACACTGCCATTGGCTAGACAAATATATTTTATCTATTAATGAAGTATCTACACATTCAAGACCACAGGCCCAGATAAGAGGTTTTACTAACATTCAAATCCAAGCAATTGTAGCCCTGTCAATTAAACAGATTCAAAGCAGAATCTTTCTTTCCCTCCTTTATTCATTGCAGTGTTCCTTGCACCTAATTTGATGTCATATCTTTTCGTTGTCTGTCTCCCATTAGAATGCTAGCCCAGCCTAAGCCTATTCACTGCTATATTCTCTGAATAGAATATCAACTGATACACAGTTAAGGCTCAATAAATATTTGGGTTGGCTGGCTCAGAAATAGTCTAGGATTGCATATCTATAGTCTAAGACCCAATAATTCATGAAAAATAGATAGAGAGATAGATAGATAGCTGCCTAGTCTCCAAGCCCATTTTTAAAGGAGATATACATAAATCAAAAACCATTAAGAAATGTTAAGTGACCTGACTCAAAACAATCCATGAACAAGATCTTGGAAGAAATTAAAGCACCTGAAGCTGTGCATTTTGTAAGAGAGAACAGAAATGACATGAAATAAAATAGTTTATTAAGGCTTCCAACCTCTTCTCTTGGTGCCTCAAAAAGGAATGTCGTAAGAGAGCATACTTACTTATTGGCTCTCATGCCTTCTCTCCGGGTGGCCAAGCCTTCTGCAACTAGCGACTCTGCAATGTTTTCGCCATTAGTATCTGAGGGAGAAAATTAACCACATTAGTGTCTGAGGAAGGAAATGAACCACAAGAGCCAAACCCGCCTCTGCCAGCAACAGCACAGAGGATGGATCACTTCATCCTCACTCTTCAGGATGGGGATGCTGCGGAGAAAGGTGCTGGCAGAGACGCAGCAATGAGCTTCTCAGGAAACATCTAGTCTCCAGGATAATCTTTCTTCCCAGGATTTTGTTTCTAATTTTCTAGAGTATTCACAGGCCAAAAGCAGTCTTGGGAACCACAGGAGACTGGCATACATGGCAGGTAGCTCTGTAGAATGATGAGACCCTATTTTGAACACAAACTCAGCTTCATGGCAGCTTGGAAAAGCTCTCTCAAAATTCTGTCTTCCCCTTAAAAGCATGGCTTGCACTTGCTCCACTGGTTCTTGTGAGAATGAAGTAACACAGATTATCAACACAGCGCCAAGGCGGGGATTAGGAAGATGCAGATAAACTCATTCAGTCCATCCATCACTTTACACCGGAAAGTCCAATTCCTCTCCATGTCAGATTCTAGACTCCAAAGGACACCAACACAAGCCACCCAGCTTAAGACTAAGAGGACAATGTCTAAGTTTTCTTTCAGAGAGCAGCCATCAGAACAGGCAAGAAAAAGATGACAAACATAAAACTTAACCTGATTAAGGTTCCTCCCAAGTACCTGAAACATTAATTGCATTTCCATACTACTGAAAAGGCTTTTAGCCCTGGTACGTCTCTTAAATCTTTGTCAGCTAAAACAATAAAGGAAGACATCTATCTTTGCAGTAATCACTGCATAAAAATCTTAAATATGGCAGAGAGCAAGCTCCCAGATAGACTATAACAGAGCAATCTGGTTGATAGGTAACATGAGCACAGAACTTCATTCTGAAAGAGTTTACCTGGTACATTAACTACACCATTATTTCATTAAGCACTAAAGAGCCCATGTGCATACATACACACATGCACACACCTCTAATGCCTCTCCACTACAAGACCCAAATTTCAACGAAGGCAAACTGCACATTTCTTTTTCTACTAAGAAGTGTTGAGGGCAATGTTTATACAAAGGACTCTCGTGTTCTGCAGCTAAGCACTCGGCCCTTTGCCCCAAGGTCACTGTTGAACTCAAACAGACTTCACTAATATTACTACATGCTATAATGGTTTCCACAAAACACAAGACTTCTAGGGTGGAAAGTCAAGCCAAAATATGCAACAACAGTGAGAAGTTGAGTAATGAGATACAGAAAGTCAGAAGATAGAAAAGAATGAAGCCCAGGCCCACTACCAACAACAAAGCACAAAACTCTCAGAAACTGACGTTACAGAGCAGTCTGAAATGCTGAAACTCCAAGTGTGGTTTTGAAGGAGTTTCCAGAGAGGTGTGAGAAGAGAATGTCTACCCAGAATATGGGTGGCTCCATCAGGTGGAGTCCCTGTCTACTTAAAAAAGGAAATGAAGAAAGCTGAGTGCCAGTATTCACTACTCTTCCTCATGACCAGAGATGAAATATGGTCCTTCGTGGTCCTGCTGCCGAGTCTTCCCCAGCCATGATGGACTGTATATCCGTACACTGTCAAACTAAGCAAAGCCTTCCCTTTCTTGAGCTGCTTTCTTCAGGAAAACTAACACAGAATACTTCTCATGAAAGGAGAAAAATACATTCCCTTAGACTGAACCTTCAAGGGAAGCAACAAAACGTGACAGACAGAAAGTGAGGAAAGGTAAACATATCTATCTATAAGCCAAGGGTCGCAGTCTCACCTGTTTACCAAACTATGAATAAGAGAGTCACAACTGGAGAGCACTCGGGACCTGGTAGACAACTATCTTCTCTTCCAAAGTCAGAGGAACAAGCTTTGGTGCCACACACCTGAAACCCAGCACTCAGAAGGCAGAGGCACTCTGAGTTCCAAGACAGCCTAGTCTATATAGCAAGTTCCAGCCCTACATGAGACTTATCATCTTTCTACAGTAAGTTGTAGGCTAACCACAAGTTCTACTCCCCCACCCTCCATAAGTGCAAGAGAACTGGGCAAGATGTCATTCTCAATTCACTTTTCTAAAATTTGTACAAGCTAAACTCAGGCTTAATGGGATGTCATTAACTTTACCTTCTAATGCTGGCCTCAAGTCAACACTATCAAACAGATAACCTAAGTTGCTATGGTATTAGGAAGTCTTCTAATTAATCACAGAAAGCTTAATAAGGAAAAAAATCTGCTCTAAAACTATCCATATGTCTAGCTTTTGTCTAGAAAACGCTTTCATTGTACCAATGCCCACTCAAAACACTATTCTTAAGATTTACACTCTCTGTATCCAATTCAAAAGACCACAACTTTTAATATCCTATGAATCATTTGACCTAGCTCAACAGTTCAGTGTTTATGTGCGCACACAGGAGTGCGCTCACACAAAGTTAATGATGATATACACCATGTCAAATCTAGTTGCTTTAAATATCTTAAAGCTATCTCTCAAAAGCTTACAGATGAAGAAACTAGGGCCTACAGAGAGGCAAAAGGTAAAAAGAATAGGAAAGTCGGAATTCTAACCTCATCTATCCAATTCCAAAGCCTGTTTTCATTCTATTTTATTTCAAACCATGAGACAGATTTTTAAAAATAACAACTGTCCCCAAACAAATCTTTTCCTAAAGAGTCCCCAGAAAGAGGAGAAAAGCCACGAGATAGAACAATGCAGAATGCAATATAGGAAATCTATAGGAATTCAATTAGCACTCTGACCAACCCCAGAACAAGGAGCTGGTGAGTGGCCTCTATGGGAAGAAGAATGTTGCAGTAAACCATGGCCCTACACCAAGCCACGAAAGCCCAGTGGTGAACAGGGACCAGGTGTGCCTCTGTTCTTCCATGCACAAGCCCACCAATAATTCCCCCACCCACTACCCTAGGGTGATGGCCACGGGGGTGGGGGGGGGGTGGGGCCCATGGGGGCCTTCTGACACATAAAAACTGGTCTTTGGATCAACTCTCGGCTCCAAGACAAATAAGTCCACTCTTCTTGCTGCTCACCTTTCCCAAGGTAGATCATCCCATACTCTCGTCCCTGGGGAGTCTTATTTTCTATTGTGAAACAGACTTCCTTCCCAATCAGTTTCTTGCGAAGAAACTCTCGAGCAGGAAATGCCCAGGGCTGAAAGACAAAACAGAACAAGTGTTACAGAAAAACTGCTTTCTCCAGACCCCAGCCAGCATCAAAGCAACTTCAGGTCTTAAATATAAAAATATTTAGACACCTATCTCAATTTTGCTAGGCTAAAGACATGAAGAAAAAAAAATACACAACCAACTGTACACTGAGGACCTCCTAAAAAAATGGTCTAGCAGTTGGATTAAGTAGCATGGGCCCTAAACCAGGCCTCAGCACTTCCCAGACACCTGCAGTAGCACTCTCCTCACACTCTGGCTGGGTTATGGCTTACTTTTGTACAATATTTGCCAACGTTTTTATAGCACTTAGCACGTGCCAGCCAGTGCTCTGACTACTTTCCATAGATCATTCCAGTCCCTGAAATGGGAAGCCCCTCCAGGAACCACCCAGCAGCGGAACATCATAAATAACTGCTACCGCGTCTGCTTGTCTCCTTCCAGTTTATAAGGCACTTACTTCCCCTAATGCTAGTTCAAGGCAGAGCTGGCATGGTGACAAGCTTTTAGTGCTGGTACTATTTGGGAGTGAATCTCTGCTCCAGCAGGAGCCTTATTTATGTCATTTCCACCACCATTTCAAGGACAGCAATAAAGTTTAGAGAGCAGTCCCCCAAATGTTTCTTCTTCTACTTCTACTCTGGTCTGAAACCTGGAATTTGGCCAGTGAAATGGCTTATCAGGTAAAAGCTCTTGCTGCACAAACCTGACAACCTGAATCCAATTCCCAACCCCATCTTGCAAAGTGAGGACAGATGCCTGAATGCAGTCCTCTGGCCTCTACATGCACATACATACATACACACATACACATACATACATATGCACACACACACACACACACACACAAACAGAGAGAGAAAGAGGGAGAGAGAGAGAGAAATACTACTACCAATAATAAACTTGGAAATTTTTTTTAAATATTTAAAAATCATAGAGTCTAGCATCTTATGAATGCCACGATGGTTCTTCCTATTCACTCACTCAGGAAAGACACAAGCAGTGGCACACATCCCATAATAGGAAATAGAGCCTCTGTGTGAACAAGATAATGCACAAATGATGGTCTTGCCCACCTCACCACAGCTAGGATGGTTCAGGTCTGTCCAACCCATAGGCTGTATGTAGCTGATGATGGCTATAAATGCTGCCCAGTGGAAAACAGTAAACTCATTTGAGACTCAAATTTCTTTTCATGTGTATGTGACTTTTTCCTGATTGCAGGTTCTCAAGTGTTTACTCTGCAGATGACACTGTGTCACAATGTCTATACATTTCACTATACATGCCTGTATAGTGAATTGCAGAGTTCTCTTCTTCATCTGACAGTCGGGGCTTCACTCAGAGTCCCAGCTTTCCTTAGGTCAGAACGGGAGGGATGGGTTCAAGTGGCACAAGAGCATCCCACAGACTCAACGCCAATGTATAAATAAAAGGGAGCATCTCCCTTTGAGCCCAACCTTCATGCGCTGCCTACTGTCATCCCTTCAAGTCACAATTCAGGATACACGTAATAAGATGCAGCCTGTCAGTTAGTAGCCTGAAAAAGAAGGCTTGGATAACCTTTTCTATCCAGGAAACTTATTTCAGGAGGTCATTCAATAAACTTATTGAAAATTTGAAAAAACTCCATAAGTTTCTAGAAACTAGAAGCCAGTGAAAGCTGCAAGTCATGAGAAGTGCTGTTATTCAATCTCAGTGGTAAGCAGCTCCTGGAAGAACTTGGCTCGGGTCAGAAACCCAAAGTAATGTCCTGCCCATCTCTCCTGCTCTTCTCTCCTCAAAACACCAACAAGCAAAGACAGCAACAGAGTTCACCATGTCACTATGTCTCATTCGTACCATCAGCTCACTTCCTAAAAATGAGACGACACCACTCCCCAAAGTGGAGTCTGATATATGACTCCATTGTAAACCGCACAATGGAAACTGGTTCTGAACCAACAGTGCTGTACTTTTACAACCACAGTAACACTTCCTAAAACTGTACAGAACTACAGCCGTGTTCACAACACACTCCTAAGCAACACATTAATATTCAGACCCCAGTAATACAGCACCTTCTGAATCTCCAAGAGCTCAGCAAGTGCTCCACAGGGAAGCATCCTTATCACAGGTAACCACATTCATGAAGGTCAGCTCACAAGGAAATGTATCTCTAGCCCTGGGAGAAATCCTCCAGTTTCTATCCACCACAAATAAGCTTCTAAAAGCTTTTAAGGCTTGCTCAAAGAGGGTGTACTCTTACCCTTGTTTTACAGCTCATCTGTCACTAGCTGGTCAGGCAAAAGAAAATTACACTGGAGATCTTGAAATGAAATATACCTGATCCTACAGAGGAAAAAAGCACAAGTGACTTCAATCTTCTTTTCCAAAAGCAGGCCTTCTACAAGTGTTGTTCTATTCAAAACTGGGCAATTTGTTACCGAATAAGCTACTAGCAACAACAGACAAAGAGAAAAGTCAAGAGCTCCACAGGCTAGAGTCTGACTATCCCTCCTTACAAAGGCAGGAGAACACTCTGGAAAGTAAGGCCAGTGTCCACCCACACAGGACTGCCAGGAGGATGGTCTGCCCCAGCACAGCTGCTGGGACCGTAAGAGGCAAATCCAAAGAAGCTTGCGCCAAGCATTGGTCAAATGTCACAACAGTCTAGTAGAAGAGCAGTCATAGGACACTCCAGAGTTGCATGTAAGAAACATGCTCTTACATAGCTGAGACTTAAACAACTCTTCTCTTTGACCCAACAGCAGATAGAGAACAGCCTGCTTTCACTGCTTAGACCCAGACAGAGTCATTATGTCTAAAATCATAAAGTACAATTTTTAATTCCAGTCTTCTTTAGTTCAGACTCCTAAGACTACTTAGACAAGACTGAAGCCAGAGCAGTTACTGGACAGCTAGAGAGTTTGGTACATGGCCCATGCTCAGGAATCCTTGTCTCCCCTCTTCTCATCACCTCGCTGTAGCACCTGGATACTGGCTCTACCACAGCTCCCTACCAACTCAACCCTCAAAAGCCACAGTCAAAGGAGGACTGTGACATTTATTTCTGAATTTTTCCTGAAACCAGCACAGAACTTCACACCCAGCAGGCTCAATTACTCTGTGGGAAATAAATATATAACCAGCACAGTGTCTGTCAATGCAGTATCTAGGCTGCCTGCAGTAGCTAGGCAACGCTGGGGATTAGCCTGGCACAGGGCAGTGGCGGCTGGGGACAGACAGGGGCCCTGCTTTCATTTTCACAGGACTTATGAGAAAGCTGACTAGTCCTGAAAGAAGATAACAGGAGGGAAGGGAAAGAATAATCACATAAATGACATTCAGAGCTATAACACAAAGAAAAGCAAATGATTAACGACATTCTTGACTCTTCTTGAATATTCTAGGTTCTTCTTTCTTGAGGGAAAAAAAAAATGTGGACAATGTTCTCAAAGGAAAGCCTGGAAAGCTGGTGCCTCAATGTGCAATTCACCAACCCCCAAAGAGAGCCACTGGGTTCTTCTCTCATCTATTCAAGTATATATTCACTGTATACCTGCTTTGAGTCAGTTGCTGACCAGACAAAAGACATGGAGATAAGAGAAAAGGTCCCACTTTGAAGAGTTCACAATCCAGTAGAGACAAACAAACAACCCTGAAATAAAATGCTGTGAATGCTCTAACAGCAGGAAGATGGGATTAGGAAAGGAAATGTCAGGGACTGCGTCCAGTGGGTGGTCACCAGGTCACACCGGTGGGGCAGCACTATTGATGGGAAAAGCAAAATAAGAGAGGGCAAAGGCAGAGGGGAATCTAGTAGCCTGTGAGAAAGATTGAGTGTGTATCACCAGTGGGGCCCATGACCACAGAGGTGCTTCAAGCCCTGTGATAGATATCCAATACCAAACAGTCTGCCCTAAACACATATACATATAGGAGCAACACTAAACCAACTCAGCAAGTTATATGTATAAGTGGTGTGTGTGTGTGTGTGTGTGTGTGTGCGCGCGCGCGCACGTGTGTGTGTGACAGTAATAACTAAAAAATAAGAGATCATGAATTTGAGGCTGGAGTGAATTCAAGAGAAGTTGAAAGGAAGAATATTCGTATATGAAATTCTCAAAAGATAATAAAGTAGTAAAATAAGTTTGTTTCTTTAATAAGGAAGAGATTGGAAATCACAACACAAGGGACTTATAGTCTAGGTTCAGGGATGCAGTTTGTAAGAATAATAAGCACTAAAGTGTCTGAGAATAACAATGAGCAAAAGTATGTAAATTATGTTCCAAAAACCCTAGGGGTGTGATAGCACCTGCCTTTAATCCCAGTACACCAGCAGAGGCAGTGGGGCCAACCAGGTCTACATAGGGAGTTCTGAGCCAGCTGTGGTTACAAAATGAGACCCTGTCCAGAGAGAGAATAGGGGTCTGGGAGCTCTAGAAGAAGTCTGAGAGAAAAGGAGAAGTCTAAGCATATTGTCTCACACAGCAGAAGGGAAACCGACTCCATCTCACGGAGAACTAGAGAGGTAACAGACTGAGCTTGATCACACCCAACTGCTCTAGAAAAGAGCAAGTGCTGGACTGTACCTATGTACAAGGGGTGCAAGGCACCACACATACTATCATTCCTGCCACAGGAGATTGCTCAGAGTCCTGTGATACAGGACACAGTGACAACTGCTCAGAACAGCCTTGTGCTCATCCACGGAAAAGGAACTCTTTCTTAGAGGCTACACTGTGGCTTCTTCCTTCTGGGGGAAGAGCTTGGTGACCTCTAAAAGAAGCAGCTCGTTACTCTCAAGAACAATCATGTTCCATGACACACAGTGCTTTACCCATTTGATGTGCACTCGATGTCTGAAGAATGCCAAAATAGGTTTAATCTTCAGTACTTGATCTAACAGAGTAGTGATTACCAAACATTTATTAAGAACTTTGTAAAGCGCTAAGCACTTCATGTTTCCTTATTTAATCCTCATTGAGCAATCCAGAGGTAGATATAGGCACTACATTAGTCTCAACACTTGTAGTTAGTGATGGAGGACCAATGAGAAAGAACTGATTTTAATGTATTTAGTAATTATCTCTAGACTCTAACCAACTACTGCTGATAGAATAATTATGGGTGATTTTTCTCCATCTTCATTATCTATAATGCTGTTTCAACTATTGCCTTATTTAAAAAAAAAAAAAAAAAAAAAAAAAAAAAACACACTATTAAAGATGAAAAGAACTAAATGCTTTCCTTAAATAAAAGCTGGTAAGCTCTTGCTTTTTCTTCATTATTTCCTTGAAAGGGAAAAGCAGAGACCAGTCAATTACTAATCTACCCAAAGATACTAAGTTTGGAGCAGAGAACTAATAATTAAGAGTCCAGAAATCCTGTTTCTGAGCAGCAAAGCACAGCTAAAGGAAAATCAAGCACCAACATTTCCAAGTGTAGCAATCAAGAAACCTAAACCACACGAACTGGGATGGACACAGGCAGTCAAAACTCAAATGGTTCAAGAAGCCACACAGAGAGTATTCAAAGCTGGGGTCTAGGAGGTGGAGAGGATGCAGTGAGAGAGGCTCAGAAGTGGCCTCTCAGAGCACAACACAAGGATAAGCTACAAGCTGCCCAGAAACTGATGGGGCTAAACTGTTTAGAGCTAAGGAGATGGCTTAGTGCTTGCCACTAAGCCATAAGTCCACATGGTAAGAGAGAACTGACTCCACAGACTGTCCTATTAACTGCACACATGAACCAATGCATAATGCACGTGTATGAGCACCCGCACTCACACACACACACACACACACACACACACACACACACACACACAAATACGTCTAATAAAAATAGTAATAAAAACTCATGTTTAGAGCTGGGTTGTAGAGTGTTTGTCTGCCACACATGAAACCCTGGGTTCAATCACAGTACCATATAAACCAGGCTTGATAGCAACATTCCTTTAATTCCAAAACCCAGGAAGCAGAGGCAGGAAGATCAGAAATTGAAAGTCATCCCCTGTGATACAAGTATGAAGCTCATCAACAAAAATGACTCGGGGAGTGGAGAGGACGGAACTGCTTGGTAGTAGAGGGCTTGCCTGGCATGTGTGAGACCCTGCATTCAAGCCCCAGTACTGCACCAAAAGGACAACCAAATAAAACAAAACCAACCCTACCTCCTGTTTACTTAAAACTTTAGATTCATAAATTCAAATAGCTTTGGGGATACAAGCATCTGTAACAAAAGGCTAGTGCTAGCATTGACAGAAGGCTATCGTTTATGAAAACGCTACACTGATGTGAGTGAAGCTGACACAAAAGGACTGGGGAGAGTCATGAGACTGGGATTCCAAGCAACTACTGTATAATGATTACTGTCAAGAGTTGACTCTTGAGAGTAGCCAATCATGAGATGGAGAGTCAACTGTGAACTAAGCTTCTGGTCGTGTCTGTGAGGAACTATCTTGATTTGATTAACTGAGATGGGAAGACTGCCCCACTGTAGAAGGCACCATTCCCTGGGCCAAGATCCTACAGTGTATAGGAGCAGGAAGTGAACTGAATACAAGCATCCATCGCATTCTGCCTCCCAGTTATTTTGATGTGATCAGTTGCTTTAAAGGTCCTCCTGCCTTGACTTCCTCGCCATGGTGGACGGTAACCTTGAGTTTTGAGTTGAGTAAACTTTCTTCTTTTGGGTTATTCAAAAAAAAAAAAAAAAAAACTGAAAAGAAACTCAGACAGGAAATGTATGTATAATGACAGATGTAAGCTACCCAAGATAGATCCAGTCATCACGACAAAGTACTCACCATGAACAGGGGAAAAAAAAGAGTGCATCAAAATTTCTTCATCAAAGAGGAGAGCAGGCTGTGCACTAGGTCCGCAGCCTTAGGAAACCCTAGAGAATCACCTACCTCATCCGGAGTATCTTTCCCATCTGGCTGTGTGGCAGCTGCACGACGAGCGAGATTTCCAGCTCGAATGTTGCTGAGGTTGATCTGCCTCTCAGGAGGAGGGCCACCCCGGGGCTGCCCTCGGACAATGATGGCACACCCAGAGAGGACCTGCAGAAAGAGAGAGAGAGAGAGAGAGAGAGAGAGAGAGAGACAGGAATATGAATATTAGTGGCCTGGAAATAGTATCTCTATAATGTAACTCGTATGCTAATGAATTCCCAACATCTAGAACAGTATTTTGCACTTCAGAGGCCCTCAAGTATCTGTAAAATGATGAAGTGGTCAAAATTAACTTGAGTTTTATAAGAAAAATACCTACATAGAGCCTCGGGCCAGATTCAAAAATGATACACTCAAAAATATAAGTAGGATTTAAACAAAAAATAGAAAAGACATAAAATAAATAGACTGAGATGAAAAGATATATGAGACTCGGAGGTTAATAACCTTTTGTAATTTTATCCCAGCATGCACCAACACTGTTCTTTTCAATTATTAACAAGTTAATATCTCAACATTTCCCATTCTGGAGTGAGGCAAACTATGAACACTTAAAGAAAAGAGAAAGTTAAAGAAAGAAGCTCCTATAAAATCAAGGCCAGGGGCAGGGGCCACCAAAGTGTGTGTGGAACCAGCAAATGAGAAATCCACACTACTGTGCTCTAAAAGCTCACATCCTCAGTTCCCTTCTCTCCAGTCCTGGCTAAGGAGCCAGAACAGAACCTATTTGCAACTGTGAAAAGGGCTCTGAAGTTCAGTGGCACTGTTTCCATACATGAAGGGCCAGAAAAGGAAAGATTCTGAGTAGAGACAAAAAGGTCTGCTGTAAAAACGCAAGCTGCTCAAACTGCCTCTGCTTTGTGAGGCCACTCTAACAGAGAGGTGGGCTCACTCACTCTGAAGGTTCTCAACTCTATGCTTCAAAACAAACAATAGCCACTGAAAGGCTAGTGTGGAAGGCTGCAGGGTTCTATCAATGGAGAACACCACTCACACTAGATCCTTGTGAAGGAAGCTCACTCTGAAGGTTATAAGGGGAGGATGCTCCCACACACCCACTAGCATTCTCCGTCTCAACTAATGCTTTAAATTGTGAAAAACTATCATGAGTCAGAAAATAAGAGTAAAATAACTGTGAGGCCACTATCCAATGGCTAGCACACTGCCAGAAGTATAGGTCCCCAAAAGTGGTGGTCGAAATGGCAATGCCCCCATAGGCCCATAGGGAGTGGCACGATTAGGCGTGGCCTTGTAGGAGGAAGTGTATCACTGGGGGTGGGCTTTGAGGTTTCAAAAGCTCAAGTCAAGCCCAGTGTCACTCTCTCTTCCAGCTGCCTGCTGATTCAATGTAGAACGCTCAGCTCCTTCTCCAGCACCATGTCTGCTTTCAAAACATGCTTCCCTCCATGATAATGGACTAAACCTCTGAACTGTAAGCCAGAGCCAAGTATGTTTTCCTTTATAAACACTGCAGTGGTCACAGTGTCTCTTTACAGCAACAGAAACCCTAAGACAGCCTCCATGTCCTTTCTACTCAGTTTTCTAATTATCACAACCACTCTGACTATGAAAATCACTCCCTTGCTCTTCTGCACACTTGTGTTCCATCCACAGTAAATGTCTCTTTTTGTTTTTGTTTTTGTTTTCGTTTTTCCAAACAGGGTTTCTCTGTATAGCCTTGGCTGTCCTGGAACTCACTCTGTAGACCAGGCTCGCCTCAAACTCAGAAATCCGCCTGCCTCTGCCTCCCAAGTGCTGGGATTAAAGGCGTACGCCACCACTGCCTGGCACAGTAAATGTCTTTAAGCATCAGAACTCCATATTGTCTATCTTTGAGCTCTATTAATTGAGTCTTCTATACAATGTTGTTTCTTTTACCAATTCTTTTTAATACAATGCACCCACACTGGTGTGAAATACAATTCGTTTTCATGACTATGGTATTTCATTGTATGATATTACAATTGATCTAGTTACTCTACCACCTTTTCATGAGAATTCCAAACAATACACAGATACTGACTTTTTTTTTCCTTTTTTATTTGGGCGAGGAAGTATCTCTGTGTAGCCCTGGATATCCTGGAACTCTGTAGACCAGGCTGGCCTCAAACTCAGATCTGCCTGCCTCTGCCTCACAAGTGCTGAGATTAAAGGCATGCGCTACCACTGCCCACCTTATTCTGCTATTTTTTTAAAACTAGCACTCTAGTTGATGTCTCCTATACCTTAAGCACATAGACTTTGGCCTAAATCACTACACTGCGGCCACATCAGAATACACAAACAAAAACTTGTCTTTTCAATCTGTTTACAAGATATGCTCTTCATTTTTATCCTTTCTCCCTTTTTCGACTTTTTATTCATGTGTGTCTTTGTGTCTATATGTGAATATTTTCATGTATGGATATATGTGCACTGGTACCCACAGAGGCAAGAATGCATCAATGAATCCACTAGAACTGAAATTATAAGCAATTATAAGCCACCAGGAATTGATCTTGTGTCCTCTGCAAGAACAGGAAATACTCTTAACCACTGAGCCATCACTGTGTAGAAGCCAGAGGTCAACATCAGTTTCTTTCTTTCTCTATCACTCTCCACTTCACTGTTTGAAGCAGGTCTCTCACAGAACCTGGAGTTCACTGACTCCGCTGGATCCTCTAGCCAACGAGCTGTGAGAATTCATCTGCCTGTCTCCACCTCCCCGGCTCCGGCTTTCTTACATGGGCACTAGGGATCAAACTCAGGTCCTCACGCTTGTACAGCAAGCACTTTACTGACTAAGCCAGCTCTCCAGCCCTATCAATTCCCTTAAGATGCCCTAGTATTCTTTAATACTAAGTACACTAATTGAAGACATGGTCGCCAATCCATCCTCCTAAAGGCTGAATGTGGCAGGCACCACTCTCTTCCTATTCCTCCAGCCAGAAAAGACAGACATGCGTACAGCTTTCTTCTGAAATGGTCTCCCCAGCATTTGCCAATGGCACTGAAGGAGAGGCAGAAAAACAGTATTCAGGACACTATAGAATAATGAAACCTCTCTGATAAGAGAGACTAGTTTCCCTCCTATTTATAGGATCTGAAATCATTCAAAAGACACTATACCCTCCTTTGCAGTTCTCTACAACTCATTTTCCAAGAACCGATAACCCCCTCTACCTGCCTTGTCGACGGTTTTTGCTGAATAAAAATATTCTAAAGGGCTTCCCTTATTAAAGGTTTTCTACTCAATAAAACCGGGGAGGGGGGGAAGGATATACTTAAAATATCTATGTAAAACACAGAAAAGACTGAGGAAGGTCCTATAAAACAGATTGTTATTTCATACGGCATCAAGTCAGTTTTCATAATAAACATTGGCATTGGGTTTTTCAAAGTTAATTCATTGATTGGTTGACTGACTGATTTGCTTTTCATCAATACTGATTAAACACCAACGATGTGTGGGAGCCTGTTCTAGACAAGCTACATATTTCAGGGGAATACAAAAGAGACAAAAGTTTTGGCTCCTGGGGAGCTGATGCTCAAGGAAGAAGACAAACAGTAAACAACATATGTAAGGAAAACAGAGCATTTATCATAGTTTTAATTTCAGAAGAATAAAGACTGAAGAAACTGTCATGGGTAATTGAACTGCCAAAGCTCCACTGACTGATTCATGTTACAAACTTTCATGAATACAGTAATTATCCTTAATTGCTAATTTATAGGGCATAAAAACAAGTCATATGGTTACCGCTTTATCCAATTAGAATAATAAAATGACATATTCTAGAAGAACGATCTCAGGACTACCTGCTAGAGCAGGAAGATTGTGAAGCCAGCTGTCAAAATGAGTCAGTTTGACTGAGGTTATAGACTTGACATTTCTCGGCTCTGCCTATACAGGTTGCAGAGAGATGTGGGGGGATTCAAAGGATCTGGCTTCGAGGCACAAGGAAGACAGCCACAGAGGCTGAACCAAAGCACTTAAGAGAAAAATGGGGATTCAAACTGTTCAAATCCACTTACAGGTTTACTGGGGAATTTACCTACAGTGAAAGACTATATAGAAAGCCACTAAAATGTTGCCCAGCAACAGAGTATGACATTAAATCTTCACTAGACTCTGATGATTTGGTACACTTAACTCTTGAACATCCAGACCACTGCCATCACAAGACAGAAAACTACATGCAAAAGTACACTTTCAGCAGTTATATCAACATGACTGTACAGAAAACTCTTAAACATAAATACTGACCAGTAGTTGTCCAAATTCAAAAGCAAAATAACCTTGATCCAAGAAAAGGCACCTTACTGGCTCTGTGGAGAGGACCAGCTTAATGAGCATTTCCACCTCTTAAAGGCATGTTATGAGGGCAAAAATGACAACAGACGGACAAATACAAAAGATAAAAACAAGAGAGTAAGGATAAATAAAACAAGGTCTACACCATATCCACACATTCAACTAATGGGTTTTGAACAAAGATGCCTACATAATTCAATTCAGAAAGAGTAGAACTTGCAATAAAAGATGCATCTAAACAGTCACATGCAGAAGGAAAAGTTTGATTCCTACTTCAGACTATAAACAAAAGGAATTCAAAAAGCATCACAGACAAGAAAACAGAAGTCAAACTTATAACAGAGAATAAAGCATACAGGTAAATCTGGATAACCTTCCATTAAATGATCACTTCTTAGCTAGGACACCAAAAGCACAAAGGCAGGCAGGCAGGCAGAACTTAAGTCACAACTGGAAGCATTGTTTCAATAAACACTTAGCAAGACCTGAAAAACAAGGCTGGGGATAGAGTTCAGCTGCTAGGCCCTAAATTCAAACCCCAACATTTAAGAAGTGAAGGCAGGAAGGGAATGGGGGAGAGAGAGAGGACAGGAGAACAGAGGGTGCAGTAGTTGTAATGCATATAGCTCAAAACTGTTTAATATCCAGAAGCATCCTACAAAACAGAATACAGAAACAACTACAAAGAAACTAAGTTGAGAAATTTTCAATCTACCCTAATCTTCCTGATTTGTCTCCCCTCATTTTCTCTGCTAAAAACAAAAGGCAAGCCTAAATTAAAGGCCCTACCAGTCAAAAACAATGACCTAGAAACTCAGGGCTTCAGGGCGCTGCTGTTTCTCTGACTAAGGATATGCTCACTCCCCAGACAGCCCCACATACAGGGTCTCAGCTTATAAATCTCAGGATCACTGAAGAGAAGTCAGAAAAAGAGAGCATGTAGTTCTTTTCTTTTACAGCTGAAGACTCTGGAGACAAACAGCTATAGTGACTGCAGCCTAAAAACCACAGGAAGAAGTATGGCCAGGAGAGTTGGTATCACAGACCAAATCATTAGAAACATCAAGCCCCCATGAGCTGGCTGCTCCAAATCAATGCACCATTTACTAAACACACACACCACCACCATCCATAAAATACAATTTTATAAAGGCCAGCATCAAATCTAGCCCTCTGACTTTGATCTATAATCAAGAGTGAAAATAAATCTGTTCTTCTTATCCCAGCCCAATCTGCAGTATTAATATTTGCCATTAATTATGAACTGGCAATAATAATGACAACAATACACAGGCAGTCTACACCTGTTATGTAGCTCAGGGAATGGGAAGAGATCATAAATTGCCCTTCTCTATAATATTCTGTTTTATAGATGAGGAAAATACAGCATAGAGAGATGACGGCATCCCAGCAGACTTTTTAATAAACTCCAAATACTGCAAATATAAGAACCATGAGCTAACACTGGTGACTTGTGAAAATAAGTACTCGTAAGGCCCTGCACAATGAAGCTTCCCCATCAAGGAAAGGAACTCATGCAGGGCAGTCTACAGAGCATGGTCTCCAGAGTCAAGTCTTTATGACCTGTCACTTGTCTCTACTTACTGCCACAGATTCAACAGACTAAGATCAACAAAAAGACAGACAACTCAGGAAGAAAAACAAGTACAGAGTAGACCCATGTAAAGAAATTCATTCCAGTTGTCAAACAATAACAAAATCTCAGGTCATGTGACCTCTCAAAGGAAGAAGAAAAGTAGATGAAGTCCAGTCACGTGGTTACATCTACAACACACTCCCACATAAGGCTCAGGGCACACTGTGGAAGAGGGGCAGAAAGACTGAAAAGCAAGCAAGAGGATCAGGAGTTTTCTGTGAAGACTTTGTCTCCTAGTAACATCAGAAGCTATACTCACCAACATGGTGAGCTAAGCAAGGGGAACACCAACAAACATGACAACTGCACAGAGAAAAGCTCAGGAGGCCGCAACCCTACACAAAGAACTACAACCACTGGATAAAGCTGGGAGCAGAAAAGGTGGCCCTCCCTAGGGAAGAGCACATCATCTGGTGTCAGAGCCAGTCACTCCCGAAAATATGCATGTACGTAACATTACATGGATGTGGCAAGTTATAATTAGAAACAGGTATGTATATACAAGTATATATATACATGCATTAACAGTTGATGAAAAAAGAGGCCATGAGTTGGAAAGGAGAGGAAGAGTATACATGGAAGGACTTGGAAGGACAAAAGGGAAGGAGTTAATGTTGAAATTAAAATACAGTCTCAAAAATAAACAAAAATAAGTAAATAAACTCTTGTAGCTTGCTTTGTGAGTTCTTTTTCCCACCCTTATCCTCTCCCCACCCCCCAGTTTCGTGCCCACCACTAGGTAGGAGAGAAAAAATAGAGGGGAGAGAAAGAGATCCCTGAATCTAACTGCTTTCCTTCTTTGCTTGTGGCTGGTCTTTGCTACTTTGTGAGTTCTTTTTACCACCCTTTATTCTCTGATTTCACACTCTATCACTAAATAGAGAAAAGATAGAGGGGAGAGACACAGTGAGCCCTGAATCTATTATCTTTCTTTTTGCTTATTCTTTGAGCATGGCGACTAAACAACCACAACCTATCCCCCGAATGACCAACAACTACCTACCTCACCTCTCAGGGCACTAGCATTTATATACCCTCTGAAAAGTTCCCAGAATCCCAAGCGTCACACAATCACAGAGGCTATCTGCAGCTGACAAAAACTACACCTCTTCTACAGCATGTGGCAGATCAGTCACCTGCTGCAGGACAGTCTGAAGCAACCCCATATCCCCACACCCGGAATTAAAACAGAAACATATTCTCATTTCTGTGTTTTAAAGAAACCAAAATTCCATAAAATTGTCATTACAAGCTCTAGATCTTAAGAATACCACTACAGATAGAATTTTCCCTGTTCTATCAAATGATTGGGGTCAGGTACTCAGCCTTAATCAAAAGTACAGAGAAGTACTACAGTGATCAGGACTCTCCAACCCTCTCACCATGAAGAAAAAAGAATTTCCTTAAGTGTTAAAGAAATAAAGTCCAAAGCAAGCTAAGAGCATCATACCAAAGTATGCATTGAAGAGTAGGAAAAGAATGTTACCTTTCTGAACAACGACAATATAAAGCAATATAAAGCATGCCCATAGGACCCACATATACTAAAATTTAATTCTGAAGAGCCAGAACATAGTCTGGCAGTGCTCATAAATCTTACATTTAATATCCTGATAGGAAAAAAGAATCAAATACAAACTATCTGGAAGAATTAAAAGTCCTCTGGTGAAGAAACATGTTCATTTCGGAGGAAAAAATGAATGTTTGGTTGATTGCTTTTGTTTTGTTTTTTAAAACAGTAAATAAAGCACAGAACAGAAGGGTTTTTTTTAAGTACTTTATTTCAGTTACACACAAACACCAAAGGCACAATTTGGAGGGAAAAAAATTAACCCAGTTGAAACCTTCCAAAAACTTTATAAATAATGTTGGAAATATTTCAAACAAAAGAAAAGCCTAGAAGCAAAGCTTTTGTCCTACCCAAAGAAATGGAGATACCAGTTTTTCTCCCAGGATTCTGGGCAGTTTTAAGGGTGACCATTTCCACTGGCAAACCACCAATACTATCAATGGGTTAATAAATAAAAACAAAAACCTAGACTCTGCACCAAAAAATAAAGCAAGCAAAGCAAGTATGAGGGGGGTGGGGAGGAGAGATGGATGGATGGATGGATGGATGGATGGATGGATGGATAAGAGATATAGACAGATATGAATGTGTGCACGTATGTCATCACTGGCTGGGTGGACCCTGGGCAGGGCTGATTACTCACTCACCCAGCACTGGTCACTGGAAGCTGAGGAAGCAAATGTTGAGAGCAAGCAATTGGTCACATGGGGAACTGAGCAAACAAAGGCAAGATAACTTAAAGCCAGGTCTCTCACTGTTGAAGAGAGAAGTTACAGAGTTAGGATGAGAAACAAAAGTAAAGCACTGTTTGAGAAAACATACAGATAAATATAAAGGTACAGACATACATGTCACACATAAGTATTTCCTACTTGCATCCTCTAAGAGGGCACGGCGACCTGATGTCCAGATGCCACCTTCTAAAGACTTCTCTCTGCTAAAAAGGGCAAGAGCTCCCTAAGAAACTGATGGTTCTAGGTTTGGGTCTGGGAAAGGTTCAGTCTCAGCCAGAAATATGTGGCTGTGTTAGAAAACTTTCTTAAAAAGTGTTCAAAGGACAATGATGACATACTTTTATCAAAATGATAAAATAGTCTGTTTAAGGGTATTATCATGGGCCAAAATTGGGACAACTTGAAAATCAAAATAATAGAGACTAGAGAGATGCTTCAGCAGTTTAGAGCACTGGCTGCTCTTCAAAAGGACCTGGAGTTCAACTCCCCAGCCCCACATGGCAGCTCACACTGTCTTAAAACTCCAAGTCTGGATAATCCAACAACCTACGGACGGATGGATGGACGGACGGAAAATTGATCTTTAAAAAGACAAAATCAAAATAATAACGGTAGACTGCAATCCATTGAACAAATGAATGAACAAATTGTGGAAGAGAGTTCTAGAGTGACAACTGGTAAGTGTAGGATCAATGGTAAAATTAGCAATTGTTATTTCGGAACAATCGTAGCAACAACAGACTCAAGCAAGAATCAAAAGGTGGGGCTGGGAGGTAGCTTATCAGGTGAGGTGCCTGCCACCAAGCCTGATGCCCTCCCTGAGTGGCCAAAGGAGAACACTGACTACCTCAAGCTGTCCTCTGACCTCCACATAGAGTGGCACAAGTAAGCCTTTACACACGCACAGAAAAAAAAAGTTCTTTTAAAAAGTAATTAAAATCGTAAGAATCGATAGGGGTGCTAAGAGTGGTGGACGATTGAGACAAATATATTTATATTTATATTTGTATAATCTCAAAATATCTTCCCGAAGTATTAACTGCATGTTTACCATTAAATAAATAAATACTTACTAGCCATTATATAAAGATTGTATTGGCTAAAATACATCAGAGAAACCTGACTGATAACATCTTAACCAATGAGCTGGGTTATCAGCATTAGCAACAGCGGAATTACCAGCAGTGTGACTCTGATGGGATGTATTTAAGAGACCTGAGCTTCGTTTTCAACACCCACATCAGGTGGCTCACAACAGCCTATAACTCCAGCTCCAGACGTCCTGATGCCTTCTCCTGACCTGCAGACACCTGCACGCATGTGCAAACCCTGCTACCACACATAATATTTTTTAAAAGATGTCTTTAACAAAAGTACATGTTGAACAAGGTATAAAAATTTGAATCTGGGGCCACAGATCCCAAAGGGACCTAACTTTATATTGTCTTTCACAGAAATGGTTCAGTATACAGGAAGTCAGTATTTGCAACTTCATGGAACATAAATACTATGAATAATGCCTGTCTTCAATTATTACAAAGAGAATAAGTCAGTGAACTCTCTAGGTAAAGCAGACACAGGAATTAAATGCGCTATTCTTCCAACCATTCTCAATAGCTGGAAAGTATACCAAAATACAAAGTTAAAAATCACATTTAAAGTATTAAATTGGGCAGAGTGGCTCAGACCTTTATTCTAAGCACTCAGGAGGCAAAGGCAGAGGCAGGTGAATCTGAGTTCAAGGCCAATCTATCTACATAGAGATTCTTCATAGTGAGACCCAGTCTTTAAAAAACAAAAACCTAAGAAAAACATACAAGAACTGGAAATGTGCTACCTTTGCAACCTGGGTTCAATTTATCTGTGGCACCTGGAATCCCAGCACTCAGAAGGCATAGACAGGAGGATAAGAAGGTCAAAGTCCTCCTTGGTTACACAGGGAATTCTAGGCCAGCCTGGGACCCTGATGAGACTGTGTCTAAAATAGTGTAAATAAAAAGAAAATAAATTAAGTAGAAGTAGTAGGTTAATCAAAACCAAGGATGTATTTTATTTTGCTGGGCCAGTGAAAACGCACACATACACATATGGTTTGAAAGCAGGTGCCCTGCGTTGCCCAGCATGTAATAACTCCATATGAGTTACTGATCAAAAAGATATCAAAATCCCCAGATCATGCTCTTGGACATACTTTGGCTGTGGCGTAGACAGAGACAGAAATCAAGCTGAAAACTTGAACCCTGACCTGGACCTGGACCTAAGACCTTCCTCCCTGATGGCCAGCTTTCATAACACATATGGAGGCTATATATGCTATATCCTATGCAGGCTACTGAGGGACAAAAGTCACCAGTGGTATTACCAGTGGTGAATGTTATAATACTGACCTCCCTAGCAAGACACAGCCACATAATGGTACAATAACATGGCATGAAGACTGTGGGACTAACCTATGCCTTTCTGATTAGATCCAAAGCCTGTTCCATAGGAGGGAATTTAGACCAGTCAAAATTCCATAGCTCTAGAGATCACAGTTCTATGGAGGAACATATTACTCTTGTTTTACTAAATGTACATGTAGTGGCTTGGCCCATAAGGAGTGGCACTGTTAGGAGGTGTGGCCTTTGTTGGAATAAGTGTGGTGTCACTGATGGGGTGGACTTTGAGGTCTTATAAGGGCAAGTCTAACTAGTGTGCCTGCAGCTTCTGGGCCATAATAGACTCTCGTCCCTCTGGAACTAGAAACTTAAATAAACTCTTATATAAATTTCACTAATCATGGTATTTTATCACAGCAATAAAAAAGTAACTAAACAAGAACTGAGACATATACAGTAGGGAACCTGCAAACATCACTTGGGGACTAGGGCAGGTGAGCTCTAAACATCTGGAGAAATGCAGAGAGAAATTCGCTGTTAATTTACTACAAAACTGTATTTTATTTTTTTCCTAAGGTTTCCTATTCCTGTCCCTGAAACTTAGGTGTTGTCTACAGCGTGTGCTATCTAAAGGTAAGGACCAAGGAAACAAAGCATTTTCATTAACATTAGACCAGCATACACATGGCAGCTCACAACCACTTATAATTTCAGTCCCTAGGAATTGGATGCTCTCTTCTTTCCTCTAAGGGCACCAGGCATTTATGTGGTGCACAAACATGCGTGCAGGCAAAACATCCATACACAAAAAACAAGTAATAGTTTAAAAAGAATCTTTATTACAAAACCAGCCACAGATTGCAAGCACTAATCAATTTGGTTCTATCACTGCAATGATCATGGCCATAAAATGAAGGGAAGGAAAAATGGCTTTGCTGAACCCCATCACCTTTTAACAGATGCTAAAGAATAAATGACCAAGGTGATGATGTTCAGAAAGCCTCTGCAGATTACAGACCAGTGCTAGCTCCGCACTAATCAGAAATGCAGATCCACATGCTGCACCAGACCTAATGAATCAGAATCTGCATTTTAACAGCATCCCCAGGTGACTGGCATGAATAATGAAGTTTGAGGCTAATTCCCACCATAACTCTGGCCTGGTAATTCTCCAGCAAACAGAGCTGAAACTTTGTTTTCTCAGAGATGTCTTCCCAAGAAATCTGAAGCTCTATACTCCTCACCCATGGACCTCAAGACAATATTATGTAAAGGACCATGTTAACCTTGTTCATCACGGTAGGCTCAGAGCACAGAACAAGACCAAATAAACTATGCTTTTTTTATTGTTGTTAATATCATATTCCATACTGGACTCTAGAAAGCAAGAACAAAAACCATTAAGACATGATTGTACTTAAACAATTCATAACTTTACAGGATTTCTGCAGAAGCTAACAAACCCTAAGAGGAAAGTAACACTCATACCTGCTTCTCCTGCTTCTCCATCAAATAACATAAAGCACAGTGTTCTCTAAAGTCCCAAACTCCCTCAGCATGAAGGGATGGAGCTGTCCTCTTATGGATCCTCCATCCCCAGGAGATCCCCCTTACCCAGCCCTCTGCTTCTGCCTCCAACAACTCCAATTTTGCTCGGCATCACTTCATTCTCCCCCAGGAAGTTCATGTTATTTTTGTCACTGTTCTCTCCAGCTGCTTCCCTCAGTACTCTTATCAGATGTCCGATTTCCCTTGTTACCTCCTTCAAGAATGTCTTGGCTAACTCATTTCTAACCACTCAATTGATTTATTTCCTGTGAGCTGTCAAGTCTACTCTATTTTCAACAGAAACCACTCAAATCTATATCCCTGACCACTTTGAAGAATCTCCTAATTAACTGTTCAATATTCAATTGTCTTCCTGCTTTCTCTTCCATCACTTCCCGTGTCTGAAGGGAATACTTGGTATCTGAGCAAATGCTATCATCTCTACTCTAATTATATTCCCCATGAATTCAGTATTTGTTCTTGATTAGTAAACAGAACCTCTCAGATTTACAACATAAGCCTATATCCAAATACTATGGTAATAAAAAAGTGTATCTATCTAAATGCCTAAACTGACAGCAAAAAAGAGTAACAGTGTTCACTTTTAACTTTGCAACTCAGTGAGAAACATAAGTGAATGAGCTCAGAACACAATGGCTGGGAGATACTCAGATGAAAGGGAACAAGCAAGCTTAGGCCACCACCAATGAAGCTGGATCAGTCTCCCATAAACTCCAATCCCAACCCCACCTTTCCACCCTTAGATGTAAAGGCAAAGTTTAGCCTAGTGCTCGTAATGGAACACAATACAGAGCCTTTAAAGTTTTGTTTTTGTCTTTAAGATTTATTCTTATTTTATGTATATGAGTGTTTTGGCTGCATGTATGTCTATGTACCATATGCATACTTGATGCCCTTAGAGGCCAGATTGGGCCACATATCCTTTGGAACTAGAGTTACAAACACTTGTGAGTACTTGAAATTGAACCCACTGGAAGAACCACCAGGGCTCTTAAACCACCAAGCAATCTTTCTAGGCCCCCTGAGGTTACTTAGAATAGAGCCTTATCATTGTCTCAGGATATGGCCAGATCCCATGAAAGACAAATAAAGGCTGCAACTTTCAACCACCCACCAATCTAAGAGAATGATGTTTATGATTAAATTCTACGAACAAATGAAGTGGCTCCAAACAGACCTCAGTTGGTAAGCCCTGGGTTTGATTAGCAAGTGTGGCTGTACACACCTGAGAGGATGAGGAGAAAAGTTATTCCAGGGCTCTCTAGACAGCATTCTAACACAAACAAGTTCAGTGAGACACTCTGTCTACAAAAATAAAAGATGGCAAACAACAGAGGAAGATACTACATAGCAACCTTAGACACCCGCTCCAGCACATACACATACTGTACATACTGGGGACAAAAGGTTTTGCTATGTATCCCAAGTCTATGCTCCAACTCCTGGGCTTTAAGTAATCCTCCAAACTCAGCCTCCTTAGTAGCTCAGACTTACAAGCTGGCACCACCAGATCCATGTGCTCTAAAAGTTCTTGAATAAGATCTGATGAGCTTCCAGGTTGCTGAACAGAGGTTCTGAGTGTGGCGAGTCCTGAGAGCATGGAAGCTCTGTGCACCCCACCTGATTACACTGTCATATTCATCTCCTCACCTGGGTGTGTCCACTGGAGTGGCATCCATAACAAACCAGTGAATATTGCTATAGGTTCTATGACATGTCTGAGCAAATTACTGACAGGGAAGAGAACACTAGTTTGTAGTTGGTTGGGAGTATACGTTACAACCTAG
Source organism: Rhabdomys pumilio (assembly GCA_030674055.1). Taxonomy (NCBI): domain Eukaryota; kingdom Metazoa; phylum Chordata; class Mammalia; order Rodentia; family Muridae; genus Rhabdomys; species Rhabdomys pumilio. The sequence goes on along the minus strand of JANHMN010000016.1, from coordinate 35,520,825 downwards.
AACTTGGGACTGGTACCTAAGGATTCTCTTGTGAAAACTAACATTGTGAGACCTGACGCTATCTCCAAGTAAACACGTCAGAAATGAGTTAAGATATCCACTTGGTGTTTTCTGTGGGGAAAAAAGAAACTTGCTATGTGGGACATAACCCACACATCTGTCACAGAAGGTTGGTTCTGTGTTAAGTCTAAGAACAGAAAAAGGGAAAAGTGTTTGGGGCCTTTTTCCCTTTCCAGAATACTTTCTAGAGTGAACAAGCTCTGCCTGTATTGTGCATCTTAATAATGGATCACATGTCTGCTCACATATATTTTGAATGACTGTCCAAGGTGTTTCAGAACTAACTCCTTGCTGGCATATGCATATATATGTGTGTGTGTGTGTGTGTGTGTGTGTGTGTGTGTGTGTGTGCACGTATATGTGTGTGTATATGTGTGTGTGTGTGTGTGTGTATATATATATATATATATATATATATCTCAAAAGTTGAAGATTTATTTCTCGTGAAGTTATGTACTATCACCACAAGTGCAGGAAGCAATTCTCCAAAAATTATGGTCATATTTGCAGAGTGGCAAAAAAAGTACTCCTGCTGGGAAAAGAGACTTTGACTTCAGGGCAAATCAATGGTGGTAAGAAAAGGTAGAAAAACCTGGAATGCCATTCCAGGACTCCTCGGCTGAATCCCTATGTCCAACCCACGTTCTTTAACTCACCTTCCTCCCCACAATTCCAGGGGCCACATCCAAAAGCAAGTGCAGTAGCAATTCCCAATCCAGGGCAGGAGAGGGAAAAGCTTCTGTGTTATTCGCCATGTCAGGCATCTCTTACTTTCTCAGTCACAGCACTACCCTCATCCTGTCCCTAAGCAAAATGGGGGTAGAGGACCCATGCGCCACATAAAGCTAAATGAACAGACCAGAGATACTGGAATATGATAGAGAAATCAAAGTCCATGCATTACTGTTCTTATTTGTTTCTGTAAAGTTGTGTGCACTAAAGGACATTAGATTATTGAGCACATTATTCAGTGAATCATCTCAAGAACACAAAACACTTATTTTTGCTTTCTGTGCAGGGTTCATAATACAATAAAAGAAATACATCAACTTGTATGTTATCTACAAAAGCTTAATCTTGAGGTTATTTGAAAACATTCCCTATTTGAAATGCTGATTGTCAACTTTAGATCTCAAAATAAAGTATAAATCACAAACCTACCACAGACCTGCCAGTCTTTTACTGACGAATTAGCATGCCATCCCAGGACTCTTCTTACTCGAAGTCCAAGGCAGAGTGTCAGAAAGGAATAAAAGTACAAATCCTTTGCCATTTAACACTGTTCCTGGCTTCTCCCACAGACATGCTGCTACTCAACTTTTTAAAAGAACTCCTAAGAATTCAATTAAAATTTTTATTCCACTCCTCAGAGCTAAAAGGCCTATGACTATTAATACAAAGGCAGGGCAGCCTTAACCTGTGCCATGTGCTGAACCTGGACCCTAGAGAGAGCCCATGGGAGGTCTAGAGGGATTCTAAAGCTCTCACCAGAGAGGAGTTTAACAAGGTAACTTAGCTTTTAAGTAATAGAAGCTGCCTCCTGGCCTCTGGGCTGTAAAAGGCCTCACCTGCCAAGAGCAATAATGCAAGTAATTACTGCATACAGAATAACAGATCCCAGTGGGATCCCAGGACCCGGGTTCTGGTCTCTACCCCGTAATATACATAGAGGAATAGCATACACTGTTTTTCTCATTAAGCCTAGGACAATCCCCTAATGGGTAAATAGATAAATTTTACTTGGCACAATTATGCCTTGGGTGGCTGCCCAAATAAAAACGTTCCTGGTATTAAGGCTGCAAGACAATAAACCTCCTGGGACAGAATTCACGAGGTTGAACACTTGGCTGACATGGGTGTATTTCAGGGACTGGAAGCAAAAGCTTTGAAGCCTCTTTCTCTTTCCGTTCTCTAATAACAAACTTCCAGCCACCCTCAGTCTTCCACATAGGTGCAGACTGTACTGCTCTGACTG